>OY970770.1:1217224-1825836 GCA_963853795.1 Xestia rhomboidea
TACAACAAGCCGTGATCAGGTGCTTCAGTTGTGGGGAAAGAAGTCATCAGTCCAAAGAATGCCCAAATAAACATCTCGGGCTAAAATGTTTTAAATGCAATAGTTTCGGCCATATTGCGCCAAACTGCAACAAGGCGGAAGCATACGAACAGGAATCGAGCAATTTCCGAAGCGGCGGCGACCAAGCAGGTGCGATTTTTACAAGACGTCAGCAGCATCCGACCCGGCAAGTTGTTGGTGAAAAACCACCAGGTGGCGTGAGTGTGTTGAGTGACACGAAACGCACGATGTTCACCAAGGAGGCCGATAACGTTAATTTTACGTCCGCGGGTGGCAGCACTGAGTTGAATGAAAAAGTTTCAGCACTGATTTGGCAACCACGAATAAAAAAGAATATGACGTTTTGCTTGACAAGGACAACGATGTAAACAAAGATTTATTGATGAAAAAATCCCGGAAAACCGTGAAATTTTTTGATAAGGCAACGAGTGCATTGATCGACACCGGCAGCGACGTTAAATTGATTTCTGAAGAATTTTACACAATGATTGGATCACCGAAAAGTGAAAATAATTTTCTTTCATTATTTGGATTTGGACATGTAGAAGTGTGTTCTATGGGGAAAATTAAAGTTCCCGTTGTTATTGATGAACAAAGCTATAGTGATGTGTGTTTCCATGTGGTATCTAATGACTCTATGCCGTATGAGATTATAATAGGACATGAGTTCTTAAAAGATGTAACATTGTTTATGAAGGAAGGAAATATAATGTTTTTGCCGTCGAATGAGAAATGGTTGCGTAAACTTTCTTGGTATTTTGCAGACATTTCCGTACGTTATCGGTGGTGAAGTTAGTAAACATGTTAAGCAGCAGGTAATGCATCTTGTCGAGGGGTATCGGCCGATGAAGACGAAAGACGCCCCGGTAAGGTTGCATATTATCTTGAAAGATGACATCCCTGTAGCTCAGCGGCCACGCCGTTTAGCTATCAGTGAACAAGAAGAGGTTGAAAGACAGGTTGAACAGTGGCTAAAAGAAGGAATAGTGCGGGTGAGTTGGTCAGAGTATGCTAGTCCATTAGTCTTGGTTCGGAAAAAGGATGGAGCTATCCGGATCTGTGTGGACTACAGAATAATCAACAAGAAGACGTTAAAGGATCAATATCCTTTACCGATTATTGACGACCACATTGATAGACTTGCAGAAGCTAATATTTTCTGTACGATTGATTTAAAAAATGCGTATTTTCATTTGCCAGTACATGAAGACTCGATTAAGTACACTGCTTTTGTCACGCATAATGGACTATATGAGTTTTTAAAGGCACCATTTGGTTTGACGGTCTGCCCTAAAGTATTTACAAGATTTATAACGATTATTTTCCATGAATTGATTTGTAGACGTATTGTATTGCTTTTTATAGACGATTTACTAATTACAGCTCAGAATGAACTAGAAGCTGTAGAAAGATTGAAAGAGGTATTAGACGTAGCGTCACAATACGGGTTGGAAATTAACTGGAAGAAATCACAACTTGTGGTAAAACGAGTGGAGTTTTTAGGCCACATCATAGAGGATGGTCAAGTAAAACCTTCAGCAGAAAAGACTAATGCTGTTAAAAGGTTCCCAGAACCTAGGAACACCAAGCAACTGCAAAGTTTCATTGGCCTGACGTCATATTTTCGTAAGTATATACAAAATTTTTCACTGATTGCGAAGCCGTTGACCGATCTACTGAAAAAGGATAGTATTTTTAAGTTCAATCAAGAACAAATGATTGCATTCGAGACGTTGAAGGAGAAACTGTCAAATAATCCAGTACTTAAGATTTATAATGCTAAGTCGTATACTGAACTACACACAGATGCCTCAGCAGTTGCGTACGCTGCTATTCTGATGCAACGGAGTGATGATGATGGAAGTTTGCATCTGATTTACTATATGAGTAGGAAGACATCAGAGGCAGAAAGCCGGTATTCTAGTTATGAGTTAGAGGCACTGGCTGTAATAGAAGGGATTAAAAAGTTTAGGAAATATTTATTCGGTAAAAAAATTAAGATAGTTACTGATTGCCAAGCGTTTCAGATGACGTTGGAGAAGAAAGACATGGCTACTTCACCACGAGTAGCCCGGTGGATAATGTTACTTCAAGAATACGACTTCACCATCGAAAACAGAAGTGGAAGCCAGATGCGACATGCCGATGTATTGAGTAGATACCCTTATGTAGCTCAAATCACATCAGACTTTTACGAGAAATTAAAAGATAATCAAGCTAAAGACACAGCTTTGAAAGCGATAATAGAAATTTTGAAGGACAAGCCTTATGACGACTTCTGGCTTGAAAACGAAATTTTATTCAAGGGTCCTGAGAAACATTTCGTGGTACCAAAGAATATGGAGATGGAGTTGATTCGTAGCGCTCATGAGAATGGACATTTCGGTAAGAAAAAGACTATGGAATTGCTAAGAAAAGATTACTACTTTAAGAGTATAAACAGAAAAGTTGAAGATTATATTCTAACATGCATACCATGTTTGTTGGCAAGTCGTAAAGCAGGAGAGCAAGAAGGATTGTTGCTACATCTAGATCACATTGGTCCTATGACTGCAACGAAAAAACAATACAATCATATATTGACGGTGATTGATGCATTCACAAAGTTTACTTGGATATTTCCTACAAAAAGCACAACAAGCCGAGAGGTATTAGCAAAAGTACAGATTCACCAGCAAGTTTTTGGTAATCCCAGACGCATTATTACTGACAGGGGAACTGCTTTTATCAGTGGAGAGTTCACAAGTTATTGCAAAGACGAGAAGATTGAACACATTACTATTACGACGGGTATTCCCAGAGCAAACGGGCAAGTGGAGAGGATTCATAGAGTAATGGTTTCTGTACTAACAAAACTTTGTATAGAACAACCAGGTAATTGGTACAAACATGTTAGTCGTTTGCAACAAGCGCTGAACAGCACTTATCAAAAAAGCGTCAATGCTGCACCTTATGAGTTACTCATTGGCACAAAGATGAGACGGCAAGCAGATCCTGAGATTTTAGATTTAATTCAACAGGAGTATCAAAACATTTTCATGAATAATCGAGAAGAACTACGTATGAAGGCAGATTGAGTGAGGGAGAGCGAGGATGTGTGAGAGAGAAAGGGTACGAATGGGGAGTGTAGATTTTGACGGAAGACGTAAAGATTTTTGTAAAGACTAGATAAATTAAAATAAAACAGTTCAAGTGGTTTCAAAGTGTTTGATTTCCCACATAAATGTGTGTTTAATATTTCTTTCAATCCAAAAGCAGTATAAGTTTTAAATGGTTACTTTTTAACGGTTAACTTTAATTTGCGTTAAATTTAAGAGAATTTAACGCTGTACCGATTTTCGAAGTTAACTTTTTAAATAACGACTGTGCCCACCTATGCCTGCCCGGCTAATCGTAACGTCACACTTATGCGTCGTAAGTATTCTCGAGGGCGCCGCAGTCTCGACAGAGATAACTACAAAATCGAAAACTTTCGATCGCTGATTGCTAACGAATAAATTCGGTTGCAATAATGATGCTTGCGAGAAACGCATCTTGGATGTAGAGACTTGCTTTACCGGCCGGTGACCTTCCACAGTTTTAATTTTATTTTAGTGCAGGAATGAGATGGCGCAAGACATCCTGTCTCTCTCTTACACTGGAATAACACCACTAAAAAATAATGCTTTTTAAGATGTCATGGTAACCACCCAGTTTCCAGTATTCAAATGACAATGCGGCGGAACTGCACGCCATTTGGAAATGGAATCTTAGTTTTTCTATTAGAAGGAATTGTAGAAAGTGATCTATCTGGGTTTAATGTTGTTAAAAATGAGTTTTTTAAATAAATTATGTTTGTTTTTGTTTTTCTGTGTTTACTGTGAGGCACAGAAGCCGTTGAGAAAGGAGGCCTATATGTCAGTTGTGAGTACCTACAAAATATATTAAACACATACTCCGAATGGATAAACCCAATAACACTTTGCCCCTGGGAATAGAACCCAGGACGAGGTTAATATTGTCTTCAACTCCAATTTTATTTTCTTTGGTTTAGTCGCAAAACGATAATAGTAATAGTAGGTATTTACTTACAGTTTAGTGCATGCTTTTATTTTTGTTAGTTTCCTCTTTTATGTTAACTGACTTCCAAAAGCAGGAGGTTATCAATTCGTCAAATTTTTGGTACTTATGTATGTTCAGCGATATCTTCACCAATTGTGAAAAGATTTTGATGTTTTTTTTTGTTTGGAAGAATATTATTTCGCGGTGGTCACGTTTAAGTTTGGTGAAGATCTGATGCTGATTTTCGGCGATAAACAAGGGAACTCTTCAATAATATTCGGCAAATTGATCGTGATTGCTGCAATCGCTTGGATGTTTATTGTTTATACAACATCATGACGTAACATCACGCCATTGGCGTGGTGTTATTTATAAAGTATTTTGTTCACTCTATAATCCTATAGGAGATATCGCTTTGGTTTTAATTTTGCCCATTGATCATTTGACAGTCTACATCCACCGCACCCTCGTCCAACCTTCAGTTAGACTGTGAACTGAAAGGCGAAGCATTGTTAGGCTCCCCACAAGGTTCGAGCTGGTGAAGGTCGTGGCCGTTGCCCCACGCTTGGCGTTCCTCTTGTATCGTGAGAGCGTTTACAGACATTGAAACTACACAAACAGCCAGACCCGTAAGTAAGTCTAGCTTACCTGAACCTGAGTTTATATTTTGCTGCTTCTGCTTTAACCTTCCTGCTAGACTTGTAAAGCTATCCTCTTTTCTATACAATACTAACCTGGCGAATAGGCAACTATAAGCAAATCTATTTCTTTGTGAAGTGATATTGTACCAAATACAAAATCCTTAGAATAAATCCTTTAAAGTGAGATGAAGTAGTTGCTTGTTTATAACGGGTAGACTTGCATTGAAAAACAATCTAAAATATAACGGGCTACTACGGTACCCTAAACTGCTCGTGGCCCGACACGCAATTGGCCGGTTTTCTAAAATGCGACGGAAAAGATTTTTTCTAGTACATAAGTACAATACTTGTTTGTATTGATTAATACAGGTTCTTATGCGTGGCCGCCATTTTGATAACAAAATAAAATGGCGGAAGTTAGGCAGGACACGCTTCATACAAAAATCTTCTAACCCCTTTAATAAGTGGCCGCTAAAAATAAAAAGCACAATTTGATTGCTCCATACATTTTGGTCGTTGGTCTTTAATTTAACTTTATCAAACCATAAAAGCAAAACTGCATTGTTTCTGTCTGACATTTATAACAGGTTTGATAACAACATAGGTCAGAGAATCATAATGAAAACAAGAATGTTTTCGTGCAACAAATAGGTACCTACCTCATATACGAGAAGTTTAATGGCTTAATTAAAAGAAATGGATTGACATTGACTTTGGCATTATCTGCAGCCTAGCCTCATCAGAGCTGCAGGCTACCCCGCGGAGAAGCACCGCGTCACGACGGAGGATGGCTACATCCTGCAGATCTACAGGATCCCAGCAGGCAGACGCTCTGCCAATCAGACCGGGGAACTCAACGCTCAGAGGAAGAAGGCCATCTTAATCCTGCACGGTATCGGCGGCTGCAGTTCAAACTTTGTGATCATGGGACCCAAGAGAAGCCTTGGTAAGTTTGATGCTGTTGGATGGACAGAACTAAATTAACAGATTTCGCTAGTTATTAATCGTATGTAACAGGGGGTGGGCCTCATCGGAGCAGTCATCAAACGCCGGCATAAAACTAACATGTTATGTAAATTCAATAAACATTTAGTTTTAATTCCGCCGAACATCGCATTGCATCAATTGAATTATTCTACAACAAATATTATTGAAAATGGAATTATTACCGGCAGTGCGAGCTGCCGCGTGGCATCGGTGATCCTTGCACTGCCGGCAATACAGCTGCAGCAGGATTGAGATTCATTATTATTCATATTCCATTAATTTGGTTTTGTTTGTGTTTTATATGTTTTTTTTACTTTAAACACAAACAATAAATAATGCCAGTTAATTGCGGATATTATAAGGTATCGTTTGACAAATAATGATGTTTCAAATTAAAATTTTTTTTTTTGAGCTATCGTGTTTTGTTCAACAGGTATGTTTTTACGCTTTAAGAAGAATTTGTAAAATGTTAGAAACAAAGACGTAAAACAAAAAAAAAAATAAGAAAAGTTTATTCAGTAAGTATCTCGTATTTCCTCCCCGGGCTCTAATGACTGTTGTCTGTTGTGTCCATACGGTTCCTCATAGAACGGATGAGAGTCACAATCTTGTGTTGTGGGATGTTATGCCACTCTTCTTGTGTAGCTGTTTTAAGCTGGCCAAGCGTCTCCAGAGCAGAATCTCTCGCTCTGACTGGTCACTTCAACTCGTCCCATAGGTGTTCTAAGGGATTCATATCCGGGTTTCTTGCTGGCCAGCCCATAACCGTAATACCGACTACGCTCAGGTATTCAGTTACAATACTTATGTTCCATATTTAAACAGACATCAAATACAAAAACTTTTTTGCAAAAAATAAAACCGGCAAACGAAAAAAACTACATCAAACAAACAAAGGTCACCGACTATCCAGTATAATATACTGGTTCAGCAGCAACCGGTTCAGTCCAACGTATTTTTACCCGACTGCGCCAGAATGAGGGTTATGTTTTTCGAGAGTATGTATGTATGTATAATTGTTTGGCATGCTCTGTGGCCTGAACGGCTCGATAGATTTTAGCTTGAGAGGTGTCGTTAGATTCTTATTTACCGTGAGAGTGACACTGGGTATAACAAAATAATAAAAAAAAACAAAATGGCGGATTTTGGCGCCAAATTCAAATGTTTGGCACGCTCTGCAGCCTGAACGGCTCGATAAAGGGCTCATCATGGGGATTTTAAAATGGTATAACTAAGTAACTAAAAACGGTAAAATTAAAAATAATAATTAAAAAAATTAAAAACCCGACTGCTTAAAAAAAATAACTAATAACTTTAAATAAAAACTGAAAAAAACAAGTTCAGGAAACAGGACATATTGACTGCAATAGTCGGGAAACATTAAATAATCTAAACTAAAATAATTACATCCAATATGGGTCCCAACTGTTGCAGTCAATATATCCTGTTTCCTGAACTTGTTTTTTTTCTTTTCAGTTTTTATTTAAAGTTATTCGTTATTTTTAAGCAGTAGGGTTTTTTAATTTTTATAATTATTGTTTTTTCTTGAAATAAGTTTTATCTCCCAAAGTCTCAAATGCAAGAGAATAAAGTGGAAAAGTTTAAAACAGCCATCTTTATGTTTCCAGCGTACCTCCTAGCTGACGCAGGGTACGACGTGTGGCTAGGCAACCTACGAGGCACCGCTCACACATCGCATACGAACCTCACCAGAAATGTCAAGAAATTCTGGGAGTTCAGGTGAGTTAGAACTCTTCTTCAGGTTGTGCCTGTCAAGCCCTAGCAACGATAACGACATTTTTGTCACCAGGCAGCGCTAGTTGGTCTGAGACTAAAGTTTACGCTAAAGAGATCGAAAAGGTAGAATAGTTCGCACTACTAAGCCCTAAGATAGTCCAGCTACGAAGTCAAGAAGGAGGTGATCTCCTTTCACATAATACACAATGAAGTTTTATCCACTTCCAGTTTCCACGAACACGGCAAATACGACGTGCCAGCATTGATCGACCGAATCCTGGACGTCACAGGCCTGGAGAAGATCATGTGCCTGGGCCACTCCATGGGTAATACCAATTTCTTCACCATGATGTCTCAGAGACCAGAGTATAATGACAAGCTGATAGCCTTCGTGGCTTTAGGACCATCTGTATATTTGGACCACTTTAAAGCGATAGTGAATATGCTGTTGAATACCTTGGAGTTACCAGTAAGTAACAACGTATGGGATAATTATATTTTAACTAGTTTGCTTGGGTGCGCGAGCTGCGCGCAGCTCGCGTGTTTGGTGTTTTTGAGAAGTATCTCAGGACCTACCTACCACCGGACAGATTTCGACACCTACTATAATATTTGTTCAAACAGCTGATGGCTATCTCTAACCGTTATGAAGTTTCAGCCCTTTCAATTTTAAGGGAGGTTGGGGAGGGGAGGGTAGGGTATAAAAATTTCAACGCCCCCCAATAATAAAGTATAGTAAAAATCAAAATTCCGCTACGTGTCCTAGTTTCCGAGATACGATGGGGGGAGGGGTGAAGGGGGGGAGAGTGGGTAGTTTTGAAAAATGGTTTCGAGTAATGCATTGCCCCTTCTTACGAATCTGAAAAAAAAATGTTCCAAGTCTCTTAACTTCCGAGATCCGCCTAAAGGGGGGGAGAAGGGGGGAAAGGGGGACAACTTCGAAAACTGGTTTTTACTTTTCCGAGCCTCCTCTATACGAATCTGAAAAAAAAAAATGTTCCAAGTCTCTTGGTTTCCGAGATACTATAGGGAGGGGGGAGAAGGGGGGCGAAAAGGGAGGTTTGGCACGTTTCCCATAGGTTTTAGAGTTAGTTGTTTACGAATCAGTCCCTTGTGCAGAGCATGCATGGAGGCGGAGGAAACGGTGGCGCATGTGCTCCTTGAATGCACCGGCGTTACCAAGATTCGCGAGGGGTCTCTTGGAACACCAAGATCCCTTGCCGATGCCCTGAGAAGACCGGGAAGTTTGATCTGCTTCTGGAGGGAGGTGGGCTGGTTGGAGTAACGGCCACCATGGCTCACGCACAATGGTCCACTTCAGGGACTAAGTGCGGAAACCTAAACCCCCATGATGATGATGATCTGTCAAAATATACCCACCTCCCCATCCACCATCTGGGAGAACAATTCTGTCAGTGAGTGGTAATCGAGCTTTATATAGTATAATTTTTTATTTTATTTATTAAGGGTTACTAAACAATTACAACATGATATAATTCGTAAGGTTAACAATGTGTAAGAATTAACGTTACAGTCAACAGCATTATCCGTAGATGGACATGTTTAAGGATCAGTGGTTGCCACTAGATAGGTATTACCATAATTAACAAGTATTTTGAAACAAATAAATAAGTTACTATAAAGCAAGCTATAGCTACAAAACCAAATCAGATCAAATCAAAAACAATTTAATTTAAGTACTTAAATGAAATTATGCACTAAATAAATATTAATACTTAATAGAATTATAATTACAAAAAAATATATAATATTAAATTTATTTTTCGAGCATGTAATATATTAATATCAAAGAAGTTTGAATTATAGGATTCCAACATTCTATGAATAGGGGTTCCCTATCCATTTGCATACAATTTTAAGACCGAATATAACTTGGCATACTTTTGTTACGCCTAATTATTTTCGCATAACATTATTTACGCATAACAGCTTACGCATAATTTTTTTAAGCATAATTTCTCTAATCATAATAATGATTAAGCATAACATTCTTAGGCATAAATTTGTTTACGCAAAATGATATTAAAGCATATTTTTTGTAGGCATAACAAAGAAGCATAATAATTAACTCCTAAAATGTTAGACATACTCTGATTGGATAAACCAATTTATTTTGATGATTGGAAAAAAACCGTATCTCCTGAAGCAGGTAATACATAACATATTTGTTTTGAACATAGTTGATTGTGAACATATGTGCGTTTTTTTCCCTGTAACAAGCATAACCAAGCATGCAGCAAGCATGCATGCAGCAAGTAAGCATGCAGCAAGCAAGCATGCAGCAAGCAAGCATGCAGTATGCAACATGCAGCAGGCATGGTTTCTGTCACGGCTCCGGCGCTGCGGGGCTCCGGCGGTCCCACGCGAGCTTATCGTCGCAGATGTGTTTTACGCTCACCACCGGCCGGCCAGCCTCAGCTGCGGCGGCGAGCGTTAAAACCACCTGCTCCTCAGCTTGCGGGCCGCCTCGCCCCTCCGCGCCTACGCTGGCTTAGATTACACTCTAGGGGTAGGGCAGACAAGACTACGTGGAGTCGGTTTTGCAGCGATTCGTTTCTGTCACTTTTGTAGCACAACTTCACGAATTTTTAATTCAAAATAAATACGTAAAAATAACTCAAATTTGATTCCGTTAGGAATCAAATTTGAGAAGTCTGAATTTCTATTAATTGTATGCCTAAATACTATTATGCTAATAGTCATTATGCCTAGTAACATTATGCGAATTCAATTTATGCCAAAATAAATTAGCCTTCAAGATGATTATGCCAACATAAACTGTATGAAAAAAAAATATGGCAAAGTATTATTATAGCAAAACAAATTATGCCAAAACAGTTATGCCAAAGTATATTAGGAAAAAGAATATTATGCAAAAAGAAGGGATCCCATGAATAGGGCAGCGTAAGCCAGAGTTCGTTCGACAAAAATTGAGCGCGAACAGGGTACGAGCACGAACCTGGCGCACATGAACTGTTCGAGGGATAGAATAACATAGCATACTCGTCAGATCAACGGCGTCAAAATGAATATTGTACAAAGACTGTTGATAAACCTTTATTAATAAATAAATACTTGTTTTTTTTTACATACGTGCAATCGGTTAGGATTAAAAACGGTCCAACACAGTTGGGACAAAGCTAGGCAGATGATCATTATTCCCTGCCCTTACGTTATCCCAACTTATTTGGGGTCGGCGCTGCATGTAATAGAGAAGTAAGGAAGGAAAACTACTCTATTACTCGACGTCACAGCAGTGAACTCCTTTCTAATGTTAATACTTATTTTAAAAATCCATCTTGAATGTATACAGAAAGTAATATTATCACTATTCTTTTACAGAATGTGTTCAGAGCCAGAGGCTGGTGGGCACTCTACCCGCAATTATGGCAGAACATCCAGGCGAACTTTTGTAACCAGAAGAAGCAACTGGAGAATGACCCTTGCACGGTCTTAAGAGAATTCTTGTTCGGTGATAATTCAGAACAACTTGACGCGGTACGGAATGTTTACAATCCTACTAATGTTCACTTTGTACACTGATCTACTAATAATAACTAATATAGGTACTTAAATAGGTTTATTCCGAACCTGACCCGAAATCCCAAAATTGTTCTGAACATAACCCTCTTCCTAACCTGACCCGACGTATCGTTCTGAACATAACCCTCTTCCTAACCTGACCCGACGTATCGTTCTGAACATAAAGTATTATTTACACATTGGTACTTTTTATTCTAAGAAAGAGGAGAGGCGTTGCGATATAGATAGGTTTTATCTATATCGCAATTCTGGGTAATACGATACGGCGTATGGTATTACCCAGTATAGGTACTAACTGGGTTGTGGAGGTCAGATAGGCAGTCGCTCCATGTAAAATACTGGTATTCAGCTGCATCCGATTAGACTGGAGCAAAACAAAGCCGACCCCAACAAAGTAGCAGGCAAGGCAAGGCAGATAATGATGTTTTATACTATTCAGTTTGTTTGAAAAAGATTTTTTTAATTTCCATGGTAGGATTCATTTGATAGTTTAAAAATATTCCTATGAAATAGTATTATCAGTGACTTCATTAATTGCCGTTTAACGGCGCCACCGTGTATACTTATAATTATTTCATACGGATTTCAGTCTTATAACCTAGGCCATAAGAACATTAAAATAGCCAGATGATACTTAGCACAGCAGTAGTTGATCCGGTTAGACTTGAAGCCGACCCAAACTTAGTTGGGAAAAGCTTCGCAGATGATAAAAATCATTGTAATGTTTTGGTGCTGGCTTTCAGGAAATGGCACCCATATATTTGTACAGAATACAGCCGATGTCGTGGAGGTGTTTGGAACATTGCGGAAAAATCGCCATCACTGGTACGTATCTACTATCCATCAACGTAAGTTTGCAAATAATTAGCTGTTTAAAGGGATTGCTTGGGCTATTTCCAATCAGCTAAGACTGTAGTAGAGGGCCAAAAAGGAAATAAATAAACTTATTTTTCAAAGACCTAAAGAAACGACGACGGTGACAGTTTAAACCCTGGTAAAAGTTAGAACTATAACTCGAGTAATCAAAGGTTACATATTGAGACGTCAATCTATCTTTGCCGCTTATGGTCATGTTACATGCAAAGTCAATTGTGGATTACAAATCGTGTAATATTATAAAGAAACATTAAAATGCCTGTGTCTCCATTTTCAGGCGTGTTCACGACATTCGATGGCGGCTTGTCGGGTCCTGTCATACCGTACAATATAAGTAATGTCAGAATTCCTGTCTCAATACTTTATGGAGAGAATGACCGGTTTAGTGGTAGTAAGTCTGTAAGTTAACGGTTTTATTTATTGTATCTGTAACTGTGTTAAAGGTTTTCTCATGTATACAAAGTGTAAACAGACCCTTCACAAAGCCGTCAACCAAGCGTTCTGTACATCAAACTTACTAACTCTGCGCAAAAATATTCCTGGGGAATTACTTCTTTTTGTTTCAAAAATCACGTTTTACGGTAAAACTCAATGTAACGCACTCAAAACATTGTGCTGATGGATGTATTGAATAGTACGGGGGTCGTGGAGGTGTTTAAAGATATAACATTAAAAACTTGAATTAAAAAAAACTTGTAAAGATAATTGTAACTTTAACCTCCAATATCTCCGTAACTAGAAGGTTCACAGGTAGGGTCTAAAATTAAAATAAAAAACTAAATCAATCAAACAAAGGTCATCCGGTGACCTTTGTTTGATTGATTGATTTATTTTTTTATTTTAAAGCTAAAGTTATTGGAACGAAGTTCATTATCGCGCGTTGCGAACGGAAAAAATTAAGACGAAAAGTTGTAACGACACTTTTTGCTATAGTAAGCCACCATCCATTTCACCGCTTATAGTGATACCGTATATCGCAAATAATAATATAAGTTTTTATCAATATAAACGACGGATTTAATTGCGTCCGCAAGTTAGAGACACGAATCGGTAGAGGTGAGGTCGACCCGTGCGTGGGGTGAGGGGGTGGGAAGCACGTGGCAATTCTTGGTAGATAGATCTAATATCGCATAAGGTGGGTCTGCACATCTGCTTAGCAATAAACCGACCGTTAGAACAACGGTGAGGCATTAGGTTAGATATCTGTCCCGCAAGGAACTCTTTCAAAGAAACAACTTACTTTTTATTCCTCTAGCTGTGCTCGTTTATCACCGGCAGTGGGCCAGGTTCCACCGGAACTTTAAAAAATACGTTATTTTATTATTTACAGCAAGTCCTACGGTTAGAAGAGGAGCTGAAAGCTAACACTGTCATAGAAGAAGTAGGGCCCGCTACTTGGCGCCAGTTCAACCACATAGATTTCGTGTTCGCGAAGGACGTCGGGACGCTGCTCAATAAACCACTCGTCAAACACATAGACCGATTGTATAATAAATATGGTCCTGTATGACAGATTCGTTTTTTTTACTTGAAAAAAAAAAGGGTGTATATTCATCTTAATTTATAAATATTCGTTATCTATTAGTATTACAACGTATTTAAACTTATCATTGTGTGGCTTATAATCTAACAATAGAAGCAAGAATATAATTGTGTAGTTGCAAAGAAGAACCTTGCTTTGACATTAACTCGTTAGATTTTCTAAATGTTGACCTTTTATTAGATTTTCCTTTTTTAAATTAACATAAACCGGTATTAAAAATCATGTGTGGTGCCTCTTTGTCAAAGCTCTTTGAAATTGTGCTTAGGATTTAGTGAACAACGTCAAATAAGTAAGATAAGAGTTAGGGACTGTAAAGTTGGGCCCTCATTTCTCACATAGAGGATTGAGGGCCCACCTGTACCTGATAAACTATGGACATTACAGAAAAAATCATTATGACAAAATCTAAGCTATTGTCAAACAAAATTTGTGAAAACAAGATAATAACGCAAAACACTGTCCTACTTTGTATATCTTCATTCAAAATGGGCACTCAATTCTAATACACGTAAAAGTTTATTACGCAAATAAAATGAAACCATTAACTTACAACTACTGTTTGAAATCCCATATATGCTACTAAATAAATTGTGAAAATTTGTGAAACCACGAACAGGTCACCACTTCTTGTTGTTTAAAAGTTACAACCTTTATAAAAGTTTGGGCCCTCAGTCCTCCATTTCTTTTGTATTCGTTCTATTTCGCTTAACGTATGAAAGATAAGACAAATACTAATTTGTGTGTTTTTGTGAAAAAAAATGTGCAACAAATTCGATACCAGAAAGAAAATAAAAGACCCTATGGTGTATAATATAAGAAAATCTAGTTTTATTTTTATTCTCTGAATTAGGAAATAGGGTGACCACAATTTATTTTAGATTGCAGCAAAGATTAGCAAATGCGGTGTTAATAAATTTTCAAAACTATGGCGACTACAGCTAAATTAGCAACTCTATTAGTGGTGGTTCAAACTTCGTTTGAAATACTGTTAGATTAAAGTTCTAATCAGCTTGCACTACATGCGAAATGAGTGTTTTTTTTGCGATTTACAAAAATCTATTGATTGGACTAAAAAAAAAACACTATCATGTTGCTTGTAAAATTATTTGCCAAAAAATCAGAATGATCGCATGTATTCTATTGCGTCCCTTAATGCTTCCTCGTTTTTTAAGGGGCCCTTTTTCGAAATTTACGTTTCTAGATCGAGCTTTTTCCAGAGAAATCACCATATTTAAATTCGGAAAAAATATATAGTACAAATACATGTTTGATCTAGTAATCTTTGTGGTTAAAACACAATATTTAACATTTAGCTCGATAAAAAAAAAATCAGAAGTAACGTCGATTTTGAAAGTATTATAAGTTGTATGAGACTTGGGGGAACGCAATTTTTATGAAAATTTAACATTTCATTTACTAATCGGGTTTGTCAGTGATATTATTGGATAAATTTATAATATGGCACTTATTTTTTTTTTATATTAAATAAATACGTGAAAGATAGTTCGCGCGCGGCGTACGGCAGCGCGCCAGTGTCCTGCCGGACGTCATCGAGGGAGGGTATGCAATTTTTGCTCGCGACCACAATAATATCGTCGTCGCGCGCGTAGTAGTACCTACTTACTATAATGTCCTTCTGTACACAGTCTAGCGAAGTCAGTATGACTAATATCTTCGCCGATTTCGATGATTCTTTTTGTTTGGAAGAAAATTACTTCGCTTCCCTTTGGTGAAGATCTTCGGAGATATACAGTGTGTTAGGTTAAACGAGGGACATATTGAGAGAAGGTATTCAGTATTCAATTCTCGTCCCAAATATGTAAAAAAAATATAACCTTAATTTGTGACGTAATTGTCCAATAAAATACACTATTCATGGACACTGAGCGCGCGCAAGAAGTGAACTTGTAAACAGTAAAATAATCACGCGGCAAAACACGCGCCGATTCTGCCGAAAAAGAAGCTCTTGCGCAAACCCCGCCCCTTTCCTTTGTGTTGTCCCCGATGTACCGACAGGGCACACTCCCGCGCCACCCCGCGCTGACCCCAGCCAGTCTAGGCGCGCGCGCCGCTAACTCCGCATGTGCGCTTCCGGTTATCGCGTAAACAACCCCCCGATTACTTCGCGATAAGTGTGCGTGTTCTCGAATAACCAAAAATGACGTCTTATCAATATTCCAGTGAAGAATATTGGGAAGTGGTTCGTGCCTACTTGTTATCTAATGAAAGTGTGCGAGGAGCTATTGATTTGTACTGAGAGATGTTTCCCAACCGCCAGATTCCGTCGTAATAAACTAATGCTAGGTATCATCAACCAACGACTGCGAACATTCGGTCAGTACCTAGTAGCAGTAGCTAGATATTTTTGCCTGTCGTAAGCCAGGTTTAAAGTATTAGAGGGAAAATGGATTATACCTAAAAGTCATTGACCCGCGCACATGTTCTGCGTTAGGCGCAAGGGTGTATACACGTTGCGAGACTTTTGCGAAATTTTTGGTATTGTTCTATCTGTTATTTATCAGTGTTTTTTTCTTGTTCATATTTTTATAAGTATCATGTAAGCATGCACTATTGCGGGTTTGAATATGTCCCTCGTTTAAACTAACACACTGTATAATGGAATTCTTCAATTATAGACAGCTTGGATGTTTATTGTTTTCACAACATCACGCCTGTATGCTCTGAGGGGGTTAGCAAAATTGTCTACAGTACGCTAATATAATAAACCTATTACCATGACATGTATTGTTAACAATATAAAATTAATGACTGCCTCGTTGGTCTAGTGGTGGCAACTACTGCGCATTAAGTCCTAGCTTCGATTCCCTGGTCGGGCAAAGTGTTATTGGGTTTTTTCATCAGGAATTTCTCAGTAGCAGCCTCAGAGTCTGGATCTGCACCCGCGCTCGCCCCGTATTACATGGGACTAAAACATAACTGGTGAAATGTGGGTGTAAGTACTAGTTGGTACACTCAGCCCAACCCTTCAGGGATTACAGGCGTAATGTTACGTAATGTTAAAATATATGTATGGCTAATATTTGTATCGGATATTGTAATATCCGATACAAATATTAGCAAAAAATATTAAAAAAGTTTTTTATTTTTCCATTTTTAGTTGTAACTAAAAATGGAAAAATAAAAAACTTTTTTGCAAAAATAAAACGGACTTCAAAAAAACAACAAAGTGAAAACGTCACCTCGTTGTGTTTTTGAAGACGATTTTATTTTTTTGCAAAAAGTTTTTATGTTTTTACTACGACGTAATAAAGCAAAACAAACATTTTATTAACCAGCTGATAATTACCGTTCTTACAGTAGGTACGTGTACCTTTCTTTGGGGTCACTAGTACCTACTACTTTCATTAGTAAGATTCTTCTGCATTGTAATGATTCTTAAAAATGAGTTGATTATCAAGAAAAGATTCATAACAATAACGTAGGTGATTGTATTGAATAATTTTAAAGACATTGAACATGGCTATCGGTTACATCGGTACCCTAGAGCACGGTTTACGATCGCGCTGCGTTTATTAGGTAGAAAAAAGTTTTATGCTAGTACAGACCTATATATTTTATTTTATTTCTTTCATTATAGCAGGTACTCACCAAATCTTCTAGCACCATTCTTTAAATTCTATAGAATGATCATCGCCTGCCTCAGTCATACATTCATAACAATATAAAGTGTATTAGTGTTACATAGCACACGCACATCAAGCTATACGTTTTTGTTGCGAACTAGCTCTTATTATTAACCAGTACGCAATAAAATGTAAACTACTGATTTGATTTTTACTGTGGCGTGCTCGCTCGCCGCCATAGGTCACCGGAGTTCATATCGCGACGGCTCCTATGCAACGCGGGCACAAGCCGTCTCGGTTCGTAAAATGCCTAAACTGTCGGGAAAAGGAGCCCTTAAGGCCAGGTAGACTAAGCAAAGTAGGTATTTAACGCTACCATCCTTTACGCGAAACGAGCCGTGCGCTCGCGTCGCCGGCATGAACTTACGTGAACCCAAAGCTGAGCGAAGTGTCACAGTATAGGTAAGCGTGCAGTACAACAACTTATTTTATTAAATTGTCAGCTTGATTTATTATAATACTGTCTGTAGTCATTTCGAAAACCTAACATTTATATGTAATAAATTAATTTGAATGGATATTGTAAATGTAAAATGCTGCAAGATTTATTCAATTATGTGACTAAGTTTCTTACATTGTTTTTATCTCACGGAGCGACACGCGCTTTATTTGTTGTATCTGTCACCAAACAGTTCACAATCTTTCGAAAGTTTACAATCTCGCGAGATAGATTATAATCTAGAGGTATTTAAAATTTTACGGTGTAAAAACACCCTGTGATTGTTTGCGTGAAGATGAGTAGCGTCATTACATGACACATACACACACTTCCGACTTCTTTATTGTCAGTTTTATTTTTTTTTAATTTTTTGTTGCAATTTTTTATAAAAATATTTGTTAAGCATTTATTTTACATGATAATAGGAGTATCCCCAATAAAATGGAACTTAACATACCTAACTGTCGAAATGCGGGTGTATTGTACACATCTGCTTACCCGCTCAGATGTTATGTTATGATGTTGTGTAAACAATAAACATCCAAGTGATTGCTGCAATCGCGGTTAATTTGCTGTAACTTTTTGAAGAGTTCCGTTGTCTGTCTCTTAAACTCATCATCAGATCCATATTATGAAATTTAAATGGGACCAACTTTGGGGTATTCCCTTTCCAAAAAAAAAACATCAAAATCGGTTCATAAACGACGAAGTTATCATAAGGTCAAATTGAGAAACCTCCTCGGTTAAAAAATACCATACCATTATATTCACACTACGATCTATGAATAAATCGTTCGATAAATCAGCGGGACAGCCGTGCGCCAGCAAAAGGGACATAGGTCCTACCTCGTCAAGGCCCGGCGGGCGACTGAATCCACGTACGCAAGCCGCTGCATTATATAATAATTTATTATTAAAAGGATTAAACTTTTTTGCAAAATGTAAACACAAATAATTGTTCTAAATGTTATTTACTTTGCTTAGATATATTTTTTTTGGAAGTAAATTTTCATTTTCTTCAAGAAAAATAAGAAAAACATTAAAAAAAAATTCGAATTGGGCTCCTGTTCGGATTTTTTTTTATCGAGTGAAGTTTACGATATCATATTTTGAACTACAAATTATCAAAGTAGATATAGTCAACTATAATACCTATATTTTTTTTGCTTTAAAAAATTACGATTTGTTAGTTTACTATTGAATCAAAGTTATGTAAAATTGGTAAAATTTGGTCTACCTGCCCTTAATAAGTTCTCTTTCTTCGGACATACTGGGAATCGAATGTTGACTACATTCGATTCCCAGTATGAATTGGATACTGGAATTTGTACAATAACAACTTAAGGTATATTTTTGTGCAATACTGAAATAACTTATGATAGGAAGCCTACGTCTAGCTACTATTGTAACAAAGATACCACTGTAAATATTAACTTCTACCTGTTGTGAAAACAAAATGGGAATTTTAATTTAGACTTTAAAGAAGAAGAATAATTACATAACGTCCAACTTTAAGCAATCTAATAACAAATGAATAAGTAACTAAATTCACTAATACGGTCTAAATAACTGAATAAAGACTAATTAAGACTGTAATATCATCTAACACCTAACTACGCACTAATAACTATTTACTATGAATAGAACAAACATACTGCTATACCATTATAAATGAAGCAAAATATCTACTGAACTTTTCACTATAATATATTAATTAGAAAGAACACATAATCGTATTTGCGAAATAAGTATCATCAAACAAATGATAAGTATTAGAAACTATTCACAATGTATTAAGGTAAATAAGTTACTTATAACAATATTCAGCAATATAAAATACTAACCTTAAATCCTTATGGTTATATACTACCTGAACGAGTGTTGGGTAACGATATTTTAACTGTAATATTCTTAACACCGTAAATTAACTTGAAGTCCTTTGTTCACAGTCACGTTGCCAGCTTATAACCTCGTCGGCATACCTCCCGGGTAATATTTATACAAATCCACTGATTTTGCAAATCTTCATGTGATTACCAATCCGGCTCGAAGGACCAAAATGCGGGGGAATTTTAGGTGACACTTCAAAGAAACTTCAAAAATGCTGATAATTAGTCAAAGATGTATTGCCTTGATGAAGAACAAGAATGGAAGAAAACATTACAAGAAAGTACATAAAATCCTTACATCTAATTACAAACTAATTAGTACGCAACGTTGATTCTTGCTCATTCCAATCGAGCAGGCTTTAGCTCGAACACACGCACTTGGCCGTTTTTTAAGCAATCGATGCACTAATTTAGCGCTACTTATTTTCCACGACCGCATAGTATTCTTGACACGACCTCAGGTGTAGGAAGCATGCAAACGGCTGAATGATAAAAGCCTCTGCGATGGCGGCTGAGCTTCCAGTAGTCGGATGACAACGCAGCGGGATCGCGCGCTATTTGAAAATAGAACCCTAGTTTTTCTATAAAAATAGGCCAAGGAATTGTAGAAAGTGATCTATCTAGGTTTGATTCGTTATTGGTAAAAATGACTTTTTTAAATAAATTATGTGTGATTTTGTTATTTAGTGTTTACTGTGAGGCACAGAAGCCGTTGAGAAAAGAGGCCTATATGTCAGTTGTTGAGTACCTACAAAATATACTTTATAAACACAAATCCATACTCCGTACCCGCTTCTGAGAGATTCCTGATGGATCACTATTATGTCGTCAGACACGCAAGTGGTCAAATACGCATTTCGTCATCTCTCGATGGATAAACCCAATAACACTTTGCCGACCTGGGAATAGATCCCAGGACGAAGTTAATATTGTCTTCAACTCCAATTTTCTTGTCTTTGGTTTACAACATTTATGCCTATATATGATAAAAGTAATGGTAGGTTTTACAGTTAACATCAGCGCATGCTTTTATTTTTGTTAGTTTCCTCTTTGTATTCATAAAGCATTCTTATTCATCTCTCTTTTTCGCTTATTCACTCTTCATTCGCTTTGATGTCAATTTTGCCAATTGATCATTTGACAGTCTACATCCACGACACCCACGCCCACCCTTCAGTCAGACTGCGAACTGAAAGGCGAAGCATTGTTTGGCTCCACACAAGGATCGAACCCGTAACGACTGTCAAAGATCTACAAATGCCTGGTATAGTGCGACATTCTCGACAAGCGTTGATTAACCTTTAAGAACGACCCAAGTACGCATGTTAATCTTCTCCTAAGGGCCAGAATAACACCAAATTGTGAAAATTTAATGTCACTCGCTATTTAGAAACATCACACAATCAAACTTAAATGAGTTACTAGTACAGTAGTAGTGTAGCTGCTGGTAACTTATAAATGAGTGGTGAGTAGTCTTGTAGTGAGTATCATCAGGATCGCTTTATTTAAGTCAAAATTATTGCAAATTCATATCGCCCAGTCGCTCGGTCTAGTATCACCCATTTCAAGGAATGCACCCAATCACCTTGTGTAACGTGATAGCTAATAGATATAGAAAAGAAAAACATAATATAGCGCCAATCCCAAGTAACTGAGACAAAAACCGGAATTAGAGATCAATAGGCCGCCAGCACGGGTGCGTACCATTTGATATAATAACAAAAGTTCTAATGATCACATTACCTAATTTCATTTATAATTCTTTTTTATAGTACCTATGACGATGAAATGATAAAATGAATTATTGATATAATTTCAGTTTACCTAATTTTATATGGTTTAATTAACATTTTCTATAATGCACATTTGAACTAATATTCAGTTAGTATAATATTCAGTTAGTATAATATTTTTTTATTATAATATTTAAAAAAACTATAGCAATCCTGTATTGTTGGTGAATCTGGGTTAGGTTAGTTTATAACAGCATGAATTTTCCTGATATTTACTTATTCATTACAGAATTTCGCCTGAAAATGAGTAGATATGAAAATTAGGTCAACTGGACGTTATATAAAAAGAGCATTATGCATATTGGAAATTATATGAAATGAACGTTATACTAAATGTTATTAGAGCAAAAGAAGTTTATATGAAATGTAACATTAGATCACATGAAATTAGTTTATTTATTTTTATAGCAAATCAATATTATATCATGTGATGTGTGTGCGTTATTTCAGGTGATAATATACTATCTGTTATTATGCCATATATTACATACCCCGCCAGCAAAAAAAAAACGACCTCATTAAATAAAGCAATTTCTTTTCCTAGGCACAATTACAAAGAACATCAACTGGTATGTGTACCATAATGAAGACCGGTTTCAAACTGCCCCATTGGTCTAGTGATGGGACGCCCCTGCTGAGCCTGAGGGTGTTTTGTTTTTGGAGTTCCAGGTCGCCCGAAGTGTTATTGAGTTATTCCACCATCAATATTTTAATCAGTAGTAGCCCGGAGTGTAGATGTGTACCAGGTTGTTGGCAGTAGGGTCGCCCCTTGTTCCATTGTGACATGCGCGGTGATTATAGAGTACACTTTTGCCTCCTGCGCCTTCGGGGCTAACAAGCGTAATGCCATGCTGTGTGTAGTATTTTCAACGAACTTATCCAAGTTCTTTGACATAGTGTTCAATCTGTATAACAATTTAGGACCCCTTCAGACTCTCTCGACATTCATCCCATGTGTGCGCGACTTTAGCTCATAATGACTTTTTCACTTCTCATGCTCTAAAAGTACGCCAATATAGCCCTACGAAGCGGGACTAAAGTGACTTTAGTCCCTAGGGAGTAAAAAGTAATTCGTTTTTTAATTTCCTCCATGTGACATAGACAAACTCAAACAGCCAAATAATATACTACTATTATCTGTGGAGTGTGGACCATCTTCATTGCGAAAATGTTGAGAGTTTTAGTTCCATGGTTTTTCCGCAAGGAAGGTGGCGCCATGCGTTTTAAATTCTTAATCTGTGACTGGTTTAGAAGAAAAAACTGACCGCGGAAATTTCAGAATTTTTGTCGAGTGTTAATTTGTTCGTTTTTATATAAATTTATTAAGAAAGTCCAGTGACAGTGAAGAGTTTGACGTCGAGCAAAGAGCAAAAGACATAATAGATAATCTTTTGCCGCCAAAAACGCGGAAGATATACCTAAAAACTTACGAAATTTCTATGGACTGGAGGAATAATTAATGTTTTTGTACTAAATTGACTACTTTTCTCGCACTCAAAGTGAAAAGTACAGTTTGCACCTCGAGACTAAACGCCAACTTAATATACCGTCGGTTTCATTGACTCCCTCGCAAGCTCGGGAGTCAAACCACCTCTGGTATATTATGGCTTCGTTTAGTCCCTCGTTATAAAATATACTATAAAAGTAAGTCTTAGCTTTCTTTTATGAACCTGAGTAGAATATTTTGCTGCTTCTGCTTTAACCATCCTGCCAGACTTGTAAAGCTATCCTTTTCTCCATACGAAACTACCGTTGCGAATAGGGAACTATAAGCAAATCTATTTCTTATAAAGTTGATGTATTTTAATGGCTTAATTGAAATAAATGATTTGACATTAACTTTGGCATCATCCTCAGCCTAGCCTCATCAGAGCTGCAGGATACCCCGCGGAGAAGCATCGCGTCACGACGCCAGATGGCTACATCCTGCCGATGTACAGGATCCCGGCAGGCAGAAACTCTACCAATCAGACCGGGGAACTCAACGCTCAGAGGAAGAAGGCCATCATACTCCTGCACGGTCTCGGCGGGCACAGTTCGAACTTCGTGATCATGGGACCCAAGAGAAGCCTTGGTGAGTTTGGTGCTGTTGGATGGACAGTATAACCAATAGGATCACAAAACTAAAATAACATAAACATAACATCACGCCTATACTCCCCGACAGGTTAGGCAGAGGTTTACCTAATAGTTCACTCACATTTCACCAGTTATAAGTCCTATCTAACAGCGGGCGACCCTCATCGAAGCAGTTATCAAACCGGCACAAAAACTAACATGTTATGCAAATTCAATAAACATTGAGTTTTATTTCCGCCGAAAACTAGATCCAAGGTTGTATTCAGAATGCAAAGCAGCTCTTCCGCCTGATAAAATACAAAAATGTAGAAGATGCGATAATAATGATGTAACCCACACCTACTCGTATGCTCGACACGTGCTTCGGCGCTCCACGAGACCGCCTTTTTTTTTTTTTTTTTTTTTCGGATGGGAAATCATCAAATGACTTCTCCCGCTCTGGGCGGAGCAGGAGGGAGTGTCAGACTTTTACTGACTAAAACCCATCCATGTTCCTTCCTCGCCCTTTGTGTTCCGGGGCCACGGTATCTCTTTCGAATAGTCCCGCAGCCCCGGCAGGCTTCGGTCCTTGCGGACCCCTTCCTTATTGCTGACTCTCTTTGCGCGGTCGACACGGCCTGTCGTCATGAGACGAACGGACGGGGAGCTAGCCCATAGCTCCCCGTCCACAGGCCCGCGCCTACGGTGGCCGGAAGCCACCACGTGGCCCCCGACGCCCGGGGCGTCTCCCGCGGCGGCCGGGACGTGAGGATATCTCCCTCTCACGTTCCGCCACCTCCTTCGCTAGCATGACTGCTTAGCAGAAGGAGGTGACGGCGTTCCATTCCGTCTCGCTCCGGACCATGGCACGAACCAGGGCCGGAAGCGAGAGGTCGCCGCCGCCGATCGCCACCTCGAGGACACGGCGGTGCTCCACCCAAGCAGGGCACACCTCCACCGTGTGCTCCACCGTGTCCTCCGGTCGATCCTCACAATGGAAACACCCGGGCGTCTCCTCCCGCCCGATTCGGTGCAGGAACTTACCGAAACATCCGTGTCCGGTAAGAACCTGCGTCAGGCGGAAGGTGAGGACGCCGTGGCGTCTCTCCAGCCACTTCTCAAAGAGGGGACTTACCGCCACTATTGTGGCGTGCCCTGCACGGGGTTGCGACAGTCGCTCTCTCCATGCCGCCATGAGATCCCGCCGGAAGTCCGTCCGCTGAGCGACAATTTGCCGCGGCAGCGGAGTTTCCCCCCGGCGTAGCGCCTCCGCGCGCTACTCGTGTAGGCGCGCGAGTACTATCGCCTCCAGATCCCATGGCGGCAATCCGGCAAGGAGGCTCGCCGCCTCGCGGGATATCGTGCGGTACCCCCGGATCAGCCTTACGGCCACCACCTTTTGGGGCGCGTTCAAATGGTTGGCAGCTCGCTGCCTCAATGAACGCGCCCACACCGGGGCCCCGTAGAGGGCCATGGACCGCACGACTCCCGCGTAGAGCCTCCGGCAGGAGGCGTTTGGCCCCCCCAGGTTGGGCAGGAGCCGCCTGAAGGCAGCCCCTGTCCGCTCCAGTTTGGGGGCCAAACGTCGGAAATGCTCCACGAAGTTCCACCGGCTGTCGAGGACAAGTCCCAGGTACTTCAGCGTCGACTCGACGTCGATGGAAACCCCTCCTGCCATCACTTCGGATCCCGGAGTTGGCGCGTTCCGAGGCCCATGAAAGCACATGGCCTCGGACTTGTGCAATGCCACCTCGAGACCCAGTTGCCGGATTCTCTCCACGACTATCGCAACCCCGCGTGTCATAGTGTCGGCCGCCGCCTCGTGCGACCTCCCCTGTGCCAGCACCAGCGTGTCGTCAGCGTAGCAAACTACGCTGACACCGCTAGGGAGGTCGGCGCGCAGCACCCAGTCGTACCCGATGTTCCACAAGGACGGCCCCAGAACCGATCCCTGTGGAACACCGCACGACATCTCTCGCCGGTTCCAGTCTCCGCTGCGACCGGGGTAGATGACGGCCCTATCCGTCAGGTAGTCCCCGACCACACGACGAAGGTAGGTCGGCACCCGGTGATACCGGAGTGCCTCCCTTATGCAGCTCCAGGGCATGGAGTTGAAGGCGTTGGCGATGTCGAGAGACACCGCCAAGACCACCCCACCCCTGGACACCGCATCCCTCGTCGTGAGGGCTCTCACGCGCATGATGGCGTCCACCGTAGAGCGCCCCTTGCGGAAACCATATTGGTGTTCCGCAAGGTCCGGCCCCGTCCCCGCAAGGTGCTGTGAAACTTTAGTGTACCCTCAAATACATGTAAAAGTATAAAACAGTCATCTTTGTTTCCAGCGTACCTCCTAGCTGACGCAGGGTACGACGTGTGGCTAGCCAACACGCGAGGCACTGCTGACACAGGGCATACGAATCTCACCAGAAATGATGAGAAATTCTGGGACTACAGGTGAGTTAAAACTTTTCTTCTGTCTGTGCCTGTCAAGCCCTAGAAACGATATCGACGAGAGCAGCCTACACGAAATTCACTGTGATAGTTATCTCTAAACTAGGAATTCTAGATGACTGTCCATCCTATTAGGTGTTCAGTGAGCCTGGTACAGTTGGCGAGTTTTCAACATTGAAAAACCTTACTTAATAATAATATAATAATTCAATTATTTATTCAAGTAATATAACTCATGGTGTTAGTAACAATTTCCCTTATGTCTATGTTAGTAAACTAAAATATTTATACCAATCATGAAATTAACCTCTAATGGGGCACATCGTTACTATGCTGAAAGTCCAGCAGTTATTTTGGGGCACCGGTTAACGATCGCACAATCAAGTCGGCCTGAGATCATTTTTAGGCTGCTGTTGGCACTTAGGCAAGACTCTAAACGGTAAAGTGAAAGTACAGAATTTTAGTATGATCCTACGGTTTAGCAGGAAAAATCATATGGGGCAAATGCATCCTTGAGAACGAATCTCCTGCTGACTGGAATGCTGATTGAAACTGGGACGCAAACTGAGCGTGCGATCTTTGAACCACTTAATCCAGTAGTTGTGCAGTACGTCCGGCTCTGGAGATTTCCAGTTAGGCAACGTACGGACTGCACGAACTGCATCTTGGGGGCTAAATATAGCCATATTTTAGTGGAGAATCATGTTTACTTAATTAGTAACCTAGCTTTCACGCAATTTTTCACTGTTACTTGCGGGGAAAAAATTACGTGATATTTGCCTCGCTTCGCTCGTGATTTTAGTTTTAACACCCTCGCTACGCTCGGGAGTAAACCTCGAGTCCTTCGTTACGCTTGCGATTTAAATCGTCACCCGCGACAGAAGACACTGCTTTATCCCCTTGATTAATAATCTACTATTTGTTCGCAACGACACAGTCCGTACATGGCTCCAACCGCCATATGACGGCATGTCTTAAGTCGAAGAGATAAGAGTTACCTGATTATCTTACCAGGTAGACAAGCATGTATTTCGATCGATGGACTAAAACCGGAAATTAAATTTTATCAAAGGAATTCTTCGATAATGTTGGTATTATACTAATGTCTTTAGAACACTAAGGTTGCAAAACAAGATAAAGGACACGTTAAAGATAAGGTTATAATACAGAATGGAATTTTTCAATGCCACCTGGAGGGAAAGTAGGTACTCGAAATACTGGAGATAGCAAATTTTACGCAAGGGAAACATTCCTTTCTTTTTAAAAATAAACAAATCTGCATTAACAGGTTTTCGAAAATTCGCTTGCCACACTCGGGAATCGAAAAAATCCACCCTGTATATTTATTTTGAAATCTGTAGGTACTTTTGTTTACCAATGTTCTACAAATAAAAATATTTGAATTTGTTAATATCGAAAAGTTATTAATATCCCGCAAACAAAGAACCGATTGTTACGCGCAGTGGTCGCATCAGTAAAAAAAAACCAGCTAAGTGCGAGTTGGTCTCGCGCACCGAGGGTTTCGTATAAACTTGTAGGTATTTGGTTACTAAACTAAATATTGACATATTTACGGTTTTCATATTTTTTCCTTTACATGTGCTGTAAGACATTGCTTTTTGCCACATCATTCTAGGTCAAGGTCAGGTCGTGGTCTTTTCCGCCTGATCAGTTAAAACATTTTTCGTTTAAATCATGCGGAGGCGCCGAGCCACGCCCCCTTAAAGTTTAGGCCTATTAGGAAAGCGTCAACTTTGGCGCGCAAAATAAAAATAACTCTCGTTTTGCGTGCGTCGTCAGTGCGCTCGGCCGATCGGTATCTTTCATTCATTATTTCTATACAATACGATAGTACGTTATTTGCGGCAAAACGGCCGTATCTTTTTTTTACGTTAACTTAGAAGGTTGATTTTTTCACAGCTTCAAGTGGCCGTAGTAGACTTAAGTATATGGTTTTAATTTCAACTCGATACCTCCACACGTTCTTGAGATAAAGGGTCTTGACAGACAGACGGATGGACAACAAAGTGTACAAACACGTTTTTTTGATGAATGAGCTTAATCATAAAAAAACGTGTTTTTAGGGTTCCGTACCTAAAACAAAGATTGAATTTTGCATATAGCTCTTGCTACGAATATTATGGTCTTCCTGGCGTTGTCATGAAGGATATTATGGATCCCGAGGGATGATATTTTAGAATTTTTTGGGAAAATATCCAATATGACAACTACCCTTTTTTTTGGGATGGGAAATTATCAAATGACTCCTCCCGCTCTGGGCGGAGCAGGAGGGAGTGTCAGACTTTTACTGACTAAAACCAATCCATGTTCCTTCATCGCACTTTGTGTTCCGGGGCCACGGTATCTCTTTCGAATAGTCCCGCAGCCCCGGCAGGCATCGGCCCTTGCCCCCCTGGACCCCTTCCTTTTTGCTGACTCTCTTTGAAGCGCGCGTGGAACACGAACGCGCGGTCGACACGGCCTGTCGTCATGAGATGGACGGACGGTGAGCTAGCCCATAGCTCCCCGTCTACAGACCCGCGCCTATGGTGGCCAGGGGCCACCACGTGGCGCCTGACGCCCGGGGCGTCTCCCGCGGCAGCCGGGACGTGAAGTTCTCTCCCTCTCACGTTCCGCCACCTCCTTCGCTAACATGACTGCTTCGCAGAAGGAGGTGACGGCGTCCCATTCCGTCTCGCTCCTGACCATGGATTGAACCAGGGCCGGAAGGGAAAGGTCACCGCCGTCGATCGCCGCCTCGAGGACACGACACGCCCAAGCGGGGCACACCTCCACGATGTGCTCCACCGTGTCCTCCGGTCGATCCTCACAATGGAAGCACCCGGGCGTTTCCTCCCGCCCGATTCGATGCAGGAACCTCCCGAAACAACCGTGTCCGGTGAGGACCTGCGTCAGGCGAAAGGTGAGAACGCCGTGGCGCCTCTCAAGCCACTTCTCAAAGAGGGGACTTATCGCCACTATTGTGGCGTGCCCTGCACGGGGTTGCGACAGTCTCTCTCTCCATGTCGCTATTAGATATAATTAGATAGATCACGCCGGAAGTCTGTCCGCTGAGCGACAATTTGCCGCGGCAGTGGAGTTTCTCCCCGGCGTAGCGCCTCCGCGCGCCATTCATGCAGGCGCGCGAGGACTATCGCCTTCAGATCCCATTGCGGCAATCCGGCAAGGAGGCTCGCCGCCTCGCGGGATATCGTGCGGTACCCACGGTCCAGCCTTACGGCTACCACCTTTTGGGGCTCGTTCAGGTAGTGGGTGGCTCGCCGCCTCAAGGAACGCGCCCACACTGGGGCCCCGTAAAGGGCCATGGACCGCACGACTCCCGCGTAGAGCCTCCGGTAGGAGGCGTTTGGCCCCCCCAGGTTGAGCAGGAGCCGCCTGAAGGCAGCTCCGATTTGTTCCAGTTTGGGGGCCAAACGTCGGAAGTGCTCCACGAAGGTCCAT
The DNA here is from genome assembly GCA_963853795.1 of Xestia rhomboidea. Classification (NCBI taxonomy): domain Eukaryota; kingdom Metazoa; phylum Arthropoda; class Insecta; order Lepidoptera; family Noctuidae; genus Xestia; species Xestia rhomboidea. The sequence goes on from OY970770.1 coordinate 1,246,410, forward strand.
CGGCTGTCGAGGACGAGTCCCAGGTACTTCAACGCCGATGGAAACCCCTCCTACCGTCAGTGAGGATCCCGGAGGTGGCGCGTTCCGAGGCCCATGAAAGCACATGGCCTCGGACTTGTGCAATGCCACCTCGAGACCCAGTTGCAGGATCCTCTCAATGACTATCGCAACCCCGCGTGACATGATTTCGGCCACCGCCTCGTGCGACCCCCCCTGTGCCAGCACCAGCATGTCGTCTGCATAGCAAACCACGCTGACGCCGCTAGGGAGGTCGGCGCGCAGCACCCATTCGTAACCGATGTTCCACAAAGACGGGCCTAGAACCGATCCCTGCGGAACACCGCACGACATCTCTCGCCGGTTCCATTCTCCGCTGCGACCAGGGTAAATGACGGCCCTGTCCGACAGGTAGTCCCCGACCACACGACGGAGGTAGGTCGGAACCCGGTGATACCGGAGTGCCTCCCTTGTGCAGCTCCAGGGCATGGTGTTGAAGGCGTTGGCGAGACACCGCATCCTCCGTCGTGAGGGCTCTCACGCGCATGATGGCGTCCACCGTAGAGCGCCCCTTGCGGAAACAAAACTGGTGTTCCGCAAGATCCGGCCCCGTCCCCGCAAGGTGCTCGGCGAGGCGGTTTGCAATTACTCTTCCAAAGAGCTTGCTTGTATTCCTCGTATAGCTCCGCCTCAATGGCTGCCGCATTTGGTGGGCGGATGCGGAGCCTGCGATGCCTGGCGTACAGGTGCCGCGACAGCACGCACGCCTCGCGGAGAGACGTCAGCTCTCGCGACCAGTACACCTGACGCCGGGCGCTTCCTGGCCAGACTCGGGGCATTGCCACGTCACATATGTCGGACATGGCCTCCTGGAACCACCCTGCCTCATTGTTAATGTCGGCAGGCCGGACCGGTGATGACAACTAGGTACCCTTTTTTTTTTTTTTTTAGGATGGGAAATCATCAAATAACTCCTCCCGCTCTGGGCGGAGCAGGAGGGAGTGTCAGACTTTTACTGACTAAAACCCATCCATGTTCCTGCCTCGCCCTTTGTGTTCCGGGGCCACGGTATCTCTTTCGAATAGTCCCGCAGCCCCGGCAGGCTTCGGCCCTTGCGGACCCCTTCCCTATTGCTGACTCTCTTTGAGGCGCGCGTGGAACACTCCTGCGCCGTCGACACGGCCTGTTGTCATGAGACGGACGGACGGCGAGCTAGCCCATAGCTCCCCGTCCACAGGCCCGCAACTAGGTACCCTTAGAAATGTTTTATTTTTATTTTTGTGTTAAATTTCAAGACGGTACCTTGAAAAATAGGTAACCGCACCATGCTATGATGCTATGTATGATTAGTATTAGATTTTTTTCATGGATTTATATTTTGCTGCTCTGTTGTAGGACAATCTGCAGATTCTGTGTTGTTGGTTTGTGTTGTTGATCAAGACACAATGAAGCCAAGAGAGGACACCAGAATATAAACCAAACAATTTTATAGGGTCATGTTAAGAATAAGTTAAAAATACGTTTTCTTATGTTTCATTTGTAATAACAGCGTGATAATACAACTTACAATTCATGATTTAAAGCATACTAATGTATGCTTTAAATCATGTTGTACAATGTCGTGACACTGATATCTTGCTGGTGCGCGATTGTGCTACATAAAATTAAGTAACACAATCGCGCACCATACTCGATACTCTTGCGCCTTCTCATCTTCCAAGCTCGTCGTGCTGCCGCTGCGGCTGCAGAAAACTTCAAAGGGCATATAGAAACCTTTGGGGTAACTATACTTTCGAGCCGTTTGGGGTTGAAACTCTGGGGCCGTGGGGTCCGAGTGCCGATAGCCTGTTCAAAGAACTTTCAAAACGCCTAGTTGACGCTTCCCGTGACCCAAGGGCTGGCTTTTACCTTGGTCAGAGGCTAAGTGTTGCCATACAACGCGGCAACGCCGCCAGTCTCTTGGGCACATTACCAGCTGACAGCGTTGAGGAGGAGTTTTTCGATGCCGTGTAGTTAGTTGTTAGTTTATTTATTTTAGTTTATTTGAGTTTTTTATTAAATATACTCTATCTTTTTTCTCATTCTGTAAAATTCATTAAAGATTTATCCACTTCCAGTTTCCACGAACACGGCAAATACGACGTGCCGGCGATGATCGACCGAGTCCTGAACGTCACAGGCCTGGAGAAGATCATGTGCCTGGGCCACTCATTGGGCACCACCAATTTCTTCGCCATGGTGGCTCTAAGACCAGAGTACAATGACAAGCTGATAGCCTTCGTGGCTTTAGGACCAGCTGTGTACCAGGATGACCTTAAAGATGTAATTAATCTGGCGCTGAATACTTTGGAGCTAACGGTAAGCAACAAAGATTAGGATATATTGTACACAAAGCTGTTGGTGAACCTTTATTAGTAAATAAATAAATACTTGTTTTTAAGGTTTCGTACCTCAAAAGGTAAAAAAGGTACACTTATAAGATCACTCTCTTATCCGTCTGTCTGTCCGGGTGTCACCACCGATTTTCTCACGGTCTCACGGTTCTTTCGAACGGGTGGACCTAGCAAGTTGAAATGTATACCAGATACTCAAAAATTAATTCATATGAGTCAACTCGATAAAAAGATGTGGCATAATGGGCAAATTTAGATTTTCGCGAAAACTTGTAGTAATAAAATTTACCTTAACTTTCAACTTTTTTTATTTTCGGAATTTTTCCCTATACTTGTGCTGTAAGACCTTGCTTTTAACCAAAATTGACAATTCTAGGTCAACCGGAAGTACCATTTAGGCTTTGGGTCGAAAACCAATATGGTAGTGCCCGTTGACCTAGAATCATGAAATTTGGCGAGATGCAATGTCTTACTGCACATGTAAAGGAAAAATCTGAAAATAATATGTAGTTAACAAAATACCTACAAGATTATACGAAAGCCGTTCATGTCAAACACATGCGTTTATACGAGAGTGGCCTAAGGAGACGCCCGCCGCGCAGCGGCTGCAGCGTGCGTGTTTGCGTCTTGCGGCGCGTCCGGCGGGACGTTGCATGCGGGTTCAAACCTGTTTGTGTTTCGGAGCGGCGCGCGGCGAGACGAGCGTGCGCGCTTTGTCGTTTGAAGAAATTATAATATGAATACAAAATAAACCTGAAATATGGTTACCTACTCAATGTTTATACAAAATAGAATAGTTAGAACAAGTGTGGAGAAAACTATAGCAATAAAACTGGGAATTGAAAGTAAATATATCGATATATTAATAGCAAACGTACATAACAAGGCTAGGTTAGGTATATGTATAAAAAATGTTTTTAATTAATTCTATTTTGCAAAAAATAGTCTGAAAACCGCTGATTTACTCGCGGCCGGTGGATTCACCCGAACGCAGAGCGTGCACTGTGCGTGACCACTCATTGAACGCGCTGTCAGCCGCTCGCCGCCCCGCAGAACGCCCCGCCGAACGCTATTGTGCCCAGGCCATACATCATCATCATTCATCATTTCAGCCGAAAGACGTCCACTGCTGGACATAGGCCACCCTCAAGTGTCGCCACATTGACCGGTCCCGTGCGACTCGCATCCAGCGGACTCCCGCAACCTTCACCAGGTCATCGGTCCACCTAGTGGGAGGCCTTCCAACGCAACGTCTTCCGGTTCGCGGACGCCACTCCAGAACTTTTCGGCCCCATCGGCCATCCGTTCTGCGAGCAATGTGACCTGCCCACTGCCACTTAAGTTTGGCAATTATTCGGGCTACGTCGGTAACCTTGGTTCTCTTCGGATGTCTTCATTTCTGAGTCGATCGCGCAAGGAAACTCCGAGCATAGCCCTCTCCATTGCCCTTTGGGTGACTTTAAGCCTTCTGATGAGGCCCATTGTGAGCGACCACGTTTCGGTCCCGTATGTTATCACTGGCAACACACACTGATCATAGACTTTCGTCTTGGTCTCAAGACGAAAGTCTATGATCAGTGTGTGTTGCCACTGCGGTAAGTTGGACGAGAAGATACCGCGCAACTTCCCGAACGCTGCCCAGCCGAGTCGGATTCGACGATTGACCTCTTTCTCGAAGTTAGACCTACCTAACTGGACCGTTTGTCCCAGGTACACATAATCGTCTACAACTTCGAGTATAGAGTCTCCGATCTTGATAGGAGTGGGTGTGACATGGGCATTCAACAAGACCTTGGTTTTGTCCATGTTCATTTTAAGACCCACTGTTCTGGAAGCTCTACTGAGGTCATCGAGCATCGTCCTGAGGTCCTCCATGGTCTCAGCCATGACCACTATATCGTCGGCAAACCGAAGGTGAGTGATGTACTCGCCATTGACGTTGATGCCTAGCCCTCTCCAGTCCAGAACCTTAAAGACATCCTTCAGTGCAGCGGTGAATAGTTTCGAAGATATGACGTCTCCCTGTCTCTTTTTTGTTGTTTGCTTTCCCGTTTTTGTACAAACACTTCAACACCTCGATGTACAGATAGTCGATTTGGCACCGTTGGAGAGACTGCAGTACAGCCCAGGTCTCGATCGAATCGAAGGCTTTCTCGTAGTCCACAAACGCTAAACAGAGGGGCAGGTTATTCTCTTCGGTCTTCTGTATAACCTGCCGCAGCGTATGTATGTGGTCCACGGTGCTAAAGCCTTTTCAGAAACCGGCTTGTTCGGTAGGCTGGAAATCGTCAAACCAGGCCGTACTATTATTATAAAGGCATACTAATTATCAAGTTTCTTGTTCATATATTTTTATTTTGTTCCTTTTTGTAATGCCAAAACAGACAACCAAAGAGAGGCTGCTTAAAAAGAGCTCATAACAGGCAGGACGCACTGGTTGAAGAACTTAGTCTTTAGGCTCTGTGGAATACGCGACGAGAAGACCAGACGACGTCTCCCAAATGCTGGCCAGACAAGTTAAATTCTTTTGCCAGTGTCCCTCTCAAAGTTGTTCTTACCAAACTCCAGAATTTGCCCGAGGTAAACAATCATATTCTCGAACAACCTCGAGAGGACTGCGATTGACAACAATAGGTCCTGGGGTAACGAGATCGTTGACACAACCTCGGTTTTGTCCGCATGCACCCTATTTTTTTTTTTTTCGCATGGTAAATCATCAAATGACTCCTCCCGCTCTGGGCGGAGCAGGAGGGAGTGTCAGACTTTTACTGACTAAAACCCATCCATGTTACTTCATCGCCCTTTGTGTTACGGGGGCACGGTATCTCTTGCGAACAGTCCCGCAGCCCCGGCAGGCATCGGCCCTTGCGGACCCCTTCATTTTTGCTGACACGGCCTGTCATCATGAGACGGGCGGACGGCGAGCTAGCCCATACTTCCCCGTCTACAGGCCCGCGCCTACGGTGGCCAGAAGCCACCACGTAGCCCCCGACGTTCGGGGCGTCTCCCGCGGTGGCCGGGACGTGAGGATCTCTCCCTCTCACGTTCCGCCACCTCCTTCGCTAGCATGACAGAAGGAGGTGACGGCGTCCCATTCCGTCTCGCTCCGGACCATGGCTTGAACCAGGGCCGGGAGCGAGAGGTCGAGGACACGGCGGTGCTCCGCCCAGGCGGGGCACACCTCCACAGTGTGCTCCACCGTGTCCTCCGGTCGATCCTCACAATGCAATGGAAGCACCCGGACGTCTCCTTACGCCCGATTCGGTGCAGGACCTTACCGATCTGCCACACTGTGTGAATGTGATCTATGGTGTTGTATCCTCCTCGAAACCCGGCCTGCTCCGGCGGCTGGAAGTCGTCGAGTCTGAGAGATTTGTGACGACTCTTGGAAACAGCTGCACGTGAATATGGAGCGAATGGGTTTGTAATTCTTTAAAAGGGTCTTGTTCCCATTTTCAAAGAAAAGAACGACCACGCTCTTCCACGCTTCTGAAGTTCACCCGGAGAAAACTCCGCCGAGTTGAAAAGCTCCCGAAGCTTTCTCAACACAGGACTTCCTCCCGTTTTCAGGAGCTCAGTCGTTTTTCCATTCTCACCAGGGGCTTTTCCATTTTTAAGCTAAGAGCCGCCTTGATTTTTTCTTGGCTGAATTCTGACAGGCTTTCTGTGAAAAGGCGGGTAAAGGCTCTGGAATCCTTATTTGCGGGATCAGGTCGAGATGCATGCGATTCGTAAAACTGACCGTTGAAGTTTTCGACTTCCGAAGAATCCCTGGCTTCGAAACGACCGATTAGTGAGATTGAGGTTTGTGACAGAGAATCCAATTTTGGTGGGCATTTTCGATTTTGGTGAGTGACTTTCAATTTTTGTGGCCACACTATATTTTGAACTAAAATTTCTCAAAAAGTAATCGAGATTTTGTTAGACCTCTTGAAGATCCTTTTAGCTTGGCCTTTTCATTCTTATATCTGGTCCTTATTTCGGCTCTAAAATAAAAAAAAAAATGGTAATACCACGTTGTATGGGGATCGACCTATCGTCACTGACAGGACTACTGTAGCCAACAAGCCAGACATTGTGGTGATAGATCGATTGGAGCGTCGCGCAATGATTGTTGATATAACGGTCCCGCATGACGAGAACCTCGTGAAAGCAAAGAAAAATAAGCAATTCAAGTATCTAGATTTGACTCGCGAGGTTGGACATGTGGGTCGTGACTTCAGCAGTCATTGTGCCAATAGTCGAGTCGACCAATGGCTTGATAGCCAATAGCCTCGACCAACATCTGAAAAGGCTCTCACTTGGCAGCTGGATCAAGGGCTTGATTCAGAAAGTAGTACTTCTGGACTCGGCGCGAATCGGTAAACGGACTCTTCACGAAGCCGGCAACCAAGCATTCTGTACATCAAACTAAGTAACTCTACGAAAAAAATATTGCTGGGAAACGACTTTTTTTTCGAGGTGAAATATCACGTTTTACGATAAAACTCAATGTAACGCATTCAAAACATTGCGCTGATGGATGCATTTAATAGTAAACGGTTATGGAGGTAATTAAAGTAAAATTATGACCTTAAAAACCAGTATTTGAAAAAAGAGTTGGAACTTAGACCTCCAATATCTCCGAAACTACTAGGGAGACGTCATATCTCCGAAACTGTTCACCGCTGCACTGGAGGATGTCTTCAAGGTTCTGGACTGGAGAGGGCTAGGCATCAACGTCAATGGCGAGTACATCACTCACCTTCAGTTTGCCGACGATATAGTGGTCATGGCTGAGACCATGGAGGACCACAGAAGAGCTTCCGAAAGAGTGGGTCTTAAAATGAACATGGACAAAACCAAGGTCATGTTGAACCCATGTAACACCCACTCCTATCAAGATCGGTGACACTCGAAGCTGTAGACGATTATGTATACCTGGGAGAAACGTTCCAGTTTGAAGCGGGAGGGAAAAATCACCAAAATTGCCTCACGTTATTAAGGACGCGTTTGCAAAATTGATAGGTACAGAATCGAACTACTACATTGACACGGGTCATACACACAAGTGTACGCACGACTAACTGCGAGAATAGTAGTCAAGTGAACTCATTTTGATGCTTTGAAAGATTTTTTACGTATTTCTTAGAAATAAAATTATGGTAGGTCCCTATAATTTTTTTTTTTGCTGTTTTTACGAATTACCTCCGGACTTGATGGAGTGACCTGAAGGTATACTTCAGTGACTGCTACTGGAACTTCTCGACGTGTTGTACTAGGTGAGCCGAGTTTGGGCTCGTTTTGTTAGTCATGATAATACCTTACCTCCGGACTTGATGGAGTGTCCTGAAGGTGTACATCGGTGACTGCTACTGGAACTCCTTGACGTGTTCTACTAGGTGAGTCGAGTTTGGGCTCGTTTTGTTAGTTATGATGAGACCTTACCTCCGGACTTGATGGAGTGTCCTGAAGGTGTACTTCGATGATTGCTAATGGAACTCCTTGACGTGTTGTACTGGGTGAGCCGAGTTTGGGCTCGTTTTGTTAGTTATGATGAGACTTTACCTCCGGACTTGATGGAGTGACCTGAAGGTGTACTTCGGTGATTGCTACTGGAACTCCTTCACATGTTGTACTAGGTGAGCCGAGTTTGGGCTCGTTTTGTTAGTTATGATGAGACCTTACCTCCGGACTTGATGGAGTGACCTGAAGGTGTACTTCGGTGATTGCCACTGGAACTCCTTCACATGTTGTACTGGGTGAGCCGAGTTTGGGCTCGTTTTGTTAGTTACGATGAGACTTTACCTCCGGACTTGATGTAGTGACCTGAAGGTGTACTTCGGTGATTGCTACTGGAACTCCTTCACATGTTGTACTAGGTGAGCCGAGTTTGGGCTCGTTTTGTTAGTTATGATGAGACGTTACCTCCAGACTTGATGGAGTGACCTGAAGGTGTACTTCGAAGATTGCTACTGGAACTCCTTGACGTGTTGTACTGGGTGAGCCGAGTTTGGGCTCGTTTTGTTAGTTATGATGAGACCTTACCTCCGGACTTGATGGAGTGACCTGAAGGTGTACTTCGATGATTGCTACTGGAACTCCTTGACGTGTTGTACTGGGTGAGCCGAGTTTGGGCTCGTTTTGTTAGTTTTGATGAGACATTACCTCCGGACTTGATGGAGTGACCTGAAGGTGTACTTTGGTGACTGTTACTGGAACTCTTTGACATATTCAAAGAAATATTCTCACAATCAAAATTGATAACGTTTGATTTGTTGTTTTGATAATCACTATAGTACCTACACCTTCCAGCAGGTCTTATCATAACTATCAAAACGAGCCCAAACTCGACTCACCTAGTACAAAACGTCGAGGAGTTCCAGTAGTAGTCACCGAAGTACATTTTCAGGTCACTCTATCAAGTCTGGAGGTAAGGTCTCATCATACCTAACAAAACGAGCCCAAACTCGGCTCACCCAGTACAACATGTGAAGGAGTTCCAGTGGCAATCACCGAAGTACACCTTCAGGTCACTCTATCAAGTCCGGAGGTAAGGTCTCATCATAACTAACAAAACGAGCCCAAACTCGGCTCACCTAGTACAACATGTGAAGGAGTTCCAGTGGCAATCACCGAAGTATACCTTCAGGTCACTCCATCAAGTCCGGAGGTAAGGTCTCATCATAACTAACAAAACGAGCCCAAACTAGGCTCACCTAGTACAACATGTGAAGGAGTTCCAGTAGCAATCACCGAAGTACACCTTCAGGTCACTCCATCAGGTCCGGAGGTAAGGTTTCATCATAACTAACCAAATGAGCCCAAACTCAGCTCACCTAGTACAACACGTCAAGGAGTTCCAGTAGCAGTCACCAATCACTTCATGAAGTCCGGAGGTAAGGTCTCATCATAACTAATAAAAATATTACCTAGTATCAAATTTGGTTTATCGAATATTTTGTGTTGTACAGCGATCTTTTTCAACTCGAGCCGCTCCAAACAGGCGTTACGTGTCCACTCTCGACGGCGGCCGTGCGCGGACTAAAGTTTCATTCAAAGTGTTTGTGCAATAAATCAAGACGGGTATCCAAAATAAAATAACCCATAATGCAATCGATTAAGATTCATCCAGAATAGCAAAAAATGTGAAAAAATAAGATTTGGTTTTCATTTTTTCTGCAACTATATAAATCATTTAGAAAAAAAAAATCCTTGCATTAAGAATTGATTATGTTTGCCAACATACAGTATTTTTAGAAATAGTAAAATATGTTAATAATAGCACAAAAAATGTACCTAAACTCAAACTCTGTATCGTTAATTTTAGGGAAAATGGCAACGACAGATCGATTTTACATTATAAAAAACTAAAATTTTCAATGATCAAGTACCTATTATTTGAAGATGAAGAACCAATCTATACGAGGTAGTTATTAGTTATATTGGATTTTGTTTGGTTATGCCATAAAATTGTACCGATAAACAGCATAATTTTACCTGATATGCAAACGCGCCCTTAATGGACGCGATCTCTATATGGATTGTTAATTGCTTTCTCTAACGGATGAATATAACATTACTTGATGCTGTATAACATCCTACCTTTTCATATTTGTACACCGTTTGAATTTGATGTAACATCTTGCATGCCATGTGTGTGTGTATACTGTATACTATATGTTTTGTAGAACTAAAAACTATCTTATCTTATTAATTTTGAATGTTGGCCAGAGATTGTACGCGAAAGACAGATTTGGAAGGAAAATAGCCTAAAAAACAATTTTTATGTTTACAGAACGCGTTCAGGGGCATATACTGGTACGCAATCTACCCGCAATTAATAAACTACTTCTATGAGAACTTTTGTGACCTGAAGCAACCGATCGACCTCTGCAAGATCATAATAGACTTCGTGTTTGGTGATGATTCAGAACAATTTGACAGGGTACGGAATGATTACAATCTTACTAATCTTTACTTTGTACCACTAATCTAACGCGTGTAACAATGTTCTTAACAAAACTGAAAGGTACTTGTTCTCCCCGTCATTGCGATATTTTTTTCGTCATGGACCTTCTAGTAACGGAAATATTGAAGGTCAAAGTCCCATCATTATTTTTTAAATACTAGTTTTAAAACAGTAGAGTCTTTATGCTTCTTGTTTTTAATTAAACAATATTTCTTAATAATAATTACATAATACAAATATTTTTTTGTTGTTTTAGAAACGAAAAATATGAACTCTATATCAGTTTTACAAACTTTTGGTAATAGGTAGTTTTTAGAACGATTAATAACTGATCTTGTATGGTTTCTTTTATAAATTCTCAATATGATAATATCAGTCAATCAATCAGTCTTTTTTAACGCCAAAGTCGGTTCTAATTGAAGTTGTTACTAAAAAGTGCCACACTAATAAAAACACCAATTTACTATTATTAAGATCACAGCTTTTCTAAGTAGCTTGTAATTGTAATAAGTCCACTTTTGTACTCTTCAACTATTGAAATGATCAATTATTCCTTTTTTCGCATCTTTTTGGCCTTTTATTTTCCTATTTTTTGGCGAAGCGCACTGTAATTGTTACAATTTTGTTGTAAAACATCTAAAATCTTTGCTAGATTTTTCGGACTGTTTTTATTAATTATCTTATTAAGAGTCGAGAAGTGGATTTCAAGAAAATTATTAGTTTTATGGGTTTGGCCATAACAAGACCATTTGTTTGACCATAACCTGTGCTCTATCCACTGTGTCATCATTTAATCATTAAATTTTGTGATTTTATCGTCTTGTGGACTCTCACTTATTATGTATAGCCATGCATCATCTATAGCTGCGAGTGGCAGATGGGGTAGGTAGACGGTACATAAAGCAACGTGCTTTCGATAGATACAGCTTTCATTCAGCCCTAATTCTTTTCCCTTCTTTTTCAAGGCTTTTTTAAAATGAAAGTAGCATCCATATACTGTTGAAACATTAGGGAAGACAGCCTGGACGCCCCTGACTGCAGCTTCTTCGATGTCACTAGTGAAAATGTCCAGACAAATGTCTGGTACTGTTGATTTTAGTAATTGTTCCGAAACATTTCGGTTTAATTCGTCATACTTCAGGTTACTTGAGATATCACGACGAACGGTAAGGGTGGCGTCGTTTACGGCACTCTCTTCATAATAGCATGAGAATACTGATTTCTTTCGTTAGTGTTACAGCCTACAATTGGTTTGGGGATAGATAAAATTAAAGTTGAGGCAACTTGTTGTGATATTAACAATAAATTATTAAACTAACTAAATTAAGTAAACTTTTATGTTAATGACGATATGTTTATATTGAATGATATCATTCTGCAATAAGGCTGCTGATTATTATCGTGATAAGACATGTTATCGTCTTAACATGATAATAATCAGCAGCTTTTTTAGCACAAAGTTTAATGATTACATTTATGATTACACATTAGATAGAGCTCAGGTTATGGTCAAACAAATGATCTTGTTATGGCCAAACCCATAAAAACTAATAATTTTCTTGAAAGCCACTACTCGACTCTTAACAAGATCATTAATTAAAAACAGTCAGAAAAATCTAGCAAAGATTTTAGGTGTTTTACAACAAAACTGCAACAATTATAGTAAAATTCGCCAAAAAATGGGAAAATCAAAATGCCAAAAAAGATGCAAAAAGAAGAAAGCAACTGTATATACAAGTTCAGTTATTTGTCGTTCTAGAAACTATATTACCAAAAGTTTGATACAGAGATAACTAGTTAATATTTTTCGTTGCTAAAACAAAAAATATTTTTCGTGACTATTATTAAGAAATATTATTTAATTAAAACAAGAAGCATAAAATTTCTTTTATTTGTTAGAAGATAGGTGAGTACCTATGTAATAACATAAGACTAATTGTGATATTAATAAAAATATACAGAGTTCATATTTTTCCAAAACGGCTAAAAACTGTACTTGTATAATAATGGTTGTTTTCCCGCAGCGAAATGGTTTTGTCTTAGTAATACAATCGTTTTATAAATAAATAAAATATTAGAAACAAAAAATGGCCGATTTATCATTGTGAAAAACAAAACTCGAAAGTGACCACGAACCAATAGTAATAATACCTCCCGATACCCCGCAAGCCGAGCGCTGAACAGCCGCGTGGCCGTTGACCCGCGTGCTTTTGTGAAAGGAAATGAAAGATGATAATAATAAGCTGCCCTGTGCATGTGCTGGTGTCTGGAACTGCCCATGATCGAGTAGCCGCTGTGTCGCCGCTACGATCGTCCGTGGCGATGGGAGTTAGGGGTCTGAACCCCGCAAAGTCGGAGCGACTCCAAGTGTAGCGGCTCCGCGTGAAGTCGCCGGGCAGCATGTGAATCATAATCAGCCCTAGCATAAAGTTGCACCATTGCGACGTCCTCCAAATTGCAATAACTGTAGTGTCGTTCCATTGCACTGATGACGCGTGCTGCGCGTACGACATTCGCGGGAAAACTAAATGCGCTTCCGCACGGATACAATAGGAAGCCGGGGCGCGCGGCTCCGTTTGTAATTGTTACACGCAGGCTAGTTTATGCCGTATGACTACAGGCGAGAGCTTATTTTAATTTGAACATTTATAAATCGGTCTTTCTTTTGTCGGCTTTTCGGCTGTTTTTTGTATTGTTGCGTGCAAAGTATTTTATGCCGCATCACTACGTGCGAGAGCTTATTTTGCTTTGAACATTTATGCATCGTTTTCCCTTTGTCGGGTGGCGCGGCGATTTGAGTAGTACCTACAGGTTACATCTAGTGTTACTATTGTTTCTCAGATTTTCGAGTTGATGAATATTTTTTTAATTATTTTAAAACAAAAACATCCTTATTTTTTTACTTTGACTCTATGCTTCGAAAGTATAGTCCACCAGTACAGTAGTAACCATTAAAATTTCACGGTGTATACGAGTATGTAAATATTAATAAGAAATTTTAATTATTAAAAACAAGGTATAAAGACTATACTGTTGTTACGCGGAATGTGATTTCTATTATTTATCGTATGTAGGTGAGGTACCTAGAAAATAACATAAGGCTGAATTACTTGGTTTCCTAAAATTAATATGATAATAAAAGTACTGCCAATTTTATCGATATGTTTTATTATACACTCCATCACTAAAAGCTACTGCACCGTAGGTGCTCAAAAGGGAATTAAGTTAAATATATTTTTATTGTTCTCCATTAAGCACCAAGCTATTAAATGGATTGGTGCTCAAATGGGAATACCTTCGGTGCTCAATGCATTCGTGCCCAAAAAATAGGTGCTCAAACGGGAATACTTGTTTTATTGGGCTCTAGATATTATTAGATATTATGTGTTCATAAAAAAGCTCAACTTTTCAATTGCATCACGAACTTTAACTAACAACTATTAACTCATAAATATTTTGCTGGGCAATCAGTACTTTTGATTAGCATAAATATAGAATAGGAAGAGTTTTTGATTTACAGTTAAGGGGACTACAGGAGCTATACGCGAGTTTTATAATGCAAAAAAGCATACGATTCACTGCAATAAACAAAACCAGAAAAATATATGATATTCTTCAGGATATATGCTAGTACCTATGATAGTGTTTTGAAAACATAATACAACTAATTTTTCTCGATAAAAAAAATCACGAAATTATCTCTAAAAATTTCTTTTAACGAGTAAAAACCACACTCAAATACATGCGATCATTCTGATTTTTTGGTAAATAATTCTACAAGCAATATATTTTTTTAGTCCAATCAATAGATTTTTTGTAAATCGCAAAAAAAACACTCATTTCGCACTATTCGGCCCGCAGTGACTGACGTAACAACCACTTTGTATTGCAAGCAGATTATAACTTTATTCTTACAGTATTTCAAACGAAGTTTGAACCCCACAATTAGAGTTGCCAATTTAGCTCCTGTAGTCGCCTTTAATACTAGCCATATTTTATCTATACAAATTATCTCATTCAGATTTCAGTCTTATAACCTAGGCCTTAAGAACATTAAAATAGCCAGGTGACACTTATAGCAGTAGTTCACCAGTTCAAACTTAGTTGGGAAAAGGCTTCGCAGATGATAGCAACTATTCTATATATAATATTTATGGTGTTGGCTTTCAGGAAATAATACCCACAGCTTTGTACAAGATACAGCCGTTGTCGTTTAAGTGTTTAGAGCATTATGGAAAAATCTCCCTCACAGGTACGTTTCTACTGGGTGTGTAACGTTTGAAATAATAACAAAAGTTCTAATGATCATATGGCTTACTTTCATTGAATGTTCATTTTTTAATATTACGATGATATGATATAATGAATTATATCCAGTGATATTATACTGTCTGTTATTATGCCATATATTACATACCCGTATCTACTATCTATGATAGAAAAACCTAGTTGTTTCCCGGGGATTGCTTGAGCTATTTTACCTTTACCAAAAAAGAAAGATAATAAACTTATTGAGCAAGACTTAAAGGCACGGCGACGACGAGAGTTCGAACCTTGGTCAAAATTAGAGCTATATCTCGAGTGATCAAAGCATAACATATCAACATCAATCGATGTTTGCCGCCTGCGCCTGTATGTTACATGCAAAGTTAACTGTGTATTGCACCCAGATTAGGTCTAAACTTTTACACCCTAATATAGCCCAGAATTTTGCAAACCGTGTAATATACCTAAAGAAACATTAAAATGTCTGTGTCTCCATTTTCAGGTGTGTTCACGACATTCAGCGGCGGTTTGTCCGGTCCTGTCATACCGTACAATATAAGTAATGTCAAAATTCCGGTCTCGCTACTATATGGAGAGAATGACCGGCTCAGTCAAACCGCTGTAAGTTTCCGGTTTTATTTTATTTGATATCTCGCATGTATACATAGTGGGGCAAAGTATTGGTATAATTAGAGATGTACCGATAAATGTATACCTAATGTACCTAAATATAGATGTATTTTAAATATTAGATTAAAAATATATAAAAACATTTTAAAATATAAAAAAAAATTAGCCCACCGGTATAGGGAACAGGGTCCAAGCTACCGGCAGTCAAGGCTCCAGAGAGAGGAACCTCCTTACAATACGAACCGTGTTCAGGAGTACCGCTTTCTAAATCAAGCCTTAGATCCAACTGCCTAACGAGAGCCTCTGCGGTATTGATCGAGACTCTTGACAATTAAGCCACATGTCGACAGCCTCGCGAACCAAGTCAAGATACTTGGTTTGCTTATCTTTCACGCTGGGAGAGCCCGGTCGTTACTGACGGGACTGGGTTTGAGCGGTCGATAATATAGTTCACTTTGCGATTAATTTACGAAATGAAGTTATTGTTTATTTATAAATTAAAATTCAGATTCTATTAAAGGGGTACCTTGAGATTAATGAGTAATTTTTAAATTTTCTTTAAAGTGTTTCTAAGGTATAGAAAAAAATACTTACTTGTCCCGATATTTTCCATATTCATATTTTTTAATGTTCGGAATATTTTATAGTTCTTTGTACAGCGAACCCCAAACATCACTCGCTAATTACTTTTGCGGAAAAGGGGTTTTGAATATGGGTGATTGCCATTAATTTATACATTATTTTTAAAAATTGTTGCCTCAGTCGACAAGAATAAGAACCTGACTCTTGTAATAAAAATAAAAAAGGTTCAAATTCTTCTTGCCTTTCCCACAAACAGTGATCAAAAATGTTGAAAATGAGTTAATTAGGTGCACGGACCCTTAAATCTGTTGCAAGGCAGAAAAAAATAAAAAAATAAATGTAGTTATCACGAAAATGAAACAGGGGGAACATGAAAGGGTAAGATCGATATAGTTTCTAAATTCGTTTAAATGCATGTCAGACCTTGTTGATGGTCACGAGTCTATAGTTTGTTGTGTCAAACAACACCAACCCTGAACAGTCTGAACTGTCTGAGTTGTCAAAATACCTTTAGTTAACAAAGATAAAACATTGAAGCAGCGGTTCTCAAACTTTCCACCTCTAGACCATTGACCTGAAGGTCAATAACCCTGAGGTCAAGGTGAATGCCCTTGAGGTGTCCCATGGTTGGACCCCCATCCTTGGCTTGATTAGGCGATGGATTATGGTGAATAGGTATAATCAAAAGTGACACAAAAATAAAAAATAAATTAAATGAAAAAAAAGTTATCCTCCATGACCAAAGTTGAACCGCTAACAGCTTATTATTGTGCAAACGTTTTTTGTAATGGCTGAAACAAAACAATAATTTTATTATAAGTCAATATTTCAAAGACTGTATGTAATCACTCATTCCCAAAAATAATTCATTCAAACTTTAAGTAAAGAGCATAAAAAGGGACCAAAATAAATTATAATCAGGTACAGTTTGAGAAACTCTGACCATTTGTATGACTTTTGAAAACGGGTAAGATCAAAACTTTAAAATGTTCATCTTACCCTGTCAAATTTATTACAACTTTAAATCTATCCTAAAATACGTAAAATAGCCATATTTAGATATAACACAACTAAAAATTAAAAATAATGAGTGGATATTCCAAAAAAACACTCTTACCTACCTCGTAAGGAAAGTTACAGGACACGGGGTAAGATTAAAAACTCGATTCTCTTTCGAAAAAGTCAATTCGCAGACATTTGCGTTTTTCACCGAACCAGTCACTCGAAGTGCCAATCGCTGACTGAGATGTGCGACGTAAAAAAATGACGGTCTTAAGCATGTTGCAATCACTTCAAAAGCTGCACTAAATCAGGTGTTATGATCGACTTATTGTGTTATCCCGTTCTTCACCTTCCCCCCATTCACCCTAATCGGAAACAGATAGCCGAAGCAAAGTGAATTGAATTGTGATTCTTAAGGACTAGTAAGGTACTACTAAGTTTGATAATCGACTAAATAAAACCTACCTAATATACGATGATAACCGATTCGAACCGATTGTTTATTTTATTTTTTGCATGTGATGGGCAGAAATTTGAATAAGGAAAACGTCTAGAACGAATTGGAAAAGAATGGACACTTTTAATTTTAAATAAAACTTGCTCGGACAGAATAATTGAATAACATTTTTTGGAAAATCAAACAAAAAATAAAATTGTTCAAAATTCAAAACGCGACCAAATTGTGTAATTGGTAACGTTTTTCGATTTAATTATGAAATAAATAAATTTTTACACGAGGAATACTAATGAAAAATAGGAGAAAATCAATAAAGCATGTTAAAAGTTTACAATAATGCATTCGTATTCGTACCTAGGTACCTACTTGATAAATAAAATAATTTAAAAATGAAATCTCATATTCTTTTAATTTGGAATGGCGGACAATGACGTTTTGATGTTAGAATATGAAAATAAATGAAAAGACGTTATTTTACTGTTTACAGGATGCACTGCGGTTAGCAGAAGAGCTGAAAGCTTACACTGTCATAGAAGAAGTAGGGCCCGCTACATGGCACAAGTTCAACCACATAGACTTCGTGTTCGCGAAGGACGTCCTGACGCTGCTCAATAAACCACTCGTTAAACACATAGACCGATTGTATAATAAATATGGTCCCGTATGACAGATTCGTTTTTTTTTTTACCTGACAAAAAAGTCGTGTCCACGAGTACCTACTTAATCATCATACTTCTGCCCTTGTCCCAAATTATTTGAGGTAGGCGCAGCATGTCGTCTTCTTCCATGCTTCTCTACTAGTCGTCATCTCAGTAGGTACTCACCCCTTTTTTAGCCATTAATCATCTTTCAGTCCATGCATTGTTTCTAGCGTCCGATCGAAACTTCGGCTTTCGACACCTTTGGTGACACCTTTGGCTTCGGCCAGAATAAGTGAGACGACAAAAAAATCTAATTAGTCCGTCACTTAGATTATCAAAAAATATTTGACCCGTGTTTTTTTCTTTTGTTACGTAAACCAAACTTGACGAAGATACGACGCTTTTAAAATTCTCAATACGTCACGCCATGGTATTATTTTTTAGCTCGTTCTGACGTCACGAGCCCCCACTCCCGAGTTTTGGTGCGTTTTATCTTTGTGAATATTCATTGATTTACAAAAACAAAAAATACGTGTCCGTTAATTTCCAATACTCTAACTGACGGACTAAATAGATTTGCAATTTTTTGATACTGTCGTCATGCATATTGTCCGAAGTTTTGGCTGACGCCGCAGATTTCAGGCAAGCGCCAAAATTTTACGAAATCAGTTCGGTTTTATGCCTGGTCGGGGAACGACAGATGCCATTTTTGCCATTCGCCAGCTGGGCGAGATATTCAGAAGTGCGCACAAAAACTTGTACATGGTGTTCATCGACCTCGAAAAAGCATACGAGCAGGTACCTCGTGACGTTTGGTAGTGGGCCATGAAAGAGTAAGGGTTGTCTGGGAAGTATGTAGTTCCCAAGTCCAGTCACTACAGGTAGCTTCAATGTGGCTGACGGCTTGCACCAAGGGTCGACTCTAAGCTCTTTCTTCTTAATGGTGATAATGGACGCACTGGATGTATCTGACTCCCAGTTGAGTTCTGTCTCTTCTGCACGATCGAGGCAGGTCGGCGTACTCTTCCGTCTCCTTCTGTGTGTCTTTCTGGTGTATGCTGTTTGCTGACGACATTTTGTTGGTTGCCAAGAGTAGCCTAGACGTCCATACCGATCACTAGCATAAGAGCGTTGTCTGTCTGTCGTCCCTTTATCTCAAGAACGCGTAAAGTAATTGAGTTGAAATTAAAACCATATACTTGAGTTGTAGTAGTACAGTCCCTTGAAGCTGTGAAAAAATCAAACTTCTATGTTAACTTAAAAAAAGATACGGCCGTTTATGCCGCAAAAAACGTATATTTCGACACTCTCAATGGAATCGAAATTTATAGGGTACTTCCCGTTGACCTAGAATCATGAAATTTGGCGAGAAACAATGTCTTACAGCACATGTGAAGGAAAAAATCTGAAAACCGTAAATATATAGTTGAATAACAAAATACTTTCAAGATTATACGAAAGCCTCGGTGCGCGAGTCCAACTCGCACTTTGTTTGTTTGTTGTTTTTTTTTAATTCGTCTTCAAATCTTATTGCGTTCGGAAATGCCGCCGGACGACTCAAATCTCAAGTGCGTATGCGGCGTCTCTCCACAGACAGTGGCCCACCTTCCATCTCTTGCGTCGCATGCCCTGTCACTTAAGCACAAGATGATCTTATCTGCATCAGTAAGCAGAGTTTGCCTAGCTGAATATTGGGCTTTGAACTTTTATGCCATTGACATGCAGAGAACAAGAATAATATCATTAGGGTACATTTTGTGATGTAGGCCTTACAATATAATCCTATCAGTCTCCAGATTGAGATGTTCTTCTAACTCCCGGTTGAGTTCTGTCTCTTCTGCACGATCGAGGCAGCTCGGCGTACTCTTCTGTCTCCTTCTGTGTGTCTTCTGGCTTCAAGTCTACGTGCTCAGCCACTTTGTTTCATTAAGAAAGTAGACTTCAAAATCAAAATCAAAGCATTTATTTCAAGTAAGCCAGTTACAGGCACTTTTGAATTATCGAAACAAAGATGAAAATTAAATGTAGCTACAGTCCCAGTCACAAGACATAAAAACTGTAAAAGTACTGTAGTTGCCCATTCCCTAGCGTAGATTTCTATGGAGAAGAACGGGCAAGAAACTCCATGGACACTCTTTTAAATCGACTGTTGTCGAGGAATAGATGTACGGGTATTTTTTAAACTGCCTCGTTGATCAAGAGCGCTGATGCTGCGTGTCTGGTTGATGACAATAGGCTTGCTCTTTAACTCTTTACTTTAAGGGTCTTGAATGTAACTGGCGAAAATCCTGGCCCCACCCTTCGGGGATAGGCGTCTATGTAATCGATATTGGCGGATATGTAAGCAAGTGATGGCAGCAGCTTCGCCTCTTCTTAATTTATTTTATAAATATTCGTTATCTATTAGTATTACAACGTATTTAAACTCATCTTTGTGTGGCTTATAATAATAGAAACAAGAACATAAAAACAAGTACCTACTCGTATTTAATTAGTTTGAAAATTTAAAAAAATAAAATCAATTAGATCAAGTTATTTAATTTACTTGTTTATCTTCACAGGTAAATCTCGCGACAAGCTATTATTATTATTATTATATCATATAAACTGTGTAATTACGTTATATGTTTATAATAAAAGTTTTAAAGGAAAGGAAACGTTTATTTTATTCTTTCTAGCGCATTTGAATAAAAGCTTGTTTTCAAAAAGTTTTTTTACTTTTAATTCATTTTGTACTTTTTAGTTATTTTTCTTTATTATTTTTTTTTATTTTTTTTTGTATTTATGATTCGGCATTTACTACGGCGTAGTTTGTAGCGTTTTTCCGTAGCCCGTAGTAATTTGCAGTACGCACACAATGTGATGTTTTGAGCCCACATTTGATAAAGAAAAGAGAAAAGAAAAAAGTATTTATTTAATAAACTCATCTAGGATCAAAGTACTCATCGAGACGAATCAAACGAGCCCATACTCGATGCGATTACGTCGTTTTATTACGGAGATCCTATGGCCACCTTCCTGCTCCATCATCAGACACTGGATACCATCCAGAGAGAAAGCACTCGTCAAACGAATCATACGAGCTCAAACTCGATGGAGTTATGTCGTTTTATAACGAAGTTCCTATGGCCACCTTCCAGCTTCATAATCAGACCCTGGATACTATCTATAGACAAAGTACTCGTCAAGACAAATCAAATGAACCCAAATTCGATGGGGTTGCGTCGTTTCATTAGAGAGTTCCTATGGCCACTTTCCAGCTCCATCATCAGATCAGCTCCATGTCATCATAATATTGCATTGTCACGCGATATACATATGCGTGCAAAATTTAAGCTCAATCGGTTGAAGATGTCTGGTTCAAAATTGAGTTGCAAGATTCCACCAAAAGAAACATACATAGGTACTTACATACATATATTGCAAGTTAAATAAAAGCTTGTAATAAACTGAGTGACGCTTATTGAATTGGTATTATTTTTTTTATTCATTATAACATCTCTTTTATTTACATTAATAAAAAAACATATTTAAAAAATATATAAAAAATAGTGATCCGCCGGTGTCGGGAGCAGGGTCGAAGCTACCGGTGGTTAGTTCTGCAGAGACAGGAACCTCCTCACAATGCGAGCCGTATCGAAGAGTACTGCCTTCTGAATCAGGCCCTTGATCCAACCGCCTAAAGAGAGCTTCGATAGATGGTAATCGACCGTCAGGACAATCGGCACAATGATAACCGAGTTCATATTCCACATGTCGCGAACCTCGTGAGTCGTGTGCCAAGCCGAAATATATGTAACATCGATTATCATTACGCAGCGCGCTGATCGGTCTATCACCACTATGTCAGGCTTATTGACGACAATAGTCTTGTGAGTAATGATAGACTGATCCCAGTACAGCGTGACATGGTCTTTCTCGAGAACTGGGTTGGGCACACACTTATAGCACGGTACCTCAGATTCCACAAGTTTATATTTCAAGGCAAGTTGCTGGTGAATAATCCTAACTACTTGGTTGTGCCTGTGCAAGTACTCGCCGTTAGGCAGACGAGAACAACCAGAAATAATATGTCTGATGGACTCACCCGGACAGTGGCATGCCCGACACACGTCAACCGTCCCGTCCTTCATAATATATTTCCGGTAGTTGTTCGTCAACATATTATAACTTCATCCATAATCGCACAGACAAAACCTTCAGTTTCCCCGAAGAAGTCGCCGAGCCGTAGCCAGGATACGGACGCTAGAAAATCTACATCGGGTCCATGAAGAGCCCGGTAGAAGCGCCTGTGAAGCTCTTTGCCTTGCCATACTTCTTTGCGGTCATCGGTAGTATGTATCTTCAGGTTTGCGCCAGTTCTCTATAGCCACGGACAGCGGGATGAGGACCCTTGTCCTCTGCGACCACATCTAGGTGCCCAACCACTTCGGCTTTAAAAAAATATTCTCTGAGACCTGCACACCTCGCGCTAGTGGAGGGTCTTAATTTTATTATTATTATAAGATTGTCAAGGATTTGTCAATTTTGAATGGAAAAATGACAACGTGTATTATTAAGGTTAACATAATTCACAGAATAAAATAATCTGTCTATTATCCATTTGAATAATGTCGTTTAAACGATTGATTGGCAGTTCCTTATTATGATTTGATAGTTTATTCTTTTCCACTTCTCATCAAAAAAATTGAAACAGCTCCGAAGTTTGGTTTTGTATGAGTTTTGTCTTTGTTCTATACTTTAACAATAATACTTTTTTTTAATATTGCCATTTTATTGCGGATATTATAAGGTATCGTTTAACTCTTCGTATGAACGCAGATCTACGCGGGACATAATGGCTTTTAATTGTGACTGTAATTATGGCATACGAGGGGTTAAGGAATGGTAATTTCTTTAGCTATCGTGTTTTGTTCAACAGGTATGTTTTTACCATTTAAGAAGAATTTGTAACATGTTAGAAACAAAGACGTAAAACAAAAAAAAAACTTAAAAAAATCTTGAATTGTAGGTCGTTATTTAATTCTTCTTGTATTGCTGTTTTAAGCTAGCCAAGCGTCTCCGGAGCAGGATATCTCGCTCTGACTCGTCTCTTCAACTCATCCCATAGGTGTTCTTTGGGATTCATATCCGGTCTTCTTGCTGGCCAGCCCATAACCGTAATTAATACCCACTTCGCTCAGGTATTCATTTACAATGCCTGCGGTATGAACCCTGGCATTGTCCTGCATAAAATAGAACTATTCGCCAGTAAAATATGCTTAGGGTACAACATGAGGCTCCAGCTACTCTTCGATGTAACATGACCCATTAAATGACGTTAGGCAACGTCCAGATACAAAAGCAAGTTCGGATTTCCGTCGGCGCTTATGCCTCCCCAAACCGTCCATGAATCGCCATCGTAAATGAATCTTTCTTTAATGCAGGACTGTGCAAAACGCTCTCCCTCTCTTCGATACACCTTCATTCTTCCGTCGTTACCATACAGCATGATCTTACAATCGTCAGAAAAGAGAACTTGCTTCTCTCAAGGTATGACCAATTTAAATGCTCACGTGCAAAATTTAGGCACGCTCTTCGTTTTGGGTCGAAAACGTATATGGTAATTCCCGTTGACCTAGAATCACGAAATTTGGCAAAAAGCAAGGTCTTACAGCACATGTAAAGGGAAAAATCTGAAAACCGTAAATACGTAGTTTAATAACATAGAAAAAGCTATTTTACTATTACAAACTTATTATTTGCGGTTGGTGCAATAGCCGTTTCATGGAATCGAACGCAAAGTTAAGTTTGTCCTTTGAAAAGTTTGTACGGAACTCTCGGTGCGCGAGTCCGACTGGCTCTTGACCGGTTTTTGTTTAAGCAATCGATGCACTAATTTAGCGCTACTTATTTTCTACGACAGCATCGTATTCTTGACACGACCTCAGGTGTAGGAAGCATGCAAACGGCTGAATGATAAAAGCCCCTGCGATGGCGGCTGAGCTTCCAGTAGTCGGATGACAACGCAGCGAGATCGCGCGCTATTTGAAAATAGAACCCTAGTTTTTCTATGAAAATAGGCTAAGGAATTGTAGAAAGTGATCTATCTAGGTTTGATTCGTTTTTGTTAAAAATGAGTTTTTTAAATAAATTATGTGTGATTTTGTTATTTAGTGTTTACTGTGAGGCACAGAAGCCGTTGAGAAAAGAGGCCTATATGTCAGTTGTGAGTACCTACAAAATATACTTTATAAACATTTCAAGGAATGCACCCAATCACCCTGCATAACGTGATAGCTAATAGATATGGAAAAGAAAAACATAATAATATAGTGCCAATCCCAAGTAACTGAAACAAAAACCGGAATTAGAGAGCAATAGGACGCCAGCACATGTCTGAAGTTTATTCTTAAGCAAGTAAAAAATTGGACGGAGAGGTTTGGAAGGAGAAAGGGGAGACCTATGCCGAAAAGGCTAATAAAAAAAACGACCTCATTTATTATGTGATGTGGAGCCCTGATACAGCCAGAAGGCGACGCAATAGATCTCGCAGGAGATGGCGGGACGCGCTAGACAAAACCAACGACCAGTGGTCCACATTCAGTTGGCCCTGGATCGAACAATTTTAAAGTCATGGAGAGGCCTTTGCCCAGCAGTGGGATGACACAGGTTAACAGTAACAGTAAACGACCTCATTAAATAAAGCAATTTCTTTTCCCAGACACAAATACAGAGAACAGCTGGTAATCGTAGAATCACGTGCATGGAAGCATTAGCCATAATGAAGACCGGCTTCAAACTGCTCCATCCCAATGGTCTTGTTATCGCAAACGTTACTGCGGAGCATGAGGGTTACGACTTCTAGGTCGCCCGAAGTGTTATTGAGTTATTCCACCAAACATTAATCAGTAGTAGCCCGGAGTCTGGATTTGTACAGGTTGTTGGCAGTAGGATCGCCCCTTGTTCCATTGTGACATATGCGGTGATTATAGAGTACACTTTTGCCTCCTGCCCCTTCGGGGCTAACAAGCGTAATGCCATGCTGTGTGTATTACTTTCGACGAACTTGTCCAAGTTCTTTGACATTAGTGTTCAATCTTTATAACAATTGAGGACCCCTTCAGACTCTCTCGAGATTCATCCCATGTGTGCGCGACTTTAGCTCATAATGACTTTAAAAGTAAGTCTAGCTTTCCTTTGAGAACCTGAGAAGAATATTTTGCTGCTTCTGCTTTAACCATCCTGCCAGACTTGTAAAGCTATCCTTTTCTCCATACGTAACTACCGTTGCGAATAGGGAACTATAAGCAAATCTATTTCTTATAAAGTTGATGTATTTTAATGGCCTAATTGAAATAAATGATTTGACATTAACTTTGGCATCATCCTCAGCCTAGCCTCATCAGAGCTGCAGGATACCCCGCGGAGAAGCATCGCGTCACGACGCCAGATGGCTACATCCTGCCGATGTACAGGATCCCGGCAGGCAGAAACTCTACCAATCAGACCGGGGAACTCAACGCTAAGAGGAAGAAGGCCATCATACTCCTGCACGGTCTCGGCGGGCACAGTTCGAACTTCGTGATCACGGGACCCAAGAGAAGCCTTGGTGAGTTTGGTGCTGTTGGATGGACAGTATAACCAATAGGTTTACAGAACTAAAATAACATAAACATAACATTACGCCTATAATCCCCGACAGGTTAGGCAGACGTCTACCTAATAGTTCATTAATATTTCACCAGTTATAAGGCCTATGTAATAGCGGGCGACCCTCATCGAAGCAGTCATCAAACCGGCACCAAAACTAACATGTTTTGCAAATTCAATAAACATTGAGTTTTATTTCCGCCAAAAACTAGATCCAAGGATGAATTCAGAATGCAAAGCAGCTCTTCCGCCTGATAAAATATAAAAATGTAGAAGGTGCGATAATAATGATGTAACCCACACCTACTCGTATGCTCGACACGTGCTTCGGCGCTCCACGAGGTTACAAGTAAACAAAACAAGTTGTTTGTTTACTCGACGACCGCTCGGACGCGTCCATGTAAAATTTAAATTGCATAACATGTTACTGTCCGATGTGGATTTTCGCACAGAAATGCAAACGAGTCTATAACTTAACATTTTCTAGATCTAATCATGCGGCCAGCAACACATTCTTCAAAGTTATTATAAAGATATTTCAATCTAGACAGCTTATTGCGGCCATCATGCGCAAACGGTGCGCATCTATCATGCGCCGCACGCGCGACAGTCCCAACACCATCTTGCGCGCGCTGGTGGACCGGTGGGACTCTCCGATACTGGCGCGCTGGATACGGCTGCACGCAGTCGTTTAGTGATTTGCCGCCATTATCGGGTAGTCCACCCGGACCTGCCACTTTCTTTCTTTCTTATTATTAAATACATTGTTTATTACTAACACTAGTTTGTAAGCTCTCAATTTTACTAACAAATATGGATGCAATCTTATGATGAGTCTGAAATAAATGATTTATTATTATTATTATTTATTTGTTCTTTATGTTTCTTCTCATTTAAGAGAGCTTAAGAAACCTTACACGCGGGTCGGAACCAAGGATGTAAGGTGAAATTTAAATAGAGAAAGTGGATGATAGTGTGGATGAAGTCAGAAACTTTCGGGTGATTCGACAGGTGTTGAGAATGGTGGCTTTTTGCAGCATGTAAAGTGTGTGATTAGGCATCTGTAGAGTGTTGAGGCTTTGTGTGAGAGATTTTGGTATAATACCAGTAGATGAGAGAACAATGGGGACTATATGAACAGTTTGTACTTTCCATTGGGTTTTAATTTCAATGGCAAGATCTTGGTATTTACTGAGCTTTTCTGATATTGTGGCTTGAATATTATGTGAGTTAGGTATTGCTATGTCTATCAGATAGACTGTTTTATTGGTTTTGTCGTGAACGGTAATGTCGGGTCTATTGTAATGAATGGTTTTATCGGTTATTATAGTTCGGTCCCAGTAAACTTTTTGATCGTTATTCTCTAATGCTACTTCTGGTTTATATTTATAATACGGTATCATTTCAGAAACTAATTTATATTTAAATGCTAACTGTTGGTGTATGATTGCAGCGACTTGGTCATGGCGGTGTTTGTAATCAGTTTGTGCAAGTGATTTGCATGCTCCTGTTATATGTTGTATAGTTTCGGAGGCATTGTTGCAATGTCTGCACAAGTCAGTCGGCTGGTTTGGGTCTTTTATGATGTATTTTCTGTAATTACGGGTAGCTATTATTTGATCTTGTATGGCCAGCATAAAACCCTCGGTCTCGGGAAACAATTCGCCCCGTTTGAGCCATTCGTTCGACTTAATTTTATCGACGTGTGGCTGGCTCAGGCAGGCTCGATGTCTTCCGTGTAGGGCTTTTTCAGACCATGCTGCAATTTTTTGTTGAGTACTTACGATGTGTTCATTTATTTGTGTGTTTCGGTTTTTTAGGTTTAGTGGTGTTAGTTTATTATCGGTCTCCGTTACTTGCTTGTGTAGTGATGAGGTTTCTGATTTTTTATGGAAGTATGCTCTGAGTGAAAGTATCTGTTTGTTGTATAAATTGTGTATGTCTATTAATCCTCTCCCTCCTTCTTGGCGTGGTAGTGTAAGTCGTTGTATGCATGATTTTGGATGGTGTTTTCTATGTTTGGTTAGGAGTGTATGGATAGTGCGCTGTAGTTTTTTAATATCAGTCTTTGACCATCGTATAATTCCGAAAGAGTATGTGAGAATGGGTATTGCAAAGGTGTTGATGGCTTTAATTGTATTTCTTGAATTAAGGTTGCTTTTTAAGATAAGGTTGAGGCGGTGTGTGAATTTTTTGAGCAGTTCTTGTTTTGACATCTTTTGTTGTATTTGTCTGGACTGTTTGAAACCTAAGTATTTGTATGTACTCTGTTCATCCATTGGCTCGATCGATGCTCCTGACAGAAGTGTGTAACTATTATTTTGAATTTTTCCTTTTACAATGGACAAAATTTTACATTTATCTACTCCGAATGACATGCAAATATCATCAGAAAATTGTTGTGTGGCATCAGCTAGTTGATAAAGCGCTTCTTTATCAGCTGCATATAACTTTATGTCATCCATGTACATAAGGTGTGTTAACGTGTATTGTGTGTTATTGCTGTCCAGCGTGAATCCCGTGCCTGTTTGGTCTAACAAGTGTGAGAGTGGATTGAGTGCCATGCAAAACCACAGAGGACTTAGAGCATCTCCTTGAAAAATTCCACGTCTTATACAGATTGGTTCAGAAGTTATAGTTGAGGAGGAGGAATTGATTTTAAGAACAGTTTGCCAATTCTGCATGGAAGTTCCTAAAAATTGTTTAAGTGTAGGGTGAATTTTATAAAGATTTAATACGTGTAGCAACCAGCTGTGCGGAACTGAATCAAAGGCTTTTTGATAGTCTATAAACATTGTGTGAATATCCTTTCTACTTTTCACAGCGCTGTTCATAGTAATGGCGTCAATGGTTAGTTGCTCCTTACACCCTTGGCTATTCTTACGACAACCCTTTTGCTGTTCTGCTAGAATGTTATTTTTAGTTAAATGCTCATATACTATTTCGCTTATGCAGGCTGTTAGAATTTTGTATAAAGTTTGTAGGCAAGTGATTGGTCGGTATTTCGCAGGGTTTTTGGTGTCATTCGTGTCTTTAGGTATCATGTAAGTAACTCCGTGTGTTATGTATTGAGGAAGTAAATGTGGTGATTGGATGAATGTATTTAAATGGTTATATAGGAAAGGTTGTATGCTCGAGAATTTCTTATACCAGTAGTTGTGGATGTTGTCAGTGCCAGGCGATTTCCAGTTGTGTGTGCGTTTGATGACGTCTATAAATGTTTCTATTGGTATAAACTCAAATTCCATTTCTGGAACTTCTGGTGTAGCTTCTTTAGCCCATTCTGCGTGGTTATTATGGTGTACTGGATTTTCCCAAATGTTAGCCCAAAATTCTCGTAGTGTTTCGGATGTAGGTGTCTCTAGACTTTGGTTAGTGGTGTCTTTGTTATTAGATGTAAGATTCCTATAAAATATTTTTTCGTTGTTGATAAATTTTGTGTTTTCGACTTTGCGATTCGTGCATGTTATGTACCTTTTAAGTCTACTCGATGCAGCGCTTAATTTTTGTTTTAGAGTGTCCAAAAAGTGTGCTAATTCTGTGTTTGGGTTTTCGTGTTGTGCGTGTAGCTGATATTTTATCTTTATTTCTTCTACTGCAGCTATTATTTTTTGACTTCTACAACCATTAATGAAATGTGTCAGCCTACCTATGTTTGCTCTTAGATTTTCAATCTTCTTTTCTAATCTGATTTGCCATTTCGGTTTTCTCTGTGTATATGGGCGGCGCCCATTTTGGATAGGGTCTGATATTTTAGCCCCGTTGCATGTAGCTGCCGTCCATGCTGCACAGTAGATTATGGTCTGCAATTTGGTGAATTCGGTGTCGGCATTTACATACTTAGGAAGGATGACAGTATTTATGTAGGAAACAATGGCAGAAAACTTTCGAGAAGTCTTCTGCTTGGGGATGTATGGTCTATTAGTGGGATGTGTGCAATTAAAATTTATTTGAGCTTGATGAAATCTGGATTCAATTTCTATTATTATTCAGATGGGGGAATTCTAGAAATATTTTAAAGAAAAAACCCCGTAATAGATTTAAAAAAAATCTAGAAACATCATCATCATCATCAGCCTATTAATGTTCCCACTGCTGGGACAGAGGCCTCCTCTCTATGAGAGGGAATGGACTTTAATCCACCAGTGCGGGTTGGTAGATGTCACATGTC
Source organism: Xestia rhomboidea (assembly GCA_963853795.1). NCBI lineage: Eukaryota > Metazoa > Arthropoda > Insecta > Lepidoptera > Noctuidae > Xestia > Xestia rhomboidea. Next base: position 1,276,132 of record OY970770.1, read on the forward strand.
TTCGAATTTTTTGGTTTTGGGACATACCGGTTTCACGATCTAGGTTTAAGGATAGGATCTAGAAACATAATTACCCTATTTATGTTCCGTGCACTTTGTGTTGTGCCACCATTGACCTCATGTAAACCTCTTTCTATAGAACAAAATATATTAACAGTTCCTGGAATGTACATTTTCATGTTGACAATTTGTTATAACACTTATTTCAACGTCTTGGAGACACTGTTACGTTTAACACGAGATATCCTGATAGAATGATTACCTATTCCGCCAATGAAAAGCCACTTATATCACAGTAGTTGCTTTCCAATGGTTATCAGGACATATAATAAACTACCAAAATCATATAGAGGGAACTGCCAATCAATCGATTTAAAACGGCATTATTCAGATGGCTTATAGAGAAATCTTTTTATTCTGTGAATGAGTATCTTAACTTTTTAGATTCACGTTGACATTTTCCTATAATTAATTGATTGGCATTCTTATAATTGACATTCTTATTACGAAACTAGTTGTGGCAGATCGTGCAGTGTTGAGCGCGTAGAGGCCGGCACCGCGGTTTCGTCAATGATACCTGTCCGTCCGACGGATACGGGGACACTGGAGAGATCGCGAGAAAGAGACGGAGTAATGAGGCCCACTGCGGAACCAAACGTCGCGCGTCGAGTCGTTGACGCACTCAACGCGTGTTGAGTGCTCAAGGGCATCGACCGCGGGCGGTAGCAGTGTTCAGCGTAAACAATTAAATCAGATGTTTAAAACAAGACGGTGAATGGAAAAAAGGCAGGGCAGAAACCTCACCTCAGTGTTCTTTTAAGGCAGCGGATGTCAGTGTTCCTTATATTTATAACGTTGACAGTGAAAGGGAGACCAAGGATATTGTTTCGTATATTAAAAATAAGCCAAATGTCGAAGTTTCGTTGAAAAAAATGGATGGCTATGCGGCTTATATGTTCTTGATACCTAAACGGAGCTTGAATGTTTTATGGATGAAAACTTATGGCCTTCTGGGGTATCATTTCGTAGTTTTGTTTATTATAGTGACGTTCCAGAGAGGAGGCAGAGTGATCTGCGACCGAGTATAATCATAAACATCGTTAATGGCTAATTCCCATTGTAATTGTTTTGCTAACTTTGTGAGTTATAATTGTAAGTCCCTTAAGAGGTCGACTGTATGTATACAAAATTTGTGTAAAACTATGGATGTCATTGCTTTTCAAGAAACCTGGTTGTTGCCACATGACGTTTGTTTACTTGGTAGCCTAGAAATAAATTTTGATTACTGTGGGAGATCTTCGGTCGATACGTCGACAGGAGTTTTGAGAGGTAGACCTTACGGTGGTGTGGCTCTGTTGTGGAGAAAGTCTATATTTAAATCCGTTACTGTTATAGGTACTTTGTACCAGTGATCGCATAGTGGCTGTTTAAGCGACTTGCGCTGACCGTAGTGTGTTATTGTTCAGTGTGTATATGCCGACGGACTCTGTGGATAACTTAAATGAATTTTGTGAATGTTTAGGTGAAATAGCAGCTATTGTTGAAAGCGCGAATGTAGAATATGTTTATATATTAGGCGATTATAATGCTCACCCTGGTGTATTATTTAATAGAGAATTACTAAGTTTTTGTGAGGAACAAAGCTGGTTTTGTGCTGACTACAAGTACTTGGGTATTGATTCTAACACTTATACCTTTGTTAGTGATGTGTGTGGAAGCAGACGATGGCTTGACCATTGCCTGGTCTCTGAGGCAGCGTGGAGATCACTCAAAAAGGTGAAAGTGGACCATGACATTTACTGGTCAGACCACAATCCATTTGTGTGTCAAGTTGATGTGGGAATGGTGAGGCCAACGGATGCATCAGTACATCAACTGATTAAGGATTTTGATATGGCTGTATGGAGTGAGAGAAATGTTTTACAAATAGACCGGTACAATAACTTATGCATGGAAAAGCTTGGGGATATAGACTTTCAAGATAAAAATCATAGATTGGTGATTGATAAACTGTATAGTGAAATAGTGACTTCCCTTTGGGAAGCGGCAGAGGGCAGTTCTGACCTAGTGGGAGAGGATAGGCGACGGCGTCCGGTGTTTGGATGGAATAGGTATGTCAAAGACGCTCTCGGAAACGCCAGGAGAGTTTTTCTTAACTGGGTGTGGCATAATAAACCTCGCACCGGGATGCTGTTCGAGGAAATGAACGACACGCGAAAGGTTTTTAAACAAAGACTGAAATATTGTCAGGACAATGAAGATCGAATAAAAATGGACATACTGGCGACTGAACATAGGCGCAAGCATTTTCAAAATTTCTGTAAATTGACTCGAAAGTTGAACCCAAAACCTGCGGTTCCGTTGAGCGTTGATGGCGTTACTGAACCGGGAGAGATTGCGGACAAGTTTAGGAGGCATTTTGCAGTAGCTTCGCGTCAGGTGGAGGAGCAGATTCCTGTTGCTGGGTGCATCATGTCTGGAGAGCCAATACACATTTCGACTAAGGAAGTAAGAAACATTATTAGAAGTATGACCAGAGGCAAATCTCCGGGACATGATGGCCTAAGCATTGAACACTTGCAGTATGCTGGTCCACACCTCCCTAGGGTCTTGTCCATGCTATATAACTTTTGTGTTCGACACTCGTATCTGCCTAAGGAACTGATGAGGACGATAGTGGTGCCTATTGCCAAGAATAAGACAGGGGATGCGTCGCATAAGGACAACTATAGGCCAATTTCTTTGGCCACCATAGCGGCTAAGGTTCTTGACGGTGTGCTTGAGCGTAGGGTGGCCGGACAGCTCAATCCACATGATTCACAGTTTGGTTTCAGAGCTGGATTGTCCACGGAAACTGCTGTTCTAGCGCTCAAGCACACGGTTAGGTACTATACCGACAGAAATACCTCGGTGTACGCTGCTTTTCTGGACCTCTCCAAGGCGTTTGACCTGGTTAATTATAAGATCCTATGGTCAAAATTGCGGGAGAAAGCCATACCTCATGAGCTAGTTAACCTTCTCGAGTACTGGTATGACCACCAGATTAACCAGGTCAAATGGGCGGGTGCATTGTCTGGTGAGTATGGACTGGAGTGTGGGGTGAGGCAGGGGGGCTTGACTTCCCCGGCGCTCTTCAATGTATACGTCAATCAGCTGTTGGAGGAGCTTGGTAGCACTGGTGTCGGATGCTCTATTGATGGTAAGATTGTCAATAGTATAAGCTATGCTGATGACATGGTGCTACTGAGGCCCTCGATTGATGCTCTCAGACAGCTGCTTGGAGTGTGTGAACGATACGCCGTGGCCCATGGTCTGCTGTATAATGTCAGGAAAAGTGAGGTTATGGTGTTTCGTGTAGATTCCAGAAAACCAGCGACAGTTCCTCCTGTCTATCTGTAAGGGGTGGCACTTAAAAGAGTGTCACTTTTCAGATACCTTGGGCACATTTTGACCGAGAACCTGTCTGATGACGAGGATATAGAAATAGAGCGAGGGGCGTTGTCGGTTCGATGTAATATGCTGGCCCGCAGGTTTGCAAGGTTGTACTAAAGACGTGAAAATTACGCTGTTTAAGGCATACTGCCAGATGTTTTACACCTGCAGCCTGTGGGTCAGATATACGTAGAAAGCCTACAACGCCCTCCGTGTTCAGTACAACAATGCTTTCCGGGTGCTGGTGGGGCTTCCGCGGTTCTGTAGTGCGTCGGGCATGTTTGCCGAGGCACGCATAGATAGTTTCGAGGCTGTCATGCGCAAAAGAACGGCATCCCTAATGCGTAGGAAACGTGGAGGCTCCAACAGCATCCTGAAGGTTATTGTGGAGAGGCCAGACTGCCCTTTTCTGATGCACTGGTCCCGTAGGCATAGCTGCGGGCCCGGTGCTGAGGAAAGATATTTGAATTAGTTTGTTTTTTTTTTTTGTTTAGGTAAATTTAAAATAAAATTTAAAGTTTAGGGTAAATTAAAGTTAGATTAAATTAAATTACATTAAATGTAATGATGAAATGAATTGGATTATATTGTATTAAATTAGGTTAAATTGTATTAATTAAGTAATTTGGACGGTTCAATTGGGCTGTTGTGTCGTGTCGTTTTATATTGATTTTTTCTCATAATGTTGTACTAACATAGCTCCTAAGTACTCGCTACTAACCCTTAAGGACCCTTGTTCGAAATAAAGTTATGAATTGATTTGATTTAATTAGATTGACTCATTGTATTAATGTACTCTTTAATTTTGCATGCTAGTTTTAGCTAATTGTGTGAGCAACTGTAATAAACTCGACCATCTACAATGTACTACAATCTATACATATAATAAAATCGTTGAGACCAAAAAATCTGTACATAAAAAAACCGACCAAGGTGACTTAAAATAAGTAACTGAAAATATTAAAACCATTTTAAAAATTTTTGTTTGTTAGTTTGTTTGACCGCGCATCGCGTAAAAACTACTGAACCTATATTGTTGAAATGTTCACAAATCTATTTAAATACATTCAGAATAACATTTACGTTATAGAAATTTTGTATTTTGTTTAAAAAAAAAAAGGGGGTGAAAAGGGGGGTCAAGTTTGTTTGAAAAAAAAATTTTTGATTGTTCTAGAATCATGAAACTCAGAATAAATACTTATTTATGAAAATAAAGAAATACTTGTTTTAGCATTTTTTTTAAATCTCATCCAGAGACGCAAAAAGAGGGCTTTGTGTTTAAAATTAATAAACTTAAATTATTGTGTTATATAAGATACGCGATAATAATGAGTAAAAGTTATGACTGTTCACAAACACCTATACAATCAAAACCAATAAAGTGTAACCTTTTAAAGTTGCTACATATAATTCATAACTAATACAGGTAAATTTAATTTTTCAGTTTTCTTGAAATTTGCTTTTTGAGGTGAATACGCACAAAATAGCGGAACTCAAGAAAATCAGCTTTCCTCTGTATAAGTAGTTGGTATGAAATGTTTGTGCGCGCATCACTTCAAAACTACTGCATAGATTTCTTAAAAGGCTTCTTCAATATTTAGGCTACATATATTACCACGCTACTTCCTTAAGGGGGTAGGCAATTTTGCATTATGTCCGTATACTTCAGATTATTGACGTTTTCATGTCGTAATTACATGAAAACGGCTATTTGTAGCTTATGTCAACGAAGTAAATAGCCTAGCGGTTTCATGACCGCTCTGTGAAACTACGGGGGTTGCAGGTTCAAACCCCCCCAACATTATTTTCAGTTTTTGTGTTTTATTTTTTATTTTTTTATTTTGATGCTGTGAGATTTCCTATATTTCTTTTTGTATTTAAATTGTTTGCATTTCTATATTTATAAACTTTTTTCATGATTTTTTTTCCGAAAAGTAATAGAGTAATAGTATGGAACAATGAATACAGTGATTCTGCGCCGACCCCAAATAAATTTGGATAAGGGCAGGAGGATGATGATGATTTCTCCAAAAAGTAGTATAGCGAACATCAGAAGCCTGATAAATTCACGTGTTCTTGCCGTGCAAGAACTGTGCTGTGCTATTCACGATAATCAATAATCCATACGCGGTTTACGTAGATTATATTTACAGCTATATTGTTATTGGTCTCATTTCATGCACCTTGGTGAGAATTTAAGACCTGCCTAGACTGTCATCGAAGGTCTGACGTTGGAGACAAAAGTCAGTTGCAAGAGGTCCGCAAACAGTTTGCAGCAGCTATATCGTGTTTGGGCTCATTTCATGGACCTTGATGAGAACTTTAAAATTAGCTAGAGTATGACTTTCATCGAAGGTCTGACGATGGAGACGGAAGGCAGTTGCAAGAGGTCATCAAAAGTTTACAGCATCTATATCGTGTTTGGGCTCATTTTATGCACCTTGGTGAGAATTTTCGACCTAGCTGGAGTATGACTGTCATCAATTGTCTAAGGATGAGAATGTCGAGGGAAGCCCTTATTTGGAAAAACAGAATATTTAGCGATTAATGCAGTCGCGCGCGCGCATCCATCCGGGGAGGTCGCGTGAATTCGTAAAAATGAATGTTCTAAAGTGTAACGAGTGTAATATCGTCATTGACGAAATGCTAGCGTATATTCAAAATAAAGTATCGGTAATCGATGAAGAAACCCTGGTACGAGTTTGCACATCATCGTTTACAAGCGAAGAAATCAAGAAATCGAAATCATTGTTATTCGATTCCATACCTACAGATTCTCGTAAAATATTGAGGAAGAACAAAGGGAAGGAAGAAAGAGACTTGGGTGATATCGTCAATCTGTTTAAATCCGCAGAACCAGATATAATTCCAGTGTTTGTGGCCCGTCAGCTGGAAAAGTTACCCCCAATTATGTGGGATCATCTAGACTGTACGAAGTTTTTAAAGGATCGAGGACCGAGAATCATTGAATAATGTAGATGAGAGATACAGACCCGATACCATGAAATAGGGAGGGTAGTAGCAAAACATACCAACTGTGATTCATCAAGACGGCAACGGTCGGCGGCAAGCAGCACGGATGACGTCGTCGCGGGCGGCGGGGCAAACACGATCGAGACCGGTTTGAAGCAGGTAGCGGCTGAGACTACGTCATCGAGCGCAGGTGTGATCGTACAGAGCGAGCCACAGCTGACTCATAGCGATAACGGCATTATTACTGATGGACGAAATTGCGACGTTGTATTGGACCCAGTACCTACTCCATTGAATGATGACAATGGGGGGTGGCAAAGAGTAGAACGGCGCCGGAAACAATTGAAATATAGATACTCGGGCAAGTCGGGTGTGGCAAGAGATTTGGAGTTTAACTTCAGGGCCGCCGAAAAGAAAGTTCCTGTGTTTATTACAAATGTCCACAGTGAAACTACGAAAGAGGATATTATTAAATATATTCGGTCGAGAACACATGAGTCTGTATCGCTGCAGAAAATCAACATTAAAAAGCAGACAGATCACAGTGCGTTTAAATTTTTCGTATCCGAGGCAAAATTAACTATGTATCTGGATGAAAAGCTTTGGCCTGAAGGCATAATTTTCAGGAGATTTGTGAATGTTACTCACAAAAATATAAACAGAGTTACTTCTGTTTCCGGCTCGACTAACAACAACAATGGATAAACGCCCTTATAAGTTAGCGAGTTTTAACTGTAAGAACATTAAACGCTCTGTGGACGGCATCAGGGACCTGTGTCGCTCTTGTGATGTCATCGCCCTGCAGGAAACATGGCTTCTACCAGATGAGGTGTCGTACTTGAGCACTGTAGACAGTGAGTTCGGGTACACAGGTACTTCGGCGGTAGACACTTCGGCGCGAATATTACGCGGGCGGCCGTTCGGTGGCGTCGCCCTGCTATAGAGGAGTAGTGTTTTCCTAAATGTATCAGTGCTACGGTGCGATAATGCTCGTGTTTGTGCAATTAAAATCATTACAAGTGATCGGCCTGTGATCATAATAAGTGTGTACATGCCTACAAATGTGACGGAAAACCTGCTTGAATTTACGGACTGTCTAGGGACGGTGAGTGCTTTAATAGATGAATACGGTGTAGAATCAGTTTTCGTGTTGGGCGATTTTAATGCCGATCCATGTGAACTGTTCTATAACGAACTTATACATTTCTGTAGTGAACATTTATGGACTTGTGTAGATGTTGAGTTGTTGGGACCTCACTCTGATACCTATACTTTTATCAGTGAGGCACATGGAACGTGCAGTTGGTTGGATCACTGTATTGTTACGCAATCAGCAAAACAGTCTGTCCTTAACGCATATGTAGACTATAACACATTTTGGTCTGATCATTTTCCGCTCATTATCGAGTGTAATTTAAACTTATTAACACCAAAGCTACCTGATAAAAGCGTACCAAGCAACGATGTGTTATGGGGGGACAGAGCTGATGAGCAGATTGCGTTATATGCGAAAGAATGTCATAGTAGGCTGAGATGTATTGATTTTCCTGCAGAGTTTACATGCTGTGGACATAAACATTGTAATAACTCGGACCATGGGCATATTCTTGATGGGCTTTATTCTGACATTGTGATTGCCTTACGAGGCGCGGCGTCGGCGGCAGTGACGGCTCGGGGGGCCACTCGCGCGGGGACGGGTAGGAATGGTCCACGCATTGCTGGGTGGAATAAGCATGTTAGCGAGGCTCACCGGGTGGCTAGGTCGAAGTTTCTAGAGTGGGTGATGTGTGGTAAGCCAAGGTCTGGGTGTGTTTATGACGTAATGTACCAAAGTCGCAAAATATTCAAGTCTAGACTTAAATGGTGCCAAAACCATCAGGACCAAATTAAAATGGATGCCCTTGCTGAAAAGAATAAGAAGGGGCATTTTCGTAGTTTTTGGAAGGGCACCAACAAAGTAAACATTCGACCTGGACTACCTGTGAGTGTCGAGGGTGTGAGTGACCCTAAAGATGTTGCTGATATTTTCAGGGACCATTTCCGTGTACTATCCCCACGGGGACCGGCGGAGACGGTGCTCGATGTTGAGATGCCTGACGAGGACGGAGGGTCCTGCTTCGTTGCCAAAGATGTGGCTCAGGCTATAAAAGCTATATCTAAGGGCAAGTCCCCTGGCCACGATGGCCTCAGCATCGAGCACCTAGTTCACGCTGGCCCACATGTAAATAGGGTATTAGCAATGTTTTACACACTATGCGTGAGCCATTCATACCTACCACCTGATTTCATGAAAACCGTAGTAGTCCCGGTAGTGAAAAATAAAACGGGAGATGTTGCCGACAAAAGCAACTACAGGCCGATTTCTCTTGCAACGATCATTGCAAAAGTTTTTGACGGTTTGCTTAATGCACAGTTAGATAAATACCTGGATCTGCACGATAATCAGTTTGGGTTTCGACCTCGACTGTCAACTGAGAGTGCAATACTGAGTCTTAAGCATGCCGTCAGATATTACACAGATCGAAAGACTCCTGTGCACGCCTGCTTCCTCGACCTGTCCAAGGCTTTTGACCTGGACCATACGACATCCTGTGGGCTAAACTCGAGGGAATAAACCTACCGCGTAAACTTATCAACGTTTTTAAATACTGGTACAGTCATCAGGTCAACAGCGTTAAGTGGGCGGGTGCAATGTCGGAGCCGTATCAGCTGCAGTGCGGGGTGAGGCAGGGGGGGTTGACTTCCCCATCCCTCTTTAACCTGTACATGAATGCCTTGATTGTCGCGCTGAGTAACCAGCATGTTGGCTGCCATGTCGGTGCAATCTGTGTCAACAATCTCAGTTACGCAGACGACATGGTGCTGCTGAGCGCGTCGGTCTGTGGCCTCAGAAAGCTGGTGCGGACCTGTGAGGAGTATGTCCTTGGTCATGGGTTGAAGTACAATGTAACCAAAAGTCAATGCATGGTCTTTGAAGCCGGTAAGAAACGTTTGCAAAATTATTCACCCGTTTGTCTAAACGGTGTTCCACTCGAAAGGGTGGATCAGTTTAAGTACCTAGGGCATTTCGTTACGACCGACCTCAAGGACAATGCTGACATGGAACGGGAACGGAGGGCCTTGTCGGTGCGGGCGAACATGCTCGCACGTAGGTTTGCGCGCTGTTCGAGGGAGGTGAAGATAACGCTCTTCAGGGCGTACTGCACGTCCCTTTACACGTGCAGCCTGTGGGCGAGGTACACGCGTGCATCATACGGGGCCCTCCGCGTCCAGTTCAACAACGCGCTCAGGGTAGTATTGGGGCTGCCTCGCTACTGCAGCGCCTCAGGTATGTTCGCTGAGGCGCGCACTGACTGCTTTTATGCTACCATGCGCAAGCGTGGCGCGTCACTGGTGCGTAGGGTGTGGGGCAGCCCCAATGCTGTCCTGGCGATGATCGCGGACCGGATGGACTGCCCATACATACGGCACTGCTGTGATAGGCATGTTGCCGTCAGCAGAGCCGGTTAGATGTTGTCCTTTTATTTATTTTATTTTATTTTATTTTACTATCCTTTGTGTGTTATTTGTATTTGTGTGTACTCTACATATGAGTTAATGTTGCTCGAAATAAATGTATTTTATTATTTTATTTTATTTTATTTAATGCAAATATTTCAGAGAAATTAAATTGTTACCTACCTGAATCTATACTATACCTAATATTATAAAACTGAAGAGTTTGTTTGGTTGGTTAAACGCGCTAATTTCAGGAACTACTGGTTCGAGTTGATAGTATCTATTAGTGTTGGATAGCCCATTTATCGGTGAAGGCAACGACGTTACAACGTTCATATAACATCACGCTACAATCAATAGGAGAAGAGCATCAATGAAAAATGTTGCAAAAAAAGGACAAAAATATTCCTTTTGAGATCTTTCGTTGCGTGCGCTGCGTAAACGGTTAAAGTTACGCAACAATCGTGTATGACGGAATTGTTCCTCTTAACAAGTTCTATAAAAAGTCTGCGATAGCATTACTATGTCTATCTTTTAAGTGTGTCTCACTCTCTCTCTAACCATTTCTCTCTCTCTCTTATGTACCGCAGACGAAGTTGCGCGGGTCAGCTAGTCTAGCAAATAAATGTCATTTCATTAATTTGATTTCATTAAAAAACATATCGGTTCTGCAGTCACTCTAAGCAGCGTTCTTTTCAATAAAGTAAACGTATCTCCCAAAGTCTCACATGCAAGAGCACGAAGAGGAAAAGTTTAAAACAAAACCATCTTTATGTTTCCAGCGTACCTCCTAGCTGACGCAGGGTACGACGTGTGGCTAGCCAACACGCGAGGCACTGTTGACACAGGGCATACGAACCTCACCAAAAGTGACAAGAAATTCTGGGAGTTCAGGTGAGTTAGAACTCGATTCTTCTGACTGTGCCTGTCAAGCCCTAGCAACGATATCGACGAGAGCAGCCTATATACACGAAATAGACTGTGATAGTCAGCTCTAAGCTAGGAATTATAATACTCGATGAAAGTCCATTCTATTAGGTGTTCAGTGGGCCTGGTGAGATTTGCAGATGACATTGTCCTACTGGCTTAATCACTGCACGACTTGCAGCAAATACTAGATGGCCTAGTTAATTCTTTAATACGCGTTGGTTTCAGGGTGAACTTGGACAAAACCCAGTTAATATTCAAATAACACGTAACCCTGTTGTCAATGGCGATCCTCTTGAGGTTGTTAGTTCGAGAATATGTTTAACTCTGCTGTTTGGTAAGAACAACTTTGAGAGGGAGACTGACAGAAGAATTCAGCTGGGCTGGCCAGCATTTGGGAAACTTCGTCGGGGCTTCCTGTCGCGTATTCCACAGAGCCTAAAGACTAAGGTCTTCAACCAGTGCATCTTGCCTGTTATGACTAACGGGGCCTAAAAAGTAGACACTCACGGTACGGTTGGTCCATAAATTCAAGGTCGCTCAGTGAGCTATGGAACGGGCTGTGCTTAGAGTCTCTCTGAAGGATCGCATCCGGAACGAGGTGATCCGGCAGAGAAACAGAGTTATCGACATAGCTCACAGAATAAGTAAGCTGAAGTGGCAATGGGCCGGCCATATTAGCTTTAGAACCGATGACCGTTGGAGTAGACGTGTCCTTGAGTGGAGACCGCGAATCAGAAAACGTAAGGTGGGACGCCTGCTCCTTTCTCATTTTGTAATACTCATTAAACGTTTTATCCACTTCCAGTTTCCACGAACAAGGCAAATACGACGTGCCGGCGATGATTGACCGAGTCCTGGACGTCACAGGCCTGGAGAAGATCATGTGCTTGGGCCACTCCTTGGGCAACACCAATATCTTCACCATGTTGTCTCTAAGACCAGAGTACAATGACAAGCTGATTGCCTTCGTGGCTTTAGGACCATCTGTGTATTTGGACGACTTTAAAGACGTAGTGAATCTGGCGTTGAATATTTTGGAGATAACGGTAAGCAACAACGCTTAGGATATATTATACACAAAGCTGTTGATGAACCTTTATTAGTATATTAAAAATATACTTTTTGTTTTACGTGCATTCGGAAAAGCTAGAAAACGACCTAACAGAGTGCATGCGTGTCTTCCTTCCATACTTTTTATTACTCGTCATCTCGGCATTTACCTCCTTTCTAGTGTTGAAACTTATTTTAAAGATTATACTTATTGAGAAATAGATTAATAAGCCTTCTTTTAGAGAAAGACTATTTGGGTGAATATCCCTGCAGCAAGTTTTACGTGTCCACGTTGAAAATCGAGGTGTAAAATGATAGGCTGTTAATTTTCTTTGTTAAAGTGAACTATCGTTGCTGTCAGTTAAGATGACAATAGCGGCCATTGCCCTTTCCCTAATATCTCTTCGTACGAACCAAAACAAATGAAAGGCATCGTTTTCATTCGATTTTTTTCATTATATACAGGGTGTTAAAGTAGTCGCGTGCCTTAGCTTAGGGGTGAGTTCAGTATCGATAAAGGAACCCGAATAAAATATAAAATAAATCCAAAAAAAAAAAAAAAAAAATTGAAAGATCAAACTAATTTAGTACCTACTAACTTCAAATAGCTATATAAAATAATTTTAATTCTAAACGATGCTGCTTGTTTGTTTTTTTCTTTTTTGTTACTTTAAGTGCACAATACACATGTCCATAAGTTTAGGTTTCAGTGCCATAGGCAACTCACCATTGAATAGTTCCTTCATGGACCAGTAGCTCTTCCAGGTGGTTTCTATTCGTCTTGCGACTTCTTTGTCTTGCCTTGCCTGGAAAGAGACTACTTGGTAGTAAAGGTATTCCCGGACATGTTCTATTGTCACCCCGTCTACTTTTATTACTTTAGGGGTTTCATTGCACATAACTTTGGTCTTCGACATATTCATCTTCAGTCCAACCTCAAGGCTTGCATTGATCAGACCTTGAAGCATAAGCTGAAGTTCTGTGGCTGAGGATGCAAAGAGAACAATGTCATTGGCGAAACATAAATTTAACAGTCTTGTAACAGTAATATTCAATAATAACAAATTTATGTTTTTTTATCTAAAAATTGCCTTTTTTTTTCGGATTTGTAATCATCAAATGACTCCTCCCGCTCTGGGCGGAGCAGGAGGGAGTGTCAGACTTTTACTGACTAAAACCCATCCACGTTCCTTCATCGCCCTTTGTGTTCCGGGGCCACGCTATTTCTTTCGAATAGTCCGGCAGCCCCGGCAGGCTTCGGCCCTTCCCTATTGCTGACTCTCTTTGAGGCGCGCGTGGAACACGAACGCGCATGAGACGGACGGACGGCGAGTTAGCCCATAGCTCCCCGTCCACAGACCCGCATCTAAAAATTGCCTCACGTAATGAATGGACATCCCCTGATGGTCTAAATGGATTGTTAATTGCTTTGTGTAACGGATGAATTTAAAATGACTTGACGCTGTGACTATTCCTAAATTACCCTAGGCTGGTAAAATTTTTGTTGCAAAGTATATTTATATGGCAACCAATAGTTCTTGTAAATAACCCTTACGCTAGCGGTAATTGGTCAGTCGTGACTCACACGATACTTCTCATCTACACCTGGTGCACTCCGAGCAACACTTCCATAAATGACGTAGGCGGCTTTTCAGCCGCAATGCGTTGACCTCTCCTAGTGAGCATTGTCCCTAGCAGTTATTTTAAACTGGTGAACGTGACAAGGCGGCTTTTCAGCGGCAGAACGTAAATCTTCATGCTAACCAGTAGTCATGGTCCCTAACAGTCCTTAGACTGATTATAAAATAGCTGTGGTATCAAACCATTCCAATCCCACCCCATGGATCATGTGTTCGTTTCGTACTATTGGTGCATCTGCAAGAGACATGCTCGTGTCAGCCTGACCGAATCATTTGTCAGCGATAAGAACATATTATTCTAGAATCACTATATGGTTGTGTGTGTGTGTGTTGGTAAAAAAAGGGGAGGAATAGTGTAGGAGCGCTGACACATCGTTTTGTATTCATGATACGTGCAGCGCCCGGCGGCGACAGTTCGCCCGTAACCACCGTAAACTATAGACGCGCTCTTAACCAGATTAGCTACTCCTTTGTAATATTTCGTAATAAGTAAAGTAATTACCAAGTTCCGCAGCATTTCATTTCTCTCCGTACACACAACCCTTTAAAAATCACTGATGGTAAAGTCACGTTACTAGTTTTTTTTAAATCACGACACCACTTTTAGATCACGTCGGGGTCACCAATTTTGTGTGCGTGTATATAATGTCTTTGGGTTGTGTGTACGGAGAGAAATGAAATGCTGCGGAACTTGGTAATTACTTTACTTATTACGAAATATTACAAAGGAGTAGCTAATCTGGTTAAGAGCGCGTCTATAGTTTACGGTGGTTACGGGCGAACTGTCGCCGCCGGGCGCTGCACGTATCATGAATACAAAACGATGTGTCAGCGCTCCTACAGTCCTAATACAATTGAGAATCACAACTCAAAAGGCAAATTGGCTGAATTGATGGTTAGAGCTAATGAATACATAATTCGAGAATTACCTACCAGATTATAGAGTTGATAATCAAAACTCAAGATCCATTTTGCAATAGAGTTGGGGTTCAACTCTATTGAAATCCTATAGACAGCCCCAAAAGCGGCCAACCCTTCACCACTTCCTAGTATTGGAGCTGGGAAGAAGAAGTGGCGCAACAAACTCCCCAGCAACACGTTTCTATCTGTTCAGTTTTAGGAACTTTAATAACACCATCAGCCTAGGATAGTTATTGTAATAAAGGACTCACACAGTCGCTCACCAACAAACACACACACATACGAGTACTACATTAGTCTAGACAGGACTCTTAACTCAACTATATTTAACTTATTCAATCATTATCACACTCTTGCGACAACCCACTTGGATAGCCTCTCGGTATTAACCAAGTCTCCTGACTTAGCTCTAATATCTTATCGTCGGAACCCTACAGCGGTCTAAAACCTTCTGCCCCGAGTTCCTTACTTTTTCTCTGGCCGAAGCCTTCCTAAAAAGATCACGCTTCGCCCGTCTCCATACTTTTCTCAGGATCGTTTTATGGCCCTATTTTGTGCATATGTCTCAATTGTTTTAAGGATCCCATATGAACGGAGCGCCCAGCGCCGGCAGATGTCGCGCTCGTGGGTTGCACGACATTGGTCAAGTCTGATATTCGTCAAATCGGCAATTTGTCAAATTTGATATTGGTTAAAGCTGAAGTTCGTCAAATCATCTGTTTCCAGTTATGAAATTTGCCAAATACGCTATTGGTCAAGTCATTTAAGTACAATCAACTGTAAAAATTAAAGTAGGTACCTCTTGATATTATTTTTTAACTCATTTATTCAATTCATATATTTTATTTACATAGAATTCATACCCAAAATAACTGTAATAAACACTTTATCGCGTCTAATTTTCCACTCAATATTTTTTCTACAATTTTTTCTATTTTGGTATATTTTAGAATTTTGGATGTTTTCCTTTGCTTCTCATCTACTCTTTTAACTTTAGTTAAATAATATTTTGCTTCTTTTTTTTCAATACTTTTGTACATGTACTTTAACCCCTAATTCCCGATGCCAAGCCACAACTGCGTTGGTGGTTCTATGGCGTTTAGTTGCACAACACCACATGTCCTGAGAAATCCTTTTTTGCCATTTCCGCCTAGATCCTACTCTTACAGATTCAAAGGAGGTAACAATCAAAACAAATTAACCTCAGATTACTATTTACTACATTTTAATGATGTAAATAGGAACCTACAGCAGGCGGCATTTCCTTTTGTAAGTTCCTACAAGTAAGTTATGTGAATTAAAAAACATATTTTCATCGACTGTACATGGACTTGACCAATAGCGTATTTGGTAAATTTACTAATTGGACAAAAATACGATTTGACAAACTACATCTTTGACCAATATCAAATTTGACGAAATGCCGATTTGATGATTATCAGACTTGACCAATGTCGTGCAACCCGCGCTCGTATTCAGAAATGCCTTTAGAAATCGGTCAAACAGCTCTTATCCGTAGTCCGTTTCCCATTTAGTAAAGGATTTATGCGTTTATAAGTGGTGCAGTATTGTTTTTGCAATTCAAAGGAAGAGAGAAAGCTTCATAGTTAAGTTAACTTATCAGGCTGTCAAGCCATAAATAATAGCGGATTAATGTGTTCGTAAGTGGCCCATACCGTGTGATGATTTTTGAAATAACAATCAAGACTAAGATATTTGTTTAATAATTAGGAGCACGTGACAGACAGTCACAATGCTGTATAACATCCTACCGTTTTTAACCGACTTCAAAAAGGTCAGAACCTTTTTTTTTTTTTTTTGTATGTTCCCCGATTACTCAAAGATGGCTGGACCGATTTGGATTCTTTTTGTTTTGTTTGAAAGGGTATACTTCCCAGGTGGTCCCATGATCATCAAGTCAGGATCTGATGATGGGATCCTGAACAAATAGAGAGAACTCTTCAAATTTTATAAGCACACTTGAAGCGATTTGGGTAGTTTTTGGAAGAGTACTTTCTGGGAGTAGTCCCATTTCAATTTGGTGAAGATCTGATGAAGAACTTCGGAGATAGGCAACGGAACTCCTCAATAAATGATAGCAAATGGACTGGGATTGCTGAAATATCATGTCTGTCTATTGTTTACACCAGTTCATAACATAACATCACGCCGGTACGCTGTGAAGGGGTAAGCATATGTGAACCTCTAAAAAGTAAAATATAAAAACTTTTTTGCAAAAAATATTTTATTTTATTGTATGCCGTTTGAATTTGATGTAACATCTTGCATGCCGTGTGTGTATACTCATGTTTTTGACAAATAAAACTAGCATATCTTATCTTATTAATTTTGAATGTTGGCCAGAGATTACACGCGAAAGATAGGTTTGGAAGGATAAAATAGCCTACAAAAAAAACTTGTATGTTTACAGAACGCGTTCAGGGGCATAGGCTGGTACGCAGTCTACTCACAATTTATAAACTACATCCAAGAGAACTTTTGTGACCTGAAGCAACCGATCGACCTCTGCAAGATCATAATAGACTTCGTGTTTGGTGATGATTCAGAACAATTTGACAGGGTACGGAATGATTACAATCTTACTAATCTTTACTTTGTACTCTAATATAACGGGTGTAACAATACTCTTTACAAAACTGAAAGGTTCTCCCCGTCATTGCGATCATTTTTTTGTTCTGGACCGTACCTGGAAACCGTCTAGTAACGGAAATATTTGGAGGTCAAAGTTCAAGTAAACGTATACTTACTCGTGTGGTAAGGACAATATACGATGCAAGAGCGAGCGAAGTCGGCTCGGGACTTCTGGCACCCCGACTCGGACAAGCTTAGCTTACTTTAAACCCTGCAGTCAGAAATAGGAGCCCCGGACGAAGCGTTCATAAAAGCCCCGCGAAGCGTTCATAAAAACGCTTCACTTTTCAATTAATAGCGTTGCATCACGAATTTTAACTAACAACTATTAACTAATAAATGTTTTGCTGGGCAATCAATATTTTTGATTAGCATTGCGAATTTTTTTAATATAGAATAGGAAGATTTTGTGAATTACAGTTAAATAGTAGCCATATTTATTCATCCAAATTATCTCATACAGATTTCAGTCTTATAAAGTTATAACCTAGGCCATAAGAATATTAAAATAACCAGGTGACACTTATAGCAGTAGTTGATCTGGTTAGACTGGAAGCCGACCCAAACTAAGTTGGGAAAAGCTTCGCAGATGATAGCAATCATTGTAATATTTTTGTTGTTGTCTTTCAGGAAATGGTACCCATATATTTGTACAGAATACAGCCGATATCGTTTAGGTGTTTAGAGCATTACGGAAAAATCTCCCTCACAGGTACGTATCTACTGGGTGTGTTTCGTTTAAAATAAAAACAAAAGTTGTAATGATCATTTCACCTAATTTCATTAATATACATTTCTTTAATATAACGTTGATATGATATAATGAACTATCTATATATCTAACTATCACTAACTATCACTAACGATATATATCTAACTAACAGACTATCAAAAACGGTTAACCGCATTACAGTACAAATAGCTTATAATTATGCTTATGTCGCTTCTAGCATTAGGTACGGAATCATTTTCTGGGGCAACTCTACTGACAGAGACATTGCTTTTAAAGCTCAGAAGAAATGCTTGCGGTCGTTTACCAAATTACAATCAACTGATAGTAAGTTGTAAACCATTGTTTAAGGAACTTTCTTTGCTCACTCTACCTTCTATGTACATAATTATATGAAATGGAAGTGTTTGTTCGCTATAACTTTTTTAACATTTATTTGAAAAATTGCGCTCTCGCCGTCATCAGAATACCATTCAAGTAACCACTCATAAAACCGCATTCTTTGGCAAAAGTGTGCTAGGCATGGCGCCAAAAATATTTAATAGTATACCAGCAGCTATTCGAAATAAAGAGTGTCTGGGATTCTTTAAGAGGTCTTTGTTTAAATTCCTTCTAAATAGATATTATTACTCCATCACTGAATTTACTACTGATAAACAGAGGTATGACGATTCCGACTTCCCAATTAAACACTTATGAATTTATTTATTGACTAATTATGGAATGTGTTTATTTATCTAAAACTGTAATGACATGTTTACCTAACCGACGTAAGTATATTAAATTGAATTATTGTTTTCATTAATGTAATCTATTGACATGACACCTATTGTAATTGCTTGTTTAAGCTTGTTTCATGTTAATTTTGTCCGCCATTTTGTACGCCATATATTGGCAAAACATAGTGCACACATTTTAGACGATATACCTACTATCTGTAACCATACCTGTTTCACAAAATAAATGATTGATTGATTAATATACAATAAACATCCATGACTCGGAAACAAATATATAAACTATATAACATACCCCTAACTACTATCTATGAAGTAAAACCGTGAATTCGGCAAGTTTTCATAGTTGTTTCCAGGGATTGCTTGAGCTACCTATTACCTAACAGATAAGACAGTAGAACGCCAAAAAAGAAAGATAATAAACTTATTAAGCAAGACCTAAAGGCACGGCGACAAGAGTTTGAACCTTGGTCAAAATTAGAACTATCTCGATTGATCAAAGCTTACATAAGACATCAATCGATCTTTGCCGCCTAAGGCCATTTTACATATTAAGTCAAGTGTGGATTGCACCCAGACTACTTAGGTCGTATTTTTAACACCCAATTTAGCCCAGAATTTTGCAAATCGTTGAATACAAATTATAAAGAAACATTAAAATGAATGTGTGTCTATTTTCAGGTGTGTTCACGACATTCAGCGGCGGCTTGTCCGGTCCTGTCATACCGTACAATATAAGTAATTTCAGAATTCCTGTCTCACTACTATATGGAGAGAATGACCGGTTTGATTACGCTGTAAGTTTCTGGCTTTATTTATTTGATATCTCGCATTTTTGGCGTACAAAGTGGGGCAAAGTATTGTTATAATTAGAGATGTACGGACTATAAAATAATTACAATGCAATTATAGATGTATTTTAAATATTGTTTTAAAAAATATAATATATTAAAAAACATTAAAAATATAAAAAATTGTAGCCCACCGGTATCGGGAACTGGTGCAAGCTACCGGCGGTCAGGGCTCCAGAGAGAGGAACCTCCTAACAATACGAGCCGTGTTCAGGAGTACCGCTTTCTGCTTAACGAAAGCCTCCTCAGGTATTGATCGAGGCTATTGGTAATAAAGTCATGGGCTGATATTCTCCACTTACTATAATATACATTAGTGCTTAAAGAACTTTAGTAACCAGCTCTCTTATAGAGATTGTAACATAACCCCACTTTTACTAAACATCTAATAACTCAGCTCTCAGATTGTCAAAACTTACAGAATTTTCAGCGAGGGACTGATAAGTCTGAATCTATTAATCCATTCCATTTTCATCTCATTACATCCAGTCCCAAGAATGTATGTACAACGTTTCCGTCTCCTTCGGCGTCCCGGGTCGCCGCACCCCCCCCCCCTTCTCCCTAACGCCGGCACTGGCCCGACATATGCCAACCGTACCGTCCTTCACAATAAATCTCCGGTAGTTATTCGCCATCATAACTCCATTCATAATTGTATGGACAAAACTTTCAGTTTCTCAGAAGAGGTCCCCGGAACGTAGCCAGGCTACGGACAATGATAGGTCTACATCGGGCCCATGCAGGGCCCGGAAAAAGAGTCCGTGAAGCTCCTTACTCTGCCATACCTCCCTGGCTGCGGTCGTTAGTGTCAACCAGGTTTGCGCCAGTTCTCTTTAGCCAAGGAGAGCGGGGTGAGGCCCTTGTCCACCGCGACCATATCTCGATTTCTAGAAAATATTCCCTGAGACTAACCTAATATAATATAATAACTAAGATAACTTTATTAGTTTAGCAGTAATAGTCGTTGAACTAGGGTGTTGGATAATTTTGTACCAAATACAAAATCCTTAGAATAAATCCTATAAAGTGACTAAGATGAAGTAGTGGCTTGTTTATAACGGGTGAAGACTTGCATTGAACAAAATCTAAAATATAACGGGCTACTACGGAACCCTACACTGCGCGTGGCTCGACACGCACTTGGCCGGTTTTTATTTCTCAGCTGTACTCGCTACTCGCCGGCCCGGCGACGGGGCAGGTGCCACTGGACTGGACTTTTATAAGAAGATATATTATTGTTTACAGGATGCACTGCGGTTAGCAGAAGAGCTGAAAGCTTACACTGTCATAGAAGAAGTAGGGCCCGCTACATGGCGCCAGTTCAACCACATAGACTTCGTGTTCGCGAAGGACGTCGGGACGCTGCTCAATAAACCACTCGTCAAACACATGGATCATTTGTATAATAAATATGGTCCTGTATGACAGATTCGTTTTTCTTACCTGACAAAAAAAGGGTACCCATTACTCTTGTCAATGTCCCAATTTATTTGTGGTCGGCGCATGTCTTCTTCTTCCATACTTCTCTATTACTCGTCATCTCCGTACCCACCCTCTTTTGCAGCCATAATTAATCATCTTTCAGTCCATGCATGGTCACAGGAGAAACTATCACCTACCTATCATCAGAACTGGAGGAGTCATGGTTTAAAAGAAAATGAAAGGAGTTATCAATATAACAGTTTTAATAATAAAAACATTAAATAATTATATTACCTGAACCTACAGAGGGAGTCAGAGTGCCCTACCTAGGTACTATAAGGCATGTAGTATGTATTTACAAACAAAAACTATATATAAATGTAGTATATCAACTATCTGGTGTCCACGACACAAGCCTCGTTGCTTAGTGTGGCATTAGATGGCGCTGTGTGTTAATGTCCAGCGATATTTATTTATTTATTAAATATAAGAGGGCACTGCCCTTCCTCCGACCGATACTTAAAAACCCAGACTTCTTGCCGACGCGAGCACCAAAAGTAGACTGACCACTTCACCACCCCGGGGCCGGCCCCCTTCATTTCCAGATGATCGATGATAAATAAATAATACCAGCCTATTACTGTCCCACTGCTGGGCAAAGGCCTCTTCTGATACAGAGAAGGCACGAGCATTGATCACCACGCTTGCTCAAGACGGGTAGGCGATTTCAGACTTATATTAATTATAAGTCCAGGTTTCCTCACGATGTTTTCCTTCACCGATGTCTGTGATGTCCAAGATAAACCTACAAAAGTACATATGAATTGAAAAAGTCACATTGGTACTTGTATCGATGATGGCTTTTTAAATTTTGAATAAAAGAATTCTAGAACATACAAGTACAGAAGTACCGTAAAACGGGGCTATTTAGGTTTTAAGGGTTATTTGAGATGATCCAGAATTTCGATGTAAAATATCGATAACTGTCGGTTGGTATATGGTAGAAGTTATTTTACAATGTCTAGAAACACTTTGATTGGCTACTACTGAACAAATCCTGATGGAAATACCCCAATAACATTTTGGTTTATATGGGACCAAATAGCCCCCAAAAACCCAAATAGCCCCGTTTTACTGAAGTACAGTAGCATATAACAAGGTATCAAATACCTAAGATACAACCTAACCACCTAGCTCCAGCAGTAAATATTAGAACATTATGATATAAGTGCGGTAAGTTGAAAATTACAGCCGAGGCGATATTGCTAGCCCGAGCCGTAGGCGAGGCCGATAAAAAAGCAGAGGCTGTAATTATGAAAGCGCACGTATGTCATACGACGTTTTATAACATATTTGCGAGGAAATAAATAAAACAAATAAAAACAATACAGCGAAAAGAAAAAACGCGCGGAATAATTTTCACTTGTTCACGAATTAACGAGGCGCGCGCATCAGCGCTTGTTTTTAAGGCAAAGACACAAAAAACAGCCAGTATTTCTAAAAAAGTAAATTAATATCTTTGTGTTTTTGTTACAGATATTGTGTTTTAAAATTAAAGAATTAAATGTTTATTTATTATATTTCATCTCCCTAAGTTAATTTTATTCATAAAATGTTGACCACTTTTCTGACATAAAACTCTTTGCTAAGATTTAAAAAAGTATAAATCGTGCATTTTCCTTTTTAATACTCATACTCTGAAAGTAGGTCTGAAGTTGCCTGAGGAGCGGGTTGAAAGTAATACTTTTCAGCCCTAGGGAGAATCGTTTTCAACTGACAACTGTCAAAATATAAAAAAAAATTGTTTATTTTTCTATTGAACCATGTTCCAATTTTTTATACAGCCACGATGTAAAATTGAAATAACACAAAGTTAAGTATTAATTAAAGAATATATATATATTTAATATCTGTATTATAATTAAGTTTCAACTAAGTATATCTTTAAAATAACATAGATTTGGGCAAAGTATTTACCATTTTTTCGATGATGAAAATGAAAAATAGGTAATAACTGAACAGATGGCCGGCCACAAAAAAAATGAAAAAACGGGCGGTAAAGTGGCAATCCGATCTTCATTTGTTTTTTCGAGTTGATTCATGTTTTTATTTTTTCTTTCCTTGTATTCGTAATGAAAAGTACAGTGTTTACCTCGGGTTAAAGACTTATTTAGCCCCTCGAGCTATTAGCGCCCTCGCTGCGCTCGGGCACCAAACCCCGTCTCGGGACTAAATAAGTTACTTTCACCCTTATAATAATAATATAATAATAAAACCTTTATTTTCAGGCAACTTTGGCCCATGGATAAATACCTTACAGACTAACATACATGTGATAAAATACAAACTGTGTTAATATAATGGATCTTAAAACTACGTTAGTATCACTTCATTTGAGCACTATCTATGTCACCGTGCGTTCATGTGGCACTTGCCCGTGGAAGCGACGGAACACCACTCCCTGCGGCCAAAAGTCCTCCTCCAAGACGAGGTGCAGATAACACGTTGGCATCCGCACCACGAACGCCTTAAAGTTGACGTTGCGGCGCGACTCCAACAGCTGCACTCTCGCCACGTACTTGGTCTTCTGACGCACGTACTCTACGATGTTCTCCGCTGTAGTGGTGTAGTGTAAGCGGGAGATGTACACCGGTGTGTTCGGCTTCGCGGCACGAATAGGCACGTTGGGCTTCGATGGAGCCGTGCCGCAGCGGTTCTTGTTCGTACGTTGGCGGCGCTTCCTCCTCACCACCGTCACGAAACCATCATCAGCCCGAATCGGTACCTTTTCAGGCACGGGCTGCCCAGCGGGAGTAGTTTTGCCTGCGACTACGCTAGCGAAATCTCCAGGAACATGTTGAGACTTTGCAGGCGCTGCAGAAACAGGGAGCGCGACGTGCGGCCTTGCGGCAGCGGGTGGAGGTGCCGGCGGGGCGAGAGCGGGGCAGTGGGGCGCACGAGGAACGCATTCTGCAGACTCAGCATTCTTCGGTGACGACGGCGACAAAACTGCTGACGCGAAACTAGCCGACGATACATCGAGGCCAGCTCCGCGACGCAAGTTTACGTTCGATGCACCCGGCGGTGACCCAGATACCGTTGCGTTTTGACGCCACTCATTGAGTTCGTTGCGTAATTCGGCGACGGCATTTTGGGAAGCATCTAACTTCTTCTGCACATCCACTAGACTTGCCTTGAGAAGAACGATGTCCATTCAACAGGCTGGTAACATCGACGTAGTCGAATGTGACGGGAGGGAGCTTGTGTAAGTCCTTCGCCACGAACGTCGGCACGTCGTCAGGGTCGGTCACTTTTAGCAGCGTGATGATGTCCTGAATGCTTTTCTTAGTCCCGTCACGCCGTCGGGACACCATCTGGTCTCTCTTATTGAGCAACTGGTACAGCAGCAGCTTGGCAGCAGCGACGTCGTCCTTACTGAAGTTCGTAGCGCAGATTTGGACTGCGGACACCTCGTCCATCACATCTAACTTCTGCTGCAGGAACGTCAGTAGCTCATTCGCCACGAGTGGTTGATCCATAGCGATTAAAATTACGAGCGACGGCTTGCGCCGCCGCGATAACGAAAATTAATACGCGTCAGCAACCCGTCTGCATCGAAACGCAGCTACTGCAAGACTCCTTATGGTAACAATGTACTATTACAGCACTAGTACGTAATGAGATACATTACGATATTGAAATTGGTGAAATAAGAGACCCTTTACGAGCAAATGTGTTATAAAAATAATAATGTAGGCTTGTCATTTTCTGACATTACAAAAAGTAAACAAATATTGAAGGAGGGCTAAAAAATCTACAGAAAAGCCTAACTGCATGAAATACAAAGCCCTAGGAAGCTTAACCTCCAGGTAATGGCCATGCAGTTACCTAGGAGAACGTTAGATATTAAACCCACAATATAACAACCAAACGTAGGTTAAAATAATACGAACATTACAGAATTGTTTGTGATGTCCGATCGAAGTTTCGTGTCCGTTTCGACTGCTCGGCCACGGTGTCGTAGAAGAAAAACGACTACGTCAACATTACGAAGGATTTTGTAAAACACTAACAATGAAAGTCGCAAATTCGTAGATTCAATATTCAGAAAGTTATTAAAGGTTTAACCATGGCCGCGCGGTCCGCACATGGAGAACCGCGCGGCCACGCAGTTCTCTTATTACGGAGCTTCGTAGAGGTCCCATTCTTTTTGCTAACCACTAATACGATTTCGAAGAAAATGTAGATAGTATAATTATAGCCCTAATGTTTGGATTTCACGACCTACAGCACTTAAATGCTATGGCCGCGCGGTCCGCACACGGAGAACCGCGCGGCCACGCAGTTCTCTTAAACGGAGTTTAGTAGAGGTCCCATTCTTTTTGCTAACCACTGATACGATTTCGAAGAAAATGTAGACAGTATGAATAAAGCCCTAATGTTTGAATTTCACGACCTACAGCACTTAAACCTATAATGCAAGTTAGAAGTAGGGTGACCAAGATTTATGGTGAATGCTTTCGCATCGATACTTATTGCGATACTGAGTGCAATATCGTTATCACTGACCCAGCTTTGGCACCGATACCTACGATACTAAAAACAACTGATATATATAAAACACCACGCGGGACGCAACCCCCGCCCCACTCCAGTCTTTTTGAATTTAACTCCAACTTTTTGAATATTGGATCTACGAATTTGCGACTTTCATTGTTAGTGTTTGACTACGTCAACATTACGAAGGAATTTGTATTCCTTCGTAATGTTGACGTAGTCGTTTATCTTCTACGACACTGTGGCCGAGCAGTCGAAACGGACACGAAGTTTCGGCTCGGCCAAAGAGATTTAAAAAGACATACATAGAGCGGACATTGGGACTAAATGTCTTACAAAAATTTGATGTCGTACTTCAGTAGCGTAACCTAGCTTTGAATAGGATAAACACGAATATTCATATTTTATTTAATGTAATTCAGCTATTAGATGATCCCGGTAGATCGCGCTTGTAACCACCTGTGATAGGGATGCTACAGTTTAGGATGGCATAAAATTATCGATAACTTCTTGGTAAGATTATTTTTTTGCGACTGCCTCGTTGGTCTAGTGGCCGCAAACGCGACTGCTGAGCATGATGGGTTTGATTACCAGGGTTTTTCCATCAGAAATTTCTTAGGATAAGCCACGGAGTCTGGATTTGTGCCCGGTTGATGGCAATAGGCTCTAAAAATATACTTAGTTTTAGGTATTTAAGTTGAAGCTAATACTTATGCATGATTTTCAATAAATTTTTTAGACACTTTAAAGTGTAATCTTGAGCTAGATGCTCACCATATTTGTAAGCCTTTTTTTTTCTTTTTTTTTTTAGGATGGGAAATCATCAAATGACTTCTTCCGCTCTGGGCGGAGCAGGAGGGAGTGTCAGACTTTTACTGACTAAAACCCATCGATGTTCCTTCCTCGCCCTTTGTGTTCCGGGGCCACGGTATCTCTTTCGAATAGTCCCGCAGCCCCGGCAGGCTTCGGTCCTTGCAGACCCCTTCCCTATTGCTGACTCTCTTTGAGGCGCGCGTGGAACACTCATGCGCCGTCGACACGGCCTGTCGTCATGAGACGGACGGACGGTGAGCTAGCCCATAGCTCCCCGTCCACAGGCCCGCGCCTACGGTGGCCGGAAGCCACCACGTGGCCCCCGACGCCCGGGGCGTCTCCCGCGGCGGCCGGGACGTGAGGATCTCTCCCTGTCCTGTTCCACCACCTCCTTCGCTAGCATGACTGCTTCGCAGAAGGAGGTGACGGCGTCCCTTTCCGTCTCGCTCCGGAACATGGATTGAACCAAGGCCGGGAGCATATTTGTAAGCCTGCTACTGGCATAACATAGCGCTCGATTTTGACAATTATAAGATCTGTATTTCTGTACCTGTGTTAACAAATAGGTAAAAAGTGATTTGATTTGATTTGACTAGCAACAAATGTTTATGTTGACTGTATAGATACCTACCTAATTCAATCAAAATAAAGTTTTAATTTAAAATTAAAAAAAACATATTGTATTACTTATTCACTTTTAGCTACCTAATCGTATACTGAATTTCTTCAAGAAATCGAGTTTCGGTCGAACACTAATTTCCTTGGTCTTCCACTACAGCCATGCATCCACTTTCATACTGAAAACTTTCCTCATTCCTCCGCGTCACAAAGCCCATACCATACCATGACAACCAATCACCGCACAGCTGTTACAGCTCATAAGATATTCCCTGAAAGTACTCATCCAGTCATGTTCAATTTCTCACAACATTTTCCTTACTCCTCCGCTGTGCACTCTAGGGCAGGATTCCCAACCTGTTAGTCTGTGACGGATGTCTCCGAATCCGTCGACTCTGGACCTTAGCCGGTGCGCCTTATCCAACTTATTCCTAAAATACCACGCGTCACACACGTCTGATAAAGTAATGATACTTTCTTTGCAAGAGAAGCCGAAATGGAGGGTCGATATCAAAATAAAAAAAAGTACGTGTTTATTATAGTCAGTTTGTTTATTTTAATAAAATTTGTGCATTGTTTTTTCCTGTATTTGTTCCTGTAGAAGCCCAAACTACGGTGTAAATCCTAAGGTTTTCCAGTAAAACCTACGGTTTACCAACTCTTGATGGTAAGTTATCACTTTTACAGTAACATATATTTTATTTATTACTCGACTGCGCCAGGAGGGCTAGGTATTTAGTACAGTATTTAAAACCATTAACACTAAATTAAATACGTAATCCTTTTACTCGGTCTTCTCGATTAGATCCTTCATATAGGAGTTACTTGGTCGACTTTTAAATAAATTCAAGAGAAAGTAGTCTGTAGAGCGAGCGAAGCGAGCTCGAAAATTTTAACACCTTTCCTACCGATGTACTGGAGTTACCTGGGCCTCTAATAGACAAACTTAAGACTCAAGAAAAACTTGGCTTCAAGAGCGAGCGTAGCGAGCTCGAAATTTTTTTAAAAATTGACGAAGATAAAACGTGTCAAAGATCATGAGTGGGGCCTTGTGACATTTGAGTAAAAAATGTCTTCATTTTTTGTGCTACGTGAAAAAAGAAAAAATACGTGTTCAATATTTTTTGGTAACCGATCGAACGTCGTTTGTTGCCAGTGATTACATACGGGACCGAAACGTGGTCGCTCACAATGGGCCTTCTCAGAAGGCTTAAAGTCACCCAAAGGGCAATGGAGAAGGCTATGCTCGGAGAAATGAAGACATCCGCAAGAGAACCAAGGTTACCGACGTAGCCCGAAGAATTGCCAAACTTAAGTGGCAGTGGGCAGAGCACATTGCTCGCAGAACGGATGGCCGATGGGGCCGAAAAGTTCTGGAGTGGCGTCCGCGAACCGGAAGACGTTGCGTTGGAAGGTTGCGGGAATCCGCTGGATGCGATTTGCACGGGACCGGTCAATGTGGCGACACTTGGGGGAGGCCTATGTTCAGCAGTGGACGTCTTTCGGCTGAAATGATGATGATCGAACATCGATCATGCAAAAATCCAATAGGCACTCCTATTGGATTTCACTCCAATCCAGAGGTAGAAAAAAGAGCCTTTTTAATAAATGTTTTTTCGCAGGGTTATACAATATCTTAATTTGAGTGATTCCATTTTACGCTACAATTTATTACGTACAATACCATTCTATGGCATCAGGCAGGATAAGCTACAACTTTTAAAAATCCTGAACCTCTCGTCTAGGGGCAGCTGCCTCCTCCTGGCGACGTCCATGACAAGATATACAACCAGAATATTTAGTTTCAATTCCGTCAACTTAGTTCAAGCTTGGCTAATGACATATTTGGTCCGGTTCAGAGGGGGGGGGGGGGGGGGCAATTGCACCCATTGCCCCCCCCCCCCCCCCTTGAATCCTCGCCTGGCTACAGTGCGACTAAATGGGACATTAAACAATAATTTACGTTTCCATGTTTCGATAAAAAAACCCGCAAGAAGAAACTTGGGGAGAGTGACTATACGGGATGTAAACGGGCCCTTCACGAAGCCGACAAAATATCTCTACGCAAAACTTATCGCTGGGAAACGACTATTTTTGAGGGGTGAGAAATCACGTTTTACGGACTCAATGTAACGCATCGTAGCAAATGTCCCCCCCCCCCCCCCCCCCGGTGACAACTGAGAAACAAACTTCCCATTTGTCCCCTCTAGTCGGTTTTCAAAGGGAACAGTCGGCACAAATTGTCACCCCGGTGAGAACTGGGAAGACAATTCCTGTCAACCCGGAGGACAGGGCTAGAGGGGACTATTGGGAATAATTCCACATTTTCGTCCACGTTTTTGTCCAGAGTGGTTTGTCAATGTAATCCAATGAGAGGAAACAATAAAACTTTTATTCCAATTTCTATTTTATTTTCTTTAAATTAAATACATTTTCGCTTAAATCTAGCATGCTCATGTAACAAATGTCAAGTATATCTACAAACATCAATAACAACAATCACAGTTCCTACAAATAGCACAGAATTCAACAATATATTCTCATAGCACACTAACAAGGTAAGGAGAAAACATTTTGTTTCATAATAATTAACGTTAAGGCGACTACAGGAGCTAAATTAGCAACTCTATTTGTGGTGGTTCAAACTTCGTTTGAAATACTGTTAGAATAAAGTTCTAATCAGCTTGCACTACAAAGTGGTTGTTACGTCAGTCACTGCGGGCCGATTAGTGCGAATTGATTATTATCAAAAAATTTATTTGCCAAAAAATCAGAATGATCGCATGTATTTGAATATGGTTTTTACTGGTTATAAGAAATTTTTAGAGATATTTTAGTGATTTTTTTTATCGAGTAAAATAAGTTTATATATATGTATGTAGTAATATAAATATCATATATTTTCTGGTTTTATTTATTGCAGTGAATCATATGCATTTTTGCATTATAAAATTCGCGTTTAGCTCCTGCAGTCCCCTTAAAAGTGTACATCAGATTGATATGGAAGGTTCCCTCTGACTTTGCATTACTGTCAAAATAACAGTGATCTTAATTTCTGTTGCAATAAGGATGATTTTGGGTTGCTACTGTCAGAAGTAAAATAACTACATATTTAGATTTTAGAACTCTAGACAAAGGCTGCTCAACTTATTTTGTAGGTGGTCAAATTTTGATTGTGTCAACCGGCGAGCCATTTAGTAAATTATTGAACCGATTTCTGGTGACTGCTGTGGCTGTAAAAATACTTTCACAAAAAAATGCTATTTTTGTAATTTTTAGAAAGATATTCGGTTATTGAGAGTGGGTTTATAAGAAACAATATATTATTTAGGAGTATAAAGAACAGGGTGTAAAGCTCTGCACCCCCCATAGAAAAGGGAGGATCCTCCAACCAGACGGGTGTTATGTCTGGTGAGCTACTGCCCGACATTTGTGTTCGGGTTCTCGTATACAGGGTGGAATTTTTCAATGCCATCTGGAGGGAAAGTACTCTAAATTCTTGAGATAGCAAATTATACTCCAAGGAAACATTCCTTTATTTTTAAAAAGAAATAAATCTGCATTCACAGATTTTCGAAAATTCGTTTGCTACATTCGGGCATCGAACCCGGGACGGATCGACTAAAGTTCGAAAAAATAACATTCTGTACCTTTTTGACATCAATCGATAGGGTCAATCATATGGATCAAATCTCTCTAACAAACATGATATGAAAGGTAAACCATGAATAAAAGTGATTTTTCTTATTGAATTTATTCCATTGAATTTATAACTGTTCTTTAGATTTCATGATTTTCCCTTTATTTAATTTATCATGTTTGTTAGAGAGATTTGATCCATATGATTGCCCCTATCGATTGATGTAAAAATAGTACAGGATGCTATTTTTTCGAACTTTAGTCGGTTCGATTCCGGAGTGTGGCAAGCAAATTTTCGAAAATCTGTGAATGCAGATTTGTTTCTTTTTAAAAATAAAGGAATGTTTCCTTTGAGTAAAATTTGCTATCTCCAGTATTTCGAGTACTTTCCCTCCAGGTGGCATTATAAAATTCCACCAGATACGCTTATGTTGCGGATAACTCTGCTTGTGCGATGTAGGACTTTGACGTGTTTCGCTATTTAGTTCATCATCTTTGTCATAGATGGCACTACAAAAAGTACTATATACTTTTTGTAGTGCCGCTTTCGATCTGGTTTGAAATCCAGCATACCTATTCACACAAACGCTTTGATTCGATTTCGGTTCGGAAAGTCGTATGTCTATCTCGCTCGGTTTCGTAATGCCAAAAAAAGACAGACATACGACTTGACGAATCGAAATCGAATCGCAGCGTTTGTAAATAGCTATGCAGTAATCTGTTTTTAAACGACTATCGTCAGTTGACCACTCTTGGAGCCAAATTATGGCCGGCGGGCCTGGGGTTGAACAACCTTGCTCTGGACCATCCGAGACTCAGCTGTACGTCTTGTGCGGACGCGACAATGTAAACCATATTTAAAACGACTAAAAGTCCAATAAATTACTAGTAATAATGTAATTATTAGTAAATTATTGAAGTGCTCGAGAGAGCACTTCAATAATTTCATAGCCATTACAAATCATTTGTCATTCAAACACAAACTTAATTGACATCAAGTTTTTTTTTTTACGTAACACATTACATTACATCACGCCTGTTATCCCCGAAAGGTAAGGCAGAGTTGTTGCTAATAGTACACCCACATTCCAGTTATGTTTAAGTCCCATGTAATAGGGGCGAGCCTATTGCCATCAACCGAATATAATTTATAACTCTTACAAATCCTCTGTTTTTCAACCTCCACAGAAAATTACACAATTTTTTTACCAACAGCGTCTTCCAAACTATGTCACTCAAGAACCAACACTACAGCTTTTAAAATAATTTGTCATTAAAAACCAAATTTAATTGACATAACATTAAAGTCGATATTCCGTAACATGTTCCTTGTCTAGGTATGTTCGTCGCTGGGGTCCGGCTCGTCCGTGACCTCAGCGGCCAGGTCCGCGAACTTGGCCACGTAGTCCACGCTCGACTCCGCCATCAGAGACTGTAGGTGAGAGTCCACCTGGAAAGTATAAAATTGTTACTATGGTAAACTTAGCTTTAGCTTCAAAAGTCGGTGGAAAAAAAAAACTGAATCAAACAAACACAAGTCAGAAGCTAAAGTTATTTTTCACTTTGTTATGTTTTTGAAGTCGGTATTATTTTTTTTGCATAAAAGTTTTTTGTTTTTTCCATTTTTAGGGAACCCTTCAATAATAGACAACAAATCTGTCGTGATTGCTGCAATCGGTTGAATGTTTATCGTTTGCCGTCGTGTGCCGTCTAATATTGAAGAGTTCCCTAGCATATCTCCGAAGATCAGCTTCAGATCTTCACCAAACTTAAACGGGATCACCGCGAAATATTCTTCCAAACAAAAAAATAACCATCGAAATCGGTTCACAATTGGCAAAGATATGGCAGAACACACACATAAAAAAAAACAGAGTAATTGATAACCTCCTCTTTTGGGAAGGGGAAGTCTAACCGACTTCTAAAAAGAGGAGGTTATCAATTACTCTAGAAAAGAAAAAGTTATCGACGCCAGGTCCGGAGATAATGTAACCGGGTTGTAAAATGAAGTGGGCCGGGTCGTCCGTCCGCAGCAGTACTGACCGCGGGCCGGCCCTCCAGGTGGCCCAGGAAGCTGCTGAGCGAGAAGTCGTGCACGGCGCCGTCCAGCCAGCCGTCCGCGTCGTGCAGCAGGCGCGACGGCGACAGCGACATGGACTCCGACACCAGGAACTCCGCTGTCGACCATGTCATGTATTAGTACAGGCCTGCAGGGACAACGAACGCTCGTCGAGATGCTTTCTGCTCCGTTACAATAAATCACTTACAATTGCATCGAATCACGCGCGTGGAATTAAAATTACCGTCTACAAAAAGTCCCGGAATAACCGAGAACATTGGGTCAGATCCGGTCTCCAAAAACACGAACTTACTTACTAAGGCACATCAACGCATACAGCGCATTTATAACTTTCCTATGCCCAATGACATAGCGGACAAAGTCAAGTCCGCGGCAAGTCCTCAACGGACAGTTTTTCCACGCATTGGGCATTTTAACCCTCAGCGGATGACAGTCCCTTGTCTGCGCCTAACTTTAAAGTTTTGTAAAAAGATCACTCTCTGACAGGGAGTGAGCTGTTATCAACTACGCAGGCTCAGTGCTAGCACCGCCCGCAATTAAAGTCAGGATGTCACATATCTTTGAATATTGGATTCTAGGACGAGCTAGATTCCTCGTGAAGCTTTCCTTTACATCGTTTTGAGAATAGTGATGATGAAATAAAGTAAATATAAAGAGCCTGCCTAGACATAAGTCGTGAAGGTTATGACTGCTCATAAAACAATCGACTATTACTAAATAATGTCATGAATTTCATCGATTCTCGTTTGGGTCGCGTTACAAATGCCACATCTCATGCTGTATCACTCACGCGGCATATCCGAGGGCCCCTCCCGCTCCAGCTTGGTGTGTGTTCCCGGCTGGCTGCTGTCGGGACACGAGTTCGATTCCTGCTTCACGTCGTTGCCGTTGGTCGGTGTGTCTTCGGAGGGAGAAGCTTCGTCGGAATTTTGCTCGTCTTCTGTTGATGAGAGCAATATAGGGGTGTAGTTCGATGTAACTGAGTAAAGGTCACAATGAGAAATATTCCATGAGAAAAAAATCGTATTATAGAAACTAACACAAACTATCCAATCAAAGTTAATAAAAATTAATGGGACCACCGTGCGACCTTCCTATACCTAGAATCCGTCCATAATTGAGAGAAATATCGATAAACATCCAAAAAAAAACAGCAGAACATAGAACCTCCTCCTTTCTTAAAGTCGGTTAAAAAGTTGATGAAAATTACATTTTGCAAGCGGGTAGGCCCACTTCTACTGCTTATTACGTATTTATGTCGACGTTACAAGGCTCTGACTTACACCAAACTTTTAATACCATGACACCGCGATATTGGCATATTTTCAAATTCCTATCACACTTCATAGGAATTTCATGTGCTTATAAAGGGTGTAACGAAGCCGAAAGGCACTTGTTCTCAGCGTCATTGCGATAATTTTTTTGCTCTAGACCATACCTGGGAACCTTCTAGGACAAGTTTTTAATGTAAGAATTTTACTTTAAACACCTACACAACACCCGTACTATAGGCGACACGACAAAAAAATCTAATTAGTCCATCACTTAGATTATCAAAAACTATTTGACCCGTGTTTTTTCTTTTGTTACGTAAACCAAAATTGACGAAGATACGACGCTTTTAAAATTCTCAATACATCACGCCATGGTATAATTTTTAGCTAGTTCTGACGACACGAGCCCCCACTCCCGAGTTTTGATGCGTTTTATCTTTGTCAATATTCATTGATTTACAAAAACAAAAAATACGTGTCCATTAATTTCCAATACTCTAACTGACGGACTAAATAGATTTGGAATTTTTTGATACTGTCGTCATGCCTATTCAATCCATCCATCAGCATAATGTTTTAAGTGCGTTACATTACGTTACGCTACCGAAAAGTCAGATTTTCACCTCAATAAAAAAGTCATTTCCCAGCAACATTTTTTGCGTAGGGTAACGTAGTCTAATACTTGGCTGACGGCTTCGTGAAGGGTCTCTTTACACCCTGTATTATTTCAGTAAGCTTTAAGTCGTATGACACACTGACGGCAACATGTTATCACGATCCGTCTTTTAGGAGCCTGTTGTGAGTACACTGCGAACACTATTTTTCACGGTTGGAGAATGCGGGTGGATGGTAATAAATTGTTAGGAGCAGACACGTCTGTGGAGTGGTACCTATATGTAGTAGATATACAGGGTTATTTGTAAAACACTGACAACTTCTCAGGACTGTGTTACTAACATCATAATCAACAACTTTTGTTCTATTACTTTTAAAAATTCATCATATTTTAGTTCATCAAATTTTCGTACAAAAATAAAAATATTTAAATTGAACGCTCTAAATGTTAAGAAATCTATGCGAAGCAAAAGAAAGCGATAGTACAATAGTGAGGGGAGCGGGGTCAGGGCGTTCAATTTTTTTTTTTTTTATGAAAATTTGATGCACTAAAATATGATGAATTTTTAAAAGTCATAGAACATAAGTTGTTGATTATGATGTTAGTAACACAGTCCTGAGAGGTTGTCGGTGTTTTACAAATAACCCTGTATATTATAACATGAGGCATTACTGTAAGATTAGTTAGTTAGTAATAAAGGGAACGTTACGCTGAACACTCGTTTGTCATGTGACGCCTCCGGAAGCCCCACAGCTCACGTCTAGTGCGTGGAATACAGTTTTGAGTGTGTTTAAAAGTAGCAGCCGGCATCATAATGACTCCACAAAACCTGGTGATACTGTGGTGTGTTTTGTCGTGATTTAGTGTCGAGTTCCAATAGAACGCGTAGCAAAAGACAAAGAAAGAGGGTAGACAGATTTGTCTGCTCCTAACAATTTATTTTCCATCCACCCGCATTCTCCAGTCAGCCCGCGATCATGGCGCTTGCAACAGCATCGAAATATCGGGAGCTTAAAACAAATAACAATGTCGGAAGATATCCCGTAAGAGACAATACAAGGTGAGTGCACTTACTGATGGTCATGGGCTGGTGCAGCGCGGCCTGCGAGATGGGTATGCGGCGCTCGCCGTCGTGGAAGAAGAACTGCCCGTTGGACTCGCTCAGCACGTACACGATCGACAGACTGCTGCAATCATTCATCATTTATTTACAAATCACCGATGTTTGAGCACTTGGGCACAGATTATTCAGTTCATTATCTGCCCAGTTATTTCCCAACTATGTTGGAATCGGCTTCCAGTCTAACCGGTTGCATCTGAATACCAGGGTTTTACATCCGACTGCCTATCTGACCTCCACAACCCAGTTAGTAAGACTGGTAGCAAGACTGGTTGTCAGACTTTCGGGCCACTGACTACCTGTAACGACTGTCAAAGATCTACAAATGACAGCCGGTACCAACAGCTTTAATGGCCATGGAGGAAACTCGGCAAGTAATGGGTGGTCACGCATCCACAGACCAACCTAGGCAAGCGCAGCTTAACCTGAAGATTGATCAGAGCGGCTGTTATTATTAAGCCACGAGCAGATTACTCAGAAATACATTAGAAAGTCTGGCAGCCAGTTTTACCAATAGATATTAGACCCGAATTCCTGTTGCGCTGACATCGGTAGCGTGTACGAGTATACATTGTTCTATATATAACACCATACTGCGACGCTGACGTCAGCGGCGCGTATTTGCTGCTGTTTTTCTCGCGTACGCGACCGACCGTCAGCGTGACAGGAATTCAGGCCTTACTGTTGTGTTACTCAGTAAATAGAAGGTAAGTTAGGCAGTCGATTTATTTGAAATACCGGTATTCAGTTTCAGCTGCATCCTGTTGGACTGGTAGCCCCAACAAGCTAGGCAGATGATGATCACTTTTTGATTTCTAGTGTAAAGAAAGAGAAGACGATGTCACCGTCAATAAGGAGCAGTGAGAGCTAACTTTGAACTTATTTTTTTACTAAAACTACGAAAAATTCTTTATTTTTTTTATTTTTTTCCGGATGGGAAATCATCAAATGACTCCTCCCGCTCTGGGCGGAGCGGGAGGGTGTCCGACTTTTACTGACTAAAACCCATCCATGTGCCTACATCGCCCTTTGTGTTCCGGGGCCACGGTATCTCTTTCGAATAGTCCCGCAGCCCCGGCAGGCTTCGGCCCTTGCGGATCTTTCCCTGTCCTGTTCCGCCACCTCCTTCGCTAGCATGACTGCTTCGCAGAAGGAGGTGACGGCGTCCCATTCCGTCTCGCTCCGGACCATGGCACGAACCAGGGCCGGGAGCGAGAGGTCGCCGCCGCCGATCGCCACCTCAAACTAGTAAAAATACCTTAGGGAAGGAAAATAACTTACTCGGTAGAAGATGGCGGCGCTGGTTTGGGCAATATCCTGGGCGGAGGTGGCGGCGACGTGGGCATCGCTTTCATTGGCATCAGACCTGCTGCACACAAAATGCGATTTTTAAAATATGGACTACCATCATTTTTCGTACTCGGTCACTGTGTGTGTGTGACTGTGTGTACTCACTGTGCGGCGACAGCTTGGGTAGTAGCGGCAGTAGCCGCTGCACCACGACGCGTCGGTCGGTCACTGTGTGTGTGTGACTGTGTGTACTCACTGTGCGGCGACAGCTTGGGTAGTAGCGGCAGTAGCCGCTGCACCACGACGCGTCGGTCGGTCACTGTGTGTGTGTGACTGTGTGTACTCACTGTGCGGCGACAGCTTGGGTAGTAGCGGCAGTAGCCGCTGCACCACGACGCGTCGGTCGGTCACTGTGTGTGTGTGACTGTGTGTACTCACTGTGCGGCGACAGCTTGGGTAGTAGCGGCAGTAGCCGCTGCACCACGACGCGTCGGTCGGTCACTGTGTGTGTGTGACTGTGTGTACTCACTGTGCGGCGACAGCTTGGGTAGTAGCGGCAGTAGCCGCTGCACCACGACGCGTCGGTCGGTCACTGTGTGTGTGTGACTGTGTGTACTCACTGTGCGGCGACAGCTTGGGTAGTAGCGGCAGTAGCCGCTGCACCACGACGCGTCGGTCGGTCACTGTGTGTGTGTGACTGTGTGTACTCACTGTGCGGCGACAGCTTGGGTAGTAGCGGCAGTAGCCGCTGCACCACGACGCGTCGGTCGGTCACTGTGTGTGTGTGACTGTGTGTACTCACTGTGCGGCGACAGCTTGGGTAGTAGCGGCAGTAGCCGCTGCACCACGACGCGTCGGTCGGTCACTGTGTGTGTGTGACTGTGTGTACTCACTGTGCGGCGACAGCTTGGGTAGTAGCGGCAGTAGCCGCTGCACCACGACGCGTCGGTCGGTCACTGTGTGTGTGTGACTGTGTGTACTCACTGTGCGGCGACAGCTTGGGTAGTAGCGGCAGTAGCCGCTGCACCACGACGCGTCGGTCGGTCACTGTGTGTGTGTGACTGTGTGTACTCACTGTGCGGCGACAGCTTGGGTAGTAGCGGCAGTAGCCGCTGCACCACGACGCGTCGGTCGGTCACTGTGTGTGTGTGACTGTGTGTACTCACTGTGCGGCGACAGCTTGGGTAGTAGCGGCAGTAGCCGCTGCACCACGACGCGTCGGTCGGTCACTGTGTGTGTGTGACTGTGTGTACTCACTGTGCGGCGACAGCTTGGGTAGTAGCGGCAGTAGCCGCTGCACCACGACGCGTCGGTCGGTCACTGTGTGTGTGTGACTGTGTGTACTCACTGTGCGGCGACAGCTTGGGTAGTAGCGGCAGTAGCCGCTGCACCACGACGCGTCGGTCGGTCACTGTGTGTGTGTGACTGTGTGTACTCACTGTGCGGCGACAGCTTGGGTAGTAGCGGCAGTAGCCGCTGCACCACGACGCGTCGGTCGGTCACTGTGTGTGTGTGACTGTGTGTACTCACTGTGCGGCGACAGCTTGGGTAGTAGCGGCAGTAGCCGCTGCACCACGACGCGTCGGTCGGTCACTGTGTGTGTGTGACTGTGTGTACTCACTGTGCGGCGACAGCTTGGGTAGTAGCGGCAGTAGCCGCTGCACCACGACGCGTCGGTCGGTCACTGTGTGTGTGTGACTGTGTGTACTCACTGTGCGGCGACAGCTTGGGTAGTAGCGGCAGTAGCCG
Organism: Xestia rhomboidea; assembly: GCA_963853795.1. Classification (NCBI taxonomy): domain Eukaryota; kingdom Metazoa; phylum Arthropoda; class Insecta; order Lepidoptera; family Noctuidae; genus Xestia; species Xestia rhomboidea. The sequence goes on from OY970770.1 coordinate 1,314,724, forward strand.
CTGCACCACGACGCGTCGGTCGGTCACTGTGTGTGTGTGACTGTGTGTACTCACTGTGCGGCGACAGCTTGGGTAGTAGCGGCAGTAGCCGCTGCACCACGACGCGTCGGTCGGTCACTGTGTGTGTGTGACTGTGTGTACTCACTGTGCGGCGACAGCTTGGGTAGTAGCGGCAGTAGCCGCTGCACCACGACGCGTCGGTCGGTCACTGTGTGTGTGTGACTGTGTGTACTCACTGTGCGGCGACAGCTTGGGTAGTAGCGGCAGTAGCCGCTGCACCACGACGCGTCGGTCGGTCACTGTGTGTGTGTGACTGTGTGTACTCACTGTGCGGCGACAGCTTGGGTAGTAGCGGCAGTAGCCGCTGCACCACGACGCGTCGGTCGGTCACTGTGTGTGTGTGACTGTGTGTACTCACTGTGCGGCGACAGCTTGGGTAGTAGCGGCAGTAGCCGCTGCACCACGACGCGTCGGTCGGTCACTGTGTGTGTGTGACTGTGTGTACTCACTGTGCGGCGACAGCTTGGGTAGTAGCGGCAGTAGCCGCTGCACCACGACGCGTCGGTCGGTCACTGTGTGTGTGTGACTGTGTGTACTCACTGTGCGGCGACAGCTTGGGTAGTAGCGGCAGTAGCCGCTGCACCACGACGCGTCGGTCGGTCACTGTGTGTGTGTGACTGTGTGTACTCACTGTGCGGCGACAGCTTGGGTAGTAGCGGCAGTAGCCGCTGCACCACGACGCGTCGGTCGGTCACTGTGTGTGTGTGACTGTGTGTATTCACTGTGCGGCGACAGCTTGGGTAGTAGCGGCAGTAGCCGCTGCACCACGACGCGTCGGTCGGTCACTGTGTGTGTGTGACTGTGTGTACTCACTGTGCGGCGACAGCTTGGGTAGTAGCGGCAGTAGCCGCTGCACCACGACGCGTCGGTCGGTCACTGTGTGTGTGTGACTGTGTGTACTCACTGTGCGGCGACAGCTTGGGTAGTAGCGGCAGTAGCCGCTGCACCACGACGCGTCGGTCGGTCACTGTGTGTGTGTGACTGTGTGTACTCACTGTGCGGCGACAGCTTGGGTAGTAGCGGGAGTAGCCGCTGCACCACGACGCGTCGGTCGGTCACTGTGTGTGTGTGACTGTGTGTACTCACTGTGCGGCGACAGCTTGGGTAGTAGCGGCAGTAGCCGCTGCACCACGACGCGTCGGTCGGTCACTGTGTGTGTGTGACTGTGTGTACTCACTGTGCGGCGACAGCTTGGGTAGTAGCGGCAGTAGCCGCTGCACCACGACGCGCCGGTCGGTCACTGTGTGTGTGTGACTGTGTGTACTCACTGTGCGGCGACAGCTTGGGTAGTAGCGGCAGTAGCCGCTGCACCACGACGCGTCGGTCGGTCACTGTGTGTGTGTGACTGTGTGTACTCACTGTGCGGCGACAGCTTGGGTAGTAGCGGCAGTAGCCGCTGCACCACGACGCGTCGGTCGGTCACTGTGTGTGTGTGACTGTGTGTACTCACTGTGCGGCTACAGCTTGGGTAGTAGCGGCAGTAGCCGCTGCACCACGACGCGTCGGTCGGTCACTGTGTGTGTGTGACTGTGTGTACTCACTGTGCGGCGACAGCTTGGGTAGTAGCGGCAGTAGCCGCTGCACCACGACGCGTCGGTCGGTCACTGTGTGTGTGTGACTGTGTGTACTCACTGTGCGGCGACAGCTTGGGTAGTAGCGGCAGTAGCCGCTGCACCACGACGCGTCGGTCGGTCACTGTGTGTGTGTGACTGTGTGTACTCACTGTGCGGCGACAGCTTGGGTAGTAGCGGCAGTAGCCGGTGCACCACGACGCGTCGGTCGGTCACTGTGTGTGTGTGACTGTGTGTACTCACTGTGCGGCGACAGCTTGGGTAGTAGCGGCAGTAGCCGCTGCACCACGACGCGTCGGTCGGTCACTGTGTGTGTGTGACTGTGTGTACTCACTGTGCGGCGACAGCTTGGGTAGTAGCGGCAGTAGCCGCTGCACCACGACGCGTCGGTCGGTCACTGTGTGTGTGTGACTGTGTGTACTCACTGTGCGGCGACAGCTTGGGTAGTAGCGGCAGTAGCCGCTGCACCACGACGCGTCGGTCGGTCACTGTGTGTGTGTGACTGTGTGTACTCACTGTGCGGCGACAGCTTGGGTAGTAGCGGCAGTAGCCGCTGCACCACGACGCGTCGGTCGGTCACTGTGTGTGTGTGACTGTGTGTACTCACTGTGCGGCGACAGCTTGGGTAGTAGCGGCAGTAGCCGCTGCACCACGACGCGTCGGTCGGTCACTGTGTGTGTGTGACTGTGTGTACTCACTGTGCGGCGACAGCTTGGGTAGTAGCGGCAGTAGCCGCTGCACCACGACGCGTCGGTCGGTCACTGTGTGTGTGTGACTGTGTGTACTCACTGTGCGGCGACAGCTTGGGTAGTAGCGGCAGTAGCCGCTGCACCACGACGCGTCGGTCGGTCACTGTGTGTGTGTGACTGTGTGTACTCACTGTGCGGCGACAGCTTGGGTAGTAGCGGCAGTAGCCGCTGCACCACGACGCGTCGGTCGGTCACTGTGTGTGTGTGACTGTGTGTACTCACTGTGCGGCGACAGCTTGGGTAGTAGCGGCAGTAGCCGCTGCACCACGACGCGTCGGTCGGTCACTGTGTGTGTGTGACTGTGTGTACTCACTGTGCGGCGACAGCTTGGGTAGTAGCGGCAGTAGCCGCTGCACCACGACGCGTCGGTCGGTCACTGTGTGTGTGTGACTGTGTGTACTCACTGTGCGGCGACAGCTTGGGTAGTAGCGGCAGTAGCCGCTGCACCACGACGCGTCGGTCGGTCACTGTGTGTGTGTGACTGTGTGTACTCACTGTGCGGCGACAGCTTGGGTAGTAGCGGCAGTAGCCGCTGCACCACGACGCGTCGGTCGGTCACTGTGTGTGTGTGACTGTGTGTACTCACTGTGCGGCGACAGCTTGGGTAGTAGCGGCAGTAGCCGCTGCACCACGACGCGTCGGTCGGTCACTGTGTGTGTGTGACTGTGTGTACTCACTGTGCGGCGACAGCTTGGGTAGTAGCGGCAGTAGCCGCTGCACCACGACGCGTCGGTCGGTCACTGTGTGTGTGTGACTGTGTGTACTCACTGTGCGGCGACAGCTTGGGTAGTAGCGGCAGTAGCCGCTGCACCACGACGCGTCGGTCGGTCACTGTGTGTGTGTGACTGTGTGTACTCACTGTGCGGCGACAGCTTGGGTAGTAGCGGCAGTAGCCGCTGCACCACGACGCGTCGGTCGGTCACTGTGTGTGTGTGACTGTGTGTACTCACTGTGCGGCGACAGCTTGGGTAGTAGCGGCAGTAGCCGCTGCACCACGACGCGTCGGTCGGTCACTGTGTGTGTGTGACTGTGTGTACTCACTGTGCGGCGACAGCTTGGGTAGTAGCGGCAGTAGCCGCTGCACCACGACGCGTCGGTCGGTCACTGTGTGTGTGTGACTGTGTGTACTCACTGTGCGGCGACAGCTTGGGTAGTAGCGGCAGTAGCCGCTGCACCACGACGCGTCGGTCGGTCACTGTGTGTGTGTGACTGTGTGTACTCACTGTGCGGCGACAGCTTGGGTAGTAGCGGCAGTAGCCGCTGCACCACGACGCGTCGGTCGGTCACTGTGTGTGTGTGACTGTGTGTACTCACTGTGCGGCGACAGCTTGGGTAGTAGCGGCAGTAGCCGCTGCACCACGACGCGTCGGTCGGTCACTGTGTGTGTGTGACTGTGTGTACTCACTGTGCGGCGACAGCTTGGGTAGTAGCGGCAGTAGCCGCTGCACCACGACGCGTCGGTCGGTCACTGTGTGTGTGTGACTGTGTGTACTCACTGTGCGGCGACAGCTTGGGTAGTAGCGGCAGTAGCCGCTGCACCACGACGCGTCGGTCGGTCACTGTGTGTGTGTGACTGTGTGTACTCACTGTGCGGCGACAGCTTGGGTAGTAGCGGCAGTAGCCGCTGCACCACGACGCGTCGGTCGGTCACTGTGTGTGTGTGACTGTGTGTACTCACTGTGCGGCGACAGCTTGGGTAGTAGCGGCAGTAGCCGCTGCACCACGACGCGTCGGTCGGTCACTGTGTGTGTGTGACTGTGTGTACTCACTGTGCGGCGACAGCTTGGGTAGTAGCGGCAGTAGCCGCTGCACCACGACGCGTCGGTCGGTCACTGTGTGTGTGTGACTGTGTGTACTCACTGTGCGGCGACAGCTTGGGTAGTAGCGGCAGTAGCCGCTGCACCACGACGCGTCGGTCGGTCACTGTGTGTGTGTGACTGTGTGTACTCACTGTGCGGCGACAGCTTGGGTAGTAGCGGCAGTAGCCGCTGCACCACGACGCGTCGGTCGGTCACTGTGTGTGTGTGACTGTGTGTACTCACTGTGCGGCGACAGCTTGGGTAGTAGCGGCAGTAGCCGCTGCACCACGACGCGTCGGTCGGTCACTGTGTGTGTGTGACTGTGTGTACTCACTGTGCGGCGACAGCTTGGGTAGTAGCGGCAGTAGCCGCTGCACCACGACGCGTCGGTCGGTCACTGTGTGTGTGTGACTGTGTGTACTCACTGTGCGGCGACAGCTTGGGTAGTAGCGGCAGTAGCCGCTGCACCACGACGCGTCGGTCGGTCACTGTGTGTGTGTGACTGTGTGTACTCACTGTGCGGCGACAGCTTGGGTAGTAGCGGCAGTAGCCGCTGCACCACGACGCGTCGGTCGGTCACTGTGTGTGTGTGACTGTGTGTACTCACTGTGCGGCGACAGCTTGGGTAGTAGCGGCAGTAGCCGCTGCACCACGACGCGTCGGTCGGTCACTGTGTGTGTGTGACTGTGTGTACTCACTGTGCGGCGACAGCTTGGGTAGTAGCGGCAGTAGCCGCTGCACCACGACGCGTCGGTCGGTCACTGTGTGTGTGTGACTGTGTGTACTCACTGTGCGGCGACAGCTTGGGTAGTAGCGGCAGTAGCCGCTGCACCACGACGCGTCGGTCGGTCACTGTGTGTGTGTGACTGTGTGTACTCACTGTGCGGCGACAGCTTGGGTAGTAGCGGCAGTAGCCGCTGCACCACGACGCGTCGGTCGGTCACTGTGTGTGTGTGACTGTGTGTACTCACTGTGCGGCGACAGCTTGGGTAGTAGCGGCAGTAGCCGCTGCACCACGACGCGTCGGTCGGTCACTGTGTGTGTGTGACTGTGTGTACTCACTGTGCGGCGACAGCTTGGGTAGTAGCGGCAGTAGCCGCTGCACCACGACGCGTCGGTCGGTCACTGTGTGTGTGTGACTGTGTGTACTCACTGTGCGGCGACAGCTTGGGTAGTAGCGGCAGTAGCCGCTGCACCACGACGCGTCGGTCGGTCACCCGCGGCCGCCCGCGCCGCCAGCGGGGCAGGCCTTCGAACTGCATCTCGGTCTTCTTCACCTGCAGACATACATTATGAGTTATTACGGTATGAACTGTGTCTAATGGCTAGCTTTTACAGCTGTTGATCCCGGGTTTTAGTGTCCGCTTGGGTATAAAATAGGCCACCAGTACCTCGCCAGTGTCGGGTCGTGGCGCGATGGGCGTGGGATGTCTGAACACTGAGCTAGCGTCATCCAGTCGCGCCGTCTGCGTCGAGAATTGTGAAGGTTTCTGATGGACAAAAAATATTAAAAGCATTTAAATTTGTTGATAATTCTTAATGATGATGGCCAGGCCAGCCGCACTTTGCATTTTAGGTATAGCTTCATACCTAAAATGCACGCGTACGTGGCGGGGCCGACGCATCGCACCTATTCCGTAGCCTGTCGTGCCTGTACTCGTGCGCGCCCGGTGCGCTAGTCCCGCTGCAGGCGCGTGGGCGTGAGCGCGGAGAGGACGCAGACCGTCGCCTCACTTTTAAATTTTACCACGACGAAAACACTGCTTTGTTAACTTGTTTCTTGCATTACACCAGATTCAATCAGTCCACGTATTTTATTTCTTCTCTTTGCTCCTGTAATTGAGCACAAGGCGTAAACGCGCCAACAAGTTCTATTGAATTCTTTCATTATATTTTTATTATTATTTTATTTGTATCTAAATGATAAACAGAAATAGACGTAAATTACCTGAATAAATGAATTTATGAATAAAGTAGATGACACCATAAAACAATAATTCCAAGACACCAATATAAAAAAAAAACACTTTATTTTCCCGATTTATTTTCAATTAATTCCCAAATTCGATTTTTAGTTGCTTTGAAATCAATAAATAATTGAGTCATTGAGTTGAATAAACAGTGACGTCACACTTTCCTATTGCCATTCAAAATCTATGAGAAAACCGCGTTTAGACCGCTCCGCTCCGCTCCGTTTAGAATTTTTGTTTGGTGTTTTATATAGTCTTATTTTTTTATGTCATATTATTTATATACATGTGGAAACTTGTAATTGGCCATATTTTGTTTAAACTATTAGTCACTATCTGTTCAGCTGTAAGTTTTCCCAAAAATGAAATAAATAAATAAATCAATTGATTGGAGTGTCATCTCTACCCCATTATTCATAAATAACACTTAAAGTACTTACGGGATGATTATCCGTGATTTTCTTTTGTTACTATGAGCTCCCGATATTTCGACGCTGTTGCAAGCATCATGATCGCGGGAATACTGAAGAGGTATGCGGGTGGGACGAAAATTATTTATTATGAGCAGACAAATCTGTCTACCCTCTTTCTTAGTCTTTTATTACGCGCACTACTGGAACTCGATTGTAACTCACGACAAAACGCACTCACAGTATCACTAGGTTTTTCTTAATAATGGAGACGCATGTTATTTTTTATTAGGTTTATCACTGGATTCCACGTACTTGATAGTTTATAACCGTCCTCACGATTGAAATTTTTGTGTTTTGACATTTCAATAGCTTCTCTGGATAACCTTGGGATGTAGTCACGGATCCCGTAAGTACTTTAAGTGTAGTGAAAAACCGTGAAAGTCTAAAACAGTGCATTCATAAATAAGTTGCGCTACACACACGTAATAAGGAAGTGGGTAAGCAACACGTCCATACCGCGACGGACTGCTTCCTGTGCTGCGCACACACATGGCCGCAGTTACATCGCGCGATCGTGTTGCTCGCGGCCGGGTTCACGTGCGGGTTGCCTACTAGAGCTAGTAGACGTTTCAATCTGAAATACGAAACAGTACAATTTAGATAAGGATACACAGTTAAATAAAAACCTCATACCTAACGGTTTTCCCAACGGTTGGGGTCGACTTCCAGTCTATCCGTATGCAGCTGAATACCAGTATCTTACATGGAGCGACTGCCTATCTGACCTCCGCAACCCAGTTAGTACTGGACCATACGATACCCCTTGGTAAGACTGGTTGTCAGACTTTTGGGCCACTGACTACCTGTAACGACTGTCAAAGATCTACAAATGACTGCAGGGATCAACGGCTTAACGTGCCATCCAAGACACGGAGAAAACTCGGTATGTAAGGCACCAAAAGATACATGTACAGTCGTGGTCTTTTCCGCCTGATCAGTTAATTTTATTTTCGCTTAAATCATGCGGAGGCGCCGAGGCACACCCCGTTAAAGTTTAGGCTTATTAGGAAAGCTTCAACTTCGGCGCGCAACACTAACAATAACTCTCGTTTGGCGTGCGTAGTCAGTGCGCTCGACCGATCGGTATCTTTTCATTAATTATTTCTATACAAAGTCAACGGGGCGGGGCTAGAGAGCGTTTCTATGTTGAAAGTGCAAGCAAAAATTAGCTTAGTGGTGATCAGGCGGGAGTGTCCTCGATAGTACCTATGAAAAAATTATATACCATAAAATTCCATAACCTCTACCGAATTCAAGAGAGAAATAAATGAGTCCAGTGAATATGTACACACACCTATCAGTCAACATGGAGAAGCCGGTCTGTGCGGGCGGCGCGTGCGGCCTGTTGATCAGCTTGCTCACCAGCTTCAGCGTCCCACTCGACGAGCTCTTGTGCTCCGGGGACGCCAACTGTTCACCTGCGACCATACATTACCAACCAATTAACTAATCCAATTATTGTTCGGCATGGGAGTATTGGTTCTGAGTTATGTCAGATGGAAACAGGACCGGATTTTTGGAAGAGAATGTTTTTGAAAATCCGGCTCTGTTGTTAGTCCTCAAGCATCATGCAACTTAGGTTGAATCAATGAGGTTATCATCATGATATGATATTAAAGGTTGGTGTGAATTAGCAGTAAATAAGTGATATTAATGATGAGGTTTTTAGTGATTGTGTTACCTTATTAGAAGAGAATAAGTGGTATAAGTGTAAAAACATTTTATTTAGGTTAGTAAAGCTGATGAAATTACTCTCTCACGAATAAAAGCGTTAATGTTACGAGACAGATAGTTAGTTGTAATGCGGCTTCAAAACCCAAGAGTATATACTCTTGGTTTTTGATGTCCGGCAGGTCCCAATCCTAATATAGTTCTGTGATATATGTGGGTAAATATAAATCATTTCTGACATAAGCGCGTGCCCTGTACGCCCTACACACACATTTGTGTCATGTAGGTGAAATTGTGCCTTGGCGTGGAGGGCACGCGCGTGCGTTTATGCTATGGCAGTGAGAATACATTTGTGTCTAGCCCATGATCTGTCCACGAAGTAGACACAATAGTTAAACAATGGCGTCTCGACCAAATCGGTCATTTGACAGATCATAATTCTGATTACCATGTCCTGACTTTTGGACGATTCTCAAATATCTCAAGTTCGACCTGAACACGTCTATCAGTATCATGCCAATGACGAGTCAAGATAAAATGACTAGAATTTAATTATTTTGATGAATAAGAAGTTAGTGCCGTTGTGTGCGTAAAATGGGAGAAATAGAATGAATAGATGCATTTTAAACAACAGTCTTCTGAGCGTTGTTGCTAGTAAGACTGAAGGCCGCCTTATGGGGCACCTGTGCGCAGTGCATGTACTGTTGCCAGGTGTCTCCGTGAGGTGGCGAGATTAAGTATTGTGTGGTTTAGTCTATTATACTAACATATAGGTTAAGGAACACCTGAATTAAAGATAAATAAATAAATAATATATTGACCTCATTTGAACAACTGAACGAATGAAAGTAGACATTGTAAAGTTCGTGGTTTAGTTAAGAGCAGTGATTTAATATAATAAATTAAGTATTATGTTAATGGACTTTGGTCTGTACTATGAATACCTACTTGAATAAATCCCATAACTTACTCTTCCTCTCGTCCCCGGACATGCCATCATTACTATCCTGGCTGTAGGTGTGCTTGGGCGACAGCATGTCGTTGTCGCTCTCCCTGGCGCGCTCGCCGCGCTCGTCCTCGGCCGCGCTGTCCGCCTTGTCGCGCCGCTCGGCGGGACAAGGCAGGGGGGGCGTGGCTTCCGCCCACCAGTAGTCTAGCTCCAGCTTGGAGCGCGAACCGAACTGGAACAGTGGGTGTAAGTGATTGTATTCATTTGTCACTGTCGAAGTAGAACAATAGCAATCTTTTTTTTTTTTCATTTTTCCAAATTTTCCTTCGAGCCGGATCTAAAACATTCGCGCGAAGAACACTTCGCGAACCCACTAGTGTAAAAATACACTTGCACGACTTAAGCCCTTAAGATTCCTTGCAAACAAAACAACATCTCGCCTGATATTACTTATAGGGTGGGCTGAATTGTAACTGTGAACGGTAAGGCCCAGACAGACTGGAAGGTAATAATTACGATTGCTGTTTTTAAATTATCGACTTTAATGGGTGTTTTCAAATATAAAAATCACAAGATGGCTTTTTTTTTTTTCGGATGGGAAATCATCAAATAACTCCTCCCGCTCTGGGCGGAGCGGGAGGGAGTGTCAGACTTTTACTGACTAAAACCCATCCATGTTCCTTCATCGCCCTTTGTGTTCCGGGGCCATGGTATCTCTTTCGAATAGTCCCGCAGCCCCGGCAGGCTTCGGCCCTTGCGGACCCCTTCATTGTTGCTGACTCTGTTTGAGGCGCGCGTGGAACACGAACGCGCCGTCGACACGGCCTGTCGTCATGAGACGGAAGGACGGCGAGCTAGCCCATCACAAGATGGCTGCAATGAAATTACTCCGAGTTTTTGTTAATGGATGTTTTTCGAGATTTTCATTGATACATTTTCGTAATCAGTGACCCCGTAAACCATGAAAACGACACCCATGAAGGAAACCGAATACCTTCGAGCCCACTGTGAAGTAGCTCGTCGATTAGGTTACAAAAAAATAAAAAAACCTAAGCACCCAAAAGATCTAAGAATCATTCTTCTTCTTAGACAAGAATCATTTATGGGGGGGCTTAATGACCTGTAACACAGGCTTCTTCGAAAACCTACTTCAGGCACCAGTCTCTTCCAATGGTGGAATATAACATTACTTAGTTTAAACAATTGTTAATTTTTAAGGAAAGAGCGAGTCGGACTCGCGCTCCGAGGTTTCCGTACAACACAACAACTTTCGTAAGGACTAACTTAACTTTGCTGTTCGATCTCTAAAAACGGCTATTGCACCAACCGCAAATAATAAGTTTGTAATAGTAAAATCGCTTTTTTTTGTTATTAAACTAAATATTTACGGTTTTCAGATTTTTCCCTTTACATGTGCTGTAAGACCTTGCTTTGTGCCAAATTTCGTGATTCTAGGTCCACGGGACAACCATATAGGTTTTCGACCCAAAACCTATAACTAGGACCGGAGGTGGGTACCTCCGGTTGACTTAGAGTTGTCAATTTTGGTTAAAAGCAAGGTCTTACAGCACAAGGAAAGGGAAAAGTCCAAAAAAAAAAGTTGGAAACTAGGGTAAATTTTGGTACTTACAAGTTTTCGCGAAAATCTAAATTTATTGACTCAGGACCTTGATTTTTATACATCTAATAGGGACTATAGACCTCAGTATAAATAAAAATTAAATTTCAACTTGCTAGGTCCACCCGTTCCTGAGAAAATCTGTGGTGACAGACGGACAGACGGACAGGAAAGTGATCTTATAAGAAAGTGATATATATTTTTCACCTTTTGAGGTACGGAACCCTAAAAAACAATAGCGGTTTAGGCACAAATCATATTTTACTATATACTATCCAAGTGAAAAAGTTAGCAATTTGTTTTTTTAACTGGTTAACCTTGGTTAGCCGGAACTCGAATCTCTGCCTCTTTACTGAGAATAAAAAAATATTTTATAACTGCGGATGAATTAGTTATGTTTTTTTTTCTCAATTAATCATATTTTTAATTTTGAACATTAGTTTGGACAGGTTTTTCGAATGTATGTACCTGTAGCAGAGGCCACTGTTAACAAGACAACCGACATTTTAAACATAACTATTATAGATAAACAAAAAATCTCTTCGAATCATATTTATTTATGAAAATTGGTTTTACAAAGCACTTTTACACGGCACATATCAATATGTTTTAAAAGTAGATGGGGCCGGTGTTTCGTACCTGACTACTCTGAGAAGAAACGGCCGAAACAAACTCAGAGGTCATAGTCTCTTTAAAAGTCCAGACATTGGTCAAGTCTTCTTGATGTGATATACAAATAAACGTAGCGTGAGCTTAAGGCGACTCCAGGAGCTAAATTAGCAACTCTAATTGTGGTGGTTCAAACTTTCTTTGAAATACTGTTAGAATAAAGTTCTAATCAGCTTGCACTACAAAGTGGTTGTTACGTTAGTCACTGCGGGCCGAATAGTGCGAAATGAGTGGTTTTTTGCGATTTACATTTACAAAAAATCTATTGAATGGACTAAAAAAATAAAACACTAATAAGCTATTATGTTGCTTGTAGAATTATTTGCCAAAAAATCAGAATGATCGCATGTATTTGGGTATGGTTTTTACTCGTTAAAAGAATTTTTTTAGAGATAAGTTCGTGATTTTTAATTATCGAGTAAAATTTGTTGTATTATGCACTGTTTTAGACTTTCACGGTTTTTCACTACACTTAAAGTACTTACGGGATGATATCCGTGATTTTTCTTTATTGCTGTATTATGTTTTCAAAACACTATCATACTAGCATATATCATGAAGAAAATCATATATTTTTCTGGTTTTGTTTATTGCAGTGAAGCATATGCTTTTTTGCATTATAAAACTCGCGTTTAGCTCCTGTAGTCCCCTTAAAGGTTCCGTGTGTCGACCAGTCCACACTTATCCCGGGCAGCGAGTGCACGTACCCTTGAAGTAATTCATCTACTTACTGATAATTTGGTGGTTTAATTCTAAACCCTAACTAGTGTTTCTAGTGAACATAAAAAAAATGAACAAAAAAAAACATATGGGACCATGCAGTTTAGTGCCTTTTTTTTTCGGGTGTGAAATCATCAAATGACTCCTCCCGCTCTGGGCGGAGCAGGAGGGAGTGTCAGACTTTTACTGACTAAAACCCATCCATGTTCCTTCATCGCCCTTTGTGTTCCGGGGCCACGGTATCTCTTTCGAATAGTCCCGCAGCCCCGGCAGGCTTCGGCCCTTGCGGACCCCTTCCCTATTGCAAATGCAGATTAGTGCCTGAAATGGTCTTTTGAAGGAAGAACCACACAGATTTGAGTGGACCTGTCCAGTCAGTGCAAGTATTTCAGTTATCGTGTAGCTCGACTTATAACCCAAGGAGCTCAGCACAAATTATTTCATCATCATTATCATAATCAACAACAGCTCTTCACCCACTCCTGGGTATAGGCCTCTCTTTGCTTATGCCAAGCTCCACACAAATTATTTAGGTGATAAATAATTTGAAGTCCCTTGAAATCTCACTCGTATAAATTACTAGCACTTCGCCCGCGACTTCGTCCGCGAAAATTGTGATAGCTCTGCTAATTTGCATGATATCAATATAATTTATAGCCTATGTTACTCGGTAAAGATACAGCTTTCTAATGGTGATAGAATTTTATTTTATAAAATCAATTGACTAGTTATTGAGTTAAATCGTAACAAACAAACAAAAATCAAAGCCGCCAGTCTCGACAGAGATTACGAATAAATTAGTAACGCAAGTCTCTACATCCAAGATGTTTTTCTCGCAAGCATCGTTATTGCAACCGAATTTATTCGTTAGTAATTGGCAATTTTTTATTTTTTTTATTTCACATAGGCCTTAGGGCACTTATAAAACGTCGTAAAAGGTGCACGGTTCGCGTTGGTCATTTCCATGGAGAAGAACCTCCATGGTTACTCTTTTCAAATCATTTGGTATTACAATATTATTTTGTTACAGCATTAGTACATAAGTATGGGGGGACAGCGTAGGCCCGACAATAGGTCGTTGCTTACAACACAAAAAGCGTAAAACAGACTTAACAAAAGTTAACAAGCATCTGGGAATCTACAAAGCCTTCAATCCAATCAAAAGTTAGTTCTGTCGTTATGTCTGTCGAGACTGCCGGCCCTAATTATAGTATTAGTTTAGATAAGTTAAGGTGTTTACGAAAAGTACACTCACCATGAGATACAAGTCCCCAATAGTGAGATCCCCTGCATCATGCACACTCCAGCCCTTGCGGATCTGTCTGATGGCCAGCTCCACGTCGATGTCAGGCTTGGTCTCCTCTTCCTTAGCCGGTTCTTCAGTCTTCGGCTCCTCGGTCTTCGGTTCCTCTGCATCCTTGTCCGTCACTAGCGTGTAGCTGCTGCCGCCGCGTTTCTTTGGTCGGATTCGGAATTTTACCTGGAGAATGTTAACATTTTCTTGTTTGCAAAAACTAAAACCGACTTCAAAATCACAAAAAGTGAATAACTTTAGCTTCAGAAGTCGGTGACTTTTGTTTATTTGATTCAGTTTTTATTTTTAATTTTTAGGGAAATGACTGACGTAACAACCACTTTGTAGTGCAAGCTGATTAGAACTTTATTCTAACAGAATTTCAAACGAAGTTTGAACCACCACAAATAGAGTTGCCAATTTAGCTCCTGGAGTCGCCTTAAGGGTGGTGGGCGACAGATGGAGCTATACGTTCTCTCTGAGTGTCTTTTCTACACAGAAATAAGATTGCAAAAATACAGCTAGAAGTGGTACAGGTCCCAGAAATTTACAAAGTTTATTTTTATTAACTATCGGCCTGTATGTTTGGAATAAGCGACAGTGCTACTGACATAATTATATCACGTTCCTACAAAACTATGACTTTATGAGGCATATAAAAATACATAAATTGAAAAAAAAAACAGACTGAATGTCACTACAGATCTACTAACACAAATACTATACCTTCAAATTCTTAAACTTATTATCCTTCCCACTCTTATCTTTGCCGTCACTTTCATTATCCGTGTCATTATTATATTTCTCATCGTCTTCCATTTCCGAAAAACTATCCTTCTCCCTTTCAGACATATCCTTGTCTCTTTCGGACATATCCTTGTCTCTTTCAGACATATCCTTGTCTCTTTCGGACGTATCCTTGTCTCTTTCGGACATGTCCTTGTCTCCTTCGGACATGTCCTTGTCTCTTTCGGGCATGTCCCTGTCTCTTGTTGACAGGTAGGGTTCACCTTCGGCGACTTCTCGTTCCTTCTCATCCTCTGTGCTGGGTTTCTCCTCATCATCTTGTAGTATTTTGTAGTTGGCCATGAGTTCTATGCCGTCTATGGCCGTTTCTTCAATGTGTATCATTTTGTCGTGGTCGTCCATTTTGAATTTCTTTTGGTCTTCCTTATCTTTGTCTGTTGCACTGTCCTTGCGTTGGCGTTTTGGTGTTCGGATTTTCGCTGTGGACAATATGATGATTTGATAATTATTCTTAGTCAAGGTTATTATTAGTCAAGGTCAATGGCGAGGGGCGAAAAACCTAGACAGTGATTGTTGACACGCTACTGTCTGATCCGTTTATACCGCTATCCTTACCCACCGAGCTTATCTACTTCGGTAAGTACTCGAACAAAGTAAATCGGGCTTCAGACATCGATGCGCAACTGTTACCACGAATTCTTCAGTACCCAACAGTGATGCTTGAACTACCCAACTGTTTCATACAAAATAAATAAAAAGAAATACCTACACTGTCAAAATGTATGGAACACATTTGTTTTTTCAGTGACGAAAAATTAAAACACAGAATCCATCTAGCTAGAACTATGTACAGATTGACAGGTCGCGCGTCGATGTTCCTTTCACCTTTTGACTAACTGTGACGGCAAATAAAATGTATTAAAAAGCCTTGTTGTACTGAATCATGCTGATAATAAAGATACATAAATGCATTTATTTCAGATATTACAAGTACAGTCATATTGTAGATATTACATCCAACACGCATGCTGCTCAGCCGGACATTCAGGAAAACGTTTTTTTTTTTTTGAGACATGATTTTATTATCAGCATGTTTCAGCACAAACCGGCGACCGAATGTAAATACATTATATTCGGGATAAAACTTCCAAGCTTATATAGGTGTATAAATGTACTTTTTCAAGGTCAAAGTCATTCCTGCACCTTTGTATTGATGATTTTGATGATTATAACTCTGTAACTACATAGTACGTCTTACAGCCGCGATTCATAGTTTAATCAACATACAACCTGACACTGGCCTGCAAATTGCAAAAAACGTAAGAAAATTTGAATTTCGCGGGCTACCCTGGAGCATCCACCTTAAAAGGTAGATCTTACAGCACAAGTAAAGGGAAAAGTCCGAAAAATAAACGAGTTTAAAATTAAGGTAAATGTTGGTACTTACAAGTTTTCGCGAAAATCTAAATTTGCCCATATATTTTTATCGTGTTGACTCAGGACCTTGATTTGTATACACCTAATAGGGACTATAGACCTCAGCATATGGTATAAATTTCAACTTGCTAGGTCCACCCGTTCCTGAGAAAATCGGTGTTGACAGACGGACAGACAAGAAAGTGATCTTATAAGGGTTCTGTTTTCTCTTTGAGGTACGGAACCCTGAAAACCTTTAAAATAAATTGTTAGTTGAGATCTGATGGTCAATAAAAGAGCAGGTTCTTACCGCCGCCATCTTTGTCTCTCTGCGAGCCCATCCGCTCGAGGTAAGAGGAGAAGCATATCTTCTGACTGGACAGCTGCTCGCTCGGACTGACCACGGGCAGGTGGATGTCAGCGTCAGGTCTTGGGCCCAGGTGGAGGGCCAGCTTCTTTGGTGCTTTTTGTTCTGCATATAAGTTAAAATGATTCATTGTTGTTATCAGTTGCCGATGGACATGTGATGTGGCGAAATGTCCTCATTTCTCCTGGTCTATACCGTAAGGAGGGCAATATGTACAATTGTACAGCCGTAGCTCGTACATATTGCCCACTCACAAAATGTAACAGTTTATAAAAAATTAAAATGTTATGTTAAAATGTAAAAAGGGGATAAAATCTAAAAATAAGTATTTAATCCAAGCCTTATACAATAACATGACAACGCGCAATTGGCGAAGTTGCGTTGATGAGTGTGTGTGCACTCGATAAGTGCATTACACTGTTGTCATCTGTGACATACAGTATATTTTGTATTGGAGGCTATGGCTGTGTTACCTTGCAATATAATCCTATCAGTCTCCAGATTGAGATGTTCTTCTAACTCCCGGTTGAGTTCCGACTCTTCTGCGCACGGTCGATGCAGGTCGGCGTACTCTTCCGTCTCCTTCTGCGTGTCTTCTGGCTTCAAGTCCACGTGGTCAGCCACCTTGTTTAACTTGAAAGTAGACTGGTGTCGAGTTATGGATGTAAGTGTATTATTTTAAACTTCCTCGTCGGTGTAGAGGCAAGCCCTAAGTCTGGGAATAAGGTCCTAGGCACGTTCCCCCGGCCGGACAAAAAAATATTGGGTTGTCCTATCAAAAAATTCTCAGTAGCAGCCTTTTTTTTTTCGGATGGGAAATCATCAAATGACTCCTCCCACTCTGGGCGGAGCAGGAGGGAGTGCCAGACTTTTACTGACTAAAACCCATCCATGTTCCTTCATCGCCCTTTGTGTTCCGGGGCCACGGTATCTCTTTCGAATAGACCCGCAGCCCCGGCAGGCACCGGCCCTTGCCTGGAGTCTGAATTCGTTTCTGGTTGATAACAACAGGCTTGCGCTTTACTATATGGCATTTGAACGTAACTGGCGAAACAGAAAAATCTCTGCCCCACCCTTCGGGCAGCACAGGCGTGATGATAATGTCATGTGCACTTTTTTTTTTGTAGTACTTCAACCTGGGTTGGTCCGATAGAACTTTTTGATCAGTATTAGAAACTAGATCGATTGCCATTAAAAATATTGTTTTATGTAAAGTGGCCATTTTCTTGCTAACTGTACATTTTTTGGAAAATCTGTGATTGTGGATCAAAATTTCACGAAAAATTTTGGATAGTATCCTAAGACCATTTTGTGTAGCTGCAACGGTTAAGGTAGTTCCCCTTACTACCTCGTGTACCATATCCACCCTGTTTACGGATATGACAGTAACCAGTTGATGGTAACAGGTTTATATTAAACTTTTCCTTATGTGGCTTATAAAATAATTGAGAACTAATCTCAAAGCAAGGTTTTTTGGTTCAAGTACCAAAAAACATTGCTTTAAGATTATCTCGCTCACCTTTGGCTTTTTTTTTGTTTTATTTTTTTTTATTTTGAAATTAACATAAACCAGTTTTGAAAATGTCAGTTTTTTAATAGACGATATGTATAACACAGTATGCAAAAAAAACTGATTTTAAGATGATCTCATCAAAATTATTAGGTAAGTTGTTCATTCGGTTTTTCTTATTATTGTGTTTAATATAAATCATGATCTGTCAAATGACCGATTTGGTCGAGACGCCATGGTTTAACCATTGTGTCTACTTCGTGGGCAGATCAAGGGATAAGTGAAGATTTGTAATCGGCTATCAGTTACACTTACTATTTTAGTGATACATAGAACTTAAATAAAAAACATAAACTCATGCCTTTTCCCCGTCGGGGGTAAGTAGACACTACTGAACGCCACTGACTACGACACCTACATTCTTTTTTCTTCTCGAGAATCACTATCAGATCAAATCCGGTTCAGTTTGTTTGTGCCATTCGAGGGTCCCCATCTGGTTTTGTCACTCACCCCACATATAAGGATGAAAAATAAACAATCAAAATCATATAGGGAACTGCCAATTAATTGTTTTATAGCGGTATTATTCAAATGGCTAATAGACAGATCATTTTCATGATTCGATCTGAGATTAATGTTGCCATTTTATTAAATTGTTCAACTCTTGACATATACTGACTTATAATAATAATTTATTTTTATTATTGTATTTAATCATTGGCATGCTAGTTCTAATGAATTCATTTAGATACTAAAAAAATAGACTACTTGTAATTTTTAACTTCATCTACCTTGGTCAAATACTTTTGAGGGTTCCGGAGGCACCCGAAGGTTAACCAATACTTTCCAAACCAGGTTTTTGGACAGTTCGTCACGTGTAGCCTGAAAGACTGGCAAGCAGTCTTACCGAGGGGTTCCGCTTTACAGTTACCGGGTCGTGGAGGTCAGATAGGCAGTCGCTCCATGTGAATACTAATATAGAGCAGCATGCGGTTAGTTTTGGAGGCTGGCTAGGTTGATAGGATGTAAAGGATACGCCCTTCCAGCGCAGCTGCAGCGCCCGCAGCAGCGCGTGCAGGCGCGCGCGCAGCGGCAGCGCCACCGCGCCGCGCGGGTTGTGCGCGGCCGCCTGCACGCGCGCCCAGCCCGCGCGCGACCGCGCGTGCAGCGCCACCACCACGCGCGAGCACACGCGCGCGCCGCACGCCCGCTCTGCGCCCGAGGGAGTTTACAGCTGAGCGAGGCTGGTTAGTACTACTCATCTAAATTACCAACTTTTACTATGGGACTATGAAATATGACTAAATCTGCTGGTGCCTACATTTTTTTTTCGCGATTTCATGGTCGGTCCTGTAGTAAAAGTTGTTCATTTTCATAAGTACTACATGCTCTTAAAGTATTGCCCACGTTAAACTCTTCCTTTGGTAGTCAATTTTGTATAATAACACTTAAATCAAGAAAAATATAAATTCAACTTTGAACTGAAACATCAAATTTAGAATTTCCATAACAACACAGCGTATGCGAATGAGTACCTACATACATACTTGACATAAAACGTCATGAACTTTGCTGATATTCTCTGAAATCCACCGAAAGCAATGAACGGCTTGGCCGACTAGTCGGTCAAAGATATAGTTGGCCCATTTTTTATTTTAAATATTCAGTGTTAACAGTGTAAGTCGTTGGTTGCACAACAAAGTAAACATTTTAACGCCACCTACCGGTAATCTGATTCAATCTCCGCAGCGCGCGACACATGGGCGTGCGCACGCGCAGGTTCCGGCCGCGCGCGCGCACCACGATGCTGCCGCACAGCACCATGTCGCCGAGCCGCGCGCACGTCTTCTCGTTCACCGACACCAGCTTCTTGCGCAACTCGCCGTAGTTTATCAGCGCGTATAGCTCTTGGGCTACTTTTTTTACATCTGAATTGGATGAAAGTAATATTGCAATAGTTTTATTTTATTTTGAAACTACCCAATGAGCTCTGGGCCAAATAACCACTATGTGGAGCCCTGACACAGCACAGAAGGCGCTGCGGCCGAGCCCCTGACACGGTGGGACAATCGTGACAAAAGATACGACCAGTGGTCCGCATTAGCCCTGGATTAGAAGAATGAAGATCATTTTGAGAGGCTAGTGTTGAACCTATTTGGTTTAAATTCAATAAAGAATCATCCTGGCTGTATAGTGTTCCAAATACAAATCTATTCTATTGTACTGACTCTACTTGACTTTGTCACATATCAATAAAAATGCTTCGTGTGTAAAACTCTCACATTAAAAACTTGTGTTTTACTACTCAAATATTAGAAGGTTATGGCCCCTTGCTAGTGCTATGGAAGCGAGCGGAGATTCCTCGTCACCATCGATGACCATGAAGGCGTCGACACCAAATGCAATGATTTTTGGAACCACTACCGCTGTTCCAAATATCGACAAACTGGAGGGAGCGAAGAACTATACTTCATGGAGCTTCGTAATGAAGAATACTCTCATTGTGTGCGACCTCTGGGACTGCGTAAACAGCCCTGCTAAATTTAGTAAAGTTTAGTAGTAGTGAAGTTTTTTCGAAGTTTTTTTCGAATTCAAACATCATGTTGAAAACCAAACTGGTCTTAAAATTAAAACTTTACGATCAGACAATGGCGGAGAATTCGTAAACGGACCGATGTCTACTTTTTTGCAGGAAAACGGAATAGTTCATCAGAAAACAGTCCCGTATAATGCAGAGCAAAATGGAACTTCAGAACGCGTCAATAGAACTGTAATTGAAAAAGCAAGAACAATGCTTCATGACTCCAAGCTACCAAAAGCTTACTGGGGTGAAGCTGTGAATACAGCTATCTATTTAAAAAACGTAACGCCAACTCAAGCGTTGAACAATAAAATTCCTGACGAATTATGGTATGAAAAACCGATAGATCTATCACATCTTCGTGTTTTTGATTGCGAAGCGCATGCTTTAATTCCTAAAGAGAAGCGCACTAAGTTAGATTCTAAAACAAAAGCTTGTATTTTTGTTGGTTACTCAAGTGAGAGTAAAGGCTATCGCCTTATAGATCTTCATAATCCCAGAACGATCATTGTCGCACGTGATGTCATCTTCATCGAAGATAAAGTGGGAAACCCTGCTACAGCAGCGGAACCTACTACTACTACTACTGCCGACAGTACCCTCATTTACGACCAAATAAAGATAGGAAATTCACAACCAGTAACACCAGAATCGTTTACAGATACTGAACGAATTGAAAGCCAGCCTGAAGTTTCAGAAGCAGAAAAATCACAGGAGTACATGAATGTCGAAACTTTACAACCAGTAACACCAGAATTGTTTTCAGATACTGAACGAATTGAAAGTCTGCCTGAAGTTTCAGAAGCAGAAACATCAGAGGAGTATTTGACTGCAGATAACGAATCTAGTGAATCAGCACCAACTTCTCCAGAAACAGACAGCGCGATCAGTGAACCCAGATATCCGCAACGACAACGACGACCACCTGACAGATATAGTCCGTCGATGTTTATGGTGTCAGACTATGAACCAGAAACCTACAAACAAGCCGTAGAAGATGTTCACAGTTTTGAATGGCAAAAAGCTATGAAAAATGAGTACGATTGTTAAATGAAACACGGGACATGGCAATTAGTAGAGAGACCCACAGACAGAAAGATTATTAAAAATAAATGGGTCTATAAAATTAAAAAGAATACTAACGGTGAAGTTGTTAAATTTAAAGCAAGATTAGTAGCAAAAGGCTTTACTCAGGTACATGGTATCGATTACGGAGAGACTTTTTCTCCTGTAGCACGACTGTCATCAGTTAGACTGCTTCTTGCGTTTGCCGTACAACTTAACGTCCAGTTAGATCACCTTGATGTAGAAACAGCTTTCCTAAATGGCGATTTAGAAGAGGAAATCTTCATGGAACAGCCACCAGGTTTTGAAATCGACCGAAAAGGAAGTTTGCTTACTTAAAAAATCGCTTTATGGCCTAAAGCAATCCCCTCGACAGTGGAATATAAAAATATGCGAAGCCATGAATAGCTTATCGATGACACAAGCAGCAAACGAGCATTGCGTTTATTACAGACGAGACGGTAACAACATAATTGTAGTTTCCGTATTCGTGGACGATTTTTTCATCCTCTGTAATAATGAATGATGAAAGAGACCTTCAAGAATTCACTCAAAAAACTTTTCATCGTGAAGGATCTTGGTCCTCTGAAAGACTGCTTAGGCATGCGAGTTATTCAAAATGTTGAACATATCACACTTGACCAAACTAAGCACATCGAAAAAATCATTGAAAAGTTTGGGATGAAAGATGCAATTCCAATCTCCACTCCTATGGAAGCTGGTATGAAGCTCACCATTCCTGCCAAGGAAGATGAGAGACTTGATTTACCGTACCAACAGCTTATCGGATCTCTAATGTACATTTCAATAGGAACAAGGCCTGACATATCGCATACAGTGTCTTATCTGAGTCAATTCAATGTACATTACGGGGAGGTGCATTGGAAAGCTGCTAAACGGGTACTCAGATACCTGAAGGCAACAAAGGACTTAAAACTTTGTTTTGATAAAAAAGAACAAAGCTATCCTATCGGATACGTAGACGCTGACTACGGCAGTAATGTTGTAAACAGACGATCATACACAGGATACGCCTTTAAAATGAGTGGTGCGTGCATATCTTGGGAATCGCGCAAGCAGCGCACACCCGCACTGTCCACCACTGAGGCTGAGTACATGGCACTTACTGAAGCATGTAAGGAAGCCATTTACATGAGATCACTCATTAAAGAAGTTTTCGACGTCATTCAGCCCATTACCATTCATTCGGATAACCAAAGTTCACTCAAACTCACTCGAAATGATACCTTTCATAGTCGCACTAAACACATAGACATAAGACATCATTTCATTAGGAAACTTTCACAAACCGATTTAAACCTACAGTACATTTCAACAAATGACATGCTAGCTGACATACTCACTAAATCACTAACCAGAACTAAACATTCTAGATTTACAAATGCTTTAGGTTTAGTTAAGAGTAGTTAGCAATTTCAATTTATTTTTCTGTACTGTATGTATTTTTATATACAGGTTGATCTTATTTTTTTTTCTTGTATCTATGGAATATCTTTGATACAGGATGCTCCATTACGGGGAGGTGTTGAACCTATTTGGTTTAAATTCAATAAAGAATCATCCTGGCTGTATAGTGTACCAAATACAAATCTATTCTATTGTACTGACTCTACTTGACTTTGTCACATATCAATAAAAATGCTTCGTGTGTAAAACTCTCACATTAAAAACTTGTGTTTTATTACTCAAATATTAGAAGCTAGCAGTAGCAGTATTCACACTGGCTTTTACCCGCTGCTTCGCCTACCTGGAAGTCGGGCATTATGATCCCACGAGAAAGGGACAAAAAGTATCCCATGTCCTAACCCAGGTAATTTATCCCAGGGTCAAACTTCATCCAAATCCACTAAACCATGAAGGCGTGACGCGAGTTCATCATTTACGTGGCCTTTTCCCAATCACGTTGGGGTCGGCTTTCAGTCTAACCGGATGCAGCTGAATAAAAGTATTTTACATATAGCGACTGCCTATCTGACGTCCATGTACTGATGACAGAGTATCCTCCTTGGGAAAACTGGTTGTCGAGTTGTTTGGACTTTCGGGCCACTGACTACCTAGAACGACTGTCAAAGATCTACAAATGACAATCAGGAACTGTTTAACGTGCTTTCCGAGGCAAGGAGGAAACTCAGTATGTAATGGTTGGTCACCCATCCTCGTACCGACTTTGCAAGCGCGAGTTCACATTAAGATTGACCCATGCGGCTGTTATTGACCTACATTTATTTTAAACCCTAACTAGTCAACGTCACCGGGGCAAAATTCACGTTGTGCCTCATAAAACAGCATTATATGCTAACAGTTTTCTAGCTCCAAAAATTTATAATATGATACCTACGACTGTAAGACTTGAGAATGATGTTTACAAATTCAAAAGAATGCTAATAGACTTTATGGTTAAAAAAGCGTACTATTCCGTTGGTGAATTCTTAACAGACTAGTTAAATAAGTAACAATTAGGTGTGTCGTTGTGTGAGTCATGTCCTATTTATTTGAGCTTAATTCTATGTAAGTGTAATTATAATGTAATTTGAATGATTAATAATATATATATATTAATTTAATAATAATTTTAAAATTACAATGCATGAAAAATTATAAATTAGTAAATTCCTTAATTATTTTGACATTATAATTATACTCTGACATAAAATTATACTTTAATTTTAATCTATGACAGTACTTATTTATTAATTTGAATTTATATCATTGTCGAAGGCATTGTTTTTGAATTTATGACATTTAATTTGATTTAATTTAATTTAATCACAGCATATATACTGAAGAATATCATATAAAAAAATATATATATATGAAATTGAGTATTATTCTAGATTTTTTTTTGTCATAAATGGAAAGATCCTATACAAGTTTCATAACAAACAATTTTTATTTTATTTTTTTGCGCGCTAATTAGAAAGATATATTAAATTAAAAATAATTCTTAGGACCCAGTACCGAAAACGCGTCGACAGTTCCCGAAGAAACTAGCGCGTGCATGACGTCACAATGTTAACGTTTACTCATCTTACCTTAGAGCTGATACAGTGTTTTGACATATCATCGATTAATTCTTGTTATTATTAATATTCTGATTATCAAATACTATGAGTGTGCGTTAATTAAGAGAGTTGGATAAAAGGATCCTATGTCAACGCCATTAAAAGTTATATATTTAGCGCGCAAGATTTCTAAATTTACCCTAATAAAATCCAAGTGCGTAAATACGGTCATCGCCATTTTGAGAGCCCAGGCTAGAAATCATAAAAAAAATAGTTTTCGGACATCCAAGCTCCACTATGTTGAGAATAATTAACTCGTCATTGAATTATATGACGAATTCATTTATAGTTCCATTTAAATAAGTAGTGGTAATGATGAATTTTGAAATCTTAAGTCAAAGTTTTGCGGCAATCTTGCGTGTTTACATTTTTATTTTTCACATTATACCACACTGACGCGTATAGATTCGATAACAAATATGAAAAATATAATTCCAAATGTTAAACAACATGAAATTACCCAGGTCTTAGCGTAATTTACTAACACAGGACCAATAACACGTAATATTCATTACCACTACTCAATTTGTATTGACGTTGAAGACAACATGACATGTCGACCATTTTTTTTTTAATCTTTGGGATGTTCCAAAGCGATTATTCCAACCGATAATTTTTTTTGTAAATTTGTATTAACTCCAGTCATTAAATTAAGGAATTTAAAAAATCGACAGATTGAAATTAAAATAATTTTGTTTTAAGCGTAAAAACAATAAATATTTATTATTATAATGTTTCTAAAAAAGGTAATCTTAATATTTCATTGTACATTGTAGACCGTACTAAAACCAACCCAACAATATACAGCACAGATTGATTTATGGCTAAATTCGCGCCGATTTATTCGAAATCAAAATTTAAATTAGGAATGCACTAGCTGTTCAAAATTACATTGTATTTTAATTTACTATTCTTTTTTCTATTGGTTATTTGGATATAGTGCGCCAAGGATCTTGGCAGGTATGGTAAAAATCTGTTGAGGCTAAAGGAGAAAATATTTATTTATCTTTAGTGGATCAATCAAAACTATGCCTACCAAGATCCTTGGCGCACTATATCCAACCATCAGTTATTTCAAAACAAAATTCACAATAAATAAATGATGTAAATAAAAATACTCATAAATGTGAATTGCGAGCGCATTCCTAATTTAAATTTTGAAACTAAGAAATCGACGCGAAATTAGCCGTAGCCGCAAGATTTTTTTTTTATATTAGACATTTCAGTACTTATTTCTCATTATTATAATCTCCTTCTCTTGAAATCAACCAAAAGCATGGAATAATGACTAAATTATTAAAAATCATGGTATAAAATAATATATTGTTTGAAATTATACCAAGGAGTATTCAGTATAAACTCTTTTTTTCCAGACTTCATTTCATTGCGAGTATCGATTAAGCTGAATGCAACTTTTTAATCGTGATGACTAAACTTGGGTTTGCGGTCAGCACTGTTATAAGAAGTGTTATATTGCAACATGGTTTTTTTTAGTAATATTGTCAAGACTTTGATTGTGTTTTGTATGAAAATTATGTAAGAATAATAACGAAAATAAGAACGCAGATAGAATGTTACTGTTTTCATTTTGACCTTTCGAGTTTTATTAGCAAACGAGAAGCTTGTTTATGTACAATATTTTCAGTGCATTATTACCTATTTTTAGAAGGGTGTAGTTGGGTGTAATAGAATATGTATTTTACACATATTTGGCAATAGACTGATGTCGATTTACCGACCTCAACACGTGATTCTAAATATTAACTACAAACTTATCGTATGAAACAGCTGCCGTGACATATTTTTCATTATAAAATCTAATGCTGAAAGTTCACGAAAATTCACACTTTATTGTTGAGCAATTCCTTTAACATTGTGACGTCACCAACGTAGTGACCGATTTTGGCGCGTTTCTAGTCACGTGACTAATTTCAAAATTTTATCAATTTTAAATTGTCTTTAATAATTAAAATAAAAAGAATTAAGAGTTTTTCGCTTCTATCATTAATACCTATAATTTATGATAAAGATTTAAATTACATTTCAAAAATGATGTATTTTTTTTTTTAACAAGTCAATTGTATAGCTATATTATGAATTTTGCATGCCTAAATTGGTACAATACAGTGGACTGCACAGTCACTTAACATCTGGAAGTGTATAAAATGGACTGTGTTGAGCAATAAATATTTGAATTTGAATAGTTTTTTTTTTGTTATTTTTAATAAAAACAGTCCCAATCGTGCCGAGTTCGATTATCAAGTTTATGCAGGCTTTCGGTTCCAGAACGACCTAAAAATAAGCGTGTATAAACACGAGCTGAGATGGAAGTATTTTTTTAAATATAAATTCACACCTTTCAGGTATATACAGGGTGTAAACGGACCTTTCACGAAGCCGTCAACCAAGCATTCTGTACATCTAACTAAGTAACCCTACGCAAAAATTATTGCTGGGAAACGACTTTTTTTTGGGGTGAAAAATCACGTTTTACGGTAGAACTCAATGTAACGTACTCAAAACATTGCGCTGGTAGATGCATTGAATAGTAAACGAGTCATGAAGGTATTTTAAGCAGGGCTACTACTTTGGACTTTAAAAACTAGTATTTAAAAAAAGCTTGTGAAAAAGTTGGAACTTTGACCCCCAATATCTCCGTAACTATAAGGTTCCCAGGTATGGTCCAAAAACATGGTCGCAATGACGGGGAGAACTAGTGCCTTTCAGCTTCGTTAAGGGTCTTTTACACCCTTTAGATGACCTGGGCTAGGACATTGGTTACTTATTTTCGCGTAGGTTAATTACTGACACCCACGCGGGCGAGCCGACGGCAAAAAACAGTCCTTAACAAAGGGGAGTACTCGTACCGACATTAACTCCAAGATGGATAATACTTATAATTAATACATTTGCAAAAACCTCGATGTTAATACAAACTAACGAAAAAATAATAATTTACATAATACTGCGAACTGTGGATACAAATTAAACGACGGTTAAAAATCTATAAAAAATGATAACTAGTTTTATACATAATTATACTAGTGTAGCGACTTCCTTGTTATTGTTGATTTTGATTTTTTTTATTGTTCTTAGCTATGTTTCAAAAAAATCTGTTCAGCCGTTTGAGATCTTCAACACACCTTTCAAACGAAAAAAATCAATAATAACAAGGAAGTCGCTACACTAGTATCACCTCTTTTCTAGTTGAAAAGATATAAACAACTTCCACAGGTCTGATCGATTCGAAATTTGAAATCCTGTCAGTTGTCATGACAAAAGTATATGATAACGTTGACCAGATGCGCAAGCATCACCAGGATCATGCAGCATACCCAACACGCCAGAAGAACTCCTCAACGGTTACGGCGTCTACCTTGTGTTTGGGCTCATACGATGCGTTTGACGACACATCCTATACATGCTACCCCGGTTAAGGTCATAATCTACAGGTCACTCTAAATGTAAACTTTATTTAAATATTAAAATTCAATTCTGAGTACAAAAAAAAACCGGCCAAGAGCGGGCCAGACTCGCGCACCGAAGGTTCCGTACAAACTTTTTAAAAGACAAACTTAACATTGCTGTTCGATCCCCAGAAACGGCTATTGCACTAACCGCAAATAATAAGTTTGTAATAGTAAAATCGCAATTTTTTGTTATTAAACTACATATTTACGGTTTTCAGATTTTTCCCTTTACATCTGCTGTAAGACATTGCTTCTCGCCAAATTTCGTGATTCTAGGTCAACGGGAATGACCATTATAGGTTTTCGAACACACGGACAGACAGACGGATAAGAGAGTGATCTGATAAGTGTTCCTTTTTTACCTTTTGAGGTACGGAACCCTAATTAAAGTCTTGAAGTACTGCTTCTGTCTTTGCAATTCTGCTGAAGAATATAAATCATGAGAACGAATAAAGACCTTAAGCTTTTTTTAGAGTCGATGGTAGCATGAAATAAATTATAATTAAAAATTTAAAGACGCTAAGTACTTACATAAATATGTACCTACATAAACGACACGTGAATTAAAATATGATAATATTCATGTATTTTGGGAAGGTTTACTTACTGATAACATTAACATAACAATAATGAAAAACTTAATTGCTAATTACAAGCTTCCACAGATACATGAAAAAATATGAATTCCACATGTTATATTTCATTTTTTTATTTTAGTCTAATTTGGACAATAAACAGCGCAGACAAGAGCCTCTTGTACAAAAAATGACTTTGCTGAGTTTCCTGAAGCATACAGGGTGTAAACGGACCCTTCACGAAGCCGTCAACCAAGCATTCTGTACATCAAACTAAGTAACTCTATGCAAAAATATTTTTGGGAAACGACTTTTTTTTGGGGTGAAAAACTACGTTTTACGGTAAAACTCAATGTAGCACTCAAAACATTGTGCTGATGGATGCTTTGAATAGTAAACGGGTCATGGAAGTAATTAAAGTAAAGTCACCTTAAAAAACAGTATTTAAAAAAAGAAAACTTGTGAAACATTTAGAACTTAGACCTCCATTATAAAAAAAAAATCCAAAAAAATATCGCAATGACGGGGAGGAGAAGTGCGTTTCGGCTTCGTTAAGGGTATTGTTACAAAGGGTGTAACAATACCCTTAACTTAACCAATACCCTCTTCAATAAAACACAATCGTTAAAATCGGACCACCGACGCTGTACACTCTAGCTCACCCTCGGAATCTCGGTGAGAGTGAGACCTTTAAAAGTTTGGCGTGGTCATATACATTAAATATATAAGCGTAGATTTGAGAGCTTATAGTATAGCAAAACCTCGGAGAGACAGACAGACGGACATGACGAATCCATAAGGGTTCCGTTTTTGCCATTTTTGGCTACGGAACCCTAAAAAGTAATTGACTAGAGGTTGGCCGTGACCTTGATCCGCAAGAATATTATAAAAATACTAGGTTTTGCCAGCGGCCTATATCACCTAATCACCTAGGGGTATAAAAATTGCATTCTCAGACCTACCAAATATACAAAAAAAAAATCGGTCAAGCCGTTTCAGAGGGGTTCGGTAACAAACACTGTGGCACGAGATTTTTATATTTTAGAAGAAGTTAGAAGAAGAAGAGAAAAGAAGATTACTTCCCTATTTGAATCGTATTTTGTTGACAATTTCAAGGGTTTTATTTTTTTACACAGAACACTAATTTATTTCTAGAATAAAAGTAAGTTAAAATAAAGGTAAGATACTTCTTATAACATCAGCTATCTGCCAGTAAAAGTCCCGTCAAAACCGGGCCAGCCGTATAGGAGATTACTTACCCGGAACAAACAGCCAGACCGTGAGACAGATAAAAATCACTAACAGACACTTCAATTTTATTCAATATTATTTGTATGTAAGATGTACCTATAACTAATATTTTTAAACATAGATTTTGACGCAGTTATCGCCATACAGCATACCTGGACAGTGTTATCCTTTAGCACATATAAGTCCTGGAGAAACAAAATAACGCATTAATATATAACAAACTTACTCTCATCAAAATGCACATGCTTCGACAGCTTATGCCAGGTCCTGTAGTAAAAATGGCTGACTTGCGTCTTGGTCTTCAGGTTGACATCGGGCATGCCCTTCTTCTTCATCTTAGCACAGATATAGGCAGTAATAGCGTCGAAGTCCTTTCCGTACTCGTTGAGGGCTTCAAAGAACAAGTTCTTTTCGTCGGTGGACCAGAGCGCTTTGGGCATCCGTTGCTTCACCGTCGGGAATTTGAGCTCTTTCTCATCTATCTTGCTTGGGGTCTCGCATTCGGGGATGTCTGGAAATAAGGAAATTACCTAAGTGACTGTGGGTTACACGTCCATAAGCCCTGTAGGGCTATTACGTATCTCTGTTGACAGCTCGAAATGATAGTAACTCAGTGTCCACCAATTAACTATCAAAAGGTTAGTTTCGTATTATGTATGACCCTGTTAGTCACCGTTAAGTGATATCCACTCAGTGTGATACGTAATACCAATATTATGACATTCACGGTTGTCATCAAAGTTCGGTGTACAACCGAAGCTTGATAGTCACTGGATATCAGAAAGATACGTAATAGCCCTGTTGGACAGGAAGAGCTGGATTCGTGGGGAGAGGCCTTTCTAAAAGTAGGATAATGCAGACGTTTGCTGTTGTTAGGTTTCTGTGTACAAATACAGGAACGTGGTCCTTAAATAGCTAATTAACATCAAACTCACCATCAGAGCCATCTTTCTTCCCTGGTCTCTTGTCCCTTTCCACGGGCGGTTCCAGTAGGAGCTTCTTGATGACCCTGGCGCTAGTCCTCTGCTGCTGCTGCGTGGTCAGCGAGCCCAGCAGTTCTGTCCGTTCGGCTTCTACGCTGGACGGCGCTCCGGGAGACATGGCTGCGTCTTTCACGGCCTGGAACACAATGAAGGGATTTTTTATGTGTCGCTAACAGCCGCACAGGTAAGAAAGGAAATACATTTATTTGGCACATGCTACAAATGTTTACACGACTAAAGTTTTTTTTTTCGTATACTTATACAAAAAATTAAATGTATTTTTTGGTGTGCAACTAGTGCCCGATACTGGTTTTCAACTGGACCTGGATAAGTGAGGTTACGGATGTAAAACAGTTTTATACAGGGTGTAAACGGACCCTTCACGAAGCCGTCAACCAAGCATTCTGTTCATCAAACTAAGTCGATTTACGTAAAAATTATCGCTGGGAAACGACTTTTTTTGGGATGAAAAATCACGTTTTAGGTATAACTCAATGTAACGCACTCAAAACATTGTGCTAATGGATGGATTGAATAGTACGGGGGTCGTGGATATGAAGTAAAAATCTTACATTGGTAACATGTACTTATTAAAAAAAAAAACATGTGAAAAAGTTGGGATTTTGACCCCCAATATCTCCGTAACATGAAAATAATGGCAATGATGGGGAGAAATAGTGCCTTACGGCGAAGGTCGCGGCCTATATGGGTTTATTTTGAAAAAGATTCATGATGGTTCCCATTATCTCTTTTTAAAGCAATCGCTGAATTAATTATACGCTACTTAATTTCCGCGGCACGCATCGCAGGTTATTCTCAACTCGAAATCTGTAGTAGGAAGTATACAAACAGCTGAATGATAAAAGCACCTGCGATAGCGGCTGAGCTTCGAGTATTCAGATGACAACGCGGCGAGAAAGAGATCTTGTTTTGATTTAGTTAAAAATGAGTTTTTTAAATAAATTATGTGTGATTTTGTTATTTGGTGTTTACTGTGAGGCACAGAAGCCGTTGAGAAAGGAGGCCTATATGTCAGTTGTGAGTATCTTCTTCTCCTTCCTGCCCTTGAATTTTACTTGGGATCCGCGCAACACGTTTTTTGTTCCATTCTCCCCTGTCAACCGTCCTACAGAATATATTTTACTAGCTCGTGCCCGCGGTTTCGCCCGCGTGACGTTCGATAATTGTCCCTCGGGATCATATTACCGGGATAAAAAGTATCCTATGTGTTAGTCCAGGTTATAAACTATCTGTGTGCAATTTCATCCAAATCCGTTCAAAAGTTTTTGCGTGAAAGAGACATCCATCAGTCCTCACAAACTTTCGCATTTAAAATATTATTAGGATAAACCTGATGGATAAACCCAATAACACTTTGCCGACCTGGAAATAGAACCCAGGACGAAATCAACTCAATTTTTTTTTCTTTGGTTTACATTAAGTATAAAATTATTTTGTTTTTAAACATTGTCGCTTACTAGGAATTTCTCCTGTATCGTGGGTGCGTTAATAACAGACATTTAAACTCACATACACAAACAGCCAAGCTCGGAACAACTACCTGATGGCCATACAAATATTTGTTCCGTGCGGGAATCGAACCCGCGACACGCAGCGCAGCAGCCGATCGCTCAGCCACTGCGTCAACCGTGTTGTCTGCATGATGATCCCTAAGGGAATACACGCGAAGTGATAAAAGGATAAACTGTGTGTTGCAACCAAACCAATTATTATTTATCACTTCATAGCGTCGATATATACTCGCTGACCTGATACTAATAATGTATAGTCCGCGCGCGAGCTCCGAGGAATCGGTGGCTTGTTTTTTTTTTGTATAATTGAAATTGTCATTAACTTCTTCATTATAAAATGTTATTTGACTCATATGAAGCAGTTGTTACGATATTGTGCGGGAGACTATGACTTGATCGAGTCTGTACTTTCCATTCGGCCGAGTTTGTTGAACAACAAAGCTGACCCGAAGCTAATACCTACTACACATACACGGTTTGCAGTTGCAGTTGCACTTGAGCGTTAGAGGCACTCTAAAATTAAGAAGAAAAAAAACTAGAATTTATTTTGACTACTGAGTAACGTCGTCAAAAACACAGTATCGTATAACAAGGAAAACCTTTTTTTCAATAGAATTTAACCATGCATGACATTTAAACTGATTAGAAGAATAATTTATAAATACGAGAACTTGAATTTAACTGGTTTTTTTAGACGAACAAGTCTTTTATAAACCCCCCCCCCCCCCTCATTCAGTGATTACCAACATTGCTGACACCAGCACGTTTGTAACAAAGGATAAACGAACACAATTGATCCAGGTCGTCATCTGCCTAACCTAACTACGTTGGAGTTGGCTTGCAGTCGGACCGGTAATTTAATAAATATTTTACCTAAGTATCTGACACAATTACAGAAAACAGCTGGTTATCGTAGAATCACGTGCATGGAAGCATTAGCCATAATGAAGACCGGCTTCAAACTGCCCCATCCCAATGGTCTAGTGATGGCAGAAGTTACTGCGGAGCATGAGGGTTTGGAGTTCCAGGTCGCCCGAGGTATTATTCAGTTATTCCACCAGACATTAATCAGTAGTAGCCCGGAGTCTGGATTTGTACAGGTTGTTGGCAGTAGGGTCGCCCTTTATTCGATAGTGACGTGTACGGTGATTATAGAGTATAGTTCTGCCTAACCCTTCGGGGCTAACAGGCGTAATGCTATCAGTATTATTTTCAGCGAACTTATCAAAGTTTTTATAAATTAGTGTTCAATGGTTATAACAATTGAGGAACGCCTTTTTTTATTTTTCGGATGGGTAATCATCAAATGACTCCTCCCGCTCTGGGCGGAGCAGGAGGGAGTGTCAGACTTTTACTGACTAAAACCCATCCATGTTCCTTCATCGCCCTTTGTGTTCCGGGACCACGGTATCTCAGTCTCTCTCGAGATTTCATTGACCAGTAGCTCTTCCAGGCGCTTCCCGTGCGTCTTGCAACTTCTTTGTCTTATCTCGCCTGGATCCTTCCAGACAATACATCAACCAATACATCTACCTGGGCCAAGTAGTCTCCTGACTAGTTGGCCCAGGTAGATGTATTCTTCTCCCCGTCTCCGCACGTTGATCAGTGAGCTGTTAGTCATTAGCTTAGTCTCTGATATGTTCATCTTTAGTCCAACCTCAAGGCTTGCATTGCAGCTCTTGAAGCATCTCTTCCAGTTCCGCAGCTGATGAGGAGAAGAGGACAATGTCATCATCGAAGCGCAGATTTGTTAACCTCGCCTCGCTGAGACAAATACCTCTCTCTTCCCAGGCGGTCACCATATTTCTTTACTTATGGCTAGTTTAGTTCTTAATAAAATAAAAAAATACTATATCGGAATGGTTAAAATCACAAACGTACGATGAAATTGATCTTTTAACAAGAATTTGCTAATAACCAATTTTAACATAAACCGATCAATCATTAAGGACGCGTTTGCAAAATTGATAGGTACAGAAAAGAACTACTACATTGACACGGGTCATACACACAAGTGTACGCACAACTAACTGCGAGAATAGTAGTCATCATTTAGATGCTTTGAAAGATTTTTACGTATTTCTTAGAAATAAAATTATGGTAGGTCCCTACAAAAAAACATTTTTGCTGTTTTTACGAATTACCTCTGGACTTGATGGAGTGACCTGAAGGTATACTTCAGTGACTGCCACTGGAACTTCTCGACGTGTTGTAGTAGGTGAGCCGAGTTTGGGCTCGTTTTGTTAGTCATGATGATACCTTACCTCCGGACCTGATGGCGTGACCTGAAGGTGTACTTCGATGATTGCTACTGGAACTCCTTGACGTGTTGTACTAGGTGAGCCGAGTTTGGGCTCGTTTTGTTAGTTATGATGAGACCTTACCTTCGGACCTGACGGCGTGACTTGAAGGTGTACTTCGATGATTGCTACTGGAACTTCTTTACGTGTTGTACTAGGTGAGCCGAGTTTGGGCTCGTTTTGTTAGTTATGACGAGACCTTACCTCCGGACTTGATGGAGTGACCTGAAGGTGTACTTCGGTGACTGCTACTGGAACACTTTGACGTGTTGTACTAGGTGAGCCAAGATTGGGCTCGTTTTGTTAGTTATGATGAGAACTTACCTCCGGACCTGATGAAGTGACATGAAGGTGTACTTCGGTGACTGCTACTGGAACTCCTTTACGTGTTGTACTAGGTGAGCCGAGTTTGGGCTCGTTTTGTTAGTTATGATGAGACCTTACCTCCGGACCTAAAGGTGTACTTCGGTGACTGCTACTGGAACTCCTTGACGTGTTGTACTAGGTGCGCCGAGTTTGGGCTCGTTTTGTTAGTTATGATGAGACCTTACCTCCGGACCTGATGGAGTGACCTGAAGGTGTACTTCGGTGACTGCTACTGGAACTCCTTGACGTATTGTACTAGGTGAGCTGAGATTGGGCTCGTTTTGTTAGTTATGATGAAACCTTACCTCCGGACCTGATGTAGTGAACTGAAGGTGTACTACGGTGACTGCTACTGGAACTCCTTGACGTGTTGTACTAGGTGAGCCGAGTTTGGGCTCCATCAAGTCCGGAGGTAAGGTCTCATAATAACTAACAAAACGAGCCCAAACTCGGCTCGCAACTCACACCCACACCCCGCATATCCACCTTCCACACACACACACACACACACTCACACACCACACCCACACTCACACACCACACCCACACTCACACACCACACACCCACAAACACTACACATACATACTTGCTACAATAATGTTGTAACATTCTTGAACCTAATTGTTTTTCTTTTCTTTTTTTAATTATGCCTCAACATTGTACACTGTAACCCATGGGAAGTTGCGAGGTAACCCCAACACAAGTATCCTTATAACTTTTAGGGGCTGCCTCAATTTTGTGCTGTAGAACAATTGTATGGTAAACAATAAAACTTTTATTTATATAACTTTAAAAGTAAGTCTAGCTTTCCTTTGAGAA
Organism: Xestia rhomboidea; assembly: GCA_963853795.1. Lineage (NCBI taxonomy): Eukaryota > Metazoa > Arthropoda > Insecta > Lepidoptera > Noctuidae > Xestia > Xestia rhomboidea. The sequence continues at coordinate 1,350,333 of OY970770.1, forward strand.
CCTGAGTAGAATATTTTGCTGCCATAACCTTCCTGCCAGACTTGTAAAGCTATCCTCTTCTCCATACGATAGGAAATGGTAGTTCGGGAATGTCAGGAGTCAATGTCCTTACTGGCGCGATACGACCGTGTTTGAGGCCGACCGTCTCGCGCCAGTGTCATTTTGGCATATGTCCTTACTGGTGCGAGACGACCGTGTTTGAGGACGACCGTCTTGCGCCAGTGTCATTTTGGCATATGTCCTTACTGGTGCGAGACGACCGTGTTTGAGGACGACCGTCTCGCGCGAGTGTCATATTTAAACAATTTCAATATAAAATAGTTCAACATAGATAAGTTTAAGTTATCACTTCTGTTGGGCGTCCCGAGACGCACGTCGCACACGTTTTCGTTTTTTAATCATCGTCTCTAAGTTCGAACGGCCCAACTGAAGGAATTCCTGTCGTAATCGATGTGCTCGAGCCATCAGCTGCTGATTGCCACAACAATTAATTCATCTTCTAGTCACTAGAATCGCATTCACTGTCACTATGTAATTTATTTATTAATGGGTGATTTAATTTTCCAAATATGGCATCACTTTCCTATCACTGCCATAACGGACTAAAGGAAATAGAAACTCTATATTACTATACTCTATGATAGAAACGATTTCTTCGGCGCGGTCGATTCGTTCGGCGCGGATAAGTGTGCCTCCACCTTTAATGGGCTAATTGATCCTCAGCCTAGCCTCATCAGAGCTGCAGGCTACCCCGTGGAGAAGCACCGCGTCACGACGGAGGATGGCTACATCCTGCTGATGCACAGGATCCCAGCAGGCAGGCGCTCTGTCAGACGGACTGGGGAACTCAACGCTAAGAGGAAGAAGGCCATCTTAATCCTGCACGGTCTCGGCGGCTGCAGTTCGAACTTCGTGATCATGGGACCCAAGAGAAGCCTTGGTGAGTTTGGTGCTGTTGTATGGACACTTGGACAGTATAACCAATAGGATCACATAACTAAATTAACATAAACATAACATCACGCCTATAATCCCCGACAGGTTAGGCAGAGGTTTACCTAATAGTTCACTAATATTTCGTCAGTTATAAGTCCTATGTAATAGCGGGCGACCCTCATCGAAGCAGTCATCAAACCGGCACAAAAACTAACATGTTATGCAAATTCAAAAAACTTTTAGTTTTAATTTCGCCGAAAATTACACCCAAATTCCGAATTCAAAATGCAAAGCAGCTGTTCCGGTCGATGAAATATAAAATACAGAAGGTGCGATATTGATGCAACCCACACCTACTCGTATGCTCGACACGTGCTACAGCGCTCCACGGGGCAGCTTTAGGAGTTGTTAACCCAACGAGACGACCGCTCGGACGCGTCCATGCAGTCGACGAGTTCAGAAATTTAAATTGCATGATCAATGTGTGATTTTCGCTCCGTAACGCCTGAGTCTGTAACGGGCTGTAAGAACTTTATAGATCAATCATGCGGCCAGCAACACAATCTTCAAAGGTATTTTAAAGAAACCTCAATCTAAACAGTATAAAAATAGGAAAAGTTTAAAACAGCCATCTTTATGTTTCCAGCGTACCTCCTAGCTGACGCAGGGTACGACGTGTGGCTAGCCAACCTACGAGGCACCGCTCACACATCGCATACGAACCTCACCAAAAGTGACAAGAAATTCTGGAAGTTCAGGTAAGTTAGAACTCTTCTTCTGACTGTGGTTGTCAAGCCCTAGCAACGATATCGACGAGAGTTCGAACTTCAGCCTCCACGCCATATGATAGTTAACTCTAAACTGGGAAAGCTCGATGAAAATCCGTGAGGCACACAGCACATACTATGTTTTCCTCCTTATTTTGTATCTTTTTTTTATATTATTGTTTGTGTGCCGTGAAATAAATACGTTTTCTTTCTTTCTTTATTTCTATTGGGTGTGCTATTCAGTGGGTCTGGAACAGTGGGCGAGTTTTCAAAAAAAACATTGACAAAATTAATTCGATCCCATTTTTGTCAGCAGGCAGCGCCTTCATTCTCAGACTGAATCACTGAACTAGTCTGAGACTGAAGTTTACGTAAAGAGATCGACAAGGGATAATACAGGGTGCAAACAGACCCTTGACGAAGCCGTCAACCAAGCATTCTGTACAAAAAACTAAGGAACCCTAAGCAAAAATTCTTGCTGGGAAATGACTTCTTTTTGGTGTCGAAAATCACGTTTTACGGTAAAACTCAATGTAACGCACTCAAAAATGTATGCTAGTGGGTGCATTGAAGTAACAACATTAAATACTTGTATTAATAAAAAACTTGTCAAAAAGTTGGAACTTTGACCCCCAATATCTCCGTAACTAAAAGGAAGGTTTACAGGTATGGTCTAGAACAAAAAATACGGTGGGGCTGTGTCGGTGCACACGGCCGTTGGTTTTAACTTGAAACGTCTATATCACATAATTATAAGTCACGACGCGACGCGGCGACGACCCGAATCAATATGTCGGCCTTTTCTCGGTTTTATTTAATTTTTGACACTTATTGGTTATTTTTATTTATTTTTTAACACTTATTGGTTAGTTTTATTTAATTTTTTACACTTATTGGGTTTTTTTAGGGTTCCGTACCTGAAAAGGAAAAAACGGAACCCTTATAAGATCACTTTCTTGTTTGTCCGTCTGTCACCACCGATTCTCTCAGGAACGGGTGGACCTAGCCAGTTGAAATTTATAGCAGATACTGAGGTCTATAGTTTCTATTATGTGTATAAAAATCAAGGTCCTGAGTCAACACGATAAAAATATACGGGCAAATTTATATTTTCGCGAAAACTTGTAAGTACCAAAAGTTACCTTAATTTTCAACTTTTTTTATTTTTCGGAAGTTTCTCTTTACTTGTGCTGTAAGACTTTTAACCAAAATTGACAATTCTAGGTCAACCGGAAGTACCCTTTAGGTTTTGGGTCGAAAACCTATAATATGGTAGTTCCTGTTGACCTACAATCACGAAATTTGGTGAGACAGAGACAGCACAATATATGTAAAGGGAAAAACCTGGAAGCCGTAAAAATGTAGTTTAATAACAAAAAAAAAACGATTTTACTATTACAAACTTATTATTTGCGGTTGGTGCAATAGCCGTTTCATTAGACTCTAAATGATCTCTGTAAATATACGAAAGAATCACCGCGCTATCACGTGTGAGTCGTGAGTTATACTGAATAGAAACCAGCGAGAGCGCCGGTTTCCGTTATTCTACGCAGTGCCCCTCCCCCGCCGCCCCGCCCGGCCCCGATGCAAAGTCAAGCTCTTAGCAGTGAGCTGCTAAGAGCTTGACTTTGCATCGGGGCTAAATAATGACACTAAATTCATGTTTCTACGATGAATAGTTTTGTAGTTATTAATGTCAGACGATATAACCCAATTCGTTATGGTTCGGTTTTGTAACATGGTACCCCGTGTATGGTACCGATTTTAAAGACGTTTCACGCCAAAAAATTATCGCCATGACTGGGAGAACAAGTGACTTTTGGTTTCGTTAAGGGTCTATTTACACCCTTTATGTAGTTTACTAACTCCCTAATACTGAAACGTCACTCAAAATTTAAGGGCTGCTAAATATTTGAGCAGCTCGTAAACTTTAAATTTCGTATGACCAAATGTCATATAAGTGCTACTTAAATTTTGAGTGACGTTTCAGTATTTGGGGGTTAGCCTTATGAAATTTTGATAGATGACGACCTACGAGGTCAAGACGTAGAGATCTCTTTTCTCTTCCCGTAATACTCATTAAAGTTTTATCCACTTCCAGTTTTCACGAACACGGCAAATACGACTTGCCGGCAGTAATCGACCGAATCCTGAACGTCACAGGCCTGGAGAAGATCATGTGCCTGGGCCACTCCTTGGGCACCACCAATTTTTTTACCATGATAGCTCAGAGACCGGAGTACAATGACAAGCTGATAGCCTTCGTGGGTTTAGCCACATCGGTGTATTTGGATCACCTTAAAGACATAGTGAAATTTGGAATTAATACTATGGAAATGTCGGTACGTAGCAACGTTTAAATAAGATATATTGTACACAGATGCTGTTGGTGAACTTTTATTCATAAATAAATACTTCTTTTTTTTAAATACGTGCATTCGGAATATTCGGATAGGATAGAAAACGATCCATTACGGTTGGGACAAAGCTAGGCAGATGATCATTATTCCCTTATCCCATCCCAACTTATTTGGGGTCGGCGCTGCATGTCTTTCTTCCATACTTCGTTATTACTCGTCATCTCGGCAGTGACCTCCTTTCTAATAATACTTATTTTAAAGATTCATTTTGAATGTTTACAGAAAGTGCTCAGAGCCATAGGCTGGTCTGCAATCATGCCGCAATTGGTGCACACCCTTCAGGAGAACTTGTGTAATCAGAAGCAACCGGAGATCGACCTCTGCACGAACTTAATGGTAGCCATGTTCGGTGATGATTCAGAACAACTTGACGTGGTACGGAATGTTTGCAATCTTTTGTACACTAATCTATGCGTATATTATAAACTAGCTGTTGCCCGCGGCTTCGCCCGCGTGGAGTTGATAATTGGATGGAAGTATTCTACTCGTATGTGTTAATCGAGGTTATACAACATGTAACATAATTAACGCACATCCTGAAAATAGTTTGTTCAGAATCGTTTACTGAATCGATTTCTATAATTTTTAATATAGGTCATTTTTTATCCCAAAAATTATTAAAAAAATATGTAATTTATAGTCACACTACCCCTGTACAGTCAGAACAAAGTGAAATGGACCGTAACTCAAGGCAATAAGACTTTTAAAAGTTCAGTTTTATTTGTATTAAAACAAATTCCGCCATTCAATACAAAATAAAGAAAAATGAACCTTATTTCAAGCAAATTAAAGTCTTCACAAAAACAGTTGAAGTAAACTTGGCGATTTAACCGCACGCACACTAACAGGCACTGGATACAAAGGAAACAATAGTTACCCATACCAAAAAAATGCGAAATATGACATACTTATTTTCGTTCCCTTTCTCGTGCAAATTCAAAACCTGGGATAGAGCGAGATAGCCACCATGACACCGGGCACCGGGCGCGCGGGCGCTGCTGTATGAAAGCTTAAATGTTATTAGTCACGCACGGACATTTTAAGTGGGATGTAGGTACTTACTTCCGTAAAGTGTATGCTAATTGTTTTACGCGCGATGTCTTTTCAATAAACAAAATAATGTGCAATGAGGACTTGGGCACGGTGCGGTGTGGTGATAGTGTGGTTCTAGGTTATTAGTTGACAGAAAATTCAACCAAAGGCATGGTACAAGAGTAGACCGCAGGGCTATTTTAGCTGCTACTCAGCGGCTTCTTGGCCACGGAACGTTCCGTCCGAACACGGCCATCGACAGGGGAGCCGATTGGCGTACACGTAAGTACTCGTTTTCAAAACGAAATACTGGACTATTTCGATGAGAATCCCCATGCCAGTACCCGAGAATCAGCTGATTTGACGCCTCTTGACTTTTTTTTGTGGGGACGTATTAAATCGTTAGTTTATTTTAGTGCAAAAAATAGGATAGTGAACGCTTTTGATAAAAATGATGAAGTGCTTTTTAAATTAAAACATCAATTTAGAAAACGGGCATAAAAATGTATTGAACTTTTCTATTGAAGTTGAGTCGAGCGACGACGTTAACAGCTGTTTCGAACGCGAGCGAATACCTACTAGGCTAGCAAGACTCACACAGTCGCATACGTAGGTATGAGACCTACGTATGCGACTGTGTGCGTTCGTTGATTTGTACTGTGACTACAACATTCTTCCGGAATTAGGAAAACTAATTTATTAAATAATCATTGCCTAGACATGTTTAATTAAAAATTCAGTGCATGTATTATGATTATAACATAATAAACTAATTGGGGTGTCTGAGGGTGTGCGTTAATTACGTTACATGTTGTATAATACCTGTGACCAACAATTAAATTTAACCTCTTAGGGGTTGAATTTTGGAAATCGCTGAAATACGTGGCTCATTATTTTTGCCGCACTAAATTCATACGAAATTTCATGCAAATATGTCCAAGGAATAAAAAGTTTCATACAAACTTTTATCCCCTATTTCACCCTCTTGGGGGTTGAATTACGAAAAATCCTTCCTTAGTGGATGCCTACGTCATAAGAGGAATACGTGTGCGAAATTTTAAGATTCTAGCCCTAAGGGTTTGGCCTGTGCGTTGATACATCAGTCAATCACTTTTGCCTTTTATACACTCGAGAGCAATGAATCCGGGTCACTTAAAGAATGTTAAAAATCTCGGAAACTAAAAATGATAGGTTAATGCAATAAATTGTATTTAATAGACAATGTAATACTCCTTAAATGAAAGTAAAAAAAATATGAGTCACCATACATTTTATTAACACAAAATTACATAAAGAAAAAAACTGCTGATCTCTCCTTAAAACAAAAATAGGAAACATGAAATTTTTGAACTTTATTACGATTTTCTTGAATTTTAATACTTCGTATTGCCTCCTCGTGCTTCCATTACTGCGTTTACGCGGTTTGGCATGCTGTACACCAAGTTCCTTATACGATTTTGGGGAATATTCTCCCATTCCTCTATGAGAGCAATTTTGAGCTCACGAAGCGTGATTGGGGGAGGGTTTCGTTGTTTTACGCATCTGCCTAGCTCGTCCCAAGCATGCTCGATCGGGTTGATATCCGGGCTGCGCGCTGGTCACTCCACACGAGTAATGTTCATCTCTTGAAGGTAGTCATTCACAATCCTACCTGTATGAGGTCGGGCATTGTCATGCATAAATATAGCATCCTCACCTAAATTGACCATAAATGGACCAACGTGATCATTGAGGATTTCTTCCCCATATCTTACGCTAGTTAAAGAGCCGTTTTCTATGATCACCAGCTCTGTGCGACTTTCAGAAGAAATTCCGGCCCACACAAGTACAGACCCACCACCGTAGGCTACTTTTTCTTCGATGCATGCTTGCTTGAATATTTCCCCTGGTCTTCGATACACTCTGTGTCTTCCATCGTGCTTGTAGAGCATAAATTTTGATTCGTCGGAGAACATAACTTTTGACCAATCTTCAATACTCCAATTTACGTGGCTCTGGGCATATCTTAGTCTTGAAATACGATGCCCACGCTCCAGTTTAGGGCCGTTTGCAGGTCTAAGGGGTTTTAAGTTAGATTCAGCAAGCCGACGTCTTACTGTCCATGCACTTGGGTTACTTCCTCCGAGGCGTCGAAACTGATTTGTGAGTTCAGTTCCTGTGAGAAAGCGATTTCGAAGCATGGTGTTCACCAAGTATCGGTCTTCTCGTGCTGTGGTACACCTGGTTCTGCCCGTTCCTGGTCTGCGTAGGTTAGAACCAGTTTCTTCGTAACGTCGGAGAACTCTTTGTACTGTTGACAGCGACACACCGACAGTCCTGGCTGTATCGCGCTGACTCCGGCCGGTTTCCAGCATTGTAAGTATTCTGGTGCATTCTTCAGGCGTAAGCGACATAATTTCAGCTTGAATAATGAATATAGAGCACTATCAACATGGTTTATGTACCCACATAAATGACAGATTACAAACAAAAGCAAAACCAAATGCTGTAATTTCGTAGTTCCATCTTCGAAAGTGGCCCATTTTCAAATTTGTTTTTTTTTATGATATAACTATACAATAACTAAGAAGTTTTAATACCTTCATTTAAGGAGTATTACATTGTCTATTAAATATAATTTATTGCATTAACCTAGCATTTTTAGTTTCCGAGATTTTTAGGATTCTTTAAGTGACCCGGATTCATTGCTCTCGAGTGTATATATCGATAGGTTTGGTATATTTGTAAGTTCGGTGTGGGACGTATTCATTGGAACTACAGGTCTTATTTCGAAAATTCTTCAATATTGGGTAACTACATTATCCCCGAATGACAAAAGCTATTTGCAAAAAAAAAAAGACTGTCCCGTGAGATAAGCTACACTGTTGTAGAGTGCCAAAGGTTTATGTCGCAGCTGATTTCCTCGCGATCGAAGACGCCGGTGGATAGGTGGTAGGTAGTATAGGCGAGACGACAAAAAAAATCTAATTAGTCCGTCACTTAGATTATCAAAAAATATTTGACCCGTGTTTTTTCTTTTGTTACGTAAACCAAAATTGACGAAGATACGACGCTTTTAAACTTCTCAATACGTCACGCCTAGGTATAATTTTTAGCTAGTTCTGACGTCACTAGCCGCCACTCCCAAGTTTTGATGCGTTTTATCTTTTTCAATATTCATTGATTTATAAAAACAAAAAATACTTGTCTATTAATTTCCAATACTCTAACTGACGGACTAACTAGATTTGCAATTTTTTGATACTGTCGTCATGCCTATTATAGCATTATTGGACAGTACAAATATATATACATAATGCTAAAGTGTATTTATTTGTTGGTTCGTCTTTCTTTCACGTAGCTATATACGGAGCAACAGAACGACATGATTTTTTTTACTAGGTAAATACATATCCAAATGCACTATCCCAAATTATCTCATACGGAATTCAGTCTTTTAACCTAGCCTAGGTTGTTGTAATGTTTTTATGGCCTAGGTTCTAAGCCATAAGAACATTAAAATAGCCAGATGACACTTATAGCAGTAGTTGATCTGGTTAGACTGGAAGCCGACCCAAACTTAGTTGGGAAAAGCTTCGCAGATGATAGCAATCATTGTAATATTTTTAGTGTTTGCTTTCAGGAAATGGCACCCATATATTTGTACAGATTACAGCCGTTTCCGTTGGGCTCTTTAGAACATTACGCAAAAATCGCCCTCACAGGTATGTACCTACTTTACTATTTATGAAGCGCTATGCAAGTGCAAATAACTGTTTCCAGGAATTGCTTGGGCTATTGCCTAACAGCCAGAAGTGCCAAAAACCTATTAATAAACTTATTAAGGTGGATGCTCCAGGGTAGCCCGCGAAATTCAAATTTTCTTACGTTTTTTGCAATTTGCAGGCCAGTGCTAGGTTGTATGTTGATTTAAATATTGCTCGCGACTGTAAGACGTATGCAGTTATAGAATTATTATCATCAAAATTACAATATAACCCTCCAAGCTCATTAAGGTGCAAGTGACACTGACCTGCAAATTGCAAAAAACATAAGAAAATTTGAATTTCGCGGGATACCCTGACCCTTTCACCTTAAGCAAAGACCTAAAGGCACGACGACGACGACAGTTTAAACCCTGGTCAAAATTAGAACTATAACTCGAGCGATCAAAGGTCAAAGTCTACTGTAAGTCTACACCCAGACTTGGTCTAAGAATTTTGCAAATCCTTGAATATTATAAGGAAACATTAAATACCATGTCTTCATTTTCAGGCGTGTTCACGACATTCAGTGGCGGCTTGTCCGGTCCTGTCACACCGTACAATTTAACTAATGTGAAAATTCCGGTGTCACTACTACATGGAGATAATGACCGGCTCACTGATAAGGCTGTAAGTTTTCGGTTTTATTTATTTTAAACAGGGTGGCCCATAAGTCCTTTAAAATTAAAATTTCGAATGAATGCATAGGACGCGCGGGAGGAGCGCGGGTGAGTCAAACACAGTACGTTCGGTTTCTGGGAAGTCAGTCGCCATGGAGCGGTTCACCCGTGCGGATTGTGCTTTTTGTTTCTAAAAAAAATAAATTAATAATTTTAAGGGGGGCTGCTCCCATACAACAACGTGATTTTTTTACCGTTTTGTCTTGTGTGGTATAGATAATGGTACGGAACCCTTCGTGCGCGAGTCCAACTCGTAGTTGGCCGGTTTTTTATTCTTCTAGCTGTACTCGCTATTCGCCAGCGGCGAGCCAGGTGCCACAGGAACTTTAAAAAGACGTTGTTTTATTGTTTACAGCAAATAACGCGGTTAGAAGAGGAGCTGAAAGCTAACACTGTAATAGAAGATGTAGGGCCCGCTACTTGGCGCCAGTTCAACCACATAGACTTCGTGTTCGCAAAGGACGTCGAGAAGCTGCTCAATAAACCACTCATAAAACACATGGATTATTTGTATAATAAATATGGTCCTGTGTGACAAATTCGTGTTTCTTTTACCTGACAAAAAAGGGGTATTTACTTAAGTAGTTGTTGCCCGCGGCTTCGCCCGCGTGAAGGTCGGTAACTGTCCCACGGGATCATACTAAAGGGATAAATAGTATCCTACATGTTAATCTAGGTTATAAACTATCTATGTGCCAAATTTCATCATCACCATTAACACAATCATCATCATCGTTATCACAATCATCATCATCATTATCACAATCATCATCACTGTCACAATCACCAACGCCATCAAATCACAATCACAATCACCATCGCTATCACCATCGCTATCACTATCACAATCACCATCATCGTAATCTCAATCATAATCATCGTAATCACAATGATCATCATCGTAATCACAATCATTATCATCGTTATCACAATCATCATCATCGTAATCACAATCATTATCATCGTTATCACAATCATTATCATCGTAATCACAATCACCATCATTATCACAATCATCATCCTCATCGTTATCGCAATCATCACAATAAATCAACAATAACCCTATAAATAAGTCGAATCCACCATCTTCTGGATCTCAAAATAAATGCCATATTCGTAATCAGCACCCCTGATAATCTCGGTATCGACACCCATATTGATTTTTAGACATTTCAACCTTATCGCATCCCAACAGGGGATGATGGTATTTCAGGTCCACCACATTAAATCTTAAAATCGTTGTTTTTGTAATACACCTGACCCGATACACCATACAAACTATACCCATGTTGATTTTCAGACTTTGTCACCCCATTTCTCCATAATAGGGGTTGAATTCTGAAAAAACCCGAAAAACAAATGTTTTCTCATTTATCGATAGGAATACTCTGTTAAGTTTCGAATAAAATAGTCTAACTAATCTTATTTCCCCATGTAAACTTTGGACCCCCGTTTCAACGCCTTAGGGGGTAAATTTTGAAAAATCCTTTCTTAATACACCCCTAAACCTTATATAACCTATGTGCCAAATTTTTAATTTCTAGACTCAGCGGTTTGGGCTGTGCATTGATTTTTAGACTTTGTCACCCCATTTTCCCCTCTTAGGGGTTGAATTCTGAAAAACCTGAAACGCGTTTCTACTCATTTATCAATAGGACCACTCCTGTGAAGTTTCGAATAAAACAGTCTAATTAATCTTGTTTCCCCATTCAAACTTTAGACACCTGTTTAACCCCCTTAGGGGTTGAATTTTAAACAAAATCATTTCTTAGTGCACCCCTAGACCACATAAGGTAACAAGTAGGTTTACTTGCCAAATTTGGAATCTGTAGACCCAGCGGTTTGGGCTGTGCGTTGATAGATGAGTCTTGTTTCATATATTTTAGAGTTTCTTCTTTTATATATTTAGATTATCACACTCCTGCCCTTGTCCCAATTTATTTATTGATAGATAATTACGATGTAATGTTTTATTAAGTTGAAGATGATGAATATTACCTAGCAACAAAAGTTCATGTTGACTGTATAAAGCTTAGTACAGTCAACATACACTTTTAATAAAAAAAAATAAAAAAATTACTGTAAATCTTTGGCTTTAATCGCTATCGACTTTGGCCAGAAATCGACCTTAGGTTAAACACTACTTTCCTTGGTTTTCCACTACAGCCATGCCATTTCATACTCAAAACTTTCCTCATTCCTCCGCGTCACAAAGCCCATACCATACCATGACAACCAATCACTGCACAACTGCTCACAAGATAATCTCTGACAGTACTGATCCAGTCATGCTCAATTCCTCGCAAGATTTTCCTTACTCCTGCGTTCGCACACTCTAGCTAGGGGATGTGATGTGCTTCACAAACAAATTCTTAGTATTTTTCCATAGAAGAAAAGAGATTACGAAAGTCCACACGCCATGATCCTTACATACTCCGTCCTTTTTACTCTTTTCCTTGTAAATCACACAGATTACAATACATATTTATTAATGTTTGGTACATGAAAAGCGACAAGCCAGCGGTGGCCCAGTGGTGGCGGCCCCGACTTACTAACAGTAAGTCGTGGGTTCGAACCTAGGCAGGCGCATTACTTTGTGTAATTTATTTCATCACCACTGCTCTCAAAAACGGTGATGGAAAACATCGGAGGAAACCGGCATGTCCTAGAACCAAAAAATTCGAAGACATGTGACATCTTCAAATCCGCACTGGGCCCGCGTGGTAGATTATAGCCCATTCCCTCTCTTAGAGAGGAGGCCTCTGTCCCAGCAGTGGGAACATTAATAGGCTGTTGATGATGATGATGACATGAAAAGGTAGCACAAAGGTGCTGCAGTGGCATTGGCTGGTGCCCACAACTCCTGCCACTCAACAATATACAAAATGTTACACAATATATTATGGAGGCACAAATATGAAGCGTCACCAAAAAATAACTGCTGTGGTGTGCTTCTTGGCTGAATAAATTGATAATTAACAACAGGTCATAGGTAAATGTCCAGGTAGAATGGACCAATCAGAGCAGAGATCAGATTTGTCACTATGGCATTGTATGTCATAGATAGCCTTTGGCTCACACATAAACTCTAGTTAAGAGACCTCAGAAACCATGCAAGGGATCATTAAGACTGAGGATGATGCAAATCAAGTCATTTACCTTAAGACATGTAAGTATATCATAGATACCTAGTTAAACTATGCAGGGGATCCAAAATGCCCACTTTAGCAGAACCATAATAGGATAATAATTTGAAATTTGAATTACACTAAAATTCTTAAAATGGTCACAGACGCAAGTAATTATGAATTGTCATTTTGTGACCATTTTAAGAATTGTAACGTAATTTATATTATTACCCTATTAAGATTATAATAATATAAATGGCCATTTTAGGCCCCCAGGTCCCGGCAGATGCAACACAACAGCAACCTTAACAACACAATGAAGATAAAGATTATTTTGATTTTGGACACATGCAAAATCAGGACAAAACATGATTGTGTGCAAGAACTGTAACACTTACCTTGACAACTACGGCTTTAGTGACAGTCGGTGGTACTTTGATAGCTGACGCTTGCTGCGTTGCCGGGGTGACCACCTTAGTGTCCACCGGCTGACTGCGATTCATTTCTGTGAACAGGATGAAAAAGACATACTTAATCATTTTGCTACTAGCTTACTTGAAGCAAAGGGATTATGTAATAAGTTGGCAGTGGTGTGCTGTTGTGTTTATAAATATTTATTTGTATAGGTGATGTATGATCTTTATATTTTGTGAGCATGTCATGTCCCTATGACAAATAAATATTTCTTTCTTTCCTCTTTAGTGTAGATTATGGAGGTGTTTACGGGAAAAAGAAATCAGTTGATGTTGTTGTATTTCTACCATATATATATCAATTTTTTTGTCATAACCTGCAATTTGTCAGGTATACATAACAAAGAGTATTCTATTTCACCATATCCAGTGGAAGAGCTTATGTTATGGAAGTTGTAAATACTAGAGTGCGGAAAAGTAGTATTGATTTTCCAGCTTGACATGAGATGTAAAAGAGTAGGAAGGAATTATGTTGTTTTTTGAGAAACGATGGATGGACTGTGTGAAGATGATATGGTACGAAAGGAGGTGACTGATGAGATGACGAGTAATAGAGAAGTATGGAAGAAGAAGACATGCTGCACCAACCACAAATATATTGGGATAAGGGCAGGAGAATGATGATGTGGAGGAGTAAGAAGCAAGTGACAAGCAAATAATGATTAGGTACCCCTAAGATGACCCACTGACCATACATTTGGATGGCTTTAGAGAGTCAGACGAATCAGAGAAATGGATGGCTGAAAGATGATATATCTACTCAAGTTGTATGGAAGAAAAAGAAGTGCAGTACCACTCAAAATTAATTGAGTCATAGGCAATTGGTATAAATTGCCAATGATGGAAGTAAAGTCTGCACAGTTAAAAGAAATTGTCTGGCTACAGATCGAGAACTGTGAATGTCATTAATTTATTTGTGAAAGTTCGTAAGCTCAGAATTGGTGTGAGCCGGTAAAGGCGCCATTTCGGAAAGATAGGTTTCTTTGTGGTCGATGTAGCATCTAGCCAGTCTGACTATCCTGCAGCTCGACCTAGGCTAGCTTTCATAATATAATTATATCATACTGGCTTTCTATTTTACTCAAGAACGGGTAAAACTGTTACATATATTGACTGCTGGCGTGTTGAGTAACTTTCAGAGGGCCATTATTACAGTATTTAGCTATTTACCTTTATTCGGCATTATCCTGAAAGCAACCTCCGAAAGATATCAGATACAAATATTTGATTTTACGATTGCTAGCTATTTAGCTAAACATTTTACATAAGGCGAAAATAAAAACATTGCAGTCGTTATTTATATTTTTCTTATTTTCCCGTAACTTTTGACGCGCGAATCCCGATGACATTTGCACAGACTGTGTCAAAATATTTTTTTTTGTTTTTTTTCTTATCAACGGTTTCGGTTATCTTTACCCTAAAAAAACTAGGTGTGCATTCTCAACACTCACTACTCTTTGAGACTCCATCCCAGAACTTAGTCTAAGTTAAGGACGCGCCATCTACAATCAGCTTTGACCAGCCTTCCCCATTCTCGTAGAGTGAGGTATGTTGTCCACAAGGAAATTGTTGTACCCAAGGAAATTGTTGTATATACCTCGCCTCCCGCACAAAGTGGCTAAACATTTTTTTTGCCGATTCGCTGTAAGCTATTTCTTGAGTTTTTACCTCTATGAGGTCCACAACTGTCACTTTGACAAAATTATCAGACAAATTCAGGACACTTACCCATTAATAGCATGTTGAACAGAGAAAAGACTAGCAAATTAACATGTGAAACAGAGAAAGCACATTTCAAGTGATTAACATTGATACTAATCCCAATTCTTTTGCTATGGAACGCGTCTTTCCTCCGGCATCAGTTTTGCAGCACGGGGTTTTTGGATTAATTTAATATTGTAATTGAATTAATTAACTTAAGATTATTTAATAGAATACTTTAATTGCTGATAGTGTTTTGTGTAAAAAGTAGCCATGGATCTCCACAGACCAGTCGATCCTAATAAGGTAAAACATATTGGATTTTAGTAAAAGATTTTGTTAATATTATAGCGTGTTAATATTAATTCAAGTGTGTTTTCTGTGTAGACTTACGAGGAATTGACTTCAGAAGAAAAGTTGAGGTAAGGTTTTCAGTTACCTATTTGTTTCATATTGTTTTCATGGTCATTAACATTTGGTGGGCTCATTCAGTGATAAGCGTATTGACGCATGATTATAGCTTCTCTAGGCATGCCAATACGCCAGCGAGTGAGTTTACTATCCATTACAAATGAATAACCATTCATTTGTAATGGATAGTAAACTCAGTTAATTATTCACTTTATTGAAAACACTCATTTGGCCCAGGTGAATGTTTGTTTAAAATAAACATGGCTAAACAAGCCCCATAGAAGGTCTTTATATCCCTTAAAGGTTTCTAGGTATCCTTCCAATATACTATTGTTTTCAAGTGCAGTAATTTATGTGTAATTAAATATTTGGTCCATTCCTGGCCATTATAATAAAGATAACAACTTATCTGTTGCAACAAAATTAATTGTTTAAATGATGGCTTATTAATTTCATCATATTTACTATCTAATGATCATAATCTTGTTAATCAATTAGTTTTTCAGTATTCAAATTCTTGATTGTTATCGGTACTTAACTTATATATTAACTCTGCTGTTGCTGCTCATTTTTGCTAGTAGTAACACCAAAATGAATGCATAAATAATATTGCACTCTTGGAATTTGAACACAGGGCAGTAAACCAAGAGTTGAAAATCAAGCAGTGCGATTTTGTCCAGGTTTTAATTTGGATGCCTTACAGTATTACTAAAACAGACATTAATCTATGTTAAATTCTATGGTTTCTTTACACGGAGAATCAAAACTGACATAACCTTAAGACGGTTGTTGTCACCGAGACAGGCCCAATAAACTCTGGTGTGATGATTTGGACTTGTTCCTGACTGATTGATTGAAAACACCGGGAGAGATGGAAGGAAATGGGGGAGGCCCTTGCCCAGCAGTGGGACAGAACAGGCTTATTAAAAAAAATAACCTTGAAAATCTTTTCTCACGCATATCGTTTGTATTTTAATTAATAGATATTTTAACCTTATAAACATGAATTAATTGGTAATTATAAATGCTGACACTAGCCTAATAAGATATGCTTAGTGATTATTTTATTTGACAAAAGGACAGCTTGTTTAATTATTGGTTTCAATTGTCATTTAATATTTGTTCACCTTTGTCTTTCAAAAGCAATGAAAAGTCAAATGTTACAGGTTGCACTTGTCTTGGTATACAGCAGGTGTAGAAAGATGTTTAACCAAAGCAAAGAGTCATTTGTTATATATAATTGTGATAAAAAAAAATTACATTTGTTATATATGAACCTTGTTGATGGTTTTCATTACTTGTCAAGTGTAACATTTTTGTAATGAGGGTAAAAAGAAATTATATCAGTTTGCTTTCTGATCTCGACTTGGTTGTATCTTTTAACCTTGAATTTAGTTAACTTGACAAGCAAAATAATGGAACACATATCTTTTATTACACACAAATAATTTTAACCTTGAATTTAGTTAACTTGACAAGCAAAATAATGGAACACATATCTTTTATTACACACAAATAATAGATCACAATATTAGATAACAAATGGCGCTTGCTTTATATTTATAGCAGTATTTTTAATAGTATAGTATGTATCTATGTAGTATATCTGTATATATGGAGACAAGATTATTTCAGAAACGACAACAACAAAATTTTTAGGGCTTGAACTGGATAGAGACATGTCGTGGAAAACTCATACTAACAGTGTGTGTAAACGTCTGAGTCAACACTCATATGCTTTACGTACCCTCGCAAAGGAGGTAAATCAGAAAGTTTTAGTTACGGCGTATCATGTATACGTTACATCTACATTACGATACGGAATCATATATTGGGGCAACTCCACAAACATAGAGACAGTATTTAGAGCGCAAAAAAGGTGTGTTAGGGCGATATGCGGTATAAAAAGCACGGAAAGCTGCAAACCGATCTTTACAAATTTCCGTATCTTAACAGTACCCTGCCTGTATATATTTGAGGTGGCTGTATTTATCAAGACAAATTTCCACTTATTTGAAAAACTACACAGCTTGCGACACAGATATAAAATAAGCACTAGACAACACAAAAAAGCAGTATTCCATAAAAACCTCATAGGAATGGCACCAAATATTTATAATAAATTACCTAATGCTTTGTTATGTATTAAAGATATAAATGTATTTAAGAAGCAACTCAATAATCTTCTGATAAGTAAGACATACTACACTATAAATGAATACCTGTCAGACAGAAATTTGTGTGTTTAATAATAATGCATATAATTATGGTGAATACTGTTGAGTCCGATTTATTTTATTTTATTTTATTAAAAATATTTTTTTTTTTCTCTTGATTCCATTTAGATACTTATTTCCTAATTATTTTGACATTATATACTCTGACATTACTTATTATGAATCTATGACATTAATTACTTACATATCAACTTGAACTTATAACATCATACAAG
The DNA here is from genome assembly GCA_963853795.1 of Xestia rhomboidea. Classification (NCBI taxonomy): domain Eukaryota; kingdom Metazoa; phylum Arthropoda; class Insecta; order Lepidoptera; family Noctuidae; genus Xestia; species Xestia rhomboidea. The sequence goes on from OY970770.1 coordinate 1,368,076, forward strand.
GTATTATTTATGAACATTGTGTAACCGATTACGTAATTTGATTTTATGACATTGTTTGGTATTATTTTTAATTTTTTAATTTATGACATTGTAGAACGTATTAATTTGAATTTATCACATTGTATATGGTTTTAATTTTATTTTATTTTCTTCCGACTCTGTGGTATTAATTGGATTTTATGAAATTGAAAAACCTGTAATTATAAATTTTGCATGCCTAAATTGGTACAATACAATGGACTGCGCATTCACTTGCCATCTGGAAATGTATAAAATGTACTGTGTTGAGCAATAAATATTTGAATTTGAATTTATCAACTATCTGGTGTCCACGACACAAGCCCCGTTGCTTAGTGTGGCACTAGATGGCGCTAATGTCCAGGGATATTTATTTATCATTATTTATTTAAACATCCATACATCCGATGGTTGTTTGTTACTCTTTTACATGCAAATACCACTGAACTAGTTTTATATGAAATGTAGCATACAGATGGTTTCTAACCTGGATTAACACAGGATAGTTTTTATCCCGGTTGTATGATACCGTGGGAAAGTTACCGAACTCCGTGCACGCAAAGCCGAGGGCATAAGCTAGTTTACAATATTTTTTAATAAGAGGAAACTTCTCCCATAAGCCACCCCCCATGGCTAATTTCAGCCACACCAACTGCATTTGAAGGTATTCTATGTTGGTTGTTCAGAGCTTTGGTATGCCACGCTTTCATGTGAGTAGCATTTGTGGCGGTACTTTCATACAAGCTTTAAAGCTTGGCTTCCCATTATAACCCACACTCATCTCTCTCTCCTCTTCTTCATGATGTTAGGGTTTCTAAACAGTCTGCTTGCCTTATAGGCTTGCCGTATTGTTGGCCCCTAGGCACGGCACGGAATAGTATATACAAAGCCTGTTTGATGATCATTTGGATGAGTAGCAATTAAAAAATCATATCATCAAATAGGTGTTTTTTTTATATTTGCTACGCACCTAGCAATTATTACGTTGCTTCTCGTATCTATCTCGTATTCTCTTTATCATTTTAGCTGTATTATCAAGCGATAATACAGCTAATACAGCTAAATGATATGTTGTTTGTGAACACAGAATACTAAGCAGTATTCTGTGTTCACAAACAACATATCATTTGGAAAATAATAAAACAGTGTGAACAAACAAATGCATTGTGCATAAAGTTATTCAACTGCTCAGAACATGTGTTTTGAGTCATGTATCAAGATTACAACTTACAACACAACACTTGTAGTCACCGAAGAGTTAGGCAGATGTACCTAACTGCACCTAACTGTACCTAACTGCTGCTAAAATTTTTAAATTCTTAAAATGGATTTTTAAGTCATAAACATAAAGTTCATTTTAAGAATTTAAAATTTTTACGTGATTCATATTACGATTCTGTTAAAGCAGCCATTTTTTTCTTTACTATTTTATTCCTGACATTTTAAGAGTTAGTAACCAACCATCCTGTTTACCCTAAAAGAATTAGATTCATTGAAAAGAAAAAAAACAGTTGTTCCATATGTTTGTGTTCACATAAATCGTCAAACTTTAGGGAACATCCTACTTAATATAGGATATTAAGTAGGATGTTCCCTACAGTTTCTCTCTAATATTATGAATGAGAAAGTTTGTGAGTATGGGTGGATGTTTGTTACTCTTTCAAAAACTACTCAACGGATTTGTACAAATATAGTTTATAACCTGGAATAACACATAGGGTACTTTTTATCCCGGTAGTAAGATCCCGTGGGATAATTATCAAACTTCACGCGGTCGAAAAAACTGGTTGCGCTGACCCCATGTCATATTAGTGAAGCGCAGGCAGATGATCCGATGAAACGAAAACATAAACTATCAATCATCATTATCATCAGCCTATTAATGTTCCCACTGCTGGGACACAGGCCTCCTCTCTAAGAGAGGGAATGGGCTATAACTACCACGATCTACCACGCGGGCCCAGTAGGGATTGGTAGATGTCACAACTGTCTTCGAATTTTTTGGTTCTAGGACATGCCGGTTTCCTCACGATGTTTTCCTTCACCGTTTTGAGAGCAGTGGTGATGAAATAATTTACACAAAGTAATGCGCCTGCCTGGGTTCGAACCCACGACTTACTGTTCGTAAGTCGGGGACACCACCACTGGGCCACCGCTGCTCTCAAACAAACTATCAATGGTAATCACATAAATAATGACAAACATTCCAGATATGACCACCAGAAGCTGCACGAGCTGCACAAGGGGCACGAGTCCATGCACACGACCATGGTCATGATCCTCATAGTGACCCTCATTGTCGCACAAATCATCGTCATGGAGTGGAAGAAGCGACATTACAGGTCTTACGCTGTGAGTACAACGTTATACTTTTATCTATCTTTAAATAATTATGGTATTCTGGACTATATAGAGCAGAGGAAGGCCGAAGAAACGATGGATGGACTGTGTGAAGGATGATATGGCAAGAAAGGAGGTGTCTGATGAGATGACGAGTAATAGAGAAGTATGGAAGAAGAAGACATGCTGCGCCGACCCCAAATAAATTGAGATAAGGGCAGAAGAATGATGAATGATGATGGTATTCCGTATTATTATTATTTATTAAGAAGAATGGATGAACGAACAGACAGACTCGTAAAACGACTTTATTAAGTATTAATACTTCATAACATCATGCTCATAATTCACGAAGGGTTAGGCAGAGTTGTACCCGTGTACCTAGGGGCGAGCTTATTGCCACCAACCGAACACGTATCCAGTCTCCGTGGCTGCAACAGAAATTTGTAATAGAAAAAACTCATTAAGAGGACGCATTTGGAAATTTTGGAGTAATTGATCTCAATTTTTGTCAGTAATTACAAAACGAAAGAAAATATAAGTTGGTGACCTGATAATTCATGATAAAAACCTTATTTTATTAGTTTTCAATACATGATAAGGTAACTTTTGTAACAGAGAAAAAAATATCAAACACCTCTTTTTAAAAAGATATTCACATCTTATGGGGAAACGGGACTGATCTAAGCCTCTTTTAACTTTCTCCGTAGATGAGTCTATACATTATACTCTTTAAAATTGTAGAAGGATTTTCTCAAATTATCGTTTCCAACTAAATTCTAGTACATTGTTACCCTAGGGGTGAAAGTAACTTATTTAGTCCCGAGACGGGGTTTGGTGCCCGAGCGCAGCGAGGGCTCTAATAGTTCGAGGGACTAAATAAGTCTTTAACCCGAGGTAAACACTGTGCTTTTCATTACAAATACAAGGAAAGTAAAAATAAAAACATGAATCAACTCGAAAAAACAAATGAAGATCGGATTGCCGCTTTCCCGCCTATTTTGTTTTTTTCTGTGGCCGGCCAGCTATTCAGCAATTAGAATTACCTATTTTTCATTTTTATCATCGAAAAAATGGTAAATATTTTGCGCAAATCTGTGTTATTTAAAAGAAATAGATGAAACTTAATTATAATAAAGTTATTTAAAAAATACATTATATTCTTTAATTAATACTTATCTTTATGTTATTTCAATTTTACATCGTGGCTGTATAGAAATTTGGAACATGGTTCAATAGAAAAACCGACTTAAAAAAAAAACACAAAAAAGTGAAACAAATGTTTGATTGATTTAGTGTTTTTGTCACCGACTTCTGAAGCTTGACCTTTGTTTGTTTGTTTGGTGTTTTTGTCACCGGCTTCTGAAGATAAAGTTATTTTTCACTTTTTTGTGTTTTTTTTTAAGTCGGTTTTATTTTTTGCAAAAAAGTTTTTATTTTTCCATTTTTAGTTTCCAAACAAATATTTGCCATGAATTTATTTTTCATTGTTAACAATACATGTCATGTAATAGGCTTATCCCCAATAAATGGAACTTAACATACCTAACTATCGAAATCTGGGTGTATTGTACACCTCTGCGTACCGCCTCAGAGCATACCGGCGTGACGTTACGTCATGATGTTGTATAAACAATAAATATCAAAGTGATTGCAGCGATCACCTCAGATTTGCCGTCTATTTTTGAAGAGTTCCATTGTATATCTCCGAAGATCAGCATCAGATCTTCACCAAATTTAAATGGGACCACCTCAGGAGTATACTTTTTCGAATTTTTTTTTTTTTTTGAGAATCGGTCCACAAATGGGGGAGAAATCAGGTAACCTACATAAAAAAAACCACAAAAAAATACATACAGACGAACATATAACCTCCTCCTTTTTTGAAGTCTGTTAAAAAATGAACATTTCTTTTTATAATTTGACAGTTGTCAGTTGAAAACGATTCTCCCTAGGGCTGAAAAGTATTACTTTCAACCCGCTCCTCAGGCAACTTCAGACCTACTTTCAGAGTATGAGTAATGAAAAATAACAAAAACCATTTTGTCGTTTACGTCCTTTAGTTATAAGCTAGCAATCCTCGCCCCGCTCAGACGCTCAGTCCCGGGGCGCGCGTGCCCGGTTTTAGAACAATGCGTCGCTTTATTACTTTGCCTCGGTTTAATATTATTTAAGAATACTGTTAGAATATGGCACACATATTAATAAGAATTTTATCGCAATATTGTGGCGAGGACACTTACATTTTTATAATTTCCTTCCTCCAATGAAAATAAATATTATTTCACCTTTTCACACACACATATTCACATACTCACATACTCACATTTATATACGCGACAAGCAAACGCGTGCCCTATACGCCAAACGACACAAATATGTGATAAAATGGAAGGTGAAATTATGGCTTGGCGTGGAGGACACGCGCGTGCGTTTATGCTCTGGCGTTCAAAAGGTTAACGGCTTACAGTGGCTCCAGCCAGCCTTATTATATTATTATTATTACACTTATGGTGGTCGCGGGTTCACTTTACCCTGTGTAATTAATTTGCTACTAAAACGGTAAAGGTAGCCAGCATTTCTTAGAAGTAAATATTGAAAGACATGCTACATCCACCAACCGCCCGGAGGCCACGTGGTCTAGTAACTCCCACAGCCTTTGTGTCCCAGCAGTGACAAGATTATAGGCTGATTGTGGTGTGTTCCTTCCGGTTCTCGAGACGGGACTGCCTTGTTGGTCTGGTGGTCTCAAAGGCTACCTCTAAACATGAGGTCTTGGGTTCGATCCCAGAGTTAGCCAGCCGAAGTTATTAGAGGCTCTCTTTTGGCTTACAATCTGTCACTATACATTAGGACATTAAGTCATTTCTATGGCGTGTTAGATGGCTTGTTTGGTATGCGTCCTATGATACATCCTCTTACTTAAGGTGAATGCGCCAGGGTGGCCCGCGATGGAGCTCATAAAGGTGTATGAATTTACTTTTTCAAGGTCAAAGTCATTCCTACACCTTTATGTGCTTAGAGGGTTGTATTGATGATTTTGATGATTATAATTCTGTAACTACATACGTCTTACAGCCGCGATTCATGGTTTAATCAACATACAACCTGACACTGACCGGCAAATTGCAAAAACGTAAGAAAATTTGAATTTCGCGGGCTGCCCTGGAGCGGATGCTCGAAATTCAAATTATAGATTATAGACTTAGCATTATGCTTTTTAAGGTCCTTAAAAAGCATAATGCTAAGTCTGTTCGTAAATCTTGTGGAATTCTGTGTTTTAGTTTTTTTATCCTTGAGATGGTTTGCCAGGATGTTTGGGTGGCGAGTTTCTTCTCTTTGACTTAATGTAGCTTTTTATTTCCTCTTTGACTGGAAGTATCTTCAGATCGTGGTATACATAGAGCTTCATTCGAAACATAAATATAACTGGATAATGTGGGTTTACCTCTGCCCAACTCTTCGTTGATTAAGAAGTGATGAAATGGCTTTTCTTGTTCCAGTTCTTCACGATGGTCGCGATGTGGTCGATACCGGTGCTGATGAGCGCCAAGAACCAGTGGTGGAGGTTCATTATCATCTGGAGCATATTCACCATGCTCACTGCTGTAGTCATAAGGAAATCTACCAATAGGCCCATGTCGGTTACTACACCTAGGTGAGATAAGTTTGTTTTTGAAAACAACTCTGTATTTATCGCCTTTTGTTAACAAAAAACTAAATGGTTTGATACCCCCGCACCCGCCCATTGGGTCGCTTGCTGACTAAGCCCGTAGTGTGGCCATAAAATGGAGATAGGAATGTTTGAAAACTACGCGCGCTATCTCGCTCATGCCCGTCGCGCTAGGCCGCTTTACGGCCGTTTTCTATAACTTACTTACGGATAACTGTTGGTTAATGTGCCTTCTTCCGCAGCTATCGGTGAAATTTTAACATGCAAATTACATTGTAAACTGTAAACCAAATAGCTTGGTCGACCGAACGTAAACGGCGGTTTCATATGTTAGATTGATACTTCGCGCCCGTCGACGCCACTCGCAGTGGACACACTTATGTATAGCCACACTCAAAACTTTCATCATGACATTTTCCTCATTCCTAATGTACCACTACCATTGTGCATAAACTATATAACCAGTGTTTCAAAGAGTAACCATGTTCTTTCTTAGGGCTAACGCAGACCGGGCATGGCAAGGGATTTAAATTTTTGCCAATCGACATTCAAACATTAATATAGAAATACGACCGTGACGCATCTTTCAATACAAATCCATTTCGATGTCATGCCACAGGATCATTTTAAAGCATAGCAATTTATGACGTATTTCTATAAAATCAAAGCATTTATTTCAAGTATGCCAGTTACAGGCACTTTTGAATTGTCGAAACAAAGATGAAAATTAAATGTAGCCACAGTCCCAGTCATAAGGCAAAAAACTGTGAAAGTACTGTGTTTGCTCATTCCCTAGCGTAGATCTCTATGGAGAAGAACGGGCAAGAAACTCCATGGACACTCTTTTAAATCAGAATATTGTTACAAAATCTTGGTTACATCATTTATGTTGAGATGGTATATTATGTGAGAACAATGTAGCAAGATGTGCACGTTAACAGTGTCTACAGTAAAAAAAACAAATATACAATTCAAAAACTAAAATAATTCATTCAAATAAGCCATGGCAACTGAGAGATGACCAGTCACAACTGACAGCGCCCGTTCACGGACATGACGCATGGATCAGCACCATTCAACTCAACCATTTTGAAGGGAACTAAATGATCCGACACACGCGCCACCATCAACGAGACATTTGAGTGAGCATGACATACTCTCTATATCAATACGTTTGAATGTCCTTTGGTAAAAAAATAAATTCCCGGTCTGCGTTGGCCTTTGCCGGTTCTTCTCCATAGGAAACCACCAATCCGAACCAGGCACCTATCTTTTGACGTCCTTTTAAGTGCCCAACCTAAGTTAATATTTTTTGTATATAAATAATTCCAGATTAGTATATAAATGGTTCTACCTAATATACAAGCTGAGCTGCTTCCTCGGCGTGGTGGGGTACATCCTGATGATGCTGACGTTCTTCGGCCTGAACCTGGCCTTCGGGCACAAGCCTCAGCAGTGGATGGACGTGGCTCTCATGCTGCTGTTCTATGGACTGTACTTCGGAGTCCTGGGGAGGGACGTCGCTGAGTACTGTACAGATAAAATGGCGGCTTCTATTGGGGTGAGGACTATTTAATTGTTGAATCCTGAGACGCTAAAAAGAAGATCCTGTTTTAAAGTTCAGAAGTTCTTGCAAAGTAATTTTAGAACTTCTAAAGGGTATTATTATCATATTGTCTTGACTTTTCCCATCAGGAATTTCTCAACAGCAGCTATGGAGTGTGAATTGGTGCCCGGTTGATGGCAAAAGGCTTGCCCCCTATTACAAGGGACTAATGCCCGTTTTCACCAGTAGCCCCTAAACAGTAACCTGAGTAAGGTTCCCTTATCTTAGGGGACCCTTCAAATCATCCCCTTACTTAAATTCTGTTTCACCATCCTAAGGGCTACTTATGTAAGGGTCCCCTAGTTAGGTGACGTATAGTGCGGAGGTACTGCGGAAACGTTTATCGATAAATTTTTCGAGTAAACGATTTTATTGATATTTAGCTTAAAAAACAAGATAAAACACGTAATTTCACTCAGTTTATTTGGAAAAAGTAGGGTCTGCACCTTTTAAATATTAGCTAGATAATAAAAAGTTTAAATTTTACTTTTTGTGGCTGTATGGCGTATGCCATTGCCAAATCGCAGTAAAATTTTGAAGTCACGTGACTTGACTTGAGTTATATTTCGTTTGTTTGTTTTTGTTAGCTGGTATTCTTGCGTGATTGCGTGTGTTTTTCTTTGGTGTTGAAATATTTTATTACTTACAAATAAACAATGGCAGAAAAAAGGAAACGTGGACAAAATTTTTCACTCGAAGATAAAGATAAGTTAATAAAGTTACTGCTCCATCACAAAGAAACTTTTTTAAATAAAAAGACAGATGGGACCACAAATGAGGCGAAGAACAGTGCGTGGATAGCCATCACAAATTCTTTTAATTCTACATCAACAATCTTATGAAAAAATCTTTGTCATCGTATTTGTTAAAATCCTTCGATCTTTCACGGTAAATACGAGGTCGCCTTAACAAACTTTGGTTACTTATTAACTCTATATCTTCAATTGCTTCTAAAGCTTCATAATCATCGTGGTCACTATCCATTTTTATCTCGTTAATTTTATGTAATCTTGGTCGGTCACGAAATAACCTAAAATATGTGTCACCTAAGTGTTACGGGGTCGTCATTTCATCCCCTAAATTATAAGAGCCCCTTAATGCTTTAGGTGTCACTTAACCGTTGGTGAAATTAAAACTTGCGTTAGGTGCCCCTTATATTTGTTTAGGAGACACTTAAATTTTAGGGGCTAATGGTGAAAACGGGCATAATGCCCGTTTTCACTTAAATTTTAGGGGCTAATGGTGAAAACGGGCATAATGCCCGTTTTCACCATTAGCCCCTAAAATTTAAGTGTCTCCTAAACAAATATAAGGGGCACCTAACGCAAGTTTTAATTTCACCAACGGTTAAGTGACACCTAAAGCATTAAGGGGCTCTTATAATTTAGGGGATGAAATGACGACCCCGTAACACTTATGCCCGTTTTCACCGCCAACCCCTAACATTTAAGTATTACTTAGCAATATTTAAGTGGCACCTAACTGTAAAATAGCTTTCACCAAGCGTTAAGTGTCACCTAGCGCAATAAGTGGCCCCTTAAAGTTATGCGGCCGAGGAAGGGTCTCCGATTGTTTAAGTGGCAGGTGAGTTTTGTATTGTCTTTAGACAATTTTGAAAAATTGTACGAAATGGACGATATTTTTGAGTTTTTAGATAATTTAGATGCTATAGATGAAATTAAAAATGTGCACAATATATTTCGAAGACCACGCATCTTTAGAGAAAGACCAAATTTCTTTGAAAGTTGTGACGACAGATTTCGTTCGGAGGTATAGGTTATCAAAAGAGAGTGTGATGTTTTAGTCGGAGAAAATTGAAGATTTTTTAGAATTCCCGGACAATAAATAAGTACATAACTAACAAATATATAATAAACCCATGAGAGACATTTGTTTCTACTACGACTGATCATATTATTTACTTTATTTTAAATGTTATATCTATATTTTTATTTATTTTTTAGAAATAATTCAGTGGCAGAAATAAATCAGTTACTGATCGCTTTACGGTTTTACGCCACTGGTAACCACTTGCTCGCAGTAGCAGAGCAGACACCACGAAAACCTACCAAATACAACGACGCGACACACACAACACATAACCTTAAAAATTAAAAAACTCGACTGCGTAATAAATAACTATAAGTACTTAAATAAAAACTGAAAAGAAAAAAACTAGTTCAGGTAACAGGACATATTGACTGCAACAGTCGGGACACATTAAATAACCTAGACTAAAATCATTACATCCAATATGGGTCCCGACTCGCAGTCGGGTTTTTAATTTTTTAAATTATTTTTCATTATTTTACACTTTGTAATTAATTAGATATACCATTTTAAAATGCTCATGTTGAGCCCTTTATCGAGCCGTTCAGGCTGCAGAGCGTTCCAAACATTTGAATTTGGTGCCAAAAATTCATCATTTTGTTTTTTTTTTGTATTTTGATATACCCAGTGTCACTGTCACAGGAAATCCAAATCTAACGACACCTCTCAAGCTAAAATCCATCGAGCCGTTCAGGCCACAGCCTGTTTTAGCTTATATATATATATTTAGCTATAACAAACATTTATCACAACATACATTTATGTATGTTGTGATAAATGTTTGTTATTTATGTATAATTGTTTGGTACGCTCTGTGAAGCGTGCCAAACAATTATAAATACATGCATACTCTCGAAAAACCTAATCCTCCTTCTGGCGCAGTCGGGTAAAAACAAACGTCACGTCAAATACATTGTAATTTTTTTGAGCAACGGCAATGTTCTATACAATTTTGCCTTGTTTCTACCATTATTCACAAGTATATGTAATAAATTATAAAATAAATACGAAAAGGATTTTTTTTAATAGTTTTAATGATTAATTTTACCAATTTTCCCTTGAAATTATGTAAATCGAAATTAGTCGATAATTCTCTTCACACGCGCATCACTTTTAGAAGAAAAAAACTGTCACTTTGTTAGGAAGCCCATAGTTAGGGGACACTTACGTCGGTGAAAATCGATTTAGGTAAGAGACCTATTTAAGGGAAGACTTAGCTTAGGGGTACTTTAGCTAAGAGCCAGTTTAGGGGTCCTTGGTGAAATCGGGCATTAGGTGACACATATTTTTAGGTTATTTCGTGACCGACCAAGATTACATAAAATTAACGAGATAAAAATGGATAGTGACCACGATGATTATGAAGCTTTAGAAGCAATTGTAGATATAGAGTTAATAAGTAACCAATGTTTGTTAAGGCGACCTCGTATTTACCGTGAAAGATCGAAGGATTTTAACAAATACGATGACAAAGATTTTTTCATAAGATTGTTGATGTAGAATTAAAAGAATTTGTGATGGCTATCCACGCACTGTTCTTCGCCTCATTTGTGGTCCCATCTGTCTTTTTATTTAAAATAGTTTCTTTGTGATGGAGCAGTAACTTTATTAACTTATCTTTATCTTCGAGTGAAAAATTTTGTCCACGTTTCCTCTTTTCTGCCATTGTTTATTTGTAAGTAATAAAATATTTCAACACCATAGAAAAACACACGCAATCACGCAAGAATACCAGCTAACAAAATCAAACAAACGAAATATAACTCAAGTCAAGTCACGTGACTTCAAAATTTTACTGCGATTTGGCAATGGCATACGCCATACAGCCACAAAAAGTAAAATTTTAACTTTTTATTATCTAGCTAATATTTAAAAGGTGCAGACCCTACTTTTTCCAAATAAACCGAGTGAAATTACGTGTTTTATCTTGTTTTTTAAGCTAAATATCAATAAAATCGTTTACTCGAAAAATTTATCGATAAACGTTTCCGCAGTACCTCCGCACTATTCGTCACCTAACTAGGGGACCCTTACATAAGTAGCCCTTAGGATGGTGAAACAGAATTTAGGTAAGGGGATGATTTGAAGGGTCCCCTAAGATAAGGGAACCTTACTTAGGTTACTGTTTAGGGGCTACTGGTGAAAACGGGCATAAAACATAACGGGCGAAATGTAGGTGTATTATGTATGTACCGCTGCCTAAGGTAATAATGTTTGTCCCCCAGTACTACACGCAGGAAGGCATGCCGACGCGCCGCCTGGAGCACAACGTGTGCGCCGTGTGCGGCAACCTGCTGCTCGTGGACGTCAACGTGGAGGGCGTGCTCGGTACGTGCGCGCGTTACCTAACTCTTCACAACAATTATTACACTGTGAAACGACTTTCTTTTGGGGTAAAAATCACGTCTCACGGTAAAACCATTTATTAAAAAAAAACTTATGAAAAAGTTGGAATGTTGGCCGCCAATATTTCCGTAACTAGAAGGTTCCCAGGTATGGTGTAGAACAGTGTTCCGCAAAGTGGGGTACGCGAACCCCTAGGGGTTCGCCATTCGACAGCAGGGGGTTCGCGACAAGATTTACGTAACGGTGGCGTGATGACTGGCCGGCACGTGCGACAGACATGGTGGCGCGCGCGCGACTGATTTCGTCGTTCGTCGGTCGCTCTCGCACGCCGCGCTGCCCACCCCGGACCCCGCCCTTCCCACTGCCCGGCCGGCGCGTGGCGTAAACCGCGCTGAGTGATTGATTCATTTGTTTCATTTAATGTGCAAAAATTGTGTGAGCAGTGTGAGCGCGTTTTTGTTGACAGTAAAATATAAACAAAATATTTGCAATCCCTTCGTGCGGCTAGCTAGTTTTGAAAATGAATGAGTGGTTAAAAACGGGTTCATTACGCGGAAAATGTCCAAGTGATTCAACGTTATCTTCGCAATCTGTACAAAGTACATTTACTCAAATTGCGTCTACTTCAGCTGAAAGTTCAGTTTTAAACGAGAATTCTGCGAAATCGAGAGAAAAAGAAAAAACGGTCATATCATCGGCAAAAAAAAGAAAATATGACGAAGACTATCTGAAAATTGGATTTACGTGCAAAGAAGAATCTCAGTACCCAGAGCCACAGTGTGTAATATGTTCAGAAGTTCTCGCAAATAGCTCGATGAAGCCATCATTGCTACGAAGACATTTGGAAACAAAACATCCGCAGTACGTAGACAAACCGATTGATTTTTTTGTTCGAAAAAAGAAAGAGTTGGCTTCTTCGAAAAAAACTATGAAAACCGTCTTAGCTGCTAACCCTGAATATTTACGGGCGTCTTTCCTTGTGGCATATAAAATCGCGAAGACCGGTAAGTCATACAATATTGCTGAAGAATTGATTTTGCCAGCTGCTAAAGATATGGTCAGTTGTGTATTGGGAGACGCATCTTCGAAATTGCTGGATAAAATACCACTTTCAAGTGATACAATTGCACGTCGCATACACGACATGGCACACGATGTTGAAAATCAACTCGTACAACGATTACAAGATAATTATTATGCGATTCAAGTTGATGAATCAACAGATATTAGTGGATTACCGAATTTACTTGGGTTCGTTCGATATGTGTATAAAAATATATGTGAAGAAGATTTTTTATTTTGTAAGACCTTGGAGTCTACGACGAAAGGAGAAGATATTTTTAACACAATTAATGATTTTATTGAAAAACATGGCATAGATTGGACAAAATGCTTTGGTATATCCACTGACGGTGCAAAGGCCATGACAGGAAGGATATCTGGACTAATATCCAGGATTAAAAATCTCGCTCCTGAGGTGAAAAGTATGCATTGTGCATTGCACAGAGAAGCATTGGCGAGCAAGAAAATACCTGAAGATTTAAAAACAGCACTTTCCGAGTAGTAAAAATAATAAATTACATAAAAGCACGTCCGCTTAATTCAAGACTTTTCGCATTATTATGCCGAGACATGGGTAGTGAACATGTTTCATTACTGCTACACTGTGAAGTACGCTGGTTGTCAAAAGGCAGGATAATAGCTCGGTTTGTTGAACTTCGTCACGAAATCTATATATTTTTGAAAGACAGTGACTTCAACCTTAAATTCCGATTTGAAGATGATACCTGGCTTAGAAGAGTAAACTATTTAGCTGACATTTTTTCGTGTCTCAATGAAACGAATGCTTCGATGCAAGGTTCCACGTGCAGTGTATTCACTGTGCAGGACAAAATAAACGCACTTATAAAAAAAATTGAATTTTGGAAAACTTGCTTGAGATCAAATATCTTTGAATGTTTTCCTCTTTTGTATGAATTTATCACGACGAACGACTTATCCGTGGATTCCGAAATAAAGGCTGAAATTGATCTTCATCTTTCTCAGCTCTCCGACGAACTGAAAAGGTATTTTCCAGATATTGATAATGCTAAAGATGGCTGGATTCGTACCCCATTTGCGGTCACGACCGAGAGCGTAAATTCTAGTTTGAGTATCAAGCAACAGGAGTCATTATTAGAAATGTCCGCAGACGAAACTCTTCAAGCTGATTTAAAAAGTATGTCTTTGATAGATTTTTGGGCAGCTAGACAGGAAGAGTATCCCGAACTATCACGCAAAGCGGTGAATTTCCTTTTACCCTTTGCTACAACATACTTATGTGAGAGTGGGTTTTCACACTTGGTCATGATAAAAACTAAATACAGAAATCGACTTGATGCCGAGTCAGAATTAGGGCTTGCAAATATTCGACAATTTTGGAATTCGAATATTCGATATTTTTTAGGGGTATATTCGAATAATTCGAATATTATTCGAATATTAAATAAAATAAAAAGTTTTATAGAAATCATGTGCTTTAATTTCTAAATAGTCTTAATTCTTTAAATCAACATAATATTATTTTTAAATAATATTATTTTAACGCAGTCTTACAAAAACAATCAAAATAATATTTTTTCTGTTATTAGAACAGCTAACATTGAAATAGGCATAACTTAGCTTGTAGTTACGTTTTTGTATTTTTTTTTGGAAGAATTTTAATGGTCAACTTAATAATATACTGATTATGTATCAACAGGTACACTACAATGTTATTCTACTACAATATTCGCAAAAATTGGAAAGTAGAAACAAGTGCTTAAAATATTTTAAAACAAACAATATTTTTCAAAATAAAATAATCTTATTTGGTTTTTCCACCCTGGACACAAACTCAACACAGTCTTATAAAATCAGTTATGAGTATTGTATTATTATATTAAAATCAAACAAAACAATAACAAGTAAAGCACTGATATTTATAATTTAACATTAAATCTTAGTGATAACAAAAATAAAAATCACGAGATCAGATCAGATCTAAGTAGCACGCTACAATTAGTACAAAAAAATACAGGACTTTTTATCTTATCATAAACCTTTGTCCTTTAACGTTTTCCCTGGAAGTGAGACCTAAGGAAACTTAGAGCATCCATGGAATCATCGTTTAGGACACATCTTAGATGGTTGCAAATATATTTGCTGGAAGAAAACACCCTTTCACACTCTACACTTGTTGGTGGTATACACTGCAGAAAGTCGTATGCTTGGCTCAAATTTACTTGTCTAGGACCTCCTCTATCAAATAGCGCCATTTGCATTAGAATTGACGTTTCCAACTCTTCTCTGCATGATAAATTTGCGGTAGATATAGAAGAAGTTGCTAAAATGGTGTTATCGATCCTTTTTTGTAGTTCTTCCTTGAAGCTTATTGCAGTTTCCTGAATTGCTTCATTTTCTCGCTGTCGCTGCTGCTGGTGATCAAATAAGGATCTGTCTTCATTATCATCAATGTCTTGTATTTGACTAAAGTATCTGACGTTAATCTCAGTTATAACTTTAGCAATCGTGTCGTTTCCTGGAGATGGGAAAATATCCGAAGGTGTCTCTGCGTAATATATTCTGGGATTGTGTAGATATTTTAACGTACACACCAGATCTAGTAAGCGTCTCTCATTTCTCTCTATTCTTTCTCCCATTTCTATCTATTCTCTTCTTCAGAGCCTGGAGTAGCTGATTACTTATAAAACTGTTTGTAGCTTGAAGTTTCGCAACCATAAATTGTAGAGCTGTTTCTGCAGTAATCAGATTTGCATTTTCTTGGCACAACGCCTCGACTGTTACCTTTACAATATTGAGTGAAGTGGACAATTCTTGTAGTAAAGCTAGCTCAGAGGAACTAAATGTGATTTCGTTCTTTAAATCAATAAGAGTCTTCATGATAGGCTCTTTTAGTACCAAAAACCTCGTTATCATATCAGCCAAGCTATTCCACCTGGTTTTACAGTCTAGGATCAAGCCCATTTTTTTCTGTTCTTCTGGAAGGTAGTTATAGAAACACTCAATCTTGGTAGGTGATTTCCTAAATAATTTAATATTGTTTCTCACTTTATCTATAACATTTTTTAGATTTACATCCCCGTATACATATTGGTTCCTGTTCAATTGTCTTCCTGTCCCAACTACAAATCCACCTTCTTCTTCATCACTGTCAGAGTCAACATCCTGTCCTGTCGCCCCTGTGTCTTCTGTAGATTCTTCCCATTCTTCTTCTTGGCCATTTTGTGTCTTTTTGTAAATTACATCCAACACTGCACATTGGATGCCGTGTGCAAAACATAATTGATGGTACGGAGGCAATTGTCGACCCATAGCACACATCACACTTGCTCCGTCAGTCACCACACATGCTATGTCCACTTCTAGAGAATGATTATAGGATGCTAGTTTGTCCTTCAAAATATTGGCACAACGTTCTGCTGTTCCCCGGCCAGTTATGTAACTAAAAACGTCTAACACAAAATAATATCAAGTTATTAAATCAACCAAACACGCGTGCAAATGGTGGACAACTGCACAGCGTCACAAAGGCGAACCACCCCCACCCGCGCGCGCGCCGGCCGCATCTCCCGAATGTTCCCTATCGTTGCCGAATCCTGTCGTAAACTCGCACGCCCGCACGTCGAACGACGTTACCTTGTTTGGACTGCGTGCTTGAACGTTGAATTTTGTGTGACTGTGCACATCAGATTGTTGAGTTTTGTGTCTAGGAATTGGTCGAATATTCGAATATCGCAAAATTTCTATTCGAATATTTGAAACAGTTGATTATTCGAATAATTCGAATATTCGACTATTCGAATGCAAGCCCTAGTCAGAATTAAGGTTAAAATTGTCCAAAATCACTCCTAAAATTGACTCCATTTGTGACAAGAAACAAGCACACCCATCACATTAATATTAATAAAAATATATTTCTTTTGGTACTTTATTTGTTAACTTTTATTGAAATAAAAAGCTTATTTTCTTCAACAGTCCGTTTTATTGTTTGATTTAATTAGTTAGTTAAGGGGTTCGCTGTCACCTGGAAACTTTAACAGGGGTACGTGGAGCCGAAAGTTTGCGGAACCCTGGTTTATACCAATAGAACACGTGTATTTAAAGGGTGTAACAATACCCTTAACGAGGCCGAAATGCACTTGTTCTCCCCGTCATTGCGATATTTTTTTTTGTTCTACACCAGGGTTCCGCAAACTTTCGGCTCCACGTACCCCTGTTAAAGTTTCCAGGTGACAGCGAACCCCTTAACTAACTAATTAAATCAAACAATAAAACTGACTGTTGAAGAAAATAAGCTTTTTATTTCAATAAAAGTTAACAAATAAAGTACCAAAAGATATATTTTTATTAATATTAATGTGATGGGTGTGCTTGTTTCTTGTCACAAATGGAGTCAATTTTAGGAGTGATTTTGGACAATTTTAACCTTAATTCTGACTCGGCATCAAGTCGATTTCTGTATTTAGTTTTTATCATGACCAAGTGTGAAAACCCACTCTCACATAAGTATGTTGTAGCAAAGGGTAAAAGGAAATTCACCGCTTTGCGTGATAGTTCGGGATACTCTTCCTGTCTAGCTGCCCAAAAATCTATCAAAGACATACTTTTTAAATCAGCTTGAAGAGTTTCGTCTGCGGACATTTCTAATAATGACTCCTGTTGCTTGATACTCAAACTAGAATTTACGCTCTCGGTCGTGACCGCAAATGGGGTACGAATCCAGCCATCTTTAGCATTATCAATATCTGGAAAATACCTTTTCAGTTCGTCGGAGAGCTGAGAAAGATGAAGATCAATTTCAGCCTTTATTTCGGAATCCACGGATAAGTCGTTCGTCGTGATAAATTCATACAAAAGAGGAAAACATTCAAAGATATTTGATCTCAAGCAAGTTTTCCAAAATTCAATTTTTTTTATAAGTGCGTTTATTTTGTCCTGCACAGTGAATACACTGCACGTGGAACCTTGCATCGAAGCATTCGTTTCATTGAGACACGAAAAAATGTCAGCTAAATAGTTTACTCTTCTAAGCCAGGTATCATCTTCAAATCGGAATTTAAGGTTGAAGTCACTGTCTTTCAAAAATATATAGATTTCGTGACGAAGTTCAACAAACCGAGCTATTATCCTGCCTTTTGACAACCAGCGTACTTCACAGTGTAGCAGTAATGAAACATGTTCACTACCCATGTCTCGGCATAATAATGCGAAAAGTCTTGAATTAAGCGGACGTGCTTTTATGTAATTTATTATTTTTACTACTCGGAAAGTGCTGTTTTTAAATCTTCAGGTATTTTCTTGCTCGCCAATGCTTCTCTGTGCAATGCACAATGCATACTTTTCACCTCAGGAGCGAGATTTTTAATCCTGGATATTAGTCCAGATATCCTTCCTGTCATGGCCTTTGCACCGTCAGTGGATATACCAAAGCATTTTGTCCAATCTATGCCATGTTTTTCAATAAAATCATTAATTGTGTTAAAAATATCTTCTCCTTTCGTCGTAGACTCCAAGGTCTTACAAAATAAAAAATCTTCTTCACATATATTTTTATACACATATCGAACGAACCCAAGTAAATTCGGTAATCCACTAATATCTGTTGATTCATCAACTTGAATCGCATAATAATTATCTTGTAATCGTTGTACGAGTTGATTTTCAACATCGTGTGCCATGTCGTGTATGCGACGTGCAATTGTATCACTTGAAAGTGGTATTTTATCCAGCAATTTCGAAGATGCGTCTCCCAATACACAACTGACCATATCTTTAGCAGCTGGCAAAATCAATTCTTCAGCAATATTGTATGACTTACCGGTCTTCGCGATTTTATATGCCACAAGGAAAGACGCCCGTAAATATTCAGGGTTAGCAGCTAAGACGGTTTTCATAGTTTTTTTCGAAGAAGCCAACTCTTTCTTTTTTCGAACAAAAAAATCAATCGGTTTGTCTACGTACTGCGGATGTTTTGTTTCCAAATGTCTTCGTAGCAATGATGGCTTCATCGAGCTATTTGCGAGAACTTCTGAACATATTACACACTGTGGCTCTGGGTACTGAGATTCTTCTTTGCACGTAAATCCAATTTTCAGATAGTCTTCGTCATATTTTCTTTTTTTTGCCGATGATATGACCGTTTTTTCTTTTTCTCTCGATTTCGCAGAATTCTCGTTTAAAACTGAACTTTCAGCTGAAGTAGACGCAATTTGAGTAAATGTACTTTGTACAGATTGCGAAGATAACGTTGAATCACTTGGACATTTTCCGCGTAATGAACCCGTTTTTAACCACTCATTCATTTTCAAAACTAGCTAGCCGCACGAAGGGATTGCAAATATTTTGTTTATATTTTACTGTCAACAAAAACGCGCTCACACTGCTCACACAATTTTTGCACATTAAATGAAACAAATGAATCAATCACTCAGCGCGGTTTACGCCACGCGCCGGCCGGGCAGTGGGAAGGGCGGGGTCCGGGGTGGGCAGCGCGGCGTGCGAGAGCGACCGACGAACGACGAAATCAGTCGCGCGCGCGCCAC
Organism: Xestia rhomboidea; assembly: GCA_963853795.1. Taxonomy (NCBI): domain Eukaryota; kingdom Metazoa; phylum Arthropoda; class Insecta; order Lepidoptera; family Noctuidae; genus Xestia; species Xestia rhomboidea. The sequence goes on from OY970770.1 coordinate 1,387,472, forward strand.
CATGTCTGTCGCACGTGCCGGCCAGTCATCACGCCACCGTTACGTAAATCTTGTCGCGAACCCCCTGCTGTCGAATGGCGAACCCCTAGGGGTTCGCGTACCCCACTTTGCGGAACACTGGTATAAACTATCTTGTACTTATTTCATCATAACCGCCTGTACTACAGGCTAAGGTTGCAGCTAAGTTTAGCCGGTTAAAATTCAGTTTATATTCATTCATATCCATCTCTAGCCGCAACATTAAATGCAATTTCGGTGTCCGTGTGTTCGTAATTCTTCTCTTCTTAAACGAATCGTTTTGATGATTCTTAGGGTTTCATGATCCGTAATAAGTAGACAGTTGAAATGTTCACAGAATGTGTATTTCTGTTGCCGCTATTAAATAGAGGGGGGAAGCCTCTCCCCCACTACGATGGTACGGAACCCTTCACGCGCGATTCCGACTTGCACTTAAGGTCAACGGGAACTACCATATAGGTTTTCGACACAAAACCTATAGGGTACTTCCGGTTGACCTAGAATTGACATTGTACACCTAATAGGGAGTATAGACCTCAGTATCTGGTATAAATTTCAACTTGCTAGGTGCACCCGTTCCTGAGAAAATCGGTGGTGACAGACGGTTAGACAGACGGACAAGAAAGTGATCTTATAAGGGTTCCGTTATTTCCTTTTGAGGTATAGATTGTCGGTCCACTACTGCATGTATTTTCTTCTAGTTGCATTTCATAGCCGTTTCTTTATTACAGAGAACACATACAAACTAACATGCGGGCACGTGTTCCATGAGTTCTGCATCAGGGGCTGGTGCATCGTGGGCAAGAAGCAGACCTGTCCGTACTGCAAGGAGAAGGTGGACCTCAAGAGGATGTTCACCAACCCGTATCCTTTTACAAATATCACGTTTGTTTTTGTTCTGTTATCTGAATCTTGGATAACTATCTTTCCAGTTTTCTATGAAGCCGTAATATATAAAAATAAAGGCCTTGCAACATCTCGAAAATCCACACATAATGCAATTAAAGCAAGGTTATGCTTTTGACCCAATTGGGCGAATCTAAGGCCGATATTAGACGTTGCACTTTAGTAAATGGTTCATTAGAAAGACTTCATTGTAAAGAACAAAATTACATAGAAATTAACATTCTTCTGCTCATTTGATTCTATTGTCAAATGATAAAATACAACATTGTGTGGAGAAGTGAATTCATTTTTAGGGTTCCATACCCAAAATGTAAAAACGGGACCCTATTACTAAGACTCAGATCAGAATCAGAAATAATATATATTTTTTTTTTTCATATCCTTCATAATTCAATAAGGGGTTAACAGCATGTCTGCCCTTTGATCACAAATCCATAAGCAAGAGAATTCCTTAGCCTGTGCTCAGCTGGGACCGGCCCCACATCCTGTACGGGCAGCTGCTGGACTGGATCCGCTGGCTGGTGGCGTGGCAGCCGCTCATCCTGTTCCTGGCGCAGGGCATCAACTGGCTGTTCGGCCTCGAATGAGGACCGACCCGTCCGTACAGGACCGACAAGCTAACTTGACTCTAGTGTACGTGGAATTGGACTGTTGTTTGTGTGTGAGTGAAGTCATAAGCGTAAATACCAACTAAGGAGCTTTGAATTGATACAAATGTGAGTATAGTATCGTTTTTATTAATCCGTTTGAGGGACCTCGCGTCCGACATCTTGTCGCATTTTGAACACAGTGTTGTTCAAAATGCGACAAAAAGTCAAAATCGTGGGCCAGTCGTGCGGCCAAAGTTTCTTCCCGGTCGAAAGGTTTTGCTGTCCAAAGTCGTGGTCATGGCTGCGTAGTGCGCGTGGTTCCTTAGATTCTAGGCAATTTTTCCAAGTATTCCTTTAGTATTCTTTTGAATTCACTGATCATGCAATTTAGGAAACTGTATGATGTAATCCATTCAAACCGATACCGGTATTTTTATTTTGATGCAAGGATAAATCGTGCTCGTTTGTGTCGATACTACAAGTATTTTATCAGATCGTGCATCACTAATACTAGCAAATTTGTACCCAGGATTTTACTATCATATACCAGTATTTTACAATATGGAGCGACTGCATATCTGACCTCCACAACCCGTTTACTAGGTAATACTGGTAGTAAGCAGATTCTACAGCATTAATCATGTTTTATATTTACCAGACATGCTCACTAGATTCTGTTTCGTAAAATTGTGTGAGAAACAATACTTTACTTGACGGTAGAAATTTGAAATGTTGCGAAGGACAATAAGCAACTGTTCGAATTTCAAGTTTCAGACCTAAGCAGATAGTTGATAATCCAATAACATGTTCAATGTTCGTTACAGTATTTCAAATTGCAACCTTCATAGACTTCTTAAGGTGACACTAGTCGACATTTTGTCCATAGAAATTTCGGGAGGGTATTACTCCACTGTTTGACACTGTACATCCAAAGTTAAACATGATATCGTTTTGTCTCATTATTAACTTTGTCTGTGCGGTAACAGAATAGTTAAATAAAAAGCCATTAAAAAGTTACGAGCTACCAAAGATTCGTTTTTATTGCCAATTTTAACGCAACTTTGGGCGTAAATTAGTAATAAAAGAAGAAGAAGCACAACGAAGCACAACTATGGAAAAAGTCAATAAATTTTACTTGTAATTGATTTATGCATTGGTTTTTTCATAAAACTCGATTTTCCAAAGGCATTTTAGTATTTTTTTACGCGCGCTTTTTACTTTGAATTATCGTGCATCTCACTGAACTCACTCTGTCGGCCACTATGCCAGGTGAGACAGCATGCTTTTTGGCCACGCCCACCAATGAGTTCGAGCCCGTGACTAGTGTCACCTTAAGTTATTTTCCTTTTAATTGGGTATTTTTCCAGTCAAAATAGACATATTAATAATAGTTATTGTATTCAAATATTATCTCTTATGTAGTTAGGCCTTGAGTTCAAGTTTATCAATAGTTACTGACATTATTTGTGCTATCCGAAAATATTAAAAAGAAACTATGTTTCACAAGATATCTTAACATACAAATATTTTAAATTCAAATTTGAGACACTTTGGTATAAATATATCCTTTACATAGAATGCGTATTTATATAATATAATTTATTTGATCTCTTGTTCAAAATTTAGAAAAATATATATTGATTACATTATATTTTAAATTAACACAACATAATGATGTAAGTTCGCGCCCAAATAGCGTAACTCGCTTACAAATACACTCCCCTTCGTTTTGTGGGATAATATTGTTTCATATATTTGAAAACTTCGTCTCTTCGATACTGAATAGCAAAACTACAGCTGCGGGCCTAAAATAGCTTCATGGTCATGACCATAAAGTCCATTTTAAGAATTTAAAATTTACTCTGTAGTGGCCCAGTTGTAACCGCCTTTCAGTCGTACGTCGTTTCGCTTGTTTTTAACCGACTTCCAAAAGGTGGAGGCTATCGACAATAATGACTCAACAAGAAAAATAAGAATTACAGAACGGCGTTTTTTCAAGTTGGACTAAAAATATTTTCATTATATTGCCAATATATTTTGCTTAGAAACCTTTTATCAGAAGATTAAAGGTTTATTTTAAGGTATAATATTACTTTCGTAAATTTTATACATTTATTCAACTGAAATCACCAACCCGTCTTGAGCAAGCGTGGTGATCAATGCTCGTGCCTTCTCTGTATGAGAAGAGGCCTTGGCCCAGCAGTGGGACAGTAATAGGCTGGGATTATTATTTTTATATATTCAACTACATACAACAAAACAACAAAATAGTAGAGTTGTCATCCTTGTCGCAAACGAGCAGTTTATTCGATACCAGTGGGCCTACCATGACGTCTTAAAGCAGGATCGTTTTAATTTCGTGCCAGTGTGGGAAAGAGATGGCGCTACACGTCCTCTATAGCTCCGTCTCTTACCCACACTGGAACGCGATTAAAACGATCTGCCTTCAAGTAATTTGAAGATATCTCTTGAAACCGAAAATTTGAAGATATCTGATTGCGTGGTGGATTATAGCCCACTTCTGAGAGGATATAGACCATAATCCACCACCCAGTGAAACTGAACAGGGACTGGCTTGTCCCAGCAGTGGGAAAAGGAAATATGAGTGTATTACGCAGATTACGCTATTAGGTTGCTCAATGATATAAGTACATACAAATATAATATGTTATATTTAAAACTCGTTATTAGAAGTCTATCTATGTCAACTGTAAGTCGAATAGTTATAAACAATTTTAATTTGTTAGAGAGTACATGTAAGGGTTCTTACAGACGAGCGGCACGTTGCCAACTGCAGCCGTCGACAGGTGGCGGCTGCAGTTGGCAACGTGCCGCTCGTCTGTAAGAACTCTAAAACTAGTAAAAGCCTTGTACGTGTGCATGTATAGGCAACTGCCTCATCGCCGGCGATTAGCGAGTCGCGAATAGAGCTAGCTACTGCGCACGAGTTGTTTGTTGGAGAGCCCTCGCCGGCGGTGTGAACGGTCAGCAATCAACTATAAACATACTAGGTGTAAAAAGACCCTTAACGAAGCACTAAGGCTGTTCTTCCCGTCATTGCGATAATTTTTTGTTGGGCCTGGGAACCTTCTAGTTACGGAGATATTGGAGGTCATAGTTCCAACTATTTTTAATGTTGTATTCCTACATGACCTCTGTAATTGAATGCATCCACCAGCACAATGTTTTGACTACGTTATATTGAGTCATACGGTAAACCGAAAAATTCACCCCAGAAAAAATAGTACATTGTTACCCTAGGGGTGAAAGTAACTTATTTAGTCCCGAGACTACGACGACGCTAATAGTTCGAGGGACTAAATAAGTCTTTACCCCGAGGTAAAAACTGTGCTTTTCATTACGAATACAAGGAAAGTCGAAAAAACAAATGAAGATGGGATTGCCACTTTACCGCCTATTTTGTTTTTTTTTTTCTTTGGCCGGCCAGCTATTCAGCCATTACCTATTTTTCATTTTCATCATCGAAAAAATGGTAAATATTTTGCCCAAATCTATGTTATTTTAGAGAAATAGTTGAAACTTAATTTTGAGTTATTAAAAAATTATATATTATTTAAATAAATAATACTTAACTTTATGTTATTACAATTTTACATCGTGGCTGTATAGAAATTTGGAACATGGTTCAATATAAAAATGAACTATTTTTTTTTATAATTTGACAGTTGTCAGTCGAAAACGATTCTCCCTAGCGTTGAAAAGTATTACTTTCAACCCGCTCTTCAGGCAACTTCAGACCAACTTTCAGAGTATGAGTAATGAAAAATAGTTTTATGTGCAGAATGTTTTATTGACAAATTCGTGAAGGATTCGTTTACACCTTGTATGCATCTCTTTAACTGACACAGGACCTTCATTCTTTTGTACGTTTCTTTAGCGAGATAATAGTCGATAGGTAATGGTTTCTCGCAGACGGAACAAATTTGTGCCATTCTGTCTAAAAAACATTATAAAATTAAAAACTCCTTTTGGCGACTTTTCGACTGATAGTTAACATGGGTGTAATAAGGTTATTCTTAAAAAAATAACCGTTCATTGCTAGCTTGCCTTAAAGTTATTGAATGTTTATGGCAGTGAATAATTAGTTTTTAGAAGATTTATCATACACTGGCTTGCAAAACTAAGTACTACACTTTTAAAACTACAGAAGTTAGAGATTTAAAATAAAAAACGTTTTATTGCAATTTTTATCAGCTTTTTTTTTATGTACAAAATTAAACTCTTTTTCGAGTCCTTTTTGTTTCGAAAGTATATCTTGTGTACTTAAAAAGTTATTGCAATTTGAAAAGTGTGATACCTAGCTTTGCAGGCCAGTGTAGTTTTATACAACAATGTTTTATGTACGGTCGTGTGGAATAAGATGTTAACATTATGCGAGATCTTGAAACATCCTGTAAACAACCTTAGTATTATTTTACCCTAAACAACTTAATTAGTCATTGTACTCATCATTATGAACAATTTTTACTATGAAACACATCCTGAAATCGTGAACAAATCAGCTGCCTCCAAACACTTGTGTTAGCATAACTCGTCAAATGGGATCAGCAAATTTTTTCTCCCGATTTCAGGATTCGTTCCGTAGTAGAAGTTCTGTATTTGTGCCCGGTTGATGGCCCCCAATTACTTGGGACTTAATGAATAATGAATTTAAATGAAATAATGAATTTACTTTTTCAAGGTCAAAGGAATTCCTACACCTTTATGCGCTTGGAGGGTTGTATTGATGATTTTGATGATTATAATTCTGTAACTACATAGTACGTCTTACAGCCGCGATTCATAGTTTAATCAACATACAACCTGACACTGACCTGCAAATTGCAAAAAACGTAAGAAAATTTGAATTTCGCGGGCCACCCTGGCGCATTCACCTTAAACATAACTGGCGAAAAGTGGGTGTACTATTAGGTACACCTCTGCCTTACCCTTCGGGGGTTACAGGCGTGATGTTGTGCTGTGTTAGAAGTTGCTTATGATGATGAACACAATGACCCCTTAAGAGATTTTGGTTAGCTTAACCCTTCATGTGCCGGAACGCGACGCGAGACTTTAATTGTTTCTATAATTACGGCATGCGAGAGGTTTTAAGTTTGTAAAGTGCCTGCGTGGGGGATCACGGCCCTTTCCTCACAGAGAGGAGGCCTGTTTTCTAGCAGTGGGTGGGGACATTATAGGCTAAAACACATGCTATTTTTTGTACAATAAATACAAATTTAAAGTTTATTAATTAAACGTGAAATGTTAGTCTTCATCCTTCGACACGTGACCGACTTTGTACATAATAGTAAGCTAACGGAAAGTTGTAAGTATGTTAAATTATGTAAATATAAAAACAAATGTTATAACTGGTGAAATGTGGCTGTACCTACAGGATTACAGGCGTTGTGTTACGTTTATATTACCTTTTTTCGTCGTGAATAGTTATAATTTATGATGTAGTAAGCAATACTTGGAGAACTTCTTGTGAGAAGGTATTTGAGATATACCAATTTCAATTCTGTTGGAGTTACGCCCATTTTGACTCAGTCCTTTTGCTCTTAGTTTCCAAACATGTCAATATTAAATATGTTTTTGGAAAAATTATCTAACTTTAGTTGCATCACAGCTGTTCGTTTTTGTATAGTATGAGTCGTTCTAAAGTCAGCTTCATTTGCACTATTATAAAGTTGACATTTTTAAATTAGAAATAACATCAATTTGAATTTTTATGTGTATTGGTGATTTTAGTGTTGTATCATACACATAAGGTTGTATTTTCTGTTAGCACACTGGCATTAAAGTATAGGTGCATCACAGTCACAGTAGCAACATTCAAACAAGAAAAACCACACTTCACTTCACTATCAGTATCATCACTACAAATTATAAAACAAAGTCGCCCGCCGCGTCTGTCCCTATGTATGCTTAGATCTTCAAAACTACGCAACGGATTTTGATGCTGGTTTTTTTAATAGATAGAGTAATTCAAGAGGAAGGTTTTAGTATATAATTTGAGGGCGGGCGAAGCCGCGGACATCAACTAGTATTTTTATGAAATAAAGTTGTTGTGAATGACAAATTGTTACGGTGGACATAGTCACGAGCAACAATATGATTACAAAGCATTTATTAGGAGAAGGATCTTGGAAACCAATGTCATTATGAAATAGGGCACTAGAAACAATGTCATTATGAAATAGGTCACCAGCAAATAACCGTGTACCTTGCTAAGTCTTCTTTTTTCGTGTGGTTAGTGCCTAACCTGGTGTCAGAGTTTTTATGCCGCCCATGGGCCTCTGACTTCGCTTTACATGCCGGCGAGAAATATCTCACAGGCATGCTGGTTTCCTTACGATATTTGCCTTCACTGAAGCAAGTGATAATTATACAATACACGCATTAACGTTTGGGTTCGAACTTGAGACCTATGACTTGGCAGTCCGACGGTCACACCACTAGGCTATCACTGCTTGTATGTACTTTGCTAAGTGTACAAACATTAATACTCGTGACTAGGATAAATGTGTTGTGTATTTTGTAGTCCTGGTCTGAATTGCACCTTACCTACATGTTGCATAAATTATCCCACCAATAACTTTATGATTCTTTGCTTTTCCTCACACCTGTATTGCACTTTGTTCGTGACTTTGGAACACCCTTTAAAAACTTTCAATAAAAAAAATCACGTATATAATGATTTTTAAATTTATATTTTATGCGCCCTCTTACATGGGACGTAAACGTAACTGGCGTAATGTGGGTTTACCGTTAGGTACACGTCTACCGAACCCTTTGTTAATTACAGGCGTGATGTTATGTTTATAATATCGTATGCGTTCTTCCTCATAATATTCGTGCTATGCCATTCCATGTTGAAACAACTATGTATGTGAATTTATTAAAAGTATTTTTGTAAAAAAAAAAACGATCAATTAAGTGATGTATTTATTAAAATAATTCTTATGTTATTTTGTACAAAAATAAAATGATGTTTGGAATGTATGATTGTGTTTTTTTTTTGCGTTCCGTGAATTTTGATGTGTGAACGACACGATTCTTTGAGCTGCTAAAATCTAATACTGTTTGAAATCGCCTTTTTTGTGGGTGGCATCTCGCAACTCGCAAGTCTCGCAGGTTGTCGTCTGCTTAGCCTGGCTATCCTGTGGGTGCCTTGAATGTAAGGCGGAGGCCTTACACTCAAGGCAGGGCGAGAAACTTACAATTAAGCAACTACCCGCTAAGGGCACCCCCTGCGGGGTACGAGCCTCGGCTTAGGGCGTCGCTGGGAGACGACAGCAAACGGACAGGCTGGCTCAATCGATATTTGAAATCGCCGTGTGATCTTAACCGTATATAATAATAATAATGGTAGTATCACGTTGTATTGGGATCGACCTATCCCCACTGACAGGACTGTTGTTGCCAATAGGCCTGACATTGTGGTGATAGACCGATTGGAGCGTCGCACAATGATTGTTGATATAACGGTCCCGCATGACGAGAACCTCGTGAAAGCAGAGAAAGATAAACAATTCAAATATCTAGATCTGGCTCGCGAGGTGGTCGACATGTGGGACGTGGGTATAGCAGTCATTGTGCCGATAGTCGTGTCGGCCAAAGGCTTAACAGCCAAGAGCCTCGACCAACATCTTAGGAGGCTCTCGCTTGGCAGCTGGATCAAGGGCTTGATTCAGAAAGCAGTACTTCTGGACACGGCACGTATTGTTAGGAGGTTCCTCTCTCAAGAGCCCTGATCACCGGCAGCTCGGACCCTGTTCCCAGTTCTGGTGGGCTACTGTTTTTTATATTTTGAAATGTTTTTTATATAGTTTTATTAAGAAATATTTAAAAATGTCAAAAATATGTATTTAAATGAATAAACGAATAATAAATTTATAATTTATTTATTGACGTAAACAAGACATTACAAGGTCGTGAATCACTGGTGCCTGTGGTAGGTAGTGAATTACCTGTATTACAGGTCACCAGGTTTCCACTCAGACAGCAATTTACAGAAATCATTGTTTAGTACCAATGTTAAAGGATGGTTTACAATTAAAAAAATATAGGTATCATCACTAAGAGAAATAAAAGTATAAAGTAATATAATAACAACAAAACAATTTAGTATAATTACTTACGTGGTGTAGGTAGGTGTGTGTGTATGTGTAACTGTGCGTGTGCTTGCGCGTGTGGGTTTGTGCATGAGTGCGCATGTGTATGATGTGCCAGTAAGTTGTGGGTCAATTAAGCCAAAACCTGCAACAGACCCTCTGTTGCAGTACCTATATGACTGCTGCAGTAGCCAATTTTGAACAGTTATTATATTTTAAGGTCGTGTTGGTTTAGTTGATGCACGGATAGTATTTTGTGTATTTTATTGTAGAGGTATGGTCCGAGGAAAATAAAGAAGCGTCGGCTGAATGATGTTTTATTTTGGTTGGGAAAGATGTGGCAACAAGGCGGTTTCGAGTTTCGACGCACTGGTCCCTGTGTGTACTGTGACAGTGAGTGCTGTTTGATAACTGTGGCCAGAATAAATAATTGCCTTACAGTCAGTACTTGGCAGTATTCGTACAGTTCAACTGGGGGAAATAGGCGGGGTTTGAAACAACATACATTAAGGACCGCTCTATGGGCGCGTTCGACTTTTATCAGGTTAGATTTGGCGGCACCTCCCCAGGTCGTGTTGCAATAGTTTAAAATCGATTGACACAGCGCTTGATAGACCATCTTCATAATGTCTGCACCTGCGGATTCGCGCAATTGCTTAAATATAAAAATGAGCTTCCGTACGCGGTTAGAGAATTGGTCGATATAACTTTTGAATGACAGATGACTGTCTATCACGACGCTGAGATATTTGATGTGTGTGACTTTATCTATACTAGAGGTGTTATCAGTATAGTTGTAATTTGAGGGAGTACATCAGATGGAATTGCGGTATTGCGAATGGAGAAGTTTAGTAACTTGGTTTTGGAGACGTTCAGGGTGAGTAAATTTGTTAAGCCATTCACTAACAGCATTAAAGCCTCTCTGTGCAAGGCAGTATGTTTCAGCCCAATTGTTCGAGGAAAATACGAGTGCTGTATCATTCGCATTAGAAAATATCGCCCCGTTTATAATTATAATGTTACATAAATCGCAATTAATTTATATAACATAAGAAAAGGCTCGGTCCAAGAATGCTGCCCTGGGGCACCCTGTAAACAATTGGCATCTCAAAACTAGTATGCGGCCCTATTTTTACACATTGGGTTCTTTCGCTGAGAAAGCTCTCGAGGAGGGACAACTGAGTACCTCTAATCCCCATATTCTCCAGCTTTTTTAACAGGATTGGGATCGAAAACGTGTCGAATGCCTTTGCAAGATCCAGGAATAGAGCGACACATTTTTGGTTTTTGTCAAGCTTTCTAACTATTTGGTCAACCAGGTGATGTTTACTGCATATGCCGTTGATGTTTTTTTTGCGGAAACCAAATTGGTTATTTGATAGGAGTTTACGTGATTCTAAATAATCTACAAGTCTAATATTGATATTTTTTTCTAAAATTTTTGACAAATCTGGAAAAATGAAATAGGCCTGTAATTTTCAACACGGATTCGATCCCCTGATTTAAAAATAGGGTGAAGGAGGGCTCTTTTAACCTTTTGAACGCCAGAACATAAACGCATGCGCGTGCCCTCCACGCCAAGCCAGTCCCGCAGCCCCGGACGCTTTAATAGGCCTACGTCTACGTGATAGTGCGATAATGACAGGCTCAATTAACAATTTAGCAGCAGTATTGGGGTCCTGTGCTGTGAAGACATGATCAAAATTCAATTTTTCCATGTCAGTTGTTAAGTTATCTTCGTCGACCCTGGTAATGAAAGAGCCCTGGGCAGCAGTGGATTTCCTCATTGATATAGCCACCAGAACTGCATAGTGGTCAGTGATAGTAGTCTCTAATACCAAAACCTTCGTAGGCAAAGAGGTCTAAATGTTAACGTGATCCAAACATGTACACCCATGTGTTGGGAGGGTAAGCCCCGGATATAATCCATGGTGCAGCAGAAGATCTAGATAATCCAGAGTAAAAGTTGATTTATTTCCTTTACCAATATCTATGTTAATATCCCCCACCACGAAAATATTTTAATAGGATTTATGAGCGCTGAGTACTCTGTCTAGGGATTGTATAAAGTTGGATGGGTCTTTAAATGCATATGGTCTATAAACTGGTATGATGGCAAAGTCAGAACCTATGGTGACCACTAAGCAACCTTGAATCAAGAATCACGGGTTCCTTTATTTTTATATTGGTTAAAGTTGATTTAATAAACATAATTACTTACGGAGTTACGGAGATATTGGGGGTGAAAGTTCCAACATTTCCACAAGGTTTTGTTTTAAAATAAATATTTTTAATGTGAGATTTTTACCTACTTTAAACACTTCCACGGCGCCCGTACTATTTATTCAATCCATCCATTCATTGAGTTTTACCGTGAAACGTGATTTTTTACCGCATAAAAATTGTCGTCCTTTCCCAGCAATAATTTTTGCGTAAAGTTACTTATTACGATGTTTAGAATGTCGTGCGTTCCTGTACAGTCGTGGTCTTTTCCGCCTGATCAGTTAAATTTTTTTTCGCTTAAATCATGCGGAGGCGCCAAGTCACTCCACCTTAAACTTTAGGCCTATTAGGAAAGCGTCAACTTTGGCGCGCAAAATAACAATAACTCTCGTTTGGCATGTGTCGCCGATCGGTATTTTTTTCATTAATTATTTATTATAAAGTCAACGGGGCGGGGATAGAGAGCGTTTCTATGTTTAAAGTGCAAGCAAAAATTAGCTTAGTGGTGATCAGGCGGGAGTGTCCTCGATAGTACCTACCTGATATTATTTTGACCTGGCTGGACGGTTTCACGACCAACTGAATGCGTCTCAGACAGAATGTAAAAACATTCAACCTCCTTCATGATGTTTTAAAAAGTATTTACACAGAAAAAACCGGCAACAGTTTTTTTTTTCTAAAAGCCATTAAAAGTAGAAAATTTAATCTCGTTCATTTTTTTCCAAATGCTGTCAGAAAACAATTCATACAAAACCTAAAACAAACCGTTTTTCACAAAAACAATGTAATTTTTTAAAATATAAGTTTAAATTGGGTGTGTTCGATATTTTTTATACTGATGACAAAATTTCCTTCACTAGTCAAGATGCTGGGTCCATTTCGACATTGTCACATGAAGCACTTGAACCATGCAGCCCTCGCATTGACCAACACATCTCTCGGGGAAGTTATCAACGGAATAGGTAAGACAAGTTGCGTTTTTTACAAGCTTCTATGTAACTGGCACTGTTCGTATGTACAAAAATATATATGTGTTTCCCGCTTCACAATTTGCAAACCATTTTACGACCCCTTGTCCCCTTGTCCTTGCTTGTTGGTATCCGATTGAGCTGAAATTTTCCACACACTGTTGGTTCTGGTGACAATACTGTATTTTTATGACAGACATGACCTGATCCTGCCAGGATCGTCTCCTCACGAGAGAACTGCTCGACGGTTACAAAACTTTGTATACGCATTCAATGTTCCTGTAAAAACCAATTTTTCTTCTTTTCATTTTAATAACTGGTTGTTTTTTTTTAAACTTAAATATTTATTTCATATTTTATCCAAGTAGGTAAGTACTATTTGGATTTTAGGGATGTAAATGACCCCGCGATCCCCCTCTGTACCCCGCCTGAGGAGAAACCAATACCGTGACAAAATAACAATCTTGGAAGATCAATTAAAACCAGATATACTTACCTAAATCCTTACGTTACGTTAGACGTTGGATTGTTTTGTTTTTTTGATCTTTTATCAGCTTTCTCTTGGTCTTTTAGCTTGGAAAGGCGGTATGCCACAGTATACTTTGCCTGTCAATAAATGTTATCTGCTGAATACGATCAGCATCGTAATGAAATATTTTCCTGTATAGAGACCATACTAAATGCTGTCCGTTTGGTTCTAGCAATGACTCGGAACTATTCCTCGGATAAGAAGGATGGATCAGGTTGCTGTAAAGACGTTGCGCAGACCGCTGGCATGAAAGTGGAGCCATGGCCCAAGCCCGACCAGTCGCCGCAGCCGTGGCGGCCGGAGTGCCAGCTAGGGCCGCAGCCGCCTAACTACGACCCCTATAGAATAAAAGTCCCCGACACCGTCGTCCCTCCGCTCCCGCCCAGTAATGTCAAGGTAAATAAACTTTTGTAAAGGCATTTATCGATACACACATTAATTGAACCTTTGCGACGTTCTTGAAACGGTGTTTGAATAGTGCGTTTGACGAAATCAGAGCCCCGCGCCGTGAAATTAAGTATCTAATGAAATCCAGCTTGTGCTTTGTTCATCAGCGGACCCACGTGCTGAACGCCTCCACTGACCAGCAAAATCAAGAACGACAAGCCTGCCAGCAAGATCAGGGCTCCGAAGGATACCATCACGGGTACCACCACCACGAGCAGGTCTTCGAGGGACAGGAACCCAAAGACACAGGCTTCTTAGGACGGATCAAAGGGTTCCTCGGAAGACTGAAAGGCAAAGGGAAGGATCGAGGAGATTCCATGATGACTGGCGAGCGAAATATCAACTGGCTATACCGTTAACTCAACACGTTGTTGACTCGATTCAAAGCTCTGGTCAACCTGAGGCGAATCCCACACAGCGCGCGGGAGGAAATACGCGTGCGCCAATTGTGTAAACTTGTAGTGGTGTTTAAACTGGCGCAAAACATTAAGACGACAGACATCCCGCGTGCCGCGTGGTGTGCGCCTCAGTTAGAGCAGAGTTTAATTCAACTTAAGCAAACTGAACTTTATAACCATAATATACACACCCAAAGATCATTCTGAAATAGATCTTTTGCAATACAATCAAGTGGTTTCATTTTAATTATTATACATATAAAGTTATCGAGGGCACTGAATTTCGTCCAACGCACTATAACACCTCCTGATAGCCTGCCGATAGTCCTGAAGTGAATAGTTACATTTTTTGACAGGAAATTCCGACTGAGGACACAACGGAGCTGTTCAAAGATTCGGGATTTAGTTTGCAATCGAATTCTAGTGTTCAAGATATGTTTCATAATTCGCCTATCGTGCACCCAGACTACTGGAAAGATAAGCCATCGAGGAGACTGGCAGAATTAGTAAAGGAAGAGCTGCCCAACCTGGGGTACCACGGCAAAATCAAGTACAAGTATGCGTTCCACGAGCCGTGGAAGCCACTGGACCGCATGACCTTGCTGGAGGAAGCCGAGAAACAAGAGATGGACCTGATGCACGGGGAAACGTTGGTGAAAACAGAAACGTAATGCGAGAGGCTCTGATTTCTGATTAGAAAAAAATAGAATTAAAACTTGAGCTTGGTTTCTTAAATGTCGCATAGTGTCTAATAAATTATTTTTGGTTGTTTCATTACTTGGGGCTTTTTACTGTTCTTATCTTTTTGGTTTTCAATTATGGCAATGTAACATATTTCAATTGAGTGAGACGAACAGATTTACTTGTATGCGGCGCAATGTATTCGCGCGCGCATTTGTTGTTTGGCAAAGTCGTAATACAAGATGGCCAACTTTATTATTACTACGAAAAACTCCTCAAGCTACCGCACACTTGCGACAAGACTGTCTTTAGACAGACAATTACCCTACTAGTGCGAGCGAGAATACCATAGTTCGTCTTGCTTGCACTAGTAGGATATTGTCTTGCCCTTACAGCGTCGACTGTGTCGCACATACCACTTGTCTACTTCACTTTAGGACTCGTTCACCGCCGGGTCACTTGTAAAATCGACGAGCTTTGCCTACTTTTATTTACTTACTGTCCTATGACGCAATCACACTTGGCTGTCAGCCCTTGTCGGGTTCGGGCTTACTGTGGAAACTGTGAACACTGGTGGACGCACAGGAGAACTGGTGTCGGGCGGCAGTCCAACCTTCGGCATTAACCAAAATGCCGAAGTTATGTTTGGATACAGTGCGGACAAAATTGTTGCAATAAGAAACACTGGTGCTATTGGGCAGTGTTTGGGGCGTTCTTTCCAGTTTAACGTAAGGTCAAGAAAACTATTAAAGGTGAGGGATTCTGTGGTCTGTCTATAGTCACGATAACGTTAAATTGTTTACAATGTTTGTTCATTTGATAATGTGTGTTAGCTTGACCTTGTAGCCGATGATCGACTATGCGTGCAAGAAGCAGCGCGGGCCCTGTTCACTGAAGCCGCTGTTGGACCCCCCACCCCCTCCGCCGCCGCCGCCCCCGCCGTTCCCCTGGATCTATGTGGCGGCTCTGGTGTCCTTCTTCAGTGCATTCGGGATGGTCAGTACCTAACTCATTAGAAGGATGGCAGGCGCACATCCGCACATGTCTCACCGGACGAGGAAGCGACTAGCTATCGACAGTTGTCTCGCTCAAGTAACGTACAAGATTGTAGGTCGCGTATCAGTCAAATAAATCCGGGGAGAACTCTGTCTCGTTTTCAGTTGTTAGCTCTAGTCGGTTCTCGTTAATTGCCGGCGGTGCCGCGGTGGGACAGGTGCGTAAGTCATAATTGCACCACTATTACAATAGCTCACTTAAGGCCGTTTTTTAAATTTAACTGTCAGTTAATATGCCTACGTCTCGAAGCTTTCGGTGTTTCTATAAACAAAGTTAGCTTGAAATATCCTATCCGCGTCACCTACCTGTCACTTGATTCATAGGAAAATAAAAAAAAGCTTTTCTTTGACGTTTTGTTTCTGACCATCCGTAAGCTAAATGTCAAACAGACAAAGATAGCAACCTACCGATACCTGTTAGTAAGTTATTGAAAATGGCCGTTAGTGCAAAAATGGTCTACTCTACTGTAAAAGAGTATGGCGACTTGAATGTTTTTTTTATGTACCTGTTAAATGTTTTATTTATATCAATGTGACAGTTTAAAGAAGTCTTGCTGTGAACAATAGTTACTGTGAAAAAAAAATATTAGCCTATTCTGTCCCACTGCTGGGCAAAGGCATTCCTTTCCAACTATCCCGGTGTTTTTGCCTTTTTTGGCCACTCAGTCAGTCAGTCACTCAGACTCATCCATTAATTACGTGAGGCAATTATGGCGATTTTACGACCCCCCCCCCCTCCCCCCTTGGTGAGGTGCCGTGAGATTTGAGTAGATTAGAATTATTTAAATAACATAATTTAATTTTCATTACAAATTTATGATTAAATATTGTTGTGTAGGATTTAGCCATATTTTAGTGTAGAAACATTTCACGCAATTTTTCAGTGTTTCTTGCCGGAAAAAAAATTACGCAGATACCTCGTGAGATTGGGTGTCATTCGGCTCAACGCCTTACCCCCTTTTTTTTTTTTTTTAGGATGGGAAATCATCAAATGACTTCTCCCGCTCTGGGCGGAGCAGGAGGGAGTGTCAGACTTTTACTGACTAAAACCTATCCATGTTCCTTCCTCGCCCTTTGTGTTCCGGGGCCACGGTATCTCTTTCGAATAGTCCCGCAGCCCCGGCAGGCTTCGGTCCTTGCGGACCCCTTCCCTATTGCTGACTCTCTTTGAGGCGCGCGTGGAACACGAACGCGCCGTCGACACGGCCTGTCGTCATGAGACGTACGGACGGCGAGCTAGCCCATAGCTCCCCGTCCACAGGCCCGCGCCTACGGTGGCCGGAAGCCACCACGTGGCCCCCGACGCCCGGGGCGTCTCCCGCGGCGGCCGGGACGTGAGGATCTCTCCCTGTCCTGTTCCGCCACCTCCTTCGCTAGCATGACTGCTACGCAGAAGGAGGTGACGGCGTCCCATTCCGTCTCGCTCCGGACCATGGATTGAACCAAGGCCGGGAGCGAGAGGTCGCCGCCGCCAATCGCCGCTACGAGGACACGGCGGTGCTCCGCCCAAGCGGGGCACACCTCCACCGTGTCCTCCGGTCGATCCTCACAATGGTGACACCCGGGCGTTTCCTCCCGCCCGATTCGGTGCAGGAACTTACCGAAACATCCGTGTCCGGTAAGAACCTGCGTCAGGCGGAAGGTGAGGACGCCGTGGCGTCTCTCCAGCCACTCCTCAAAGAGGGGACTTATCGCCACTATTGTGGCGTGCCCTGCACGGGGTTGCGATAGTCGCTCTCTCCATGTCGCCATGAGATCCCGCCGGAAGTCCGTCCGCTGAGCGACAATTTGCCGCGGCAGCGGAGTTTCCCCCCGGCGTAGCGCCTCCGCGCGCCACTCATGTAGGCGCGCGAGGACTTGCCTCCAGATCCCATGCCGGCAATCCGTCAAGGAGGTTCGCCGCCTCGCGGGAGATCGTGCGGTACCCCCGGACCAGCCTTACGGCTACCACCTTCTGGGGCACGTTCAAGTGGTGGGCGGCACGCCGCCTCAATGAACGTGCCCACACCGGGGCCCCGTAAAGGGCCATGGACCGCACGACTCCCGCGTAGAGCCTCCGGCAGGAGGAACGCCTTACCCCCTAAACACGTCACGTAATTAATGGATGCCCCCGTAGGGAACGAGTCCAAATCGTCAGCCAGCCATCGCCAGCGTTTCTTTGGCCTACCTCGGTGACGACGGCCGTCTTCTGCGTAACGATTCTGGCCTATCTGTCCTGACACATACTAGAAATGTGACCCGCCCAGTCCCATTATAACCTCGTATGCTTGTCGCCAACATCCCTGATGCCTGTCTTGAAGCGTATTGTGGTGTTGCGCATACGATCGGTGAATTAATGTTACGGTCCATGGCAATTTGGCGAACCTTGAGTTTGGACTTCTGAGACAGGCAGGATACACATGTCGACGTGCTCACGCTTAAGTGAGATAAGACGGTCGGCCTTAATAAGCGCCTTCATGGACCAGAAGCTTCGCCCAGATGTTAGTAAAAACAAAAAACAATTGCGTTGGATTAAGCGTAAAAATACCTACACTTTACCATTATGTATTTATTAAGTAAACAATGATCTTTTAGACTTTTTAGAGCAAATAAAAAAAAAATATAATCTCGACTGGTGACTGGTAGCATTTTCTTCCACGTTTAAGTATGCCATATATCCGACTGCCGGATATCTATGTATCCGGCCAAGCCTCGGCCGGGTGTATTCGGTATTTATCCAAACCACTTTGTTGTATATCTGTAATTTGCATTTTCTTTAAGGCATACAAGATGTATTTGTGGGCAGAAATGAGGCGAAAAGCGAGCGATAAAGTAATATGTAAGTGAAACATTTTTTAAAGTAATTTAACGAAATCTAGTGTGGGTACTATAACTATCGTATTTGCTGTCCAGGGCAACCTCGAAGGAAGGTCAAACGGCCGAATTCCGAACGGGATCTACCGGATTGTGTCCAATATCTCATCATAGGTACCGGAGCGGCGGGCTGGGCTGCGTACCAGGCCATCATGCAGCACGACAAAACTGCTAAGGTACACGATATGACAAAACATCGAGATGTCTTCTTAGGGTTCCGTATCTCGACAAAAAAAACGGAACCCTTATATCACCTTGTTGTCCATCCGTCTGTCTGTCAAGACCCTTTATCTTGGGAACGCGTGGAGGTAACAAGTTGAAATTAAAACCATATACTGAAAAAAACTTCTAAGTTTACGTTAAAAAAAGATACGGCCGTTTTTGCCGCAACTAACGTATATATCGACACTCAAGGGAATCAAAATTTATAGGGTACTTTCCGTTGACCTAGAATCGTGAAATTTAGCAAGAAACAGTGTCTTACAGCACATGTAAAGGAAAAATCCGAAAACCGTAAATATGTTCAGTCCCTGGCCAAATTATTAGTCGCACTATAAGATCTTATGTAAAATGTTAATTTCAGCTGAGACCATAGAGCTTTATTGTTTATCAATGTATATTTTTTTATTATCCACTTAATTATCTGTTTTTAACACAAATAAAACATCATTATTTTAGAAAAAAATACGTACCCTCTATTTATTAATTTTGAAAAAAAAATGTGGTCATTGCAGCTGTTAACTTGGGCTTCCTGGCGAGGCGGCAGGCTTTGAAATCTTATTCTTTTAATTTCGAAGTAAATTAAAAGAATTCG
This sequence comes from Xestia rhomboidea, assembly GCA_963853795.1. NCBI lineage: Eukaryota > Metazoa > Arthropoda > Insecta > Lepidoptera > Noctuidae > Xestia > Xestia rhomboidea. The sequence goes on from OY970770.1 coordinate 1,407,071, forward strand.
ATTTTAAAGCCTGCCACTAAAAACCTACAAGATTATACGGAACCCTCGGTGCGCGAATCCAACACGCACTTGACCGTTTTTTTTTATTTTGTAGGTACTACAAAATTTCATAAAAATCATAAGATTTTGATGCAATTTTGGTACGTACGTACAGATATTATTTTTTATAATTATAGAAATTATATTTGAATGTTCTGAATGTTCCACACTGCATGGCAAAGCCCTTCCCCATGTATCTTTATTATATGCGTCTTAAATGAACGTACTATACACATAAAACTTCCGGCATCAATTCTCTGAATGATGGTAAGTCCCGTATCTATATCGGTGGCGTAGTTCTAGTTATGAAAAACAACGCAGTCACACATACAGAGGAAAACCGTATGTGCCTTCTGACTTGTATCTACATTAATTATTTAGGTGTTCTTCATTACCAAAGAAGACTCGCTACCGTATAGAAGGCCGCCTCTCAGCAAATTCATGTGGTGGAATAAGGACCCTCCCGACATTATGAAACTTCATTACGTAGAAGAATTGAGGAGAAAAACGTGAGTATTTATATAAATATTGAAGCTTCTTTTTTCCAGCAGTACCTCTTGTCTTGATAATGTTATTTATTGGTTTCAATTTCATCTACAGTTGTTATTTACCTGTCACATAAACCAAGTGTCTCGTCAACGATGTTATAGGTCATTGTACTAAAAATCTGAGGAGATCACAACTAAAATGCATGAAGATTTGAACATGCTGTGCTTGGCTGCAACCGGGGCGAAAGTTCGGCTTTATAGAGTGTTGTTTCTGTCATTAAAAAAATAAGCAGTGTACCCTGACGGGACTTTACATATCTAAAACAATGACGACCTCCCATACTAGCTTTCATCCTTTATTTAACCACTTCAAGGGGTGAATTTTCAAAATACCTTTCTTAGTGCACACCTTCGTAAAGTTTGGTGCTATCACGCTGCTAGTGAAGCACAATTTTTTTTTTCAGGATGTACAATGCGGAATGTATAGAATTCATGGACCCCATTAAGTTTTACCGAAAGAAGAGGGGTCCGGCGGTGTCCATAGCATCAGGTTGGTGTGTCCTGAGGATCGACCCGGATGACCACGTGGCCTGGGTGAAGACTTTCTGTGGGGAGCGGCCCATCTACTACGAACGGTGTCTCCTCGCTCCCGGTGAGCTAATATACTATGTGTTTATCTGTCGGTTACCGATACTTTAAGGGCATATTATTTACTCATTTCTATCGACAAATATACGCTTATAAATACTCCTAACCCCACACCCCGCGAATGGCAGCCTTTCTTTTTCTAATCGAATGATGTAGGCATGTTCAATGAAATTAGCATTGGGGCTAGGAGTATTTATAAACATGTATTTGTCGATAGAAATGAGTGTTGTAGTATAAATGTGTCTCAAACTCAAACTCAAATAATTTATTTCAATTAGACCATTACGGCACTTTTGAAAGTCGAAAATACAATAAAAGCAAAGCTACAGTCACAGTCACAAGGCATAATAACTTGAGAAAGTACTGTAGTTGCCCATTCCCTAACGTAGATCTCTATGGAGAAGAACGGGCAAGAAACTCCATGGACACTCTTTTAAATCAAAATATTGTTACAAAATCTTGGTTACATCATTCATGTTGAGATTATACATATATGTGAGAACGATGTAGAAAGACGTGCACATTAAGAGCGTCCAGAGTAAAATAATAAATCAAAAATTAAAAAAAAAAGTAATTAAAATGAACGAACCGTGGCAGCTAAGAGATGACCAGTCCCAACTGAGAGCGCCCGTTCACGAACATGGCGCATGTATCGGCGCCAAACAACTCGACCATATTTAAGGGAACTAAATGACCCGACACACCCGCCACCATCAGCGAGACATTTGAGTGAGCATGACATTCTCTCTTAGCCACCAAGGCATATTCAAATCAATGAAAGATAACTAAATGTAAGTGGTGGCTGAACAGTACAAAGTACTCACACGTGTGCTATGCAATTATATAATACTAAAAACTGGAATCTATACAATGCAAGTAGGTATATTTTAACAATCTTCTGCAGCTTCCACAATACATTAACATGGGAATCAATTCTTCTTCTACTTCTTTGCGTGTCGATAGACTCAAATAATGCCCGACCAGTGCAATCAATTAGTTTGCAACTATGGTTGTGGAGCAGGACCAGCATGTAGCCAAGCATTTTTATCATCAATGTGTTGTGCTCTACGACAACAGTAGAGCTTTTTGTGGACTAGCCGTCTGTAGAAGTACTACTAGCATACATTTGTGTATTTGTGTTGTACCGCCAAACAGTCGCTACAATGTCAAGGTGCCTGCAATGGCTCTGTTGTAGTGAATGTTCTAAGGCGGTGCTGACTATTTTCTATCAGGTGCATGCGACGCTCTATTAATCTTGAGTCACGATTCAGTGATTATTTTCTTACATTTTATGTGCAGGTGTAAAGCCGAAGACCATGTCCATCATCAAGGCAGCACCAAAGGCAGTACGGGATAAGATTTGCACAATGCGAACAATAAGGGACTTGGAAATTGCATTTAGGTACGGAAATACTGTTTTATTATCTTTTTATCTGTGGCGGGGTTTTGCGGTCCTGTGATGTTAAGATTGATGTGCTTGATTACAGGAAAGTTAGAGAGGCGACTCATGTCACAGTAATCGGTGGAGGCCCCTTGGGCTGCGAACTTGCGTGGTATTTGGCGAAGATGAGTAAGTTAGCCACGTTAAATGCGCCATTGACACATAATGCTGAAAGTACGTCGCATTACGTACGTCTTCTTCTGCCTAAAAATATTCGTGCCTGCGCAATCAGTGCTAAGCGTAAATTCGGCCGAGGTAGATTATGGCCGCACGGTGGTTCTCACTGGTTCTGGTTTAGGGGCGGCGACCTTTCGCTCCCGGCCCTGGTTCAATCCATGGTCTGGAGCGAGACGGAATGGGACGCCGTCACCTCCTTCTGCGAAGCAGTCATGCTAGCGAAGGAGGTGGCGGAAGGTGAGAGGGAGAGATCCTCACGTCCCGGCCACAGCGGGAGACGCCCCGGGCGTCGGGGGCCACGTGGTGGCTTCCGGCCACCGTAGGCGCGGGCCTGTGGACGGGGAGTTATGGGCTAGCTCGCCGTCCGTCCGTCTCATGACGACGGGCCGTGTCGACGGCGCGTTCGTGTTCCACGCGAGGGCCGCAAGAGCCGCGGTGCCTGCCGGGGCTGCGGGGGACTATTCGAAAGAGGTACCGTGGCCCCGGAACACTAAAGGCGATTAAGGAACATGGATGGGTTTTAGTCAGTAAAAGTCTGACACTCCCTCCTGCTCCGCCCAGAGCGGGAGGAGTAATTTGATGAATTCCCATCCGAAAAAAAAAAAAACGGTGGTTCTCACAGAGAGGAGGCCTGCGTCCAAGCAATGGGAACGTTATAGGCTGAGTCTGACCATAAAAGTTCCGTAGTCACGGGACTCGCAGGGAGTGACAGAATTCTCTTGCGCGGCTACCTAAGTGTCGTCTTGCTCTGTGGTTCCCGCAATTGTAATAAAATGATTGTGCGGAACCACCATCGTGGTTCCACCACGACAACCACCACGTACTTTCCTTAGATGTGTCCCGCTGGGTGTATTCCCGTTGACCCCACTGGTGGGGTCAGCGGGAATGGATTAAAGTAATCAAAAATTATTCCCGTTGACCCCACTGTATTTTTGAGTTATAAAATATTACTCCAAAACTTTGCATGGGATCGTGTTAGTAAATTTATGCTAGTTAAGAGCAGTACCATTACGAAAAGTACTAGGCGGGATGAATCCAAGAAGGTATTTATTATTAGTAGACCGTACCTATACACAGAATTATTAAAATGCATACCACCTTGAGCTCATGCCAGCCTAGTACTTTTTGGGGAACAAATGTGTCGTATTGTATGCCTCACTGGCAACAAACGGGAACTTTTTCCCGTTTGTCGCCAGGGACAATATACAAGACTGTGATCAGAGCTGTCGTACTATATGGATCGGAATGTCTTTTAATTCCCACTGACATCATTAAGGTTTATTTAATTCCTTTATTTTTCTCAAGAATCTTGATTTCAAGGTTTTTTTTATTCTTCCCGTTGACCCCACCAAAGCGGGGCAAAGCGGTGGGTGGGGGCCGAAATTAAAGGCAGAATAAGAGAAAAATTTCATACTTCCTACCAACCTTCTGTACCTTATTTTTTACGCAAATAAATTATATTTTCATCCCTTCATCACTTTCACACCTTCCGCTGGACAACTTTTTTCGCTGATGACTGGACAATTTTCTAACCGTTTTTTTCAGATACTGTTGTAGAAAGAAAAGAAGAAGAACCCCCCATAGAAGTAGTTCACGTTTATAAAGACAAGGGTGTCCTCTCGGGCATACTTCCAGAGTACCTCGGCGTGTACGCGGCCGAACAAATAAAGTGCGCAGGGGTCACACAGATTCCTAACAGTACGTGTCATAACATGTTACCGTTTTAGGAGCTCACCTACTTAGAATTCGTAGCCCAGTAGAAATTAACATTAAAATCGCAAAGCATGGTGTAGTTCTGCATTTTTGATATGTTGTATAAATCAGTTGGTGTGTTGTGAATCGAAATTTGCAGTTAAGGAGATATTGGGGGGTCAAAGTTCCACCTTTTTGAAGTTTTTTTTTAAATACAACTTTTTATTGTAAGATTAAACACCTCCACGACCCCCGTACTATTCAATCCATCCATCAGCACAATGTTTTGAGTGACAAACATGATTTTACACCCCAAAAAAAAAAGTAGTTTTTTTGCGTAAAGTTAGTTTGATGTACAGAATGCTTGGTTGACGGCTTCGTGACGGGGGGTCTGTTTACTTTACACCCTGAATAACATAATATCAAAAATGCCGAACTACATCATGCTTTGCGATTTTAGAGTTTTTAGCGTCGATTTCTACTATATATATAAAAGAAAATACTTCAATAATATTTATTGTTTATATTACTCCATATTTCGTTATTGTTTTTTTTTATTATTTATGAATTCTAACATTAACATAAATGTTTCACATCTGCCGGGCGTCCCGTGCTCGTGACGGCTAAATTTCTTTAGTATATTTAATAAAAAAATACTGAAGTTACGTATTCACGTTCACAGCTCAAGTGTACGATGTCTTTGAAACAAAAGATGGAAGACTAGAAATGACCTTATCAAATGGAAAGTCCATCGTCACAGATTATGTAATTGTTGTTTTTTTTATTTTTTGGGATTTGGAGAGAGATTAGATATTTGGAGAGATTGGGAGAGAGATTAGATATTTGGAGAGATTGGGAGATTTGTACTAAAATTTGTATGTTAAAGGCTGACGCACATTTGGACAGGCGTGGCTCAATGTTAAAATTTCTCCAATATCACCCTCGTTGGTACATTCCGTAAGAAACATCGCACACTATAGGTGGGCCGCACCGCCGCTATATTGCGTTAAAATTCGATGCGCAGCGGCCGCGTATGCTATTAATGTGCGCTTGCCTTTTTAATAAAATATAAATTAATAATAGAATTAAAACTGATGAAATTGTTCGCGGTATGTGCATGGAAATAAGTGTACAATTACTGTCCATGGACTGTATGTTCTTCTTATAGATGTAGACGGACAACTATAGTCCATTCATAGTTGCCTTGTGTGACTGGGACTGCAGCTTAATCTTTTTGTTTTTGATTATTCAAAAGTGCTTGTAATAGTTTAATTGTAATAAATGCTTTGCTTTGATAAAATAATCTTAAGTTACGATTACGTAATTTAGGCGTTTTTGGCGATCGGAGCAGAGCCCCGGGTTGAAATCGCGGAAGACTCCACCTTGGAGAGAGACCATGTGAACGGAGGCTTCCTCGTCAACACCGAGCTTGAAGCCAGGACACACCTCTACATTGTAAGTAGTGGACGCTCTACCTGTTATAATTATGATATTCACTGGCTCCTGAAATACAGGTACTCCAATCTAGCTTGGGTCTCACATTTTTCTGTAACCGGTTTTTATGGCAATATTAATAATTTATTATGATTTATATTGCTAGCCTACTGCCATTTGTAGATCTATCGATACAGGTAGTCGGTCTAAAGTCCTAAGTCTGACAAATAGCTCCATGTAAAAAAATGGTATTTATCCTGCTTCCGACTAGAAGCCGATCCCAACATTGTTGGGAAAAGGCTAGGATGAGGGTATTGCTAGAATGTACTGTCCCACTGCTGGGCAAAAACCTCGCTCCATCCCTTCCATCAGTCCCTCCTCTTGAAGATGAAAAAGAAAACAGTGCTGTACATTCGCTGTTGCAATAAGTCCCTATACAATTGTATTAGTGTTCTCTCATTGATAGTGAACCGCCCCCTGCGTGTTATCTTGTATGTTGTTGTGTGTCAGGCGGGCGACGCAGCGAGCTACTACCAGCAGTGGCGCGACACGCGGCTGCGGGTGGAGCACTACGCCAACGCGGAGGAGCAGGGCTACATCGCCGGGGCCAACATGACCGGGTACTGGCTGCCCTGCAACATGGAGCCCAACTTCTGGGTGCAGCTGGGCGAAACCTTCCAGATGGAGGTAATGAGCCTGTGGACAGTGAATACTGTTGCTGTACCAAGTAGCCTTTTTTTTCTCTTAAGTTAACACTTATTTTTGGCGGCGGCGACCTCTCGCTTCCGGCCCTGGTTCGTGCCATGGTCCGGAGCGAGACGGAATGGGACGCCGTCACCTCCTTCTGCGAAGCAGTCATGCTAGCGAAGGAGGTGGCGGAACGTGAGAGGGAGATATCCTCACGTCCCGGCCGCCGCGGGAGACGCCCCGGGCGTCGGGGGCCACGTGGTGGCTTCCGGCCACCGTAGGCGCGGGCCTGTGGACGGGGAGCTATGGGCTAGCTCGCCGTCCGTACGTCTCATGACGACAGGCCGTGTCGACGGCGCGTTCGTGTTCCACGCGCGCCTCAAAGAGAGTCAGCAATAAGGAAGGGGTCCGCAAGGACCGAAGCCTGCCGGGGCTGCGGGACTATTCGAAAGAGATACCGTGGCCCCGGAACACAAAGGGCGAGGAAGGAACATGGATGGGTTTTAGTCAGTAAAAGTCTGACACTCCCTCCCGCTCAGCCCAGAGCGGGAGAAGTCATTTGATGATTTCCCATCCGAAAAAAAAAAAAAAAAAAAAAAGTTAACACTTATTTTTGTCAATGCTGGTTAACCTGTAATTGTCGACTGTGTAAGTCCAAGATTGTAAAACCTATGTATACCTAAATGCTCTACACAGAAGCTGTTGGTGAACCTATATTAATAAATAAATAAGCCCCTAATTAGAACAAATGGCTAGGTAGCCCACAGTGCGGGAGGGAGATGCCGCTAGACGGCTGTACGGCTTCCACCCGCGACATTAAAGTAACACCTACTGTTATAAAAGCGATGGTAGTAAAGAAGATTTAAATCATCCATGATTAATCTTACAGCTCAGCTTAAGGATCTCGTGGTTAAATAACAACAGTCGCTTGGGTCTATCTTAATCTTACCTGTCTTAAAGTGGTATTTTTGGTAAAGTAGACTTTATGTGCCTAAAGGTTACTTTTTTCATTTTTTTTTTCATTTTTCAAGGTCTTTATTTACTAAATATGGTTTACAGCACAGTTAACAAACGATCTTATTCGATTTGTACACCAATCACGATTTATGTCGTTACACAGGCAGCTATCGCCTTTACAAACATTAAAACATGTTGTTGCTTACTTTTATTTTACAATGATTTAACTAACTTATTACTAAATGTTCACCTACGGGGTATGTGCAAGTCTTAGTAAGGACGCACATACGTTTAAAAATGTTTTACTATACAGAATGTACGCTTTTATTTTAATAATTATGATAAACTAATATAATGTAAGTAGCGGGTAGTCCGCAAACAGAATCACGCATTCTCCGGCCGAACGAGCGGCGTCGGCTGGTAAGCGAGCTGTCGTCATGATGCGTCATGGAGGAAATAGTGATGGGGCAGTCGGTATCGATTGTACGTACGGGCGTACGGTAACGAACTGAGTCTACTTTTACCAATTGACGATATTAGGAAGTTACGATGTGCTGGGTTTCTATACAAATAAAATTTACGCGAAGTTTTTAAAATGAAATCTTTTATGAATGGATAGTTTAAACGGTTGTGTAGTGTTCTAAGGCTGGTGCGAAATGGTGTGTTGTACGATAGTTTTAGGGCTTTATTTTGTATTATTTGGAGTTTGTTATATTTGGTTTCCGATAGACTAGACCACACAGGTGCTGCGTAAGTTAGGCAGGGTCTAACAAGTGTGGAATAAATGTGCAATTTGGTAGAGGAACTAAGAACAGACTTGCGATTCAAAATTGGTTTTAATGAATTTAGGGCTTTAACACCTTTGCTTATAATTAGTTCAGTGTTTTTATTCCAATTGAGTGTCTTGTCTAATACGATACCTAAATATTTAATCGAAGGACGCCATGTAATCTGAAAATTATCAATATTTACAAGTCTCGTGGGAGGTGCGCGTTTCCTGGTAAACAGAATGCCTTCAGTTTTTGTTGAGTTAACTTTAAGTTTCCGGTTTTAAAAAAATTACTAAGTAGTTCCAGTGAGTATTGCAGTCGTCCAGTTACCACATCAACGTCTTTGTGGGTCGCTAATGTTGCCGTATCGTCAGCGTAGATGGCGAGTTGTGTGTGAGCCTGTTTGGGAATGTCATTCAGGTACAGTATGAAGACGTAAGGACCCACGAGCGAGCCTTGGGGCACACCGGCTGGGATGGTCTTAGGATCAGAATGGTCATTGCCTATATAAACGGAGAACGATCGATCTCGTAAGTAGTTCTGGATGAGTTTTACTAGACAAAGAGGAACTTCAAATTTAATTAATTTGTGTAACAAGCCATCATGCCAAATTGAATCAAATGCTTTTTCTATGTCTAATAAAATCATGCCTGTGGAGAGGCCACCATTTAGCCCGTGAGCTATGTGCTCCGCTACTCTGGCTAGCTGTTGCGTGGTTGAGTGTGAGCTACGAAATCCAAACTGTTCGGGGATCAAATTATGTGCAGTTATTTTAGTGAAGCGGGATAAGACAATGGCTTCTAGGAGTTTCCCTACGCTTGGTAGTAAACTAATTGGGCGATAGCTAGATGGGCTCAACTGATCTTTCCCAGGTTTTTTAATAGCTATGATTTTGGCGTGTTTTAATGTACTTGGGAAGTGTGCAGTGCGCAAACAGCCATTAAACACTTTGGTCAAATAGACAATAGCTTTTTGAGGGAGGTTTCTCAATAAGCCATTTCCCAGGCCATCAAATCCAGGCGCTTTGTTTGGTTTTAGTTTACCCAGAAGTCTTCGGATTTCTTTCGGTCTAACAAGTGATGGATAGTCACTCATCTGGTAAGTGTCGAGCAGCCTGATCGATTCTTTGACTGCCTCTTCAATACTAGGATCACTGACCCAATGTTTTGTTAGGTTCATGTTCTCAAGGAAGGTATTAGCTAGAGTTTCACATTGTTCATGTACAGAGGAGGTGGTGGTGTTATTTGACATTTTAAGAGGGGGAATTGAGATAGGTTGATGGTTCAATGACTTGACCACTCTCCATAAATCCGTAGTGGGATTGGTGACTTTCGCTAATTTTTTGTTCCAGGCATGGTCATTTAGGGTTTGGATCTTAGACTTAATACATTTCTGCATGTTGTTCACTTGAGAGAATAGCTGACGTCGTCTATATGGATCGTACTCTTCTAGGGCCAGTTTTCGAAGACGATTTTTGGTTTTTATTTGTGACCTGATCCGACGTGGGAGTTTATAACCACTATCACTGGGTAACTTGGGGACAGCTTTGTCTCTTGCGTTTATGACAGATGTGGTAAACAGTTCGATAGCAAGGTCAATTTCCGAAGGTGTGTTAAAAGTGGCTTTATTCAAAGTTATAGACTCATTCAAGTGGGATCTATAACTGGTCCAGTCCGCTTTTGTGTAATTAAATATGATGCGCCTATGTCTGTTGACTTTACCAGTTGCAGTGAAGAAAACAGGTAGGTGGTTTGACGAAAGGCGGGTGATTACCTGAGGCTCTGAAAGGTGATAGATAGAGTTAGCTAGAATAATGTCAGGTGTAGATGGTGTGTGCGTACTGTGGTAGTGGACTAGAGTAGGGCAAGATGGAGCAAGGATGTCAAATTCGTTGTTTATCATGTGATCGAAAAGTACCTCGCCATGGATGTTTGAGCGAGAGCAATGCCAGTAAGGGTGTTTGGTGTTCATATCACCCATTATTAGGGTTTTTGAATGCACATGTATCAATTTAGTGGGGCATGTTCTATGTCAGATTTGACTAAGATGGCAACTCCCTGACCGAGTTCATCAGGTTTCTTGTCGCACCGATAACAGTTGAAGCCCGGGGTGTGTAATTAAAAAAGGTTACTAAGGGGTATCGTATTACCCAGAAGGGTTGTGGAGGTCGGATATGCAGTCGCTCCATGTAAAAGGCTGGTATTGAGGAAACCGATCCCAGCTTAGTTGGGAAAAGGTTAGGCAGATGGTGATTAATCCTACATTTAAGGTGGATGCTCCAGGGTAGCCTGAGAAATTCAAATTTTCTTACGTTTTTTGCAATTTGCAGATCAGTGTCAGGTTGTATGTTGATTAAAATATTCGCTGTAAGACGTATGTAGTTATAGAATTATAATCATTAAAATCATCAAACATTCATATTTAGTTCATGTAACTGTTTTTTGGGAGTACCCACGAACATAAATATCCCGCTGTTTCCCTTCTAGGAATAGCTATATTGCGATACAGTGTATACTCGTCATCGCTTAGTAACGGGATATGTAATTCGAAGAGTAAGTACTGTTCGGTGAGTCGGGCTTTAACATAAATAATTTTGTAAATATTTTTTATGTTCGACCCATTGCTGTGTTCGATAGGTAATGTTAATCTTTTCGGTATGATACCGGCAATGTAATTGAGTTGTTCAGATAGCTGCTCCGGTGTGAATAATTTCATGTCGAGATGGCCTCTGTAGATATCTGTCAATGCACTTAAGAGCATTTCTTGGTTTCTTCTCAGTACTGAGATAAGTTAACTAGCTGTTAATGCCCCAGCATTGACATCATTCATTGTTTTCATTCGTTGAAATCTATTTTCTATCACAGCCGTATTTAATTTCGTTTCGTTCATGAATTGTTGAATTACTTCCAGTTGCGTCTTTACAAAGTCTTCATTTTTCTTGATGACGTTGTTTTCTGCCTCGATAATCAGTGTCTGATTTCGTATCAGTTGTAATAAATATTGTTCGTTTGTTTTAATTTTTTCTATGTCCTGAGCGTATTTTTCGGCGAAATCACTGTCAAGGACACCAAACAGGGCTCGTGCAAGATTTCCTACGCCGTTGACGTAGCCACGTCGCTTCCGTTGTTGATGTTGAGACCGCAACAATATGTTATACTCGTTCAGTTGGTTCATTTCGAACTTGAGTTGTTGTGACGTAGAGTGACATGATTCGTTAGGCATTGTGTTGCATAGTTGGCCTGGCCTGACCTTTGTCGTACTTTGCCAGAATGTTGTCAGGTTATAGTATACCAGAAGTTTCCATTCATCGTGGATGAGTTGTATGTTTCCGACGGGGTCAAAGTACACTGGTTGGTTTTCCGCTAACCGAGTTATTTTAAAATGTTGCAGGGGTGCTGCTAGTCCACATGATAGCGTTGTAAATGCTACTAGTAACATCATAAGCAGGCTGTTTACCCCTTTTCGACTTTTATTAGTGCCTTTCTCGGGCTCGTCGTGGTCCGTTTCTGGACTCACTTCTTGTGTATCAGCGCTTCCGCGTACCTCGTTTATAGGTAGCGTGGCGAGTTTAGTTATGGGTCTTTTAAGTACCCCATTTTGTGTTTTTAGCGTTACTACTCGTACTAAGTTGTCGCTGCCTGGGTGCAGTTCTACTACTCGTCCCATGGCCCATCTGCTTGAGGGTAGATTACTTTCCTTGACGAGAACTAGCTGCCCCTTCTGTATGTTTTCTTTAGTTTGTTGCCATTTGTTTCGGTTTTGTAGTGAATGAAGGTATTCTTTCGACCAGCGACCCCAATAGTGTCGACGCATGAGCTCGATGAGTTTCCAGTTGTTTCTGATGTCTATCGTTTTGTTTTCTTCAGGTTCATTTAGTGGTAGTGTTAGTGTTGGACTCCCCGTGAGAAAGTGACTAGGAGTGAGGTATTCCAGATCTTCAATATCTTCTGATAATGGACACAGTGGCCGGCTGTTCATGCACGCTTCGATTTGTGTTAGAAGCGTTGCAAATTGTTCGTAGGTAAGCTTTTGTTGTCCGATCACCCTTTTCAGGTGTGCTTTCATGGAACGTACAGCGGCTTCCCATAAGCCTCCTGCTGATGGCCAGGATGGAGCGTTGAAGTGCCACTCGATTTGAAGGTCGTTGATCTCCTTAAAGAACTCTGACGATTGCAGTGTTTTAAATAGTTGGAACTCTTCTTTTAAAACTCTTGCGGCTCCGACAAAGTTGGTTCCGTTATCCGAGTAAATATGTTTTGGGGCTCCTCTTCGGGCGCACATTCTTCTTAGTGCTGCGATGAAAGTTTCCGTTGATAGGTCCGAAACAAGTTCGATATGCACTGCTTTTGTGCACATGCATATGAATATGGCTATATAGCCTTTGCAGGTTTTTATCCCGCGGCCTTTGTTTGTCTTTACGTCCACATGGCCTGTAAAGTCGACGCCGGTATGCGAAAACGGCCTCGAGGGAGTAATCCTTTCTTTAGGAAGGTTGCCCATCAACTGTTTTCGCGTTGTTGCATATCGACGGCATCGAATGCATTGTCGCAGTATTTTCTTGACGGTTCGATTGCCGCTGATTATCCAGTAAGTGTTTCTAGTGTTAGCTAGCGTTAATCTTGCTCCACCGTGTAAAGTTCGTTGGTGCGACTTTTCAACAATAAGTTGGGTTAGTCTTCCCTCTCCTGGTAAAAGAATGGGGTGTTTCGTTTCCACTGGCAAGTTTGAGTGGTTTAGGCGTCCTCCAACACGTAAAACTCCATTAGAGTCCAAAAATGGATTAAGTTTCAAAATGGTGCTTCTGTTGGCAAGTTTTTCACCTTTGTTTAGAGAATTTATCTCCTTTTCGAAGTAATCCCGTTGCACTGATTTAATAATTATAAATAGTGTGTTGTTTTGTTCGTGCAAGTTCAGTTCATGGCACTCAGTTGACCTTCTTTTGTTTCGTAATGCATCAGCAAAACGTATCACCAAAGTTAGTATTCTTGTAATACGATTTATGTTGCTATGTCGTTCAAGTAATGAATTTATTAATTCATTTTTAATCGACGTGGGTTCCGTACTATTCGTCGTATAACTGTTTGTTAGGAAGCCCTCGATTGTGCTATAAGTTTCTTTGGGCTTGTGTTTCTTGCTCCTTAAGCCATTTAGGGCCTTCCCACCACAGGGAATAGTTGACCAGTTTGGATGGTGGGAGTCCTTGTGGCACAGTCGGCAGGGTTTTCGTTTGTTTTCACGTAACCCCAGTTGATCGCAGGCACGATGTTTATTATTTGTGTTGTTCTATTAGTTACATACTTTTCGTATTTCGTTTGATTTCCCTGAAGCCATGCTAGAACGACCTTAGAGTCGGTCCAGCAGGTAATCCTTAGATCGTAATCTTCAAGGATTTTTGTTAACCTTTGTAGGAGTTTCGCTACCAAAACTGCGGCGCATAATTCCAATCTCGGTATTGTAGTTTTCTTCTTGATTGGTGCCACCTTAGTTTTTGCTGCGAGTAGTGTTGTTTCGTAAGCGCCACTGGATGACGTAGTTCGGCTGTAGATAACGCATGCGTAGGCTTTCTCGCTCGCGTCACAGAAGGCTTGCAATTCGATCATACTATTGTTTTCATTTTTTATCCATCTTGGTAAGCTTATGAATTTTATGTTTGGCAGCTCAGATTTTATTTGCCTCCATTCCTTTTCTATGGAATCCGGTACATTTTCATCCCAGCCAATGTTTTGAAAGCTATCATTCCATAGTTTTTGGAAAAGCAGTTTTGCTTGGAGTGTTACTGGAGCCAACCAACCGAGTGGATCGTAGATCTTGCTTATTTCTGACAATAGCTTGCGTTTTGTATATAATGCATTTTTGTTGTCCTTAGGTGCTTCGCTAATAAAATGGAATGTGTCGCTTGCGTCATTCCATGCGAGCCCCAGTGTTTTGTGCTGAACTCTTGTTGTTTGAAATTAAATTCGTTATTGTTACTTTTCTCTTTCTTTCGTAGATCTTTGAGAATAGATGGCTCGTTCGTGGACCATTTCCGTTAAACAAAACCAACTTTCTTCAGTAGTTCGATTAGCTCTTTTTGCAGTAGCTTTGTTGATTCTATGGTATGATGGCCCGTGATGGCGTCATCCATATAAAATTCGTTAAGTAGCGCCTTTTGGGCCAGAGGGAAAGCGTTGCCTTCATCTTTGGCCAGCTGTTGGAGAGTCCGCATCGCTATGAATGGTGCAACTGGTCCCGTATGTTAGGGTACACAGTTGCATAGCTCTCAGTGGTTCTCTCTTGGATTCTCTCCAAATAATTCTTTGAAGACATTGTTGATCTTGATGAATAAGGATTTGACGGTACATTTTCTCAATGTCCGCCGTTAGAACATATTTATAGCTCCGCCATTTTATGATGAGGGATAGTATGTCCTTTTGTAGATTTGGCCCTTTTTCCATCAAATCGTTTAGGCTGTACCCGGAGTCTGTTTTCATTGATGCGTTAAAAACAACTCGTAGTTTCGTTGTTGATGAGCACTCCCTTACTACGCCGTGGTGTGGTAGGTAGGTTTGTACTCGACTTTCCGATTCCGTCGCGGGTTTCATGTGACCCAAATCGATGTATTCTCGGATGAAGTATTTGTATAGTTTAGCGAAGTGTTCTTGCCTCGCCATTTTCTTTTCTAAATGAAGAAATTGTGCTGTAGCTTGAGGTTTCGAGTTAACCAGGTTTTGTTCGTAGTTAGAGTGCATTGGCATTTTCACCACATGACGCCCGTTGCTTAATCGTTTGGTAGTTTCTGTGTAATATTTTTCACAGAATTCGTTTTCCGTAGTGTTTTCGGATTCCGAAGGGATGTCTTCTATTTCCCAAAATTTTGTTAGATTATCTAGCTCGGTTAGCGTTACTAGACAGTTAAACTGCTTTGTAGCTCCGCACAATATCCAGCCCAACTTGTGTCTGTTGTGCTACTGGCGAACCATTGTTATGCTTAATTATTCCTCCTAAGATCACGTCGGAGTAAACATCTGCTCCAAGCAGTAGATCGATGGGTCCAGAGATGTTGTAGTCTGGATCAGCTAACTCGATATTGTGAAGATGTGTCCAGTTCTCTGTGTTGATCGTTGAGTTTGGCAAATTGTTGATGAGTTTACTCATCACTAACGCTTCTGTTAGGAATGTATAATCGGAGTGGATAGACTTGCATTCCAATTTTATCATCCCTTTACTTTTGCCCATTATAGTGCCAACACCAGTGACCGCAGCGTTCATTTTATTTCGAGGTAAGTTCAACCGTTGAGCAGCATTTTCTGTGACCAAGCTTACTTGAGAGCCTTGATCCAGTAACGCCCGAAGGATGACGTAATCTCCTTTCTTGTTCTTGACCCGTAATTGAAGAGTCGTTAAGAGTATCTCTTGTTCACCGTTAATGTGATTAGATGGTCGCTCAGCCACCGTTGATGTGGTTGGCGTTGATTGTTGCCCTTTCAGATTATCATCATGGATAAGGGAGTGATGTTTGTAGTTACACGTGCGGAATTTTTTCGTTGAGTTGCATTTATTTCCGCCGTGACTAAACAAACAATTTTTGCACAAGTTAAGATTTCTTGTTGTTTTGTTTCGCGTTGCGACATCCATGTCCAAGAATGTAGGACACTGCATCAGCGTGTGTTCGTTTTTGCACAGTGGACATTTCCTAAGCGTTGCATGGAAGGTTTTTGTCCACTTTTCTGTCTTTAAAGTTCGTTGACTTGTTGTTGTTATAACTTTTATGTTGGTTATTTGATGAGAAGTTTTGTTTCCCACCATTCTTTTTGTTACGGGATGTTTCTAGAGTTATGAACTGCAATTCCAGGAATTCCATAAACTCCTCTAGGTCGGGGAGCTCTCTTGACTGTTTCATAGTTTTTATGTAGTCAGCGTAAGTGACGTCATCCAGTTTGGAGGATAGTAAATAGACGATAAGTGGACCCCATACTGGAATATTAACGTCTATGTTTTCTAGGCCGTTTAAACACTCTTTTGTTGTGTCATACAGCTTAGAGTTTGGTTTTTCGATGGACGCTTGATTGAGAAGTGTTTCTATGTAGGAGGTGAAAAGTAATCGCTTGTTGTCGTAGCGGTGCTGAATAATATTCAGGCACGAGTCATAATTCTCAGCACTCACAGGAAGGTGCTTGATTAACTTTTCCGCTTCGCCTTTCAATTTAGACTTTAGGAACTTAATTTTCTGCGTTTTGTTCAGCGTTGGATTGTTATGAATCATTTCAAAGAATAAATCTCTAAAGGAGATCCAGTTGTTGAAAGTTCCGTTGAACTCCGGTAATTCCATACGCGGTGTAGTTTTTTCACAATGGGAAGCCTCAAAGATTTTTATATTTAGCTCTTCCTTAAGGTTGTCGTAAACTTGCTCCCAATGGTCGAAGTTTGCTTCATAGTCCTTATCGTTCCCTTGTAGTAAGTAGCTTAATTCCCAGTGAATCTTGTCGATAGATTCCCATTTAGATCGTAATATGTTGACTTGATCTTGGAGTTGCCACTTCTCTTTCATGTCGTCCACATTAATTTTGGAGATCGCTCGCTTCAAAGCGTTGAAGTTACACATTTGATTACGTAACAGAGTTGATAGGTGCTTGCAGTTGTATTAAATTTCGGTGTTCCGGGAGTTTCTAGTATTTTCGGTTTTGACATACCCGAAAATCCAGGTTCGCTTGTCAACTTGTTTCGTAGTTGATCCATAGATTGCATTGTTTGGTCAAACATGCTTCTAGTGATAATAAATATGTCCTGCTTATAGTAGTCATGATCTCTTTGAGCAGGTTCATACTTTTTTAAAATTTCATGATTTGGTCGAAACTCATCCCACAGGGATTGTAAAGCTTCGATGCGCTTGTTCAGGTAGTCTGTGGTTTTTCTACTCGCAGCATCCTTTTTATAGTTAGTTTGTAGATTTTTTAATCTCTCGTAGCTGTTTTGCTGTTTCGTTATAAGTTCCACAAATTCAGGGTAGTCTTCTGTCGACATTGTTTCTGTCTTGTGGCTGCGCGTGGTTGGCGTGTAGGTAGTAAGTACTCACGAAGCTTTCGGAGCTGAAGTATCCGCAGGATGTGATCCCCGCTGATTGTTTCTTAATTGAAGCAGTAGATGTAATCTCCGCCGATTGTTTAGTTGTAGCAGTAGAGGTCTTCTCTGCTGGTTCGTTAGTCACAGGCACTCAGTGTAGCTCACCCTCCTTTACGTTATGTGCAACGTCTCCGGTGAGACCCGCTTGTGGGAGGCCAATAACACCGATTTGCTAACGTAACTGGGATATACCACGCTAAGCACTCTGCTGATGAGGAGACACGACGACTTACGAGGTGATATGCCGCGTGATCCGGCTCGAAGGACCAAAAGATGTTGGGGTTATCTCGTCGTTGACAGATACCCCGGTAGTTGTTGTAGGAAGGTAGTTAGTTCACACCAAACCACTGTTATGTTCAATAGTTTAATTACGTTTAAGTTACGTTTGTTTAGTTATCTGAGCCGCACTTGATGCAATGTTATTATTGATCGACCCGCTTGTGGCTGTGTTTTAGTGACGACTGAATTTATGTTATAAATAATTAATAAAGTACGTTTAGCGTAATTCATTACGTGCGCAGAAACGTACTTTTGCTGTATGAGCATTATTGGCTCGTACATGTAATTTGCAATCAAATACGTCAAGTTAATTTGTAAGTCCGAGTGTCGAAGGACAATGATTAGTTTATACTAAAATGTTTAAATTTGTTCTCATGTAAGTGAAATGTTAATTTCTTGAGAATTAAATGTCTTTAACCAGAACTTAGAGGGTTGTATTGATGATTTTAATCATTATAATTCTGTAACTATATACGTGTTACAGCCGCGAATCATATTTTAATCAACATACAACCTGACACTGGCCTGCAAATTGAAAAAACGTAATACAATTTGAATTTCGCGGGCTACCCTGGAGCATTCACCTTAAACGTAAATCGTTAGGTGGTCGGTGAAGTAGGAGCCTGCATGCCCATCGTGGGTCTGTTCAAAGAGTGCACTGACGAAGATTCAATCGAGGACGCAGATAGACTCATCGCCACAGAAAAGAATCAAAGGATGTGCTACAAAGCAAAGTAAGTAACTTCACCATTTCCTCATTGACATCGATTTGCAGGAATTAAATTGAACGCGATCAGCACTTATAAACCACGGCTAAGCGCTGTCAGTGTCAGTGTTCCTCATAGGGTTGGTTCGACAATTGTTCAGAATGGTACCTATAAAAATATTTGGTTTGGACCTTTAGAGTTATTAGACTGAGTGATAATTTAATTCAAAATTGAAAAAAGTTGAGCCCCAACACAATGAATACACGGCACGTAATATTCCGTGCGTCGACAAACACAAGCTCACGAGTTATACTTGCACTTACACACGAGTCTCTTCACTTTACGTGTGACTGCTGCAGTTTGGACCATATAATTAGTATTGTAACTGGGTTCTAAATAGCTTGTCTGTGTGCTTCAGCCCAATGGGTACGGATTACTTCAACCGCTACAAGCGGGGAGTGCTGTTCTACCTGCGGGACGAGACCGTGGTGGGCTTCGTTTTTTGGAACCTGCCGGCCATCGAAGATCGCAAGAGAGTCTCTGAAGAGGTCAGTACATCCAACACCTCAAGCACTTCAGGCGAGATTCACATCTACAGTTTTTTCAGTTATTATTTATCGTTTACTGAAACGCTATTAAGGAAAAAAAAAATTGTCTTATGAATGGGACTGTAGGTTATTTGTTTGACACATACTTCAATAGAAGCCCCGTATCTGGTTTATTTACAAAATACGTAATTGATCCGGTTTTGATTTTGCACTTCAAAAAATAAAAAAAAGTAAAATGTCACTTCATGCACTCTTATTTTTGCCAAAAATAGCTTTGGGAGAACCATGTGCTGAATATATGGGAACAGTCCCTACAACTAGAATAAACCTTATTGCTATGCAGATAAAAGTTATACGAGTAATATTGCGTTTCGTACGCTTACGGTTACCCCCCCAGTCACACTGCGTTCATCTGTACAGCAGCTTTGTTGCGTAATTTAGCGATCATAAAATACATTTAACCGTCACATGTCGTACAGCATAGCTATTCGCAACGCTTCGATTCTATTTTCGATTCGGAAAGTCGTTTGTCTATCTCGCTCGATTTCGTAATGTCAAAAAAAGATAGACATACGACTTTCCGAATCGAAAATCGAATCGAAGCGTTGTGAATTAGGAGCTAGTACGGTCGCTCATCGGTCGGCATCGGTACAAGTCGCGAATACAGAGTTTCCTTACATTTTGATCGTTTATAAGTATGTTTTGTTTGTTTCCACAGCTGCTCCGCGCGAAGCCGTCGTACAAGGAAATCAATTTACTCGCGGAGCTTCTTGGCTTCCCCGGCGTCAAATGTGTGTACAAGCCGGCCGAGCTTATAAAAGAACCAGAAACGTGCTTAACGAGGTCAGTTCATTCTGGGGTCGGGTTGGTCACGCTATTACTGTTCATATCTTTTGTAAACCTCGTCCAGCGCCGCGCCGACGAGGGCCATGAGCTCTTGGGCTCTTTGATAGATTTTTCCAATAGGGTTTTTATTTATTTTTTTAACAGGTTTTTTATTTATTAAAAATACCTTTAATTTGCGCATAAAAACATTGTGGTACACTTGTTTAAGTTTCTAATATCACTATCACTTATTTTACATTAATTTGACTTGACCGTTATTCGAAGCTTATTTAATTTGAGATAGGCACTACTTTTGCCGCCATCTATATCCATCTCTTTCCTTCTATAACCGTCTATAGCCGTCTCTTTCTAACCCCAACACCTGGCAGAGTGGGGGCGCACTGAGTGAGCCGTTATCATTTTGCCTCATTGGCGCCGCGTACGGTTGTGCTAACAATAACGTTACCACAATATTTAAATTTATTTTAAAATAATAACCCCCGAATACTTAAACGTCACTCAAAATTTAAGGGCTGCTTAACATTTGAGCAGCTCCTAAACTTTAAATTTTGTATGGCCAAACATCACTTTTGAGTATCTGTTAAATATAAGTGCTACTTAAATTTTGAGTGACGTTTCAGTATTCGGCCATTAGTGTCTTAAATTTTAGAATTTCGAAAAATTGTTTTTGTGTTTTACGTGTGGTGCCAGTGTTATTGGGGTGCTAATAATAATACCTACAAAACAACACCTGAGTAATTTTATGTTGATATTAAAACACAGTGATACTTTTTAGAGATCTGTGGTGTAAAATTAAAGTGCAATACCTACATTATACTGTACAGTTTTAAACTAGATAAATAGTAGTCTGTACTCAGTGCGTAATCGCATGTTTTCTATTAACGGTTTATTTTTTTACCCCCGCAGGGTGGTTATATACAACATGTAACGTAATTAACGCACACCCTCAGACACCCCAATTAGTTTATTATGTTATAATCATAATACATGCACTGAATTTTTAATTAAACATGTCTAGGCAATGATTATTTAATAAATTAGTTTTCCTAATTCCGGAAGAATGTTGTAGTGACAGTACAAATCAACGAACGCACACAGTCGCATACGTAGGTCTCATACCTACGTATGCGACTGTGTGAGTCTTGCTAGCCTAGTAGGTATTCGCTCGCGTTCGAGACAGCTGTTAACGTCGTCGCTCGACTCAACTTCAATAGAAAAGTTCAATACATTTTAATGCCTGTTTTCTTAATTCATGTTTGAATTTAGAAAGCACTTCGTCATTTTTTATCAAAAGCGTTCACTATCCTATTTTTTAGATCCTCGGCACGTCTTGTAGTCGCACTAAAATAAACTAACGATTTAATACGTCCCCACAAAAAAAGTCGTAAAATCAGCTGATTGGGGATTCTCATCGAATTAATCACATATTTCGTTTTGAAAACGAGTACCTACGTGTACGCCAATCGGCTCCCCTGTCGATGGCTGTGTTCAGACGGAACGTTCCATGGCCACGAAGTAGCAGCTAACATAGTCCTACCCTGCGGTCTACTCTTGTACCATACCTTTGGTTCACTTGAATGTTCTGCCAGCTAGAACCACATTATCACCACACCACACCGTGCCACAGTCCTCACTATTAAGCACCATTTTACTGAACATTTTGTGTCAATTATTCGAAAGACATCGCACGCAAAAAACTAGTTGCATACTCTCTACCGAAGCGAAGGTCGCGCGTGACTAAATATTGTTTACATTTATTTAAGTTAGCATTCATCGTAGGGAGCGCGGGCGCCGCGGGTGTCATGGTGGCTATCTCGCTCTATCCCAGGTTTTAATTTGCACGAGAAAGGGAACGAAAACAATTATGACATATTTCGCATTTTGTTGGTATGGGTAACTATTGTTTCCTTTGTATCCAGTGTCTGTTAGTGTGTGCCTGCGGTTAAATCGCCAAGTTTACTTCAACTGTTTTTGTAAAGACTTTAACTTGCTTGAAATAAGGTTCATTTTTCTTTATTTTGTATTGAATGGCGGAATTTGTATTATTACAAATAAAACTGCACTTTTAAAAGTCTTATTGCCTTGAGTTACGGTCCATTTCAGTTTGTTTGGACTATACAAGGGTAGTGTGTTTAATTATTTTTGGGATAAAAAATTACCTATATTAAAAATTATAGAAATCGATTCAGTAAACGATTCTGAACAAAGTAATTTCAGGATGTGCGTTAATTATGTAACATGTTGTAGTGGCGGTAAGTCCCCTCTTTGAGGAGTGGCTGGAGAGACGCCACGGCGTCCTCACCTTCCGCCTGACGCACACTGTGGAGGTGGGCCCCGCTTGGGCGGAGCACCGCCGTGTCCTCGAAGCGGCGATCGGCGGCGGCGACCTCTCGCTCCCGGCCCTGGATCAATCCATGGTCCGGAGCGAGATGGAATGAAACGCCGTCACCTCCTGCTGCGTAGCAGTCATGCTAGCTAGCAAAGGAGGTGGCGGAACGTGATAGGGAGAGATCCACACGTCCCGGACGCCGCGGGAGGCGCCCCGGGCGTCGGGGGCCACGTGGTGGCTTCCGGCCACCGTAGGCGCGGGCCTGTGGACGGGGAGCTAAGGGCTAGCTCGCCGTCCGTCCGTCTCATGACGACAGGCCGTGTCGACGGCGCGTTCGTGTTCCACGCGTGCCTCAAAGAGAGTCAGCAATAACGAAGGGGTCCGCAAGGGCCGAAGCCTGCCGGGGCTGCGGGAATATTCGAAAGAGATACCGTGGCCCCGGAACACAAAGGGTGATGAAGGAACATGGATGGGTTTTAGTCAGTAAAAGTCTGACACTACCTCCTGCTCCGCCCAGAGCGGGAGGAGTCATGGAGTCATGTGATGATTTCCCATCGGAAAAAAAAAAAAAAAAACGGGGTCCTCGAACGAGCACATCTGTCTCCAAGTTTCCTCTCATCAATGTTTTTAGTTCTCAAGAGCGACGGCTCTGCTCGGCCCATTTTCAACCTGAGGACCCTTTTTTTTTTTTTTTTTTTTTTCGGATGGGAAATCATCAAATGACTTCTCCCGCTCTGGGCTGAGCAGGAGGGACTGTCAGACTTTTACTGACTAAAACCCATCCATGTTCCTTCATCGCCCTTTGTGTTCCGGGGCCACGGTATCTCTTTCGAATAGTCCCGCAGCCCCGGCAGGCTTCGGTCCTTGCGGACCCCTTCCCTATTGCTGACTCTCTTTGAGGCGCGCGTGGAACACGAACGCGCCGTCGACACGGCCTGTCGTCATGAGACGTACGGACGGCGAGCTAGCCCATAGCTCCCCGTCCACAGGCCCGCGCCTACGGTGGCCGGAAGCCACCACGTGGCCCCCGACACCCGGGGCGTCTCCCGCGGCGGCCGGGACGTGAGGATCTCTCCCTGTCCTGTTCCGCCACCTCCTTCGCTAGCATGACTGCTTCGCAGAAGGAGGTGACGGCGTCCCATTCTGTCTCGCTCCGGACCATGGCACGAACCAGGGCCGGGAGCGAGAGGTCGCCGCCGCCGATCGCCACCTCGAGGACACGGCGGTGCTCCACCCAAGCGGGGCACACCTCCACAGTGTGCTCCACCGTGTCCTCCGGCCTATCCTCACAGTGATAGCACCCGGGCGTTTCCTCCCGCCCGATTCGGTGCAGGAACTTACCGAAACATCCGTGTCCGGTAAGAACCTGCGTCAGGCGGAAGGTGAGGACGCCGTGGCGTCTCTCCAGCCACTCCTCAAAGAGGGGACTTATCGCCACTATTGTGGCGTGCCCTGCACGGGGTTGCGATAGTCGCTCTCTCCATGTCGCCATGAGATCCCGCCGGAAGTCCGTCCGCTGAGCGACAATTTGCCGCGGCAGCGGAGTTTCCCCCCGGCGTAGCGCCTCCGCGCGCCACTCATGTAGGCGCGCGAGGACTATTGCCTCCAGATCCCATGGCGGCAATCCGGCAAGGAGGTTCGCCGCCTCGCGGGAGATCGTGCGGTACCCCCGGACCAGCCTTACGGCTACCACCTTCTGGGGCACGTTCAAGTGGTGGGCGGCACGCCGCCTCAATGAACGTGCCCACACCGGGGCCCCGTAAAGGGCCATGGACCGCACGACTCCCGCGTAGAGCCTCCGGCAGGAGGCGTTCGGCCCCCCCAGGTTGGGCAGGAGCCGCCTGAAGGCAGCCCCTGTCCGCTCCAGTCTGGGGGCCAAACGTCGGAAATGCTCCACGAAGTTCCACCGGCTGTCGAGGACAAGTCCCAGGTACTTCAGCGTCGACTCGACGCCGATGGAAAACCCCTCCTGCCATCACTGAGGATCCCGGAGGTGGCGCATTCCGAGGCCCATGAAAGCACATGGCCTCGGACTTGTGCAATGCCACCTCGAGACCCAGTTGCCGGATCCTCTCAACGACTATCGCAACCCCGCGTGTCATAACTTCGGCCGCCGCCTCGTGCGACCCCCCCTGTGCGAGCACCAGCGTGTCGTCCGCATAGCAGACCACGCTGACGCCGCTAGGGGGAGGTCGGCGCGCAGCACCCAGTCGTAACCGATGTTCCACAAGGATGGGCCTAGAACCGATCCCTGCGGAACACCGCACGACATCTCTCGCCGGTTCCAGTCTCCACTGCGACCGGGGTAGATGACGTACCTGTCCGCCAGGTAGTCCCCGACCACACGACGGAGGTAGGTCGGCACCCGGTGATACCGGAGTGCCTCCCTTATGCAGCTCCAGGGCATGGAGTTGAAGGCATTGGCGATGTCGAGAGACACCGCCAAGACAACCCCACCCCGGGACACCGCATCCCCCGTCGTGAGGGCCCTCACGCGCATGATGGCGTCCACCGTAGAGCGCCCCTTGCGGAAACCATACTGGTGTTCCGCAAGGTCCGGCCCCATCCCCGCAAGGTGCTCGGCGAGGCGGTTTGCAACTACTCTTTCAAAGAGCTTGCCCACCTCGTCGAGCAGCACCACGGGCCGGTAGGCGGACGGAGAGTCCGCCGGGCGCCCCGGCTTCCGGATGAGGACCAGCTTCCCCGTCTTCCAACGAAGCGGGAACTGGCCTCTCTCCAAACATGCGCTAAAGAGCCCTTCCAGTCGGGGCCCGAGAGCCTCCGAGGCCAGGACCCAGGCTTTGCCAGGCAAGCCGTCGGGTCCCGGGGCGGTATTTTTGGCACCTAGCCTTCGTACCGCCACTCTCAGGTCTACCCCGGTCACTTCAGGAGCGTCGTCGTCGTCACTTTGGTGGTCCGCTTCCGGCACCGCAGCCGGCGGAGCCATAGGCGGGGGCGGGTGTTCCCCTCGCGAGGGGAACAGAGCGCTCACCACGTCCTCCACGAGCTGAGGCCGGAGACTCTGCGTCAGCGGGGGGGCCCAGGTGCGGAGTTTATCCCGCACCATCTTGTAAGGGCGCCCCCACGGATCTCTGTCGAGAGCCCCCAGCATCTCCTCGCGGGCCAGATCTCTGGCCCGCAGGACAGCCTCGCGGAGGGCGGTCTTCGCCGCTCTGTAGCCCTCATAAAGCTCCACCTCAATGGCTGCCGCATTCGGTGGGCGAATGCGGAGCCTGCGGTGCCTGGCGTACAGGTGTCGCGCAGCCACACACGCCTCCCGTAGGGACGTCAGCTCTCGAAAAATGTGGAACGCTTCACGATTTTGCGTGTCATCCTTGCGCAGGGGCCATGCTAATCTTCTCTGTATCGTTCCAATTTTAGTATATGTACTGCCGAAGCAAGTACAACCTGAGGACCCTCAATCAATACATAACGACAAAATTCAAATTAGTGAAATTCAATTCGTGTTTCTCGTGTGCCAGATTTTCGAAAGAGACTGGCTATGCAAAATAGGTCTCTCGCAAGCGTACTTTCACGTTCGAGTAGCTCGTAGCCACAGAAGATTCCTACGCCTAGTCTAGCTATTGGAAATGACATGTTTTCCCTTTGGTCTAAGTACTGCACCCAAGACTTTCGCATCAGTGACTAATTGGATTGCCCAAATGCTCAGAAAACGAGGAATACGAATACTGGTGCATTTGGACGACTTCCTGATTGCAGCATCAACGCAAGGAAAGCCTAAGGGAACATGTAAATATTGTCATCCAGACTCTTGAGACGTTAGGCTGGATGATAAATTACGAGAAATCTGTGTTGACTCCGTCAAAAACATTGTAGTACAGTATCTGGGCGTTCAGTGGAACAAATCAAAACCAACTCCCCAAGCAGAAGCTGACGTCGCTGATTGCCAAGCTGTCCCAAATGCTACACAAGGAGCATATAATGCTCAAGGAGGTTCAGAGTCTGGTTGGACTTCTGAATTTTGCGAGTTTTACCGTCCCAAAAGGCCGACTCAATTATCGGGCTTTATTGGACCTCCTCAACAAAATGTTGAGATCATACCAGAGATGGCATCCAATTCCTATCCAAGCCAGGGACAACATAATATGGTGGCTTCAGAACTACAAACTCCCTTCAGCCATTCATGTACCCGCACCAACCCATTACCTGACAACCGATGCCTCCGATATAGCATGGGGAGTTCGATTAGACAATCTGTCGTTGACAGGGTTGTGGGCAGATCAGGAAATACAGTTACATTGCAACCAGAAAGAAAAGCTCGCCATCCTAAAGGTGTTACAAGATCATTGTAAGCTCCTGCTCCGGAGTACAGTTCTAATTCAATGCGACAACAAAACTGTTATCGCATAATATCTCCGACACGAAGGGGGCACGAGATCCACACCACTGATGAATCTAACATGTACCAAGTTTTTCAAATTCTGGAATAATACCAAATTCACGTGAATATTTTTCATAT
This sequence comes from Xestia rhomboidea, assembly GCA_963853795.1. Taxonomy (NCBI): domain Eukaryota; kingdom Metazoa; phylum Arthropoda; class Insecta; order Lepidoptera; family Noctuidae; genus Xestia; species Xestia rhomboidea. The sequence goes on from OY970770.1 coordinate 1,433,692, forward strand.
TCCCGGGATGTACAACGCTCATGCGGTCCATTTGTCGAGAATAATAAAACTAAATAGTTATAATTTTACACATGACAGTATTTTCCAAGTGCAAAGACACTGCAACACTATTACTCTTATGCTCAGGTCGAAGAATTCACGATTTGACTTTATTAAGAACTTATTCGGAGCATTGTATTCAAAGTAATAACTCTATCACCTTGTGGCCTGTTTTTGGTTCAAAGACTGATTCTTCGAATCACAGGCAATCGGGTTGGAAATTGTTTAATAATCTAGATAGTAATAATTTGGATCCAGTTTATTGGATTAATAGAACAGTTGAATTGTTAAAAATTCGAGATTCGGCTAAGATCCATAACCTGTTTATTACCACAACAGGTCAAGTAAAAGCCGCTTCAAAGACAATCATATCAGGTTGGATTAGGACTCTACTTAAAGATGCGTGTATAACTGCAACACCTGGGAGTTTCCGCTCTGCCGTTGCCTCAAAAAACTGGCTAGACAATTTCCCGTTAGAGGATATTCTCGCGAGAGGAAATTGGAAGTCCCAAAATACTTTTTATAAATTCTATAAACGGACAGTTCTACTCTCATCTTCAAGTACCTCTATAACTATGTTATTTAATTCTGTTGAATAATGTTGTTGATATATTGTTGATTCCGACATTGTGATTAATCAATTGAAGAATGAAGAATTAAGTTAAAACAATTACTTAATTAAATCATGTTAACGTTAAAACAATTACTTGTGATTTTTTTTTATTTTTCTCTAATAATAAGGAAAAATCCAAGATTCATTTATTTCATACAAACGGTCAATATAACCAGTAATATCTTATTTTACTAACAAGTCATTCACATTGGCGTCCGTGTCACCACTCACCACCACCAGGCGATAACAAACAGGTCTCAAATTAAATAAGCTTCGAATAACGGTCAAGTCAAATTAATAGAAGCGTTTAACTACCAATAAAACGCATATTAATTTACTTACCTTATTCGAAGCTTATGTTTTAAAGTCTGCCTGGTGATTTTCGACTCAATGAGGCAAAATGATGGCGGCTCACTCAGTGCGCCCCCACTCTGCCAGGTGGTGGGGTTAGAAAGAGACGGTTATAGAAGGAAAGAGATGGATATAGATGGCGGGAAACGTAGTGCCTATCTCAAATTAAATAAGCTTCGACTAAGGTAAGTAAAATAATATGCGTTTTATTGGTAGGTAAAACACTTCTAATTTATTGTTTTATGTAGCATGTTTTTGGTAAAACGGAACGCACTCTCAAAATGCGTCGTCCTCGATAACGCCGGTAGTGACGTCAAAGTCTGTATCAAAAAAACACTTTTATTTGAAAAGTAGTTAGTTTCATTATGATTTTATCAATATTATCGTTATTGCAATTTTTGTTTGCACATACAATTAGTAAGGATTTCGGTTTGGACCGTTGCCGTGAACAGAGTTACATTGCGAGCTGCGCTTGACCATCTGCTGCGAAAGTGCTATTGTTTTACGACCCGGGCGTTGGTGTGTTTTGTTTTGTTCGGTTGGTGTGCCATTACTTAGGGATTTTATGTAGACACTGTGGTACTGGTATTATACATGCCTGCTATTAATTCTATTCGTTTTGAAATCTGGGTCTGGTCTAGGTTGACTAGTAGAAAATGCCTACGGCATTAAGTCCGCCTCTGTACTTTGTGCTTGAAGTGTTAAATAAATAAATAAATCTATGATCGGGATTGTTTGTGAATAGTGTGAACTCTGAACCATGAATTTGAGTGGCATATCGTGAACTTAAGCAAGATTAGTAAGACTAGGGTTAAAACGTTTACATATCCAAATACAGTGTTGCAGTGTAGTGTTTGGGGACTCTCGTGCACATCAGCACCCTACGCCCAAGATACCATCGGGTGCGTAGAGCAGCGACCAGTATATCCCGAGCCGTAGCTGAAATCCGGTGAACTCGTTTAATTTATAATATATTGAATTAGCACAGATTATGTTTCACCCAACTAGCGGTCGCTTGTGTGTACAAGCCTGAGGTTTCCCAGTCTACCTAGCTAGGAATACTAATTATTTATGTCAACAATATTTCCGCGTGGCATACGCGGAAATATTGTTTTAATAGTTAGAGATAGTTAGTTTTAATAGCGGTTTAATGGTTAAAAAAAACCACAACATAGCTTGTAATACTGAGTCAACGAATGCCCACGTGTTAATTAACACAAGGTCAGGCTTTCTATTACATAATAGCATCGCTGAGACCGGCTCTTCCTAGGGTACCAATACCGAACACCGCGCATTTGCCTGCCACATGTGGCGTGGTACAGTCTCAACGGACGAAATCTCACCACCAATACGGCTCCTTTTGTTTGCAGCATCTGGCCGCTATTGAAGTGCTAAACTTTCTCTTCCTTGGTTCTTTGATTTTTTTTTTATTCCTATTAGTAAAAAAAAAGCGGTCAAACAATAGAACAGAATTTTTGTAAAACAAAGGATAACGTAAAAAAGGGTCGCATATTTTTTTTCGTTTTACTACTATTGGTCCGCACACTCTTTGTGCGGACCAATAGAAGTTCTTATTCTTCTTCGTGTCGATGATTCGTTAAGGGTGGTAAACAGATGTGCACATCGTGTGCATAGGATTTTATTTTAAATATGAGCAGATTTCGTTCAAGCTCATGGTACGTCTGCCGGAAACAAGCACAAGCCGGATTCTTCAAATCGGACGACAAAAAAATTAGTTACGCCATAAAAAATAGAACCTACCCACGGAACAAAAGCAAATTGCATAGCTCGACCATTAACGGACAAACAAAGCCACGCTTAAACTACCGATAATATATAGGTAAAGTTAAAACCCAGACACCTAAAGTAACGAGAGATTAATAAAAATCCTAAAAAGTTCTTTCCTCAGGAACGCTAACAAATTTTGTCCACAGAAGCAGTAAAAAGCCTTTCCCGCAGGCTTGAGCTACAAAGGTACCCACATTATAAAGAGCCGCAAAAAGCAACACATAACGAATCCTTGCGAAGCCCAACAATGAAATAAAAAACGGAGCAGTATAATAACAAACAGGACAAATTATCATCAAATTTAAGCATGGAAATAGTCACCAAGGCCAGCCGAACATAGCACTAGCGCTTGCGGGAAACCTGCCTACTACCACAAACCAAGGAAGAGCAGCTGAGCAAAGGAAAAATATATCGAACAACAATACAAAGATGGCGTCTGGGGTGGTGAAGATATCGTCATTGCAGCAACCGAGTACTACTTAATTAACGTAACAGTACACCAAGCCGGGCCTAGTGCTCCCATTACGTACCGCCCCAGATCTCCACAACAAGCCGTAGCCACTATTAACTTATTAAATCACAATGACCACTATGACAGCCTTCTTAGCGCACTTAATTCTCAAACCTCTGCAACAGAATGTACACCACACAATACGTCAAATACAAGCACAACGTTATCGCCTGCTGAACAACCTGACGCCACCGGATATACAATACTAAGACCTCCACCCTGCCATAGTAATATAACAGATATTAATAGTGTCAAAATCGTAATCTGGAATGATAGAGGCACCGCCACACATTCCAAGAAAAATAACATTGACAAAACCTTGAAAGATAAGGGGATACACATAGCATGCTTACACAGGCAACAAACCTGATTACCGGGATATTTAAATTAAAAGAAAGGAAGCAGGGAGAAAAAAAAAACCGCCACTGCATATGCTGAAATCCAACGAGAAACCAATGCGCAAAGCTGAGCTTGAATTCAACTACAAAAATTAAGACTATAGCCGACTCCAAAATGATAATGAAAGAATATCAAAAGGAAATAAACAGCCAACCTCAGGTAATAAATCTACAAAACAAGTCTGCAAAATATAAGAAATAAAGAAGAAGAGAAAAAATGTGAAACATTCTTTAGAAACCTAAGCGGAACTCATCCAACACAACGAATGAAAATCACATACGATTTTTACTGGAGACATAAAATGAACATGAAGCTCAACACCAAACAACGTTGTATACCATCATTGGTATACAACGTGGGAAGAAGATTTATACGCAATGAAAACCCATCAGACGCAAAAGAAGAACTATTGGAAGAGGAGATAAGAGAAATCATTGAAAGCATGAGTAGCGGCAAAGCACCAGGTACTGACAAGGTTGTTTCCGAGCTATTCAAAGCCTTTCCAACAGAAATGCTATCGGAAATTATAGATCACATGCAGGCAGCATGGGTAAGCAATGATTTACCAATATCTTGGAACAAAACGATCCAAATTCCAGTACCTAAAAAAGCAAATCCAGACGGAATTAATGACTACAGAAAGTTATCTATGTGTAATGTGGGAAATAGGATATATGCAAGCTTTCTCCTAAGAAAACGGGATGCTTTAGTAAAAGAACTAGGAAACTACCAAGCAGCCATTCTTCGCAATAGATCGACCGACGACCATATGTACACACTTAGGAGAATTCTTGACGAAGAATGGAGAGCAGGCTCAAAAACCTACGTACTGGCGTTAGAGAACGAAAAAGCTTGCGATACGCTGAACATAAAATTAGTTACTAGAACTAACATATATCTAACAAATAGAATTATTAAGGCATGCATGAATGACCTCATCTGCATAAAATGGTTTGGACAGCGAACGGAATCGACGCACAAAGGCAAGGGAGTCAAACAGGGATGTCCGGTATCCCCACGAGTATTCACTATAGTAATGGACGACGTTCACAGAACATTAGAAGAAGAAATATAATGCCTTCATCTAGACCAGGACCATGAGATTCCACTCCCTATAATACTGCCCTTTGCAGATGACGTAATAATAGTAACAAATAATCTTAGTGAACTGGACGAAATTGTCACTAAAATCAAACCGTTACTGGAATCAGTCGGACTCCACATTAATGAAACGAAGGGAAACCAGAATCAGAGACCCACGCAGCACCGAAACCCGAAATCTTATTAGGATTGAAGGAACCAGTATTCGACCGGTAGACGAAGTTTAGTACCTAGGCACGTATATAACATCGACACATAATCGAAACAACACAGTTAACGCCAGATGCAAACAAGCGATGCGTAACTCTAAAATCTTAATATCTTAATATCCTTCATAAAAAGCTCGAAAATGGAGTGGAAAACCGCGCGTCTTGTCTATAAAATGGTCATAGAACCTGCTATGCCTTACGGTCATAAGGCAGCGGCACTCACAAAGGCAAACCGATTGGAACTCAGTAGATACGAAAGACTCATACTTAAAGATATGATAAAGAGTACGCGAAACCCCCCGAACAAGAACGAAATTCTTATGGGAAAAACAATTACCAAAAAAATTAAATGCCTACGGTTATGCTACTACGGGTACATCCTCCGTCGACCAGAGCCTCAATTACTACACGCAGCTATTAGATACAAGGCAAAATGGCTAAAAGTCGGAAGACCAAAATATGCATGAAACGAGGCACTCCAACAAGACATGACATGGAATATTTCGATAAAAGCAAAGGAGAGTGGACCTAGCTAGCAGCAGATAGAGAAACATTCAAATCAGCCACCCAGGAAATATATCACCTTAGCGAAACTGACAGCGAAACAAAATCTACTGACGATGAAACATATACGCGTAATAATTTATGTTTAAATAAGACGTGCCAAAAACGAATGGAATCGCAACCACCAGAAACAAACACGATTCTCCAATGTTAGAAGAGACCAATCAAACGAAGATCAAAACACCAATGCTCATTCCTATGGATTATACCTGTCTTTACCACTATTCTTATATTGGCTCTAGGCTGCATAGTCGGCTGATTGTGCCCGACTGGCTGCGGTTGGTCGGGCTTCCTCTCCCATCCCAGAGCATGCATGTCTTTCCTTAAAAAACTGTGCCCCTGGTGTATCCGGCTTGTCCGGGTCAGTCTTGCTCCTGGGCTGGGTGTGGTGCTCGATCATCAATAAAGCACATACAATTAGTAAAATTACTTAATTAAGGCCAAAAAATAGATGTAAACAAGGCAGATTGAGGTAAATGACGTCACATCATGGCTGCGACAGCTACGGACGTTTGAACTGTCGTAGAAAATTGCAGGAGTTTAATATTATTTTTGAGCAACAAGCATTAGTTGAAATTAACTTTTAATACTTTTCTTGGGTTGATAGTACTGTATTTTATTGATTTAAGTGAAGAAAAAATTACGTGCATATTCCCTGTGGATTGTATTGTTAAGGTGTGAACAGGATCAACTATTAACCTTTTGAACGCCATTGACAAGCAAGCGCGTAGAAACATGTGACAAAATGGTAGGTGAAATAGTGGTTTGGTGTGAAGGAGTGAGACGCGCGTGTGTTTATGCTGTGGTGTTCAAAAGGTTAATAAATGTATCCCTTTTACTTACCTCCGATAGGTAGTCAGGAGTTGAATAGGTGCCTTGAAGTCATACTCGAGTAGTATGTCACAAATGTAAAACAAATCAAATATTTTGTCGTAAAAAATAGAATAAATAATGATAGAAAGATAGAATGTTCTCCTGAATCTGTTTTTTTTTTGTTTCAGGGCGAGAAGATGGTGAAAAAACTCGCAAGAGAATTTATACAGAAATTGGCAGTGTCTGTGGCAACATATTTTTTTTATTATTATACGTTGAAACATTGTACTAATGTATTTCATTTAAGATAAACCTAAGATAAGACTAGTAGGGAGTTAAGTAGTCTAGTAGTAGCGGTCTAGTATAAGATTTAATAATATGTTCACAAACTGAACCTTTAGGCTGCGTTTCCACGTGTCGACGGCGCGTTCGTGTTCCACGCGCGCCTCAAAGAGAGTCAGCAATAGTGAAGGGGTCCGCAAGGACCGAAGCCTGCCGGGGCTGCGGGACTATTCGAAAGAGATACCGTGGCCCCGGAACACAAAGGGCGATGAAGGAACATGGATGGGTTTTAGTCAGTAAAAGTCTGACACTCCCTCCTGCTCAGCCCAGAGCGGGAGAAGTCATTTGATGATTTCCCATCCGAAAAAAATAAAAAAAAAAAAAAAGGCTGCGTTTCCACCAGAGCTAGCGACGATGCGAAACGAACCAATCACATAGCTAGAATAGCTCAAGCTGTAAAAAGAAGCAATATTATTGGTTAGTTTCACACTCATCCCTCGCTACGCATCCTTGCTCATCTCTGGTGGAAACGCAGCCTTAAGGTGGATGCTTCAGGGTAGCCCGCGAAATTTAAATTTTCTTACCGTTTTTTTGCAATTTGCAGGTCAGTGTCAGGTTGTATGTTGATTAAAATATGATTCGCGGCTGTAAGACGTATGTGGTTTCAGAATTATAATCATTAAAATCATCAAACATTCATATTCAGTTCATGTAACTGTCAAGAATAACTTTTTCATGAAATAGTCATTCTTGACAGTTACATGAACTTAGAGGGTTGTATTGATGATTTTAATGATTATAACTCTGTAACTACATACGTGTTACAGTCGCGAATCATATTTTAATCAACATACAACCTGACACTGGCCTGCAAATTGCAAAAAAACGTAAGAAAATTTGAATTTCGCGGGCTACCCTGGAGCATATCCACCTTAAACTGGCCCCAGTTTCGGTCGAACACCCTTTTTAACCGATTCCCAAACGGAGGTGGTTATCAATTCGTCTGTTTTTTGTGTGTGTATGTTCAACGATAATAGGGATGATGACTCGACTAAAAAAATATGATTCTGTTGTAGTCCGTCAGTTAGATTATCCAAAAATATTGGATATGTGTTTTTTGTTTTATGAAATTAGTACAAATTAACGAAGATAAAACGTGTCAAACATCATGAGGGGTCGAGTTTTCGACGCACTGTATCGTCTTCATTTTTTGTTTACGTGAAAAAAGAAAAAATGTATTCAATATTTTTTGGAAATCTGTCTGATGGACTAATTGGTTTTTTTTTTGTCATTTACCCTATTGTGAACCGATTTTAATGGTTCTTTTTATGTTTGGAAGAATATTATTTCGCGGTGGTCCCGTTTAAGTATGGCGAAGATCTGATGCTGATTTTCAGCGATATACAAGAGAACTCTTCAATAATAGACGGCAAATTGGTCGTGATTGCTGCAATCGCTTGGATGTTCACTGTTTATACAACATCATGACGTAACATCACGCCTTGGCGTAAGATTTGCTGTCTATTATATTGAAGAGTTCCCTAAAAATGGAAAAAATATTTAAGTTAAAAAAAAACGAGTTGGTCATACGAGACTATATTTATTATACAACTGGTTTATGTGTTTGACGAGTGGTTTATTGAGCAGCGTCCCGACGTCCTTCGCGAACACAAAGTCAAGGTGGTTGAACTTGGGCCATGAGCAAGCGGGCCTTACGTCTTCTAGGACACCGTTAGCTTTCAGCTCGTCTGCTAACCGCAGTATTTGCTGTAAACAATAAAACAACGTCTTTTAAAAGTTCCTAAGGCACTAGCCTCACCACTGGTGGTTAGCGAGTAGAGAAAGAGTTCTCGCTGGAGGTGTGAACATTTAGCGAGCAAGTATTAATAATGTACAGTCGTGGCCTTTTCCGCCTGATCAGTTAAAACATTTTTCGCTTAAATTATGCGGAGACGCCGAGCCAGTAAAGTTAACTTAAAGTTTAGATCTATTAGGAAAGCGTCAACTTTGGCGCGCAAAATAACAATAACTCTCGCTTGGCGTGCGTCGTCAGTGCGCTCGGCCGATCGGTATCTTTTCATTCATTATTTTCATACAAAGTTAACGGGGCGAGGCGGGGCTAGAGAGCGTTTCTATGTTGTAAGTGCAAGCAAAACTTAGCTTAGTGGTGATCAGGCGGGAGTGTCCTCGATAGTACCAATCGCTATTACTCAAACGGGATTACGGGACCTACCATCATTTGTACGTTTCTTGAGCGAAACAATGATCTGCGCCCATGACAAACAGTTGTGCTAACACAATAACACACAACCGCATCGAGAATGCATAGCAGCATGAATAGCAGTCCGGGGTCTGCAGTAAGCTCGCCCTATCTCACCTATCTCTTGAAGACTTTGTAAAATGTTGTTATAGGAGTATGAAGAACAACATACCTCTATCTATAACAACATTGTCAAGTTCTTCATCCCCCATAGAAAAGGGTAGGATCTACTAGATCTAGATCCTCAATCCTCCTACAACGTGGGAGGTCTTCTAACGCCGCACCTTCGGATACGTGGTCACCACTCCAGAACCTTTCGGCCATGTCAACCATCAGTTCATTGTAGGGTGGGGCAAAAGTGTTACGGCGAAAAGGAAAACACAAATGTGCATTAACTGAAGAGGTTGTCATTTTTTTGTCACCTTTAGTTTTAGTTTTGTAGTTATAGAGTTCTAGTTGTGAAATGAGGATATCAGGGATTTCACGAAATCCCGGTAGATGTTGAATATTTTTGTTTATTAAGTCTTTATACTGAAACTTTTTAGTGATGTGACAAAATACTAATATAAAGTCAGAGATATGTCATTTCACTAAACTAAATGTACTGAACGTGGTTCGACATCTTCCGGGATTTCGTGAAATCCCTGATATCCTCATTTCCCTGCGACATATATAATGTAAATATGGTTTATTTTACTTCTTTAAATAAACTTATAATTAATTTCCAACAAAATGGCAACCAATTTATACACATTGTCATTACTTTTGCCCCACATTGTACACCATACATGCGTGATATCAATTAAATAAAACCGGGAACTTACAGATTTCTCAGTGAGCTGGTCATTCTCTCCATAAAGTATTGAGACAGGAATTTTGACATTACTTATATTGTACGGTATGACAGGACCCGACAAACCGCCGCTGAATGTCGTGAACACGCCTGAAAATGGAGACATAGGCATTTTAATGTTTCTGTAGATCAACGTTTTGCAAAATTCTGGGCCAAATTAAGGTAAAAAGTTTTGACCAAGTCTGGATGTAATCCACTATTGACTTTGCATGTAACATGGCCATAAGCGGCAAAGATCGATTGATGTCTAAATATGTAAGCTTTGATCACTCGAGATAAAGTTCTAATTTTGACCAGGGTTTAAAATGTCGCCATCGTCGTGCCTTTAGGTATTTGCCTAATAAGTTTATTTTCTTTCTTTTTATCATAATTATATTCATAGCCCAAGCAATCCCTGGAAACAACTCGTTATTTGGAACCTTACCCAACTAAGTTTTACGTTCATAGATAGTAGATACGTACCTGTGATGGCGATTTTTCCGAAATGCTCTAAAGAGCCCCACGACAACGGCTGTATTCTGTACAAATATATGGGTGCCATTTCCTGAAACGCAACACCAAAAATATTACAATCATATGATTCCTATCATCTGCCAAGCCTTTATATAACTATGTTTGTCTTGGCCTCCACTCTAAAGCTCACCAGATAGGAAACCATCACCTCCAAAAGCGGTGCCGTAATATTACAGACGCAAAAAGACGACCGTCTTTACAGTGACCACACGTGGAGTGTTGGAGTCACGCACGGACGTGTTTTTACGGAAAACAACAAAGATCTCAACGGTTACAAATAGAAGACCTTGATTTAGCGGTAGCAGTATATTTGTAAGATGAGCTATTATCAGAAGACAAAATTGTTCGGAGGAATGTCCATTGGGTGGGGCACATACCTGTAGTACGGCACTTCCGATTCCACAAGGCTGTATTTTAGAGCGAGTTATTGATGGACAAGGTCTAGTTACAAGGTTGTGTCTATGTAAGTACTCTCCCGTTAGCGAGACGAAAACACCCAGAGATAATGTGACGGATTGATTCGAGAGGTAAGCTTTTTATTATTAGTATAGATTTGTGTAGAAAGTAAAGATTAGTAGGATTGTAAATATTCCGTACCACGTCATGTTGCTCTAAATCATCTCCTACCAAAGCGAAGATCAACATCGTGCAGAGGTCGGTCTCCGGTTGCCTCTCGTTACACAAGTTCGCCTGGATGTTGTGCAACAATTGCGGCATGACTGCCAACCAGCCTCTGCCTTTGAACACTTTCTGTAAACATTGAGAATGAATCTATAAAATAAGCATCAACATCAGAGATCACTGCTGAGATGACGAGTAGTAGCAGAATGGAAGGAAGAAAATCGATTAACTGGTAATTAAAATATAAAACAAATATAACTTGGAGCAGAACTATGAAAAATAAAGATTTGATCAAGGAACCACTTTTTGCAATGCTACCTGTAGCCGAGTGCAATTAAACAAAATACTCAAGATGTGGAACGAAGTTTATAGAGGTCGGGTTTTCATGGGACTTTTTTTTATTGAGTTTCCAGAGGAGTGGAGAAGAAAGTTGAAAAAAAAATTTCGCTGCTCGCGACTTTTTTTTTTATTTCCTTTTAAATTTTTTTTTCGTTCTTGAATAACTTCAAATTCAACGAATTCATATTGTAGCGTAATAGTGTAACCTACGTGCATCCATTAAACGCATATTTGGTCTGTTTCTTTGTTAATTGTTGTCAATGTAATGCATATTTCAAGTATTAATTTTCCTATTTTCTGCAATTATTTCCAAAATATCGAATTTGTAGACTAAAATTTAGGTTTAGGTTTAATATACTTTATTCTCAAAAAGACAAAAGAGCCACTTACATGAGAACTTATGATAACATAATGTAATAAACTTATTCTAGGTAACGGTCACCGATATTCTTAATCTTAACATATTCCTAATTTCTTAGTCTTAAGCCGGACAACAAGCGATACACATTCGTTCCGAATTTCACTTTATGTGGTACAGCTCTAAACAAAGTCGAGCAATTTAAGTATTTGGGCCACTGGGTCACCGAGGACCTTAAGGACAGTGTGGATATAGAAAGGGAGCGCAGAGCGCTGTCTGTCCGATGCAGCATGTTGGCCCGCAGGTTTTCACGGTGCACGGGGACTGTCAAAGTTGCGCTTTTTAAAGCGTACTGTCAGTCCTTTTACACCTGCAGCCTGTGGGTTAACTATACACAGCGGACATACAGCGATCTGCGCGTTCAATACAATAACGCGTTCCGGGTGTTGATGGGGCTGCCGCGCCACTGCAGCGCCTCCGCGATGTTCGCGGCGGCTGACACAGACGGCTTTGCAGCCATCATGCGCAAACGGTGCGCATCTATCATGCGCCGCACGCGCGACAGTCCCAACACCATCTTGCGCGCGCTGGTGGACCGGTGGGACTCTCCGATACTGGCGCGCTGGATACGGCTGCACGCAGTCGTTTAGTGATTTGCCGCCATTATCGGGTAGTCCACCCGGACCTGCCACTTTCTTTCTTTCTTTTTATTAAATACATTGTTTATTACTAACACTAGTTTGTAAGCTCGCAATTTTACTAACAAATATGGATGCAATCTTATGATGAGTCTGAAATAAAGGATTTATTATTATTATTATTATTAAATTATATAATTTTTAAATTGGTTGGGATACACGTTCAACGGTTTTAATCTTAACTGGTAGGCTAGTAACATTGTTTGTGGGTTTCAATAATATAATTTATTTCTTTTGAATATAATTGTATGATATATATGATAATTGGAAATATGATATATAAATAAATATATATAAAATAAATATCGCTGGACATTACACACATCGCCATCTAGTGCCACACTAAGCAACGAGGCTTGTGTCGTGGACACCAGATAGTTGATATACTACATAGATACTTTTTGTTTGTAAATACATACTTATTATACATATAAACATCCATGACTCGGAAACAAATGTTCATGCTTTCACACTAACATTTGCTCGTACCGGGATTCGAACCCGGGACCCTAAGAACGTAAGGCGGCCTCACTACCGCTGCGCTATTCGGGTCGGGTCGGTTATATATGATAATTGGATGTAAAAATATTCAAGAAAACCATGTTTACGAGAGAAGTGACTAAAAATGTATTCACAATTATAAGGAAATCGGTTTATATAAAAGTTTAGTAGTTTTCTCAAAATATTTCTATGACGGTCAACGTAAATATTATCCTGAAAATATCCTTACTATATCTGCTATCCACAGATAACAAAAACTAAAAAAATAAATGGTGGTACTCGATAAATGTTGATTATTGCTGACGAAGGTGGAATGGGGCCGCTTGTAAATTTACAAAAAATATCGTAATTATAACGTACCTATTTCTCACGATTTCTATCTAAGATAAGTTGAAAACTTGGGTCTCTGCGCGCAATTTAATATCAATACCGATACCGATACCATTCCCACTTCTTAGTGTGGGAAGTGAAGAAGAAGAAGTGGGAATGGTTATGTTTTACTTTTTCAGCAGTAACCAATATTTAACAAGTATCCTTAAATATTTTTCTAGTTATTATACCTCGTTAGATAGCTAATAAAATGAGGATTTAGACAATAATTTGCACATTGAGTTTCATAGCAGTATTTGGAAAAAAAAAAAATGCTTTCATTAACATAGACGATGTTCTGACATTTCCGAATGGATTTTAAGTCACTACACTCATGAAAGTGGACTTAATTAATAATTTCTGGTCCAGTTATCTGTGAAAAAGCATCAGTTACCAAATTCAAAAGAAATTTTAGTCTTCAAATTCGATATTTTGGAAATACACTGTTTTAGACTTTCACGATTTAACAAAACGGTGGTAACAAAAACAAAATCACGGATATCATCCCGTAAGTACTTTAAGTGTTTTGGAAATAATTGCAGAAAATAAGAAAATTTCAAAAAATACTTGGAATATGCATTACATTGACAACAATTAACAAAAAAGCAATAGATATTTCTCGACGGCATGTTAAGCCAAGTCAGAGGCCCATGGGCGGCTTAAAAACTCTGACACCAGGTTAAGCACTAACCACACGATAAAGAAGAAGAACAAAGAAACAGACCAATTAGCGCGTTGGTCATACTATTGCGCTACAATATGAATTCGTCGAATTTGAAGTTATTCAAGAACGAAAACAAATATTGCAAAGGATTTTCAAAAAAAAAAAAAGATTTTTTGTTAACTTTTCCACTCCTCTATGAACTCAATAAAAAAGTCCCATGAAAATCCGACCACTATAAACTTCGTTCCACCTTATTGTCTAATTGCACTCGACTATCTAGGTTTCTATTTATAACGCTAACTAGCTGACCCGCGCAACTTCGTCTGCGTTACGTAAGAGAGAGAGAGGCTTAGAGAGAGTGTGAGTCAACCTAAAAAAAATGCAGATAATATGCTTTAGCGGACTTTTTAAGAGGAACAATCCCGTCATACATGTATGATTGTTGAGTTACTTTAACCGTTTACGCAGCGCACGGAACGGAAGCTCTCAAAAGCAATAGTTTTTCGCTGTATTTGCAACAATTTTCATTGATGCTCCGCTTCTATTGATTGTATCGTGATGTTATATAACGTATAGCCTTCCTCGATAAATGGGCTATCCAACACTAAAAGATGTTTTTCACTGGAATCAGTAGTTCCTAAAGTTAGCGCGTTCAACCAACCAAACAAACAAACTTTTCTCCTTTATAATAAGAATAGATTCAAGTAGGTAACAATTTAATTTCTCGGAAATATATGCAATCATCGTTAAAAAATTGTACTATGTTTTTCCAATTTGGGACTTCCCTCGACAGCCTTAGGTTTTCATCCTTAGACACTCGATGACAGTCATACTCCAGCTAGGTCGAAAGTTCTCATCAAGGTGCATGAATTGAGCCCAAACACGATACTTATAGCTTATTTTTTTTTCGGATGAGAAATCATCAAATGACTCCTCCCGGAGCAGGAGGAAGTGTCAGACTTTTACTGACTAAAACCCATCCATGTTCCTTCATCGCCCTTTGTGTCCCGGGGACACGGTATCTCTTTCGAATAGTCCCGCAGACCCCTTCTTTTTTGCTGACTCTCTTTGAGGCGCGCGTAGAACACGAACGCGCCGTCGACACGGCCTGTCGTCATGAGATGGACGGACGGCGAGCTAGCCCATAGCTCCCCGTCCACAGGCCCGCGCCTACGGTGGCCGGGGGCCACCACGTGGCTCCCGACGCCTGGGGCTTCTCCCGCGGTGGCCGGGACGTAAGGATCTCTCCCTCTCACGTTCCGCCACCTCCTTCGCTAACATGACTGCTTCGCAGAAGGAGGTGACGGCGTCCCATTCCGTATCGCTCCGGACCATGTATTGAACCGGGGCCGGGAGAGAGAGGTCGCCGCCGCCGATCGCCGCTTCGAGGACACGGCGGTGCTCCGCCCAAGTGGGGCACACCTCCACAGTGTGCTCCACCGTGTCCTCCGGTCGATCCTCACAATGGAAGAACCCGGGCGTCTCCTCTCGCCCGAAAATACGATATGAGGCCAATAACAATTTAGCTGTAAATATAATCTACGTAAACAGCGTATGGATTATTATTATTGCGAGTAGCATAGCACAGTTCTTGCACGGCAGGAACACGTGGTTTTATCAGGCTTCTGATGTTCGCTATACTACTTTTTGGAGAAATCATCCTCATCATCATACTTATCCCTTAGCCCTTATTCCAATTTATTTGGGGTCGGCGCAGCATGATTGTATTCATTCTTCCATACTTCTCTATTACTTTTTGGAAAAATATTTCACGAAAAAAAATAAGAAATATAGAAATGCACACAATTTAAATACAAAATGAAATATAGGAAATCTCACAGTATCAAAAAAAAAACTAAACTAATCACAAAAAGTGAAAATAATGTTGAAGGGTTTGAACCTGCAACCCCGTAGTTTACAGAGCGGTAGCGGAGGCTATTTACTTCATTGACATAAGCCACAAATAGCCGTTCTCATGTACTTACGTCATGACTGAAACGTCAAACAATTGAAGTATACGGAAATAATGCAAAATTGCCTACCCCCTTAAGGAAGTAGCGTGATAATATGTAGTCTAAATATTGAAGAAGCCTATGCAGTAATTTTGACGTGAAGCGCAAGCCTATGCAGTAATTTTGACGTGATGCGCGCACAAACATTTCGTACCAACTACTTATACCGAAGAAAGCTGATTTTCTTGAGTTCCGCTATTTTGTGCGTATTCACGTCAAAAATCAAATTTCGGGAAAATTGAGAAATTATATTTACCTGTATTAGATACGAAGTATATGTAGCAACTTTAAAAGGTTACACTTCAATGGATTTGATTGTATAGGTGTTTGAAGTTTATTAATTTTAAACACAAAACCCTCTTTTTTGCGTCTCTGGATGAGATTTAGAAAAAATGCTGAAACAGGTATTTCTTTATTTTTATTAATAAGTATTTATTCTAAGTTTCATGATTCTAGAACAATCTAATTTTTTTTTTTCATACAAACTTTACCCCCCCGTTTCACCCCCTTTTTCCAAAAAATTCCAAAATTTCTATAGCCTATATGTTATTCTGAATGTATTTAAATAGATTTGTGAACATTTCAACAATATCGGTTTAGTAGTTTTTACGTGATGCGCGGTCAAACAAACAAACAAACAAAAATTTTTAAAATGGTTTTAATATCTTCAGTTACTTATTTTAAGTCACCCTGGCCGGTTTTTTTTTTTAAATCTTCAATGAACAGATTTTTTGGTCTCAACGATTTTATTATATGTATAGACTAGCTCAAATAATCTATGAACTAGCTGACCCGAAAGACGACTGTCTTTAACTCCTTTAACTATTCATATTGAAATGCACTTTTCCTACCTACTACCTCCTTATACTTTTTACTACTCTACCCTACCTACCCTCCAATCGATTTGACGTTTTTTTTGTATAAATTCATAGTAGCTTGATATATTTTCCTTAGTTAACTTTAAAGTTTATTATTTCGTAAATGGAGCATTAAATTGAAAAAAAAGTACTAGCAACCCCTAAGTAATTTTAAAAGACCTATTCAACGATATCCCACACGATGCGGTAGACGACAAAAAAAAAACATCCCCACTTCACATGTAGGGGAGCTACCCTAAATTCAAATATTTTCCAAACTTTTTTACATATTTGTCGGCCTTATTGATATACACACCTCTACAAAATTACAGCTTTCTAGTACTAACGGTCTCTTAGCAAAACCTCGGACAGACAGACAGACGGACTGGTACCCCGATTATCGACCATTTTGGGTTTATCTATGTGTCGTTGCTTACCGGTAACTCCATAGTATTCAACATCAGATTCGCCATCGTTTTAATATTATCTAAATATACAGCTGGTGCTAAAGCCACGAAGGCAATCAGCTTGTCATTGTACTCTGGTCTCTGAGACATCATGGTGAAGAAGCTGGTGGTGCCCATGGAGTAGCCCAGGTACATGATCTTCTCCAAGCCTGTGACGTTCAGGACTCTGTCGATCATCGCCGACACGTCGTATTTGCCGTATTCGTTGATACTAGAAGTGAATAACAATTTTATGAGTGATGGGATGAGAAAGATCGTTCGTCATGCGGTGTAGATCGCTTTAAGGTAGATGCTCCAGGTTAGCCCGCGAAATTAAATTTTTCTTACGTTTTTTGCAATTTGCAGGCCAGTGCTTGGTTGTATGTGGATTACAATATTGATCGCGACTGTAAGACGTATGTAGTTACAGAATTATAATCATTAAAATCATCAATACAACCCTCCAAGCCCATAAAGGTGCAGGAATTACTTTTTCAAGGTCAAAGTCATTCCTGCACTTTTATGCGCTTTCGCGGGCTAACATACTTAGCAGACCGGATGTGCAGATTGAAGGTCATACTATTATCGATATCGGAGGCTTTGTGTGATAATTTTACACACTTTTATATCACTATTCTAATTTAAAAGAGAAATCGTAATCCATTGATAGAATTGTTTAAATTTGTCTGCTGCACGCAATGAAAATTGAAGAATTGTGCTAAGCAGTTACCCCGCTCTTCAAATTACGAAAAAAACCGGCCAAGAGCGAGTCGGACTCGCGCACCCAGCGTTGCGTACAAACTTTTTAAAGATCTTAACTTAACTTTGCTGTTCGATCTCTAAAAAACGGGTATTGGTCCAACCGCAAATAATAAGTTTGTAATAGTAAAATCGCTTTTTTTTTGTTATTAAACTACATATTTACGGTTTTAAGACTTTTCCCTTTACATGTGCTGTAAGACCTTGCTTTTTGCCAAATTTCGTGATTCTAGGTCAACGGGAACTACCATATAGGTTTTCCACCCAAAACCTATAAATATAAAAACCTATAAAAGCAAGGTCTTACAGCACAAGTGAAGGGAAAAGTCTGAAAAATAAAAAGTTGAAAATTAAGGTAAATTTTGGTACTTACAAGTTTTCGCGAAAATCTAATTTTGCGCATATTTTTATCGTGTTGACATAGGACCTTGATTTTTATACACCTAATTGGGACTATAGACCTCAGTGTATGGTATAAATTCAATTTGCTAGGTCCACCCGTTCCTGAGAAAACGGTGGTGACAGACGTACAGACAGACGGACAAGAAAGTGATCTTATAAGGGTTCCGTTTTTTGTTTTGAGGTACGGAACCCTAAAAATGAAAAATCTTCACCATGTTATAAATATGTAACATGCTCATATTACAAAAACCTTTAAAGACTCTGCTTTGAAAAGTAAGAAGAAGTATGCAAGTACCTGGAGTTCCAAAATTTCTGGTCATTCTTGGTGAGGTTCGTATGCGATGTGTACACGTTGCCTCGTAGGTTGGCTAGCCACACGTCGTACCCTGCGTCAGCTAGGAGGTACGCTGGAAACAAAGATGGCTGTAAGTTCTTTTTCTCTTGCATTTGAGATTTTGGGAGATAAACTCAATTCTAATCTTCATCTGGTCTGCCTAGCCTTTTCCCAACTATTTTCGGGTCAGCTTCCAGTCTAACTGGATGCAACTGAATACCAGTATTCTATGTTACATAGAGCAACTCCCTATCTGACCCCCAGAACCCAGTTAGTACTTGGGGGGTTTGACGCAGAATGTGCACAAAGCAAAATGTGCATTTGACGCAAAATCTGCATTTCTCAAAATAGCACTTCGCAAAATGAGCACTTATCAAAATGTGCACTTCTCAAATTGAGTGTGAATTTTATCACAATGGGTTAAAATAAAAATTATTTTTTTAAATGAAATGTCGGTGTACTTTAAGGGTGATTTTATGTTTATTTTATGTAATCGTGTTGATTCCTGTTGGTTATACTGTTCATCCACTAGCATCTAGCACCAAATTTACCAAGGCTTCTCTCGGGTCCCATGATCACGAAGTCACTGCTGCTGCCACCGAGACCGTGCACGATTAGGATGGCCTTCTTCCCCTTAGCGACGAGTTCTCCGGTCCGTCTGACAGAGCGCCTGCCTGCTGGGATCCTGTGCATCTGCAGGATGTAGCCATCCTCCGTCGTGACGCGGTGCTTCTCTATGGGGTAGCCCGCAGCTCTGATGAGGCTAGGCTGGGGATGATGAGGACAGTTTTAGAGTTAAGCCAGATTAAATGAACCTCAGGTTGGAATGGTTATGGAATTGGTTATTAATACACGTAACATATTAACATCACACGTGTAATCTCCGAAGAGTTAGGCAGAGAGAAGTCACTTCACATGTGGTTATAAATAAGGGGCGACCCTACTGCCATCAACCTGGTACAAATCCGCACTCCGGGAGACTACTGATTGAATGGCTGGTGAAATAGCTCGACAAAACTTCGCTCGATTCGGATATCCAGAACTTCATGTCCAGCAGTAACTTATGCGATTACTAGACCAACCACTTGCGTATAAACAGATTTCCTTAGTCATCATCAGCGTGGCCTGTTGTCAATTATGTTGTGGCCGGCTTCCAGACTAACTGAATGCAGCTGAACAAATGGATCATTCCCACACTAGTTCCACCAGCAATTAGTTCCATGGAACTTTGATAATGGAACAAATGAAACAAAACTTAATCGAACGGATAAATACCGTATCTTACATGGAGCGACGTTGCTTTCTGGCCTCCACAACCCAGCCACCGGTATATAATACGATACCCATTGGTAAGACTGGTTGTCAGACTAGGGCTTCCGACTACCTGTTATGACTGTCAAAGATCTACAAATGATAGCCAGGCTTGACGGTTTGACCTCTGCAACAGTTACTTACCCTTGAAGATCAACCCGTGTGGATGTTATCATTGTTAGCCACGAACCCCTCTGAGAAACACTAAACAGATTCTATGGTATTTACGTTAATTAGGTATTTACCTATAAAGTCGTCCCCTTGTATAGTTACAGTAATTGATATAACAAACTATTTTCCACCTATTAATGAGGTAAATCGATCTTCATTACGGCTAATGATGCCATGCACGTGATTCTACGATTACCGGCTGTTCTCTGTAATTGTGTCTAGGAAAAGAAATTGCTTTATTTAATGAGGTCGTTTATTTTTTACTTGCTTATGAAAAAACTTCAGGCATGTGCTGGCGTCCTATTGGTCTCTTATTCCGGTTGATCTCAATGCTCATGTTACTTGAGATTGGCGCTATATGTTACTTTCTTCTATTTTCCGCTTTTAGCTATCACGTTATCGCTAATTCCTTTAAAATTAAAAAGTAATTAATTCAAATAAGCACTTTTATTAAAGACAGTCCCCCAAAACTATTACCTACCCAGTAACTGGGTTCTGGAGGCAGTCGCTTCATACAAAATGCTGATATTCAGCTGCTTCCGGTTAAACTAGAAGCCGACTCCAAGACCGCCATTCGCACCTTCTTTAAATCATTCCTCAAGCAAACCATTCATCTTTTCTTTGGTCTCTCTGTGGCTTCATGAACGGTTCCTCTTCGTTCAATATAATTAAGTGTTGATGACGCTCATGTTACCTTTCATTCCTTCTTAGCGCGTGCCCATAAGTTTCCTCTATTAATGGATCTTTGATAGCCGTTTCAGGTGAACAAAATCGAAGCCCTAGTCCGACAATTAGTCTTACCAAGGGCCCTTTGGTGTGTGGTGGAGGTCAGATAGGCAGTCGCATCCGGTTGCACCGGTTAAGCTGAGCCCCTACATATTAAGAAAAGCCTAGACTGTAACCTTTAATGATTTGTTATTTCATTGCGCTTTATCTTCTGTCGCCGTTCTACACATCCATCTCAATTTTCTCACCCAATTGTTGAACGATGTAACATTTTAACTGACAAATGTATCCATAGTTGTTAGTTGTAGAAATAAGGTGTTTATTGGCGATATAAAAATATATTGATTTGTGATTCATGACGTGAGATGTTATACAAGCTTGAATGCAATGAATTTTGCACCATTTTCAAGGATGTTTTGTTGTTTTATAATATCCGGTGGCAGATTGTTTTAAGAATCTAACCATAAAGTCTGGTCTAGTTTTCAGATTCGGCTCCTTCGCAGAATGTGCACTGGACAAAAACGCACACTTCGCTATTGGTGCAGTGTCGAATTGACAAAAGAATCGAGACTCTCTGATCTTTAGATATAACTTAGGTTATTATTTTTAGACAACTATGAAATTTTTGTAACTAACCAAGTTACAAAAATTTCATAGTTGTCTAAAAATGATAACCTAAGTTATATCTATGTAACTGATATCCTAACAACAACCCAAATTCTCCTATCCCAATGTATTTTTGGGCAGGATGCTGCATTCTTCTTCTCCCATACTTCTCTATTAGTCATTATCTCAGTAGTCAGCCCTTTCTAGCAATACCTATCATCTTTCATTAAAGATCCATGCTTTATTGTAAGCTAAATTAATACTGTTGACTCCGTGATGGTAGGGTATGTAGCTAAACATCAACATATAAAATGTATCTTAATTTTACAGGTCATGCAAATGCTGTTTATTGCGTATTTAAGGTCCATTTACGATCAACTAAGTGTAAGTAGCAAGTTATAGTCTCGTAAAGTATTACTTATATAATGTTAATTTGATAAAGACTGTTTTTGACCACGCTAATTGCTTAATTGTAGTAGGTACCTATATTAAACAGAAAACCTAAGGTTGTAGAGAGGCAGTGCTTTCCTTCCCAAAATCAAACCTTCGAACAAAAATCTCGCGCCAACCTGAGATGCCTTGACCAACCTCGAAGTCCTTAAATCAGACTCCGGACCAACTAATGACAATGACAGCGTTCTAGAGTGTAAACACGTGTAGGTAAATGTGTTGGTTTTCCGAAAAGAATTGAATTGAATTAATTGAATTAATTAATTGAGTATAATTAATCAAGGCCTCATTTAATACCGGCATGGCGGCTAACGCGCATTACCAGTTTTGTCAAGGCTAGGTCAAGTCATTAGGGGCCCTGAATTAATACGAACTGTGATCATCTCATCATAACATCACCGCTGTAATCCCCGAAGGTGTACCCCGCATGTAGCCATCATGATCTATCAACATTATTTCCAGAAAAAAGCTCGCTATTGTTATATTAAGCTTATAACTATGTATAATAAGTACCTATGTAATTACAAACAAAAAGTATCTGTGTAGGCTTGTGTCGTGGACACCAAGACCATCCCAAGACATTATCCTAAGACTCAAAAGCTATACCTAAATAAATAAAAAAATATCGCTGGAAATGTCCAGTGACATTTCCAGCGATATTTTTTTATTTATAGCTTTTGAGTCAAAAGTCCAAAAGGAAAAACCAGCGACTTTCTGGTAGAGCATGTACCAGAAAGATGTGGTCATATGGCCGTTTTGGCGTCGGTGTCCGTTGTACCCTGTATACCAGGGTGTGCTCTGCGTTCGCCAGCCGCGAGAAATATACGAAAACGATTTTCAGACAACTTTTGGAAAAATATAATGAATTAAAATAGTACATTTTGATACAAGTGGAGAAAGTTTGTTATTGCATCCGAGGCGGAATTAACTCCCGAGCCGTAGGCGAGGGTGTTTTTGAGCCGAGAACTGCAATAACAAATTTCCACGTGTATCAAACGACGTTTTTCAATACACTTCCTCGAAAACGGGTCCTTATCGCACTACGATTAGGTTCAACATGCCATGTATTTCACACACGTGGATTGTTTTCATTTTCCATCACCGCGTGCTGTGCCGCGTGCGGAAAGGAGCCAATTTCGCACGCGGCACAGCACGCGGGTGTTGGAAAATTGCCTCAGAGAAAACTATACCAATATTTAGTACAAATTGGTGCAATGCCTATAGTCAGCGGTGATTGTATTTTTCATTATTTTATTTTATTTCTTCAAAAGTGTATTGAAAAACGTCGTTTGATACGCGTGGACATTTGTTTTTGCAGTTCTCGACTCAAAAACACCCTCGTCTACGGCTCGGGAGTTAATTCCGCCTCGGATGCAATAACAAACTTTCTCCACTTGTATCAAAATGTACTATTCCTACATTTACCTAACCTAGCCATGATAAGTACGTTTACTGTTAATATATCGATATAGGTATTTACTTTTAATTCCCAGTTTTATTGCTAGTTCTCTCCACACTCTTGTTCGAACTATTCTATTTTTGTATGAACAGTGAGTAGATAACCATATTTCAGGTTTATTTAGTATTCATATTATAATTTCTTCAAACGACAACGCGCGCCGCTCCGAAACACAAACAGGTTTGAATACACACGCGGCGCCCCACCGGACGCGCTGCAAGACGCAAACACGCACGCTGCAGCCGCCGCGCGGCGGGTGTCTACTCAGGCCTCAGGCCTCTCACGTATGAATGCATGTGTTTGTCATGAACGCTGCACGTCCCGCCCCGCCGCACGCTCGATTCGAGCGGGCACTCTGACTGTACACTAAGTAACTATACGCAAAAAATATTTCTGGGAAACGACTTTTTTTTGGGTGAAAAATCATGTTTTGTCTATACATACATAATTATAATAAAATCGTTGAGACCAAAAAATCAGTACATTGAAGATTGAAAAAAAAAAACGACTTAAAATAACTAACTGAACATATTAAAACCATTTTTAAAATTTTTGCTTGTTTGACCGCGCATCACGTAAAAACTACTGAACCGATATTGTTGAAATCTTCACAAATCTATTTAAATAAATTCAGAATAACATTTAGGCTATAGAAATATTGGTTTTTTTTGGACAACGGGGGTGAAAAGGGACCCCCCCTTTTCACCCCCGTTGTCCAAAAAAAACCAAAATTTCTATAGCCTAAATTTTGCCTAAAGTTTGTATGAAAAAAAAATTTTGATTGTGCTAGAATCATGAAACTCAGAATAAATACTAATAAATAAAAATAAAGAAATATCTGTTTTAGCATTTTTTTTTAATCTCATCCAGAGCCGCAAAAAAGAGGGTTTTGTGTTTAAAATTAATAAACTTCAAATACCTATACAATCAAAACCAATGAAGTGTAACCTTTTAAAGTTGCTACATATACTTCATATCTAATACGGGTAAATATAATTTCTCAGTTTTCTTGAAATTTGATTTTTGACGTGAATACGCACAAAATAGCGGAACTCAAGAAAATCAGCTTCCTTCGGTATAAGTAGTTGGAACGAAATGTTTGTGCGCTCATCACGTCAAAACTACTGCATAGGCTTCTTCAATGTTTAGGCTATATTATCACGCTACTTCCTTAAAGGGGTAGGCAATTTTGAATTATGTCCGTATACTTCAATTGTTTGACGTTTCAGTCATGACGTAAGTACATGAGAACGGCCATTTGTAGCTTATGTCAACGAAGTAAATAGCCTAGCGGTTTCATGACCGCTCTGTAAACGACGGGGTTGCAGGTTCAAACCCCCCAACATTATTTTCACTTTTTGTGATTTGTTTAATTTTTTTTTGATGCTGTGAGATTTCCTACATTTTTTTTTGTATTTAAATTGTTTGCATTTCTATATTTCTTATTTTTGTTTGTGATATATTTTTCCAAAAAGTAATAGAGAAGTATGGACAAAGAATACAATCATGCTGCGCCGACCTCAAATAAATTAGGATAAGAGCAGGAGTATGATGATGATTTCTCCAAAAAGTAGTATAAAAAAAAAACAAACGGAAGCCTGATAAATTCTGATAACTGTGCTGTGCTATTCGCAATAATCCATACGCAGTTTACGTTGATTGTCGTTGTTGTTGTTCGTTGTTATATTGTTATTGCCTTCATTTCATGCACCTTGGTGAGAATTTAAGGCCTGCCTGGACTGCCATCGAAGGTCTGACGATGGAGACAAAAGTCAGTTGCAAGAGGTCCGCAACAGTTTGCAGCAACTCTATCGTGTTTGGGATCATTTCGTGGACCTTGATGAGAACTTTAAACTTAGCTAGAGTATGACTTTCATCGAAGGTCTGACGATGGAGACAGAAGGCAGTTGCAAGAGGTAATCAAGAGTTAACAGCATCTATATCGTGTTTGGGCTCATTTTATGCACCTTGATGAGAACTTTCGACCTAGCTGGAGTATGACTGTCATCAAGTGTCTGAGGATGATAACGTAAGGCTGTCGAGGCAAGCCCTTATTTGGAAAAACAGAATATTTTAGCGAATAATGCAAATATTTCAGAGAAATTATATTGTTACCTACTTGAATCTATACTATAATATTATAAAGCTGAAGAGTTTGTTTGGTTAGTTGAACACGCTAATTTCAGGAACTACTGGTTCGAGTTGAAAGTATCTATAGAGTTGGATAGCCCATTTATCGAGGAAGGCAACAACGAACAACAACGTTACAACGTTTATATAACATCACGCTACAATCAATAGCAGCAGAGCATAAATGAAAACAGTTGCAAAACGAGGAAAAAAAATATTCCTTTTGAGATCTTTCGTTGCGTGCGCTGCGTAAACAGTTAACGCAACAATCCTGTATGACGGAATTGTTCCTCTTAATAAGTTCTATGATAAGATCGCGATAGCATTGTTATGTCTTTTAAGGTGTCTCACACTCTCTCTAACCATCTCTCTCTCTCTTATGTGACGCAGACGAAGTTGCGCGGGTCAGCTAGTGGTGAAATAAATAAATAAATAAAGAACTCAATGTAACGCACTCAAAACATTGTGCTGATGGATGAATTGAATAATACGGGGGTCGTGGAGGTGTTTAAAGTAAAAATCTTACATTAAAAACTTATTTAAAAAAAAAAACTTGTCAAAAAGTTGGAACTTTGGCCCCCAATATCTCCGTAACCAGAAGGCTCCCAGGTATGACGTAGAACAAAAAAATGAGCGCAATGACGGGGAGAACAAGTTACACCCTTTATGGGGTTGGTACAGACCATCAGACTGGACAGTTTCTCAATGGAAGCTATAATTAGCTGTCCCATACATTTTGGTGGAATAAGTATAATATTGAAGTTTGGTGTACATCCTACACACACACACACACCACCACCACCACCACCACCACCACCACCACCACCACCACCACCTCCTGTACACATCATAACTTCGAGGACCTTAGGACCGAATTAGTCATTGGTCCCTACGAAATTCCACCGTGTAGTATTAGATAGATGCTGTAGGTTAACGTACAGTGTAACTGCAAAATTAGTCGATCAAATGACTGCTTAAACAATAGCCCTGAACTGGTTATCTCACCTAGAACCAGATCTTTATTATCGATATTAAATATTAACCGAAAGATCTCGACATCACTTAACGTTGCTTGTCGTTTTCGTATGACGTTGTTATTAAAGCCCTATGCTAAGTGCGAATTGATTTGAAAATACCGATAATTACTTTAAAGTAGCTATGTTTGAGAGATTTACTACGCTACGAGTGAAGGAAACTGAACAGTGTTACGCGGACTCACTATTTGTAGCGTAGTAAATAATTTAAACTATTTGGTTGCTTAAGGAAAAATATAATAGTTGTCTTGTTCAATTAAAATTTAGTACTTCGTTGTAAACTAAAATGACTAAAGGCAAAAAAAAGAAGAATGGGACCTACTTTAAATTCTGCTCACGTGTTGCGGCCATTATAAAACATGAATTATGCATTTTCTAAATCTTGTTTTAGGTAATTCCGCTAAAAACTAGATTCGGTGTCCACTGCAGGATGCAGCACCGCCCGCAAAAACATGCGAGTACGTGAGGTGAACTGAGGTGCATATCCAAATATATACTCGTCACGTGTTTCTATAGCATGCTCAGAGTGTACTGTTCCCACTGCTGGGACAGTGGGACACAGGCCTCCGCTCTATGAAAGGGAATGGGTTCATCCACCACACCGCGGCACCGGCCCAGTGCGGGTTGGTAAATATTATAGTATCACATGTCTTCGAATTTTCGGTTCTAGGACATGCCGGTTTTCTCACGATGTTTTCCGCCATCGTTTTGAGAACAGTGGTTGTTGTGATATCCAAACGTACCCCTATGTTGAGAGTCTGTGGTATAGTTAATCTGTGAAGAGTGGGTTGATGGTACTGGTGTGTGACCAGAGAGATTACTATGAGTATATATGTGCGTGACTAATTTAATAAAGCTTGGAGGACTTAGACAGGCTTTTATTACATGGTGGCAGCGGCAAAAGGCCTAAATTTTAATAGAAAATGGCGGAGACCGGTTACAAAATTAGTATTCCTCCACCGGAACCTTTTTCATTTGAGCCGAAAGAGTGGCCGTCATGGCGGACGCGCTATGAGAGATGGGCTAATGTGACTCAAATGTCCACACAAAATGAAAAAGAACAAGTAGACTGTTTGTTGTATA
Source organism: Xestia rhomboidea (assembly GCA_963853795.1). Taxonomy (NCBI): domain Eukaryota; kingdom Metazoa; phylum Arthropoda; class Insecta; order Lepidoptera; family Noctuidae; genus Xestia; species Xestia rhomboidea. The sequence goes on from OY970770.1 coordinate 1,461,318, forward strand.
CAATGGGACCAAGGGCGGAAGATATATTACTCCAGTGTGCAGAGGATGATGTCAAGAGTTACGGTAAAGTAATCAAATGTATGGAAGATTATTTTTTGCCCAAAAGAAACATAATATACGAGAGGTACATGTTCAACAGCAGAAAACAAGAGGAAAATGAAAAAGTGGGGGAATTTATAACTTCGTTGTTCAAGTTAGCTGAATATTGCAACTTTAAAGAATTAAAAGATGAGCTGATCAGAGACAGATCACAAGCCTTTGTTACAAATACTACAAACTAAACCCCTAGATGATTTGTCACCCCGACTTTTACGTTTTAGATTAAGATTAATGTGTTATGACTATAAAGTTAAGTATATACCAGGCAAAGAGTTGATATTGGCAGATGTGTTGTCTAGAAATCCTTTATGTACTCAAGAATCTGAATTGGATATTAATACAGATAAAGCAATATTTAGCTTTGTTCATGAAACATTTCCAGATACAACATTAGAAATAATAAAGCAGGAACAAAATAAATGTGGTACATGTGAAAATTTAAAGATATATTGCACAGAAGGATGGCCCAATAAAAGTAGATTAAATAAAGAATTGTCTAGGTATTATCAAAATAGGCATAATTTTTCTATAGGGGAGGATTTATTGCTGTACAACAGCAGAATAGTTATTCCAAAAACATTGCAAAATACCATGCTAAAAATGATTCATGAGGGTCATATGGGTATTACTAAGTGTAGGGAACGTGCCAAACAATCAGTATGGTGGGTTGGCCTATCAAGGCAAATTGAGGAATTGGTTAGAAATTGTAGTCAATGTTTAGAGAATAGAATAAATTATAAAGAGGAAATTATTATAGAAGATGTTCCTGACAGATCCTGGCAAAAATTAGGTATGGATTTATTTAAATACAGGAGCAGTTGGTATCTAGTAATAGTAGATTATTACTCAAGGTTTTTGGAAATATTTCTTCTTAATAATTTAACTGAAGATGCAGTTATTCTCAAATGTAAGGAATCCTTTGCTAGGTATGGAATTCCTGAAGTTATCCGTACTGACTGTGGTACTCAGTTTAAATCTAAGTTTCTTAATTTTGCTAAGGAATATGGCTTTAAGCTGAGAAATAGTAGTCCCCATTTTCCTCAGAGCAATGGTATGGCTGAGTCGGCAGTTAAAATAAGTAAACAATTGTTAGCTAAGAATGATGATATTTATTTGGCACTTTTAGCTTATAGAAATACACCATTAGAATCGGGATATAGTCCAGCAGAGTTAATGTTTCATCGCAAATTAAGAGAGAAATTGCCTATTGTAAAATCAGAATTAAATAAGGTTGTCCAGCCAGGCCAAAAATATAGAAATATAAGATTAAAAAAAAAGCTTAAAGATGCTGATCATTATAACAGTAGACATGGAGCTAGAACTCTAAGACAATTATCAATAGGAGAGACTGTATGGGTTACAGATTTGAAATTGTATGGTGAAATAGTAAGATGTTGTAAGGAACCCAGATCGTATATTGTAAAGACAAATAGAGGAGAATTCAGGAGGAATAGGTGGCATCTTATAGAATGTAAAACAAAAAGAAGTGTAGAAAACGAGGATGAAGAAAGTGATAGTATAGAAATTGAAGATGATTTAGAAATAAGGAACGTTGATTACAACCAAGACATGTCTAGTAATTCAACAGTTGAAAATGTGGTTCCTTGTAGAGTAAGGCGAAGACCAGTGTATCTTGAAGATTATGTAACTGATTAACATAGTTTTAAGTATAGTTTATGTAACTGATTAACATAATTTTAAGTATCGTTTATGTAACTGATTAACATAGTTTTAAGCATAGTTGATTATGGATAGTTAATAGGGAGGATGTTGTGATATCCAAACGTACCCCTATGTTGAGAGTCTGTGGTATAGTTAATCTGTGAAGAGTGGGTTGATGGTACTGGTGTGTGACCAGAGAGATTACTATGAGTATATATGTGCGTGACTAATTTAATAAAGCTTGGAGGACTTAGACAGGCTTTTATTACAGTGGTGATGTAATAAATTACTCATACTAATGCGCCTGTCTGGGTCCCAATTGGTCCGAATCACTTTGCAACTGATCCTCAGTGTTTCCATGACAGTTGTTAAGCATGTCGTGTCACGTTGACAGTTAAATGTCACTTGAGCGCAGAGCGGTACTATCAAAGTCAAAGTCAAAATTATTTATTTGCAATAAATGTGGTACAAAAGATGATAAAAATAATATATAGAGCAATGACACATTTCGCCATAAAATTGGCATGCAAACATTAATAGTTTTAGATGCTAATTTTAAAATACATTAACTAAATGTGAAACAAACCTTAAATTAGGTAACTAAGACCAGGGTGTTTCAAAGTTACACAACACAAAACAAAAAAACCAAACAAAACCCAACAACCAACTAAATTGTCAACAGAAGGATTATAAAATATTTTTTAATAAACAAACAAATCAACATATTATCATAATAGTAATTCTCTACAAATTCTACAATACATTCCGGTAATGGTAAGAATGACAGTTGGATTTTTTGAGTTCTGTCTCAAAGACAACTTTACCAAATTTTGTTTTGGCTGCGCCTTTCTCAGTTCGACTCGATAAGGATGCAATACTGCTTAACATGATACTCAACTGTCTCCACAACGGATAAATGATTCAAACAGTACACATCACAAATCCTGTTAAACTACTACTAATAGCATTTTGTACCTACTTACTTATTTTTAACGAAACAGTATTACTTATACCTGCAAGAATAAATTATGTATTAATTACGATTATCCATTTGCGTTAATTGCTTGTCATTGTGGTTGGGCACTGATAATTAATCGTTGAGAATTTATCGAGTGTCACTTTTTATTAATGGGCCGACGGTTTGAACCCGGAATTACTAGCGTTATGCTTTTTAATTTCTTGAGATTAAGATGGAATATCTCTAGTGCCTACTATTTAACATAGACACACAAATGACCTTCAATCTGGAAGACTGGTTTTGGTGATGATAGGTCTCCGCACGACCTCCTGTGCAAACCGCTTTACTGCTGCTACCAAAAAGTTTTAGGCATTTTCCTCAGCATTTTGAATACTAATGTCTTACAGAGTTTTTTTTTGTATGTTTGTATGTAGGGGTTAATCTTCGCAACTACAGATCAGATACTGGATATAGTTTCACTAACGTCAAACTACGTTATCCCCGAGTGTCATAGGCAACATTGAAAACGGTCCCAAGGGAGGGGCATTCCGTACATAACGGGAGCGAGGCCACGATCAAAAGCTAGTCCAACATATTTTTGCGTCACTTCTTGCCTAGGCTGGTCTAGTAGAATTCTGCTACAACGCGTAAATAATAATACGCGTGTCCTGTGTTAATTAATATTTTTAAGTTAAGCAATTAACAATTCCACCACCTATGTCAACAGTAGCAGTACGATTTGAAGATATAGGAATAATTTCAGGCACTTCAGGTAAACAAAAGAATATGCAATATATAGCTTTTGGACCATCCACCAACCCTCACTGAACCATTCTCTCTCTCTCTCACACACATGGAGGAGGACTGTTTTCCAGAAATAGCAATAATATAAGCTGACTATATACTATTGTTCTACGTCAACTTGGTGGAATTGCAAGGGTAACCAAAAACGCGCGCGTTTTTGTTTTGTTTTTTGCAATGTGCAGGTCAGTGTCAGGTTGTATGTTGACTAAAATTTAATTCGCGACTGTAGCAAACATGGCTTAACAGGGTTCAGGATTCTCAGTTGATTTGATCCCAATCAATAACTTTTTCATGAAATATTTATACATCATTGACGGTAGTGAGGCTGCCTTACGTTCTTAGGGTCCCGGGTTCGAATCCCGGTTGGAACAAATGTTTGTGTGATGAGCATGGACATTTGTTTCCGAGTCATGAATGTTTATATGTATAATAAGTATGTATTTACTTACAAACAAAAAGTACATATGTAGTATATCAACTATCTGGTGTCCACGACACAAGCCTCGTTGCTTAGTGTGACATTAGATGGCGCTGTGTGTTAATATCCAGCGATATTTATAATTATTAGTTACGGAGGGAGATATTGAAGGTTAAAGTTCCAACTTTTACACAAGTTTTTTTCAAATACTAGTTTTCAAGTTAAGGTCATACACACACTTTAGGACGTTTTGTGGACGTCTTTCAGCCGAAAGACGTCCACAGCTGGACATATACCTGCCCCAAGTGTTGCCACATTGACCGGTCCCGTGCGACTCGCATTCAGCGGATCCCTGCAACCTTCGCCAGGTCATCGGTCCACCTAGTGGGAGGCCTTCCAACGCAACGTCTTCCGGTTCGCGGTCGCCACTCCAGAACTTTTCGGCCCCATCGGCCATCCGTTCTGCGAGCAATGTGCCCTGCCCACTGCCACTTAAGTTTGGCAATTCTTCGGGCTACGTCGGTAACATTGGTTCTCTTGCTAGTCATTCAATGGAATTAAATTAAACCCTAGCGCTTCCCCCTTAATTGAGGATCCTCAACTGAGAACCATTTGCTGTTCTTTCTCTTTCTAATTCTGGCCACCCTGCTACCCACATCTTTGTCATGTCTTTAATAACTACATCTTCGTAGTCCACGTTCAAGGAAATAAAAACATAAACACTCATACATAAAAACGGATGCGTGATACAAATTCGAATGCGGAATTTGCAGGGCTTGCGCGCGCATCTTTATGACATAATCGGTGTGAACGTGACGCGAATCCTGCGCAGGCATTGTTGTCGTTTTTGTTGCGTGCCTTTGTGATATTGGACAATTATATTGTTCGCGTGTAAATATATACATGATTATAGTATGATGGGCAAATTGCATCCAGCCTTTAGTAATAGAAAATCAATTACAATGTCTTGTTTCCGGCAGATTGATCAGATAACATGAGAAATCTTATCATTCTGCCATCCCATTCCCATCTATTTGGGGTCAGCGCAGCATGTCTTCTTCTTCCATACTTCTCTATTACTTGTCATCTCATCAGACACCTACTTTCTTTCTATGTCATCCTTCTTACAGGCCATCCATCGTTTCTTTGTTCTTCCTCTACTCTTATACTCATCCACATTCATACTCAAAAGTTTCCTCATGACATTTTTCTCATTCCTCAGCATCATATTGTATTCATTGTTGTCGTTTTTGTTGCGTGCCCTTGTGATATTGGACAATTATATTGTTCGCGTGTAAATATATACATGATTATAGTATGATGGGCAAATTGCATCCAGCCTTTAGTAATAGAAAATCAATTACAACGTCTTGTTCTTCCTTTCCTTTCAAAAGTTCTCGAACACATTGTTCATGGTCAAATTTCCAGATATCTATCGTCTAATGCTCTTATTTCCCCATTCCAATCTGGCTTCCGTACTGGCCACAGTACTGTTACTGCACTCTTGAAGGTTACAGACGATATCCGCTGGGCTATGAACAATAAATCTCAAACTGTTTTAGTGTTACTTGATTTTAGTTGCGCGTTCAACTCAGTGGATTTCGACATCCTTCTTGGGATCCTTCAATCTTTTAACTTCTCTGCCTCTACGATAGCCTGGTTTGACTCGTATCTTCGGGGTCGCTCTCAGTGTGTCCGCCAAGATAAGATCTACTCTGACTGGTGTGATCTTACTGCTGGTGTTCCTCAGGGTGGCGTTCTCTCTCCTCTTCTTTTCTCTATTTTTATTAACACTGTTACTAAGGTTATCACCTCCAGCTTCCACCTCTACGCAGACGATTTGCAGCTGTATCGACATTTCTTGCTGGCTGATGTGGAATCGGCGATCAATGCCATGAATCATGACCTGGAAAGCATCTATCAAAGGGCTAAGTCGTTCGGCTTACAGATTAACCCTGCCAAGTCGCAGGCCATGATCATAGGTAGCAGATACTACCGCACTACACTTGAATTATCATCTTTGACTCCATTATCTCTGGGCTGCACGACCATTGCGTATACTGAAACAGCCAAGAACCTTGGTGTCTTAATTGATAGCAATCTTTCTTGGCGAGCTCAAGTGAACGAGGTTAGTCGTAAGGTTCACTTTTCTTTTCACTCGCTCAAATCTTTACAAAGTTTCTTGCCATTTAAAACAAAAGTTTATTTAGCTCAAACTCTGATTCAGCCGATCATTGATTACGCTGATGCCTGCTATTTGGATGCCACCGAGGAGCTTTTAAATAAGCTTGAGCGCTAACAAAACCTCTGCATTCGTTTTGTGTATGGTCTGAGGAAATATGACCATGTTTCTCACTTCTGCAAGGAACTCAAGTGGCTCCCTATCCGTCTTCGCAGGAACACTCGGATATTGTGTCTCCTTTACAACATCCTTTATAACCCTGCATATCCCAGCTACCTGCGCGATCGTTTTTCCTATACCCGTCCTTCTGATGCTCTCTGTAGATCCCACCTCAGGCATCATCTAAATTTCCCATCCCATAAAAACGAACTGTATTCCTACTCCTTCTCTGTTCACGCAGTACGTTTGTGGAACTCACTTCCGCCTAACATTCGAGATTCTAAAACTTTATTCCTCTTTAAAAAACAAGTCAAAGAGCACATTACCTTTCTTCTATACAGTAATATTCTTCATATAATTATGTATGTATATTTTAGGTAAATATTTACAATAGTAGTTTTTTGTTTTTATTTGTGTATGTATTTGTATGTATGTTTATTTCATAAATAGATATAGTTCTGTTTTAAGTTTTAATTTAATTTTTCTTGTTTGACGTTTCTACACACTGTGTCTACATTTCTTATCCAACTTTCCTCTCGCAGGTCTGCTGGAAGAAATTTCTTAAGAAATAAGCAGTACCTTTGTGCTCTTCTATGTTAATATATTGTCCTGTAAAATATTTTGTGTGTACATAAATAAATAAATAAATATTCTTCCCGTGACCTGCCGCCATTTTCACTCCGATCTACGGTGGGAAATGTTACAATATTGAGCGATATTGTTTTATGGGGCTGGTATCAGTTTAATCCTATTAAAGTAATGTGCTATTGGCCTCGTGTCCACGGTTGGTTTAAAATGTTTTTTAAAGAAAATCACATGACTTATTTAAATGAGACTGAGAATCCGCATCTTTTGAACTTCAGACAGTACCCCTAACAAAAACATTTAAATATTTACGATTCTTTTAAATCTCTTTGCCCCCTAACTAACTTAAGCGCGCGTCTGTAGATGTGATATATCTTCGTTTATTTTGGTTTTCAAACTGGCCGATAACCTCACGATGATTTCCTTCACCGTTTAGAGAGATGAATTTTCAAATTACATAATGTATCGAGCCATAGCAGACATGCATGGGTTCGATCCACCACTACCTTTTTTTTTCTTGCGGTAAACCTTCAAAAGGCAACTAGTTCTTGGAGGTAAGACTCCACGACCTACAACCCGTCCTTCGCGGCTGTTACCGCTGGACACCACTGCTCGTTAATTTCCACAGGCATAGCGATATTTATCTAAGCGCGTACCACATAATTTTGCGATAAAATCATTATTTTCTCTCATGTCTGTCGCATGTTTTGAAGTACCGATAATTGTATTGTATTATGTACATGATACTGCATATAATGTGAAATTGATATGCGGTTTTATTACCTGACCTAGAGTGTAAATAAAATAAGTTGAATATTCTTTATTATGTACATTATGCAAATCAGCTAGTATGACAAAAAAGTAGACATTTTACGAGTACCTAGAATGACACGATGGGCAGTCTAAAAGAACAGTCAGTAACACACTCAAAACATTGTGCTGATGCATGAATTGAATAGTACGGGGGTCGTGGAGGTGTTAAAAGTAAAAATCTTACCTTAAGAACTTGTAATTAAAAAAAAAGTTGTCAAAAAGTTGGAACTTTGACCCCCAATATCCCCGTAACTAGAAGGTTTCCAGGCATAGTGTAAAACAAAAAAAATATCGCAATGACGAGGAGAACAAGTGTGTTTTACTCCCTTTATAGGCATGCAGCATAAGCATAGCATAATCAGCCTATAATGTCCCCATTAGTCCTGATTTGGATGAAGTTCGGCACATGGATAGTTTATAACCTGGATTAAAAGGTTTGTATGTGAGGATACTTTTTATCCCGGTAGTACGAGTATTACCGAACTTCACGCGGGCTATTAGCTAGTATTAAATATTCGTAAACAAATGGGCTGGTTCTTAAAATACGCCTAATTTAAAAACAAGTTTCATAATTTTTTTTTTTTTTTTTTTTATTATGCAATGGAATCCCAATTTATTTATAAACCATATTTACATTATATACTATAACTAGGACTCTATTATGTTTTATAACACATTTGCTCGTAAAGGGTCCCTTATTTCACCAATTTCATTATCGTAATGTATCTCATTACGTACTTGTGCTGTAAAGTAAAATGCACGGTTTATACTTTTTTAAATCTTAGCAAAGAGATTTTATGTCAGAAAAGTGGTCATCATTTTATGAATAAAATTAACTTTTTGAGATGAAATATAATAAATAAACATTTAATTCTTTAATTTAATTAATTTTGACAATATATTACAACCATTTATCTGTAACAAAAACACAAATATATTAATTTACTTTATTAGTAATACTGGCTGTTTTCTGTGTCTTTGCCTCAAAAAAAAAAGCGCTGATGCGCGCGCCTCGCTAATTTGTGAACAAGTAAAAATTATTCCGCGCGCTTTTTCTTTTCACTGATTCTTTTTATTTGTTTTATTTATTTCCTCGCAAATATGTTATAAAACGTCGTATGACATATGTGCGCTTTGATAATTACAGCCTCTGCTTTTTTATCGCCCTCGCCTTCTGCTCGGGCTAGTAACATCGCCTCGGCTGTAATTTTCAACTTACCGCACTTATATCATAATGTACTATAATTAAATATCTTTAATTAGAAATTTAATAAGATTCTATCCGACTATAGGACGTGTCCCAGCAGTGGGAAAATTATAGGCTGATGATGAATATCCTTTTATTATTATTATTATCCTACTGTAATCTTATAATATGTACTACATACATATAAATCACGTCTCACAGTGTTTGTTGTCGAGCTCCTCTGTAACGACTTGACAGATTTTAATGTTTTTTTTGTTGTGAATATTTGGTAGGTCTGAGAATATGGTAGTAGGCTATTTTTATACCATAATGGCGTCATAAAGCTTTTAAGTTTTGATTTATTACGTATTAATAAAATATACTTCTAATCAATATATTATGTCATGAATTATTTAACAGGAATTTTAAAAATGATGCTGGTTTATCTTCCTTGTTTAAGACCTTGGTGGTACTGGGCTATAAACCTGTTATATCGAAGTTTATTAACACGCTAATTACTCCGTGCGTGGTCAAAACATGTTGTTTTTTTTTATAAATAAATCAAATCATTCAACATTTTCTTTTTGTTTCTCTATGTCACAGCACCGTGCTGAGGTGGGTTAGGAGGCAACTCGTCCACTTTGAAACTGGGACCACGGACCAGGGTCCGAGTCTGCTATTATAATAGTGTCACAATGATCTATCATTGATTTCATAATTGTTGACCGATGCTATTGTCATTTTGCTAAAAGTTCGTAATCTGCTAAATTCATAATGGTCGATCATTGGTCGGTCAATGGTCTCGTAATAGAATTGTGTTATAATAACATTGTTGTATTGCCATTATTATAATTCTCTTTTCAGGAAATGAATGGAATTATAGGAAATGTAGTTTTGTAATATCGGATTATTTAGCGATACTTAATTACACGGACACAGAATAACTTCAGGATGTCCTAGTTTGATTATTGTTATTTAAAATTAGTTTTAATGTTTAATGTTTTTGTGCCAATTTCATTTTTGTTAGAGTTGTTAATAGATTTATTTCATTTTAAAACTTTTACTTTCCTAATTAAATTATACAATGTAAAGTGATGGCCTGAAACACAGGTTTAAATAAACCTAGATCAGGCAGGTCGCTATTTGAATTCGACATTATCGTTACTTGCAACTGTTATAAATATTTAAGTTATAGTTTACTTATAAGCACTAATTATACAATTGTATTTAATAACACAAATGTACACTTTTGTAATACGTACTTTTAAAATAAATTATTCTTAGCAGACATGAGGCCCAGATGCCCCTTTTAAAAATTGATAATGGTTAACTGGTCCCACGTCAATTTTTTTTCGTTTTTTTTTCATGTTTACTTTTATATTCGTTTTTTTTTCATGTTTACTTTTATGTAATTTAGTTGTATTGTTAATACAACCTTTTTTGTGTTTTTTCCTGTGCGGGCTAATAAATATTTTTTCAATACACTTCCTCGAAAACTGGTTCATAACGCACTATGATTAGGTTCAGCATGCAATGTATTTCACACGCGTGCGATTTTTTTCATTTTCCAACACGTGTGCGGGCATGAAAATTGCCACAGATAACTATATCTATACTGCCTATACTTAGTTAGTTATTATCTATACTGCCTATACTTAGTTCAAATTGGTTCAATGCATTAAGTCGGAGGTGAATGTTTTTTTTAATTTTGGCAAAGCAATAATGCGTCTCCACCACCTAAATATTTTTTAAATATTCAAATTGTGTTTATAAATAGAATATCATAGATAAACATGATTATTTAAAACTAATATTTACTTTTATAAACAAAATAACATTAATTTGTGTTCTAAATTCAAAAATATATTAAAAAAAAAAACATTTTTTATTAGGCTGTTTAGCGGCTTCATACCTTTGCTTCTCCTTCAACCTGGCGAAAGCAAAGCGCGGAAAAAAAGAAAATTAAAATCATAGTTTCTTATTAATTTATGACAAAAATAGTTTTCGTTATTTTATTTTATTTCTTCAGAAGTGTATTGAAAAACGTCGTTTAATACACGTGGACATTTGTTATTGCAGTTCTCAGCTCAAAAACACACTCGCCTACGGCTCGGGAGTTAATTCCGCCTCGAATGCAATAACAAACATTCTCCACTTGTATCAAAATGTACTATTTTTTTCTATCTGTAGTGATTGCGTCGGGTCACTTCGTCATTCAACAAACACTTCGGAGTCGAATGTGCGGACTGAAACAAGTTGTAACCGTCACAATGTCGTAACAACTGCTTCATATGGGTCAATTATAATGAAGAAGTTAATGACAATGACAAGTACTTGACCATTATTAGTATCAGGTCATCATTCATTAAGCCCCGAGCGAGTAATTATCGACGCTATGAAGTGATAAATAATAATTGGTTTGGTTGCAACACACAGTTTATCCTATTAGCAGTTTGCGTGTATTCCCTTAGGGGTCATCATCATCTTCATGCAGTTGAAAGCCGTCCACAATAAGACATAGGCCTCCTCCAAGCATCGCTACAACGACCGGCCCGGCCCGGTTCTCGCATCGGATGTCCATGACCTTCACCACTTCGGTATTGCCTAACTGAAGGGTGGACGTGGATGTGGTGGATGTAGACTGTCAAATGATCAATTGGCAAAATTAACATCAAAACGATGCTATTGGAGACGACATAAATAAATAAAATAAATATGTCTGGACATTACACACAGCGCCATCTAGCGCCACACTAAGCAACGAGGCTTGTGTCGTGGACCCCAGATAGTTGATATACTACATAGATACTTATTTACATGACTTTTTTCTTTTTTTTTATACATGATTGAGAAAGCCCAGAATGAAAGCCCAGAGGAAACTAAACTAAAGCATGGGCTGATGTAAAGACCCATAGACTATTAACGAGAAAAATCGGAAGTTTTACGCAAGGCTATGAACCAAATAGAAGAAAACTGGAGTTGAAGACAATAACTTTCCTTTTTAGGGTTCCGTACCTCAAAAGAAAAAAACGGAATCTTTATAGGATCACTTTGTTGTCCGTCTGTCTGCCAAGACCCTTTATCTCAGGAAAGCGTGAAGCTATCGAGTTGAAATTAATACCATATACTCAGGTCTAAGTCCCTTGAAACTGTGAAAACACCAACTTCTAAGTTAACGTAAAACAAAGATACGGCCGTTTATGCCAAAATAGGGTAACTTCCCGTCGACCTAGAATGCCTAAAATCATGAAATTTGGCAAGAAGCAATGTCTTACTGCACATGTAAAGAAAAACCGTAAATAATTATGAAGTTGAACAACAAAATACCTACAAGTTTATACGGAACCCTCGGTTCGTTCAAAATCGCACCTCGGCACGTGTCAGCTTGATGAATGTAGTCAGATCAAGCAACCGAACGCAGAAGTGTTTATTAATCTTCAGAACTGATTGCTCTTGTTTGCTGCTTACAGTTTTTTGATAACTGGTTTAGTCTTTATATTAACAAAATTATGAACTGGATTTTTGTCACCTGCGACTGGCTGCAACATTGTGCGCGTGATTTTGATATATTTGGTGCCAGTTAAGATCGCAATAGCGGTCATTGCCCTTTCCCTAACATTTATTTATTTATTCAAACAACACATACAGCTATTATCACAGGTTTAAGTACCTAATACAATAGAGTAGTTATAAGTTTACAATAGTTTACCAAGAATAGAATCGAAGTAGTGATAGCCTAGTGGTGTGACCGTCGGACTGCCAAGTCATAGGTCTCGAGTTCGAACCCAAGGCACCCACCTCGTGATTTTTCTGATTCATGTGCGTAGTGTATAATTATCACTTGCTTCGGTGAAGGAAAACATCGTGAGGAAACCAGCATGCCTGCCAGATATTTCTCGACGGCATGTAAAGCCAAGTCAGAGGCCCATGGGTGGCTTAAAAAACTCTGACACCAGGTTAGGCACTAACCACACGATAAAGAAAGAAATAATATAATTAATTATTTTGAAAACCAAGAGTAATTTTGCAAACCACTCTTACTAAGAAACAAAACAAATGAACCCTGTATCGTTTTTCATAAGAAAAAATGTTGAAGATCACGCTAAATGACGATTCAAGACTTGAACAGGCTTATTTTTGGATTTCAAAGTTAAGAACTTTAATAAATGTAGGTGGGTCAATGACCGTTTTTGCGATCTTAACTGGCACCAACTATAGAATAGAATAACTTACTTATTAGCATACCCTGACTGCCTCTTAGGCAGTCGGTCCAGTGGTCGTAGGTGCGACTGCTATGAGGCCCTGGGTTCGATTCCTTGGTCGGGCAAAGTGTCACTGGGTTTTTTCATCATGAATTTATCAGTAATAGCCACGAAGTATAGATTAGTGCCTGGATGATGGCAATTGGCTCGCCCCCCTGTATCATTTGGCTTAAACATAACTGGCGCGATGTGGGTGTTCTATTAGGTACACTTCTGCCTAACCCTTCGGGGACTACAGGCGTGATGTTATGTTATGACGTTAATTTATTATAAAGCGCACGTGCGCGTCTATTGTCGCCCGTCTCTTGTTGGTCTTTTGTCCAGGGACAATATACGCGGAATTAACTTCAGTATTGTGTTTATGTTGTACGTGAGTGATTATAGTAATTTTCGTATGAGTACCAGTAGCCGCTGTAATAAAGAGATAATGCCGTATAGAAACGGGATTACGTTTATTTGTTTTACCGGCTCGTAATTCTAATTTAAGCCATGAACCCGTGTCTCTTGCGTAACAAATATCTAATACTATAATGTTGTTCTCACTTCTTTATTCGTCTTGCACAGAGGATATTTTCTTTCGAAAATTCAGCTGAATATACTTATGTAAATCTCACTGCCCAACTTATACAGGGAAGTTATGGTCATCATCAAGAAAAATCCATCAACTAAATAGTGGGGAATTTTCCAGTGCTTTTGATGAACGAACTAGATGGCGCTGATCAATCTTGGCAATAATAAAATAGCAACACTGACTGATATTGAGCTGCCAGTGCAAGCCAAAACAATGGGAAAGGCTGATTGTAGAAGGCGCGTCCATAGCTTAGACCCAATCTGACCAATGAGGTCAAACTATTTTGAAATATAAAATGACATTGACAGATTTTCAACCAATGAGGATATTTGGTACAAGCGATGCTAGCGCTATTAGTTCCACAGATACCATGTCCATTAAATTAATAAAAAAACTTCCAGTGCCACTGTCGCTTCACGTCACGTCACCTCACCATCACAATCTCACTAACTTTTTGGGTTGTCGCGGTTGTTTGATGTTTTTTGCTGTGGTTTGGAAGATTTTACCATTGACCTATATTATAATACGTAATAAATACTTTTTTCATTGGATTTAACTAGAACGCCGCTTAAACAATATTCCTAAGACTGATCAGCGCCATCTATTGATATATACTGAAGCGTTGTGACAAACGTCACTGGAAAATTCCCCATTAGGTACATGCAATTATCTATGAACTTTTTCTCTATGATCTTTGTTTTTTTTTTTTTACATATCATAACATCACGCCTGTAATTCTCGAAGGGTTAGGCAGAGGTGTACCTAATAGTATACCCACAGTTCGCCAGTTATACAGGGTGTACGAAGCTGTCATCCAAGCATTCCGTACATCAAAGTATATGTATAACAACACAATTTTTTTTTGGGGTGAAAAATCACATTTTTAAAGCGTCCGCATTTTAATAGCGTCCGCATTTTAATAGTAAACGGGTTATGGAGGTATTTAAAGTAAAGTTATGACCTTAACTTGAAAACTAGTATTTGAAAAAAAACTTGTGTAAAAGTTGGAACTTTAACCTTCAATATCTCCCTCCGTAACTAATAATAATAAATATCGCTGGACATTACACACAGCGCCATCTAGTGCCACACTAAGCAACGAGGCTTGTGTCGTGGACACCAGCTAGTTGATATATTACCAGGCACGGATACAGAATTTTTGTTTGATTTTACCTATCTTAGGGAAAATTCATTAAAAAAAATTGATGATATTTTGATAAAAAGTTGAATCAGGCGTTACTTTACAGACATCCATAATATGCATGATACAAGGGGGTCGCTAGCTTTTGGGCGGGGGGGGGGGGGAAGGGTAGCTAGAAATTCTTGACATCTTGCCTTGGACAGGTTAGAATGGTTTCGATCCTTCATATAGAAGTTACTTGGTCGATTTTTAGATAAAATCAAGAGAAAGTAGTCTGTAGAGCGAGCGAAGTGAGCTCGAAAATTTTAACACATCCTACCGAGCTACTGGAGTTACCTGGGCCTGTATAGACAAAGTCAAGACTCGAGAAAAACTAGGCTGCAAGAGCGAGCGAAGCGAGCTCGAAATTTTTTACATCATTGCCTCAGATAATTATGCTTTATTTGCATATAAAGCCTCGGGGCAATGGGCTTCTAATTTATTTCAGGCTCTGTCTATTCCGGTCGATCATGCAAAAATTCGATAGGAGTGCAAATCCAGAGGTACAAAAAAGAGCCTTTTTGATAAATGTTTTTTCGCAGGTTTAAACAATATCTTAATTTGAGCCTCTAGGTGCAGCTTCCTTCTCCTGGCAACGCCCATGACAAGATATACAACTAGAATATTTAGTTTCAATTCCGTAAAACTAGTTCAAGCTTGGCTAATGACAAATTTGGTCCGGTTCAGGGGGGGGGGCAATTGCACCCATTGCAATTGTATATTACATAGATACTTTTTGTTTGTAACATTACAAACAAATACATACTTATACAATACATACTTATTATGCATATGAACATCCATGACTCGGAAACAAATGTCCATGCTCATCACTCAAACATTTACTCCTACCGGGATTCGAACCCGGGACCCTAAGAACGTAAGGCAGCCTCACTACCGCTGCGCCATTCGGGTCGTCAAACTAGTACCTAGGTATACGTAAGTTCCCAGGTATGGTGTAGAACAAAAAAATGATCGCAATGACGCGTGACGGGGAGAACAAGTGCCATTCGGCTTCGTTAAGAGTCTTTTTACACCCTTTATTTTAAGACCCAAGGAATAGGCAGCGAGCCTATTGCCATCAACCGTGCACAAATCTAATAAACTGACGTTCAAAATGCTGATTTATTTGCCTTTGAATAAACGACTTGATTTAGATTGAAGCCATGAAGCATGTATATAACATATACTGTGAATTAATATTGTCATGTTCAATTAATTTAGCTATAATTATTGTTACTGGGTAATCTTGTTCTTATTTTATATTGGGTGTTTTTCTATTTTATGTGTTTATAATTTATGTTTTCCATATTGTATGTCTTATAGCATCGTATTGGACCAGTCTGTAGTTAATGATGTTATAATTGGTAAATAAATAATGAAATATTATTAATTAAAACAACATGGGAATAAACAGTATCTCTTGCATATGTACCTAAATATAATTTAAGTAGCACACACCGCAATATTCTGCAACAAACCTTTCTAAAATTCTACTACCCAAAGAAAAGCCCGGAATTGTCTCTGGAAATCGTATTTATGAATCTCGGAACCCTAACTACAGGCCACTCCCTCTCATAGCGAGGCTGCCCGTGTCCCCTATGCGTGTCCCAACAGTGGGCACACTATAGGCTGATTAGATTATGCTTTTTGCCTTACGTGTGCGATACTATCGCGGACGGCAAGGAGTACACTTTCTGTACATTTCGTTTGATCATCATGTTATCATAGTAAGTACATTGTACTGAATACCTAAATACATGTTATTACATATCATGTACGTAAATCTTGAAAACCGGTGTACACAATTATCTTTAGATGTGCTGTTATTTAATACTTTGTTGGTGAGTTTATTTAGAATTATAGTTATAATGTTTTTATTCAATGTAGTAAGAAACATTGTATTAGTCTAGCTAGAATCATTTACACGTTTGTTATTGTTATCTGATTTCTGGAAGATATTTATTTATTTGATAAAACACGCACAAAATAACAGGCGTATACGAGACATTTCATTTCAATGATAAAATATAATAGCTATTTATTCACCAAGGGGAGTACGGCACAGATTACTAATCGAGTGTGCATTTGAGGCCCGACGCGAAGCGGAGGGCCGTGAACCACACGAGTTTAGTAATCTGTACTAACCCTCGAGTTATCACTCGAGGGTTAGTATGTAAGTATTATACTGCTTTATGCTACACTTGCTTACAACGTCATCAAGACTTAAAAAAAAAAAAACAAAACGCGTTAGTAATGGATTACTACCCTGATTTTCAGGGCAGTAATGAAATTCCATACAATATAACTGCCTAGATATTTGGGAAGGTTTAATGAACAGCTTTCAAGCCCTTTAATAGGGTAGTATTGGTACACTTACTAAGCAAGTGTAGTATAAAACGTATTTACAATAAGGAAGCGACCACGTTAATATCTTCCGGATACCAAGGATGTGTTATTCGATTAGGTTTTAAGTCAAGATCATAGTTAAAGGGCAATAGGGTAGGTACATCACTTTTGACTTCCTAACCTGACCTATAATACATATTAAGCGTTAGGTACTACTATTATGTTAAAATAACATACGTATAATATCTTGTTATGTTTGTCGTTGATCTATTAGTGGTCGTAAAGCGCGACTACTGAGCAGGAGGTCCTCGGTTCGATTCCCAAGGACGAGATTGATGGCTTTATCCATCAGGAATTTCCCCAAAGCGGCCACGAAGTGTTTATTTGTGCCTGCATGTTTCATTATATATGAGTGTATACATATAATAGTAGATTGTATCATAAGGGAGCAAAATTATATTTTTACGGCGAGGGCGCTTTTTTGAATCCAGAGCGAAGTGAGAGATTCTAGAGTAGAATCCCGAGCTTTGCAAGGGATTCTCTTAGTAGAATCCTGAATGTAGCGAGGGATTCAAAGTACGTCGCCCGAGCCAAAAATATATTTGCGCCCGTGTGATACACTCTACTTTTCATCACCCACTATGAGAAAATAAATGGCACCTCATATTTTATTCAGTGTCACTTGAAGAACAATTTTTCATAACAAAACCATGAATTTCTAACAAGCCGTGAAAATTGACGAAAACGCGGGCTGTAGTTCGCGCGTTTTTAATTTGAGTTCTTTTTTTTTATTATAGGCCGTCGTACCAGCCAGTCTTTATTCAAACAATATTTGCGTTCGATTTCTTTGGCGCTGAACAATAAGATGTTCCAAATTCAATAAGTGCGCGTAAAAGATTATTGCGGCACACTTATAACTAGGATTAAAAACTCATTACTGCCCGCTAAAAGTTTCTTACAGAAAACACCACCTTTGGGTGCACTTAAAGGCGAACCAAGTCGTCCTTTTCGAATAGATGGGATGAAAAATATATTCTGTATGTACTCACAACTGTCATATAGGCCTCCTTTCTCAACGGCTTCTGTGCCTCGCAGTAAACACCGAATAACAAAATCAAACACAATTTATTTAAAAAACTCATTTTAACAAAATCAAAACTAGATCACTTTTCACTCAAATTGATAATTATTTAAAAAAGGTTCTATTAGAATTCCTTAGCCTATTTTATAAAAAAAAAACCAAGGTTCTAATTTCAAAGGCCGCGCGGTCCTGCCGCGTTGTCATCTGAATACTCGAAACTCGGCTGTCATTACAGAGGCTTTTATCATTCAGCCGTTTGCACGCATCCTACGCCAGAGGCCGTGTCGAGAATACGATGTGTATCGCGGAAAATAAGTAGCGCTAAATTAATTCATTGATAGCTTTAAAAACCGGCCAGGTGCACGCGAATCCTACTTCCGCGTTAAAGGTTCCGTACTACCAAAATCTTATTTGTTTTTTCACCAACAATTGAACGCGCTGGTTTTGTGCTAAACCACCCCTGGTTTAGCTTTAGTTTAAAATTATGTTTTACACCCCTGTCCAACATAATTTTATGGTGAACCAGGTTTAGTACTTTTGAAACCTCTATTTTTTTAAACAATGTAAACAAGGTTCTCGCAATATTTATTTATTAAGGTGAAAGCGTCAGGGTAGCCCGCGAAAAATTGAAGGAAATTTGAATTTCGCGGGCTACCCTGGAGCATCCATCTTAATGTCTTTTAAAGTTCTAATTCGCTCGCGGGCTGGATGAAAGACGGTGGCCCGGGGACCGTATGTTGGACAGGCCTGTGCTAAACAAACTAACATAACCAATAGCTACTAATTATGTAAAATTATTAAATACATTTGTGCAACAATCACTTACAGGTAAACACCGCACGTAGGTATAAGGAAGATGTTCCTACTCACAAAAGGAATCCGCCCTTATAACGACCCACTGACCGATTCCCAACCTATATTAAATAAATCTTAATTTGATTTTGAACAATAATTCATACAGAGTATGGTCCAATTAAGTCAGCATTAGCATTAGGATCTCATTTTTTCCTTTTTTGTATACAGTTAAGTACTAACATGTATTGGATTACGGGTTTCGATTACTTTTGATGTTTATATACAGGGTGGAAAGGACAGCGACGCGAAAACGTGTTAACATGTGTCCAGGGGCTCTAAAATGGCCGCTTTATCAGAATCAAAATATAAATAACGTTAAAAAATTAAATTCTTAAAATAGACCTAAAGATAATCATTATAAAGTCAAATTAAGATTCTGCTAAAGCGGCCATTTTAGGCCCCCAGTACATCATTTGGAGAAACAAAAAAAAATACCCATCTAATTGAGAACCTCCTCCTTTTTGAAGTCGGTTAAAAACAGCTGTCCCATACATTTTTACCGTGTAGGTATTGCACTTTTGTGCAAAGCAAAAAACATGGACCTGGAGGCGCTATTAAAAAAACGCGAAAAAAATTTCTAGTATGGTAAGACATCCCAAGTTTCGTAAAATTATTCGTACGTTTTTCTTACACAGAAATTGATGATCTTTCAGATGAGCGTTGTTTTTTTTCAGGAGATCGATCATACAGTCATAGCGCTGCCAGGGTTTTTGCCTTGCAGCATCGCCATTTCGTGTTCCCCATTAATAACGAGGCTAAAACCTCTGTTTTCGACAAATAACATCATGTCATGTTTTCCCCGAAGACTTCTAGAGAAATGTATGAGTACCATTATACTACATTAAAAATCACAATAAAGATTTGCCCGACCTTGGGAATCGAACTCGACCTCGTGTTTAGCAGTAGCGCTTCCGACCACTAGACCGATGAAGCATCATCATCATCATCATCATCATCATCATCATCATTTAGACCGAAACACGTCCACTGCTGGACATAGGCCTCCCCCAAGTGTCGCCACATTGACGGGTCCCGTGCGACTCGCATCCAGCGGATTCCCGCAACCTTCACCATGTTATAGATGAAGCAGTTATGTGTTAATTAAAAAATGCAGTACGGTTCTCCCAAGTTGGGCACAGAAAACGGTTGTCACCCACCCAGTCACCCAGCACCAAGTTTTTAATTTTAAACTTATTGTGTACCTAATAGTTTACGTTTTCTTTGTGACTCAATTCAAACAATTATGGTAATAGGACTAGCCATGTGCACATGCTGCAGGCGCGTCCCGACTGTTAATGAGTTACATTGTTTTTACATCGTGTTTTACGGTTAAAAATATTTGTGGGTTTTAAACTAGGCATAGATAAGGCTTGGGTGGTCCTTTATGGCACGTGGTCTTTGAATACAAAATTTTGCATATTTTTTATTCCCTCACTGTTGGTGAAAACGGGTATTAGGCATTGTGTTAAGTGTCACTTAGCGTTTGTGAAAACGGGCATTAGGCATTGCATATTGAAACCATGTGGTCGGAAATAAAAAAAACCAAAAGCATGCATTTTAGTGTCAAACGTTTTATTTCAATTTAAGACAGTTGAAAGGCAAAACTTACTTGGTTTAAAATATTGACCATTTTAGTTTCCGTACCCAAGGCGGGAAAACGAGACCCTATTACTGTCTGTCACAAAGCTTTATTTTCTTACAGTAAAACAGAATTCTTGGCTTACCGAGAGAATATTATTATTATTATTAACCTTTTGAACGCCATTGTCACATATACGTGACAAGCAAGTGCGTGCCTCGTACGCCAAACGACACGAATATGTAACAAAATGGTAGGTGAATTTGTGGCTTGGCGTGGAGGGCACGCGCATGCGTTTATGCTCCGGCGTTCAAAAGGTTAAAATCCTCATGGCTTGTAAACGACGACGGTAAAGACAAAGAGATTTAAAAAGAAGAAAGAAAATAAAGTTAGTACATGCCTCAAATCCACAAAATATAGGTAAGGTCCCATTCAAATAGATGGATCAATTTCAAGTACGTGAGTACGTCTAACCAAAGTTATATCCAAGCAAAAAAACACTGATTAGAGTGATTTTATTTTGCGCGTAATTACCTACATCTTCTACTTATCCTAACAACACTTTCCTAAAAAGGTGATGTGTAGTCAACTGAAAGTTACTATGGTTAAATAATAGGTACGGTGAATGCTCCAACCAGCCCACGAAATTCAAATTTTCTTACTTTTTTTGTCTTAATTCCTGTACCTTTATGAGTTTGGAGGGTTGTACTGATGATTTCGATGATAATAATTCTATAACTACATACGTCTTACAGTCGCGAGCAATATTTTAATCAACATACAACCCTCTAAGTTTATGTATCTGTCAAGAATTACTTTTTCATGAAAAAGTCATTCTTGATAGTTACATGAAATGATTACGAATGTTTGATGTTTTAATGATTATAATTCTGTAACTACAAACGTGTTACAGCTGCGAATCATATTTTAATCAACATACAACCTGAAACTGGCCTGCAAATTGTAAAAAACGTAAATTTGAATTTCGCGTGCTACCCTGGAGCATCCACCTTAACAGAACTGACTGGGTACCTACTCACGAGAACGCGACCATATTGGATTTGTTTATTCTAGAGTACCGGCTATATTATTTGAGGTCAAAAAAATCACTTTAATCAGTGTTTTTTTGCTTGGAAATCTTTTTGTTAGACGTAGGTACTGAACGCTGTGTTAAAAAATTTCCATCTATTTTAATGGGACCTTAATTAAAACAACAAAGTTATAACTAAACAAGAAAGATTATTACTGTCGGCAGAAGTTCGAAGAGGTTACCGAAGTGGTTTTTTATATCTGGTGTTACAATGTGTAATTTTCTGCAAATTAAGCTAAAATAACTGCCTCATTGATCTTGTTCTTCCACCAAGAATTTCTCAGCACGCAGCCTTGGTTACACGTACACAGCCTAACCCTTCAGGGATTGCAGGTGTAGGTAAGGACTGAATTACTGTTAACCTGTGTCACCCCACTGCTGGGTAAAGGCCTCACCCCATGACGTCCAATCTTTCGAACTAGGGCTAATGTCGACTATCGGTCGTTGGTTCTCTCCAGTTTGTCCCGTCATCTCCTGCGAGGTCTACCGCGTCGCCTTCTGACTGTGTCAGAGCTCCACATCGTGGTTATTTTGGCCCACAGCTCGTCAGACATACGGCAGACATTGCCAGCCCAGTCCTACTTCAGCTTAGCGGATTTTTGTAGTCACCTTAATAATTAATGTTTTGCTGACCTAAAATACACCTTAAATTCATTTTACGCCAGCCAGATCATCCTCTAAACAACTCGATCTCAGTAAAACGCCCAATTATAATTTCAAAGTGTTTAGGTACATAAACTACATTGATCATTTAAGTACTGTATACTTAATTTTTTTATATTTTTTTTATATTTGTTTATAAATGACCCTTTTGACTTCTGAAATGAGAGGTCACACTAGTTTCTCCACAAAGTAAGTAGGTTAATTAAGACATCAGCTATGTTTTTTTTTTACTTTGATAAGGTAATTAAATATTCTTTATGAAAATAGTACCTATAATTTCGAGTAGGTAACTAATTGTTTAGTAATAAGCAGGTATAGAGGTACTATGTAGTTGAGCTCTTAATGAAGGAGACCGTTCGGGAACATTCTACTTCTTAGTTCTTACTATGTTGTTGCTGTGTTTCGGTTTGAAAATTTTACTGGTGTTATTACAAGCGTAACGCCTTATTACACAGGGTGTAAACAACCTCATCACGAAGCCGTCAACCAAGCATTCTGTACATCAAACTAAGTAACTTTACGCAAAAATTGACTTTTTGAAAAACTACTTTTTTGGGGTGAAAAATCATGTTATGTGGTAGAACTCAATGTAACGCACTGAAAACATTGATGTATGGATTGAATAGTACGGGGGTCGTTGAGGTGTTTAAAGTAAAAATCTTACAATAAAAACTTGTATTTAAAAAAAAACTTGTCAAAAAGTTAAAACTTTGACCCCCAATATCTCCGTAACTAGAAGGTTCCCAGGTATGGTGTAGAACAAAAAAATGATCGCAATGACGGGAGAACAAGTGCCTTTCGGCTTCGTTAAGAGGTGTTTTACACCCTTTATTATCTTTCAGAATCAAAAGATGAATGATTTGTTCTAATTAGGCTGAGAATCAATAATTGAACGTCAAAAATTACACAAGACTGACAGACACTATAAGACAGTGTCCCAAGGAAAGTGGTTACCCTTCGTACACTTTTTAGATTTTATTTTTTTATTTTATGATTTATTGTCGAATTTATCTAGTTTATGTACCTAAGTGTAACAAATATATTGTAGTTTGTTACAAAAAAGTCCGAAACTATTATGTCAAAAGGTTAAAGGGTTATACTTAGCCATTTTTCTACGATAAGATATTTGTACGAACGCACCCCACGTATGGGGGACATTCGTACAGGAGGTAAGGTACTTTCGTACGCCATGGGGTAGATTCATACAGGGTAATTAAAAAGCCAATTAAAGTCGTTAAATTTTATTATTATTATTATAAAAATATTTATTTAGCAAAGAACTAACTTAATATTATGTGACTTGACTCATAGTCGATAAATCTTTCATTAAAAAATAACAAAAAACAAAACCGTTCATCCTTAGTGTACTTGTGTGATAATTCTAAGCTTTACAATCAGTCTAAATGAGATCTTTACAATCATTTTGTATGAGATCGTTGTACAGTCTTTGACAATTTAAATTTAAAGTAGGTAATTATTGTATATTTGGTTTTTACTTTGGAACTTATTGCACATTATAATTAGTAAAATTAACTGCAAAATTAAAAAGTCTAGCCATTCTAGCTGTACAAGCGTTTCGTAGTTGAGGATCAGGAAGGATCATGGCGACATCGCTGATATATAGAGTATAGAGTATATTACATCATCAATTGCTAAATTCATGGACTCTTCATCCACTTCTTGAGTAGGTACGCGTACCCTTTTTTATATTTTCGCACGATGATTCTGCAATAAAATATTAATTTTAAGGTTGATTTAATAAAAATATTTGATTTTGTTAAAAGTAGAATACTTCATAAAAGGAAAAATATGTTTTAGTGCTGTCTGCACGATAATTTAAAATAATACTGTATTTTATTTCGTAAAAAAAATAATTTTGAAATACTGGTGGTTAACGAAACGGTGGTTAAAGGGGAGCATTCGTACGCGTACGAATGTGCCCTCTGTCTGGCTGTCCGAATGCACACCATGCCACAAAATTAAAACATAACTTTATACCTACAAATTCTAATTTAGTTTGAGAAATATAACAATTAAAGCTCAAATTAAAAAATATTGACATTAATCAATCATCACCATTTTGTCAAAAACATTACAGTTCTACTTACAATTACGAACTAAACTTAAGGGCAGGTAGACCAAATTTTACCAATTTTACATAACTT
Organism: Xestia rhomboidea; assembly: GCA_963853795.1. NCBI lineage: Eukaryota > Metazoa > Arthropoda > Insecta > Lepidoptera > Noctuidae > Xestia > Xestia rhomboidea. The sequence continues at coordinate 1,485,979 of OY970770.1, forward strand.
TGATTCAATAGTAAACTAACTAATACTACTCGATGGGAAGAGACCAGATGGTATGACCATAATGCCATGGAAGTTGGGTAGGCCTTTGATGTGGGACGCAACTTGCGTCGACACCCTTGCGCCATCCCATCTTCCTAGCACAGTGGGCTGCGCTGGGGCGGCTGCTGCAGGTGCTGAAAACCTCAAACGGCGCAAATACAATAATTTAATTGGTAATTATGTGTTTGAGCCGTTTGGGGTTGAAACACTAGGGCCATGGGGTCCGAGTGCCCACCTAGTATTTCGAGAAATTGCCAAGCGGTTGGTCGACTCTTCACGTGACCAGAGGGCGGGCCTATTTTTTGGCCAAAGAATCAGCATTGCCATCCAACGTGGCAATGCTGCCAGCCTTCTGGGCACTTTTCCTGTTGACAGCGATGTGGACGAATTTTTTGACGCCCTGTAACGGTTACAGGTTGTTACTTGTACATATTTTTATTATTATTTAGAGTTATAGTTTATATAATAGTAGTGAAATAAATGGTTTACTAATCGTAATTTTTTAAAGCAAAAAAAAATAGATATTATAGTTGACTATATCTACTTAGATAATTTGTGGTTCAAAACATGATATCGAAAACTTCACTAGATAAAAAAAAAATCCGAACAGGAGCCCAATTCGAATATTTTTTCATGTTTTTCTTATTTTTCTTGAAGAAAATGAAAATTTACTTCCAAAAAAAATATCTAAGCAAAGTAAATAACATTTAGAACAATTATTTGTGGTTACATTTTGCAAAACAGTTTAATTCTTTAATAATTAATTATTATATAATACAGCGGCTTGCGTACGTGGATTCAGTCGCCCGCCGGGCCTTGACGAGGTAGGACCTATGTCCCTTTTGCTGGCGCACGGCTGTCCCGCTGATTTATCGAACGATTTATTCATAGATCGTAGTGTAAATATAATGGTATGGTATTTTTTAACCGACTTAAAAGAGGAGGAGGTTTCTCAATTTGACCTTATGATAACTTCGTCGTTTATGAACCAATTTTGATGATTCTTTTTTTGTTCGAAAGAAGTTATTTCAAGGATGGTACCATGATCAGAAAACCATTATCTGATGATGGCATACCAGAGAAATCGAGGGGAACCTTTGAAAATCGTAATGCGACTAGTGCATTTCTTATTTTTTTTCATTGAGCGTTTTAAAGCACTACTATTTAATGAAAGTCTGGAGTCGATATGATGATGGAACCCGAAGATAGTTGAGGGCACTCCTCAACGATTCACAACAGTAATCGGGTGTTTGAGCTTGATTAATTTGTATTGATGAGAACTTTACACCTAGATGGGTTGTGGCTATCATTAGGGGTCTGATGATAAAGACGAAGGACAGTAAGGGAACACCTCAACGTTTTAGTGGCTACCTTGTATTTGGATTTAATTCATTTCTATTGATGAGAACTTTGCACCCATATGGGTTATAAGTGCCATTACAGGTCTGATGATGGGGACCATAGACAGTCGATGGAATTCCTCAACGATTTACAGTAGTTACGTTTAGTTGGGCTTCCTTCAAATGGTTCAATATGCTAAAATGTTCTGTTCGTACAAAAATAATACCTAATTAAGATTGAAGTTTGAATAGCAAATATTTGTATAGGATATTACAACTAAAATGTGACAAATGGTGGCAGAAATAACGGCATCAAACAAACAAGTCACCGACTTCTGAAGCTAAAAGTATTTTTCACTTTTTTTGATTTTTGAAGTCAGTTTTATTTTTTGCAAGAAAGATTTTGGTTATTAATTTTATTCTTTTGTTTGTGAAGTAAGGGGATTAAAAATAAAAACAAGTAGCTAGGTATAAAGTGCGGAAGGTTGGATTAAAATATTATTTTATCGTCGTTGCTTTTGCCATTTGTACATAGTTAGTATATGGTAGAAATACATTTTTAACTGACTTCAAAAAAAGGAGGTTTCTCAACTCGACCGTTTTTTTTCATGTGTCGCGCATAACTTCGTCGTTTATGAACCGATTTTGACGATTCATTTTTGTTGGAAAGGGTATACCCCGAAGTTGGTAGTTGGTGGATCTGATGATGAGTTTTAGAGACAGACAACGGAACTCTTCAAAACTCCCCAGCAACACATCTGTCTGTTACATTAGAAGAACTTCATCTGTAAAGAGCAGTGGTGCCCAAGTGGGACGGTCCCGACTTACGAGTTGAAGTTCAAGGGTGCAACCCCAGGCAGGCGCCATCGCTCTCAACAACAGCGAATATTTAAACATTACGAGGAAATCAACATGTCATAAAACCTACAATTCGAAGGCATGTGTCGTTCATGAACCCGCACTGGGCCCGCGTGTTGGATTACAGCCTACTCCTTTCCACGGAGGGTTGTGTCGCAGTGAGAGTTACCCCCGAATACCCCGAAAAAATAAACGTCACTCAAAATTTAAGGGCTGCTTAACATTTGAGCAGCTCCTAAACTTGAAATTTCGTATGGCCGAACGTCACTTTTGAGTATCTTTTAAATATAATTGCTACTTACTTAAATTTTGAGTGACGTTTCAGTATTCGGAGGTAAGTATTATAGGCTAATAATGCATATCTTAGAATGGCAAAGCATCTCTGACGCCTCTGGTAAAATATCTGCGAGATCCTCAAAGATAGCGGTGGCCGGTGGCCACTTACCATCACGTGTCAGTACCGGCTTGTTTCCACCAAATTACGTACTAAATTTACCTACGTAAAACCAACACAAAAACATTTTAAATTAACTCATTAGCCTAAATGTCAGCTATCATGTAAAATTCGCAATATCCTGCCTATTTACCATCAGCTCAAGGGAGATGTATTATGTCAGTACATGTGACCTCTGATTATTGTTTCCGATTTGACAAACTGATTCCAATGTCTGGCCCATAATACAATACTTTATTTAAATCTGTTATACTTCCGCTGACCAGTTTCGTTCGTCACTAAGCTTGTATAATTTGGGCGTTGTGTTTCAAAAACATTACACGGTACATTCAGGTGAATGCGCCAGGGTGGCCCGCGAAATTCAAATTTTCTTACGTTTTTTGCAATTTGCAGGTCAGTGTCAGGTTGTATGTTGATTAAACTATGAATCGCGGCTGTAAGACGTATGTAGTTATAGAATTATAATCATCAAAATCATCACTACAACCATCCAAGCTCTTAAAGGTGTATGAATTTACTTTTTCAAGGTCATAGTCATTCAAGTCAACAGTCAGCAATCTGGTTGAGCAGTGGGGAAGAACCGATTTTGTTCAACATGTTGTATGCTGACACTGATCTCCAAATTTCAAAAAACGTAAGAAAAAGATACTGACCAGTTTTAGTATCACTATTTAATTGGTAGTGACTTGAGTTTATGATTTTGATAATTCCTCTCTTTTTGATTATAATGATTTTATGTAATAATAAGACTTCATAAATTCTCTGCATACATGAACACCTAAAAATGGTGGATGCTCCAGGGTAGCCTAGCAGAGTAGCCAGCGGATAAAGGTGCAGGAATGACTTTGACCTTGAAAAAGTAATTCCTGCACCTTTAAGCGCTTGGAAGGTTGTATTGATGATTTTGATGATTATAATTCTATAACTGCATACGTGTTACAGCCGCGAATCATATTTTAATCAACATACAACCTGACACTGACCTGCAAATTGCAAAAAACGTAAGAAAATTTGAATTTCGCGGGCTACCCTGGAGCATCCACCTTAAAAATCTATAATTCGATTCACTCGGAAATCGGAATGTTACATCATTGCATGCATGGAAGTAATAAGTACTAAATGCATAGCATTCAAATAAACTTTCGTCTTGACCCACATCTATAATAAACTAATTACGCATCATATTAATTTGAAAGTTGAATAAATTTTCAACAGAGATTTTATTAATTACGACTGTGTGTGATTTGACTAGACTAGACCTAGATTTCGAGACCGAATTACTGTGTAAAGCGGAGTCACACCAACACATCAAAATAATACTTTATATGTTAACTGCATTTCATGCGCATACTCGTGCATTTAATAATAGCATAATGTTTCATCGAAATTTGGCCAGGGTTTCCAAAGTTACAGCGTTGTAAAGTTTAACCGATGACGCCACGTGCGTGTCATGTTCAATTGTGGGTGATGCGGATATAATATTTGATTTGTAAAGTGGTTTGCACTTATTATTTCAAGTGTTTGTGTTTAAATATTATTGTTGTTATTTTTTATTTTTTGTACTACTTGGTGTCCTACTGCTGGGCAAAGGCCTCCCCTTTCTTCTTCCATTCTAAATTTTTTGTATTAATTATTTTAATTATTATTCATTCTTTCTAATAGGGTGTCCAATAATCATACTAACTCTTTAGACAGTTACAGACTACTGTTATTTTATTATTTAATTATGATGACCTTCAAATCAATAGCATTCTAGGCGAGATAGCTACAAGAGTGGATGTCATTACCTTTTTATGTTAACTTATTACCTATAACTTAAATATAATATATGTCTGTACAGTCCAGTTGCAAACTATCCATTTTGAGACCTGTCTATCCAGACGACTTTTATATTCGGGGATTCGATGACTCCGTTAAAATTATATATTTTTTCAGACATGAAAAATCGCATATTCATCCTATGACTGTTTACCTAAAATGTTTTAGTAACATTCGCCAATATTTATTTTACCATCCGAAACCAATCATTTTCACTTGCAGTTCGCCAAATGGATTCTTTAACTGGAGAAGCATGGAAAAATCCTTAGGACCGTCATGGCACGGCACGGTGTGGCGGACTCTTTTCTTTTCAATATTTCTATTTAAAAAGTCAAACTAATTACTACCGACACCATGTGCGATGTTTCTAATTTATAAAATAAATACATACTTTTGATTATCATGTACGACAACGATGTTCGATACTTCGAACTTACTTACATAATATAATTGGATATTTCCCGTTTGTCAATCTAAAACATTGGTAACCCTTGTCGTAATAAACAACCAAAGTTAATAAACTTACCTGAAAAACGAAATTCCACATCCAGCATACCCCTCACTACTACACCCCTTCACACAACACAATTTTACCATATATGACTTCAACACGAAACTGTATCGGCCATATTGTTTACATCGGTGACAAGGCAAGACAGAGACACTATCCACCAATGTCTGTTTCTCGCTCGGAACGTTTTTTTTTTCTTTTCTATTGAATCCATTGTACAAATTAAAACTCTATGCTTTTGAGATAGTTTTTTTTATTTTTTTAGCATTTTGTTCGTACTCATTCCAGTTAGTATATAAGTTCATTGGATGTAAAGCAAACGAAAGTGTCAAATGTCAGTCAACGAGCGTATGTGACGTGACGCCAAGGAAATTATATACTAACTGGAATGAGTACGAACAAAATGCCAAACAAATAAAAAAAACTCTAACTCTTGCCTTGTCACCGATGTAAACAATATGGCCGATACATTTTCGCGTTGAAGTCATTTAAGTACTTTTATTGTATTTAAGTGAAATAATCCGCTTTAAATATGGTAAAATTGTGTTGTGTGAAGGGGTGTAGTAGTAAGGGTTTGCTGGATGTGGAATTTCGTTATTTAGGGAAGTTTTTTAACTTTGGTTGTTTATTACGACTAGGGTTACCAATGTTTTAGATTGACAAACGGGAAATGTCCAAATAAATTAAGTAAGTAAGTTCGAAGTTTCGAACATCGTTGTCGTACATAGTAATCAAAAGTATATTATATAAATTAGAAACATCGGACATCGCATAAGGTTTCGGTAGTACCTAGTTTGCTTTTTAATACAAATATTGAAAAGAAAAGAGTCCTGCCGCACCGTGCCGTGCCCTGCCGGTCTTCCATGCTTCTCCAGCAAAAGAATCCATTTGGCGAGCTGCGAGTGAAAATTAATGGTTTCGGAATATAAAATAAATATTGGCGAATGTTACTAAAAAATTATAGGTAAACAGTCATAGCATGAATATGCTAAAAAATATAGGTAAACAGTCATAGCATGAATATGCGATTTTCTATGTCTGAAAAAATATATAATATTAACGGATTCCTCGAATCCCCGAATACAAAAGTCGTCAGAACCGTCGTAGACAGGTTGCAAAATGGATAATTTGCAACTGGACGGTACAGACATACATTTAAGTTAACATTAAAGTTAATGACATCCACTCTTGAAGCTATTTCATATATTATTAAATAATAAAATAACAGCTACTCTTAAACTGTCTCAAGAGTTAGTATGAATATTGGACACCCTATTAGAAAGAGACAACATCCACTCTTGAAGCTTTCTCGCTCGGAACGTTTTTGGCTTGCCCGTCCTCATTCCAGTTAGTATGTATCTTGGGTGACGCAATGTTTTTTTTTTCAAGCGTTTTGGCTTTGGCACCTAGTAACGTAGTCAGTTCAACGCCATCTACAGAGTTCTTGGAAATCCTCTCATGTTCCTCTTGTACTTTCCAGGTAAAATTGACAGTTTCGGGCAGTACATATCGCCCCTTTATTCATAAAACGAAACAACTCAAAATTTACCTTTTTCGATTTTTTATCATAAAGTGAATTAACTTCACACGGAGAATACGTACAATCCAACAGCCAACTCGATACGATGAAAATGACGGAGATAGAAGACAGTCGTTCTCTTTTTGATTAATGCACTCGAACAAGTTGATAATGGTAAAGTGAATCCTTTAGTGATGCACCGACCTTGCTCAAGGTAAGTTCTCGGAAGAATTTTAAAAAAGCGGAATAAAACGAAAAGAAATCGGTGTTTTGCTATCAGGTAATTATTTTATAAGCTTTTATTTATTCAAAAAGTGATTTTGTTTGAGTTATTTCTCTTTACTAGAAAAACAGAGGTAATTTGTTTCGATAGTATTTTGACTTAATTCAGTTTTGTATTAATTTTATCAACCCTATTACGACACATTTCCAGTTGATGCAGTTTTATAATAAAATGCATAAGCAAACCTAAATCGAATTATGTATTATCCCAGTATTATACTATAGTTTATTAAAAACGTAATATTTTTTTGGTTTGTTCCTATTTACTGTTAACTTGTCAGGAATGGCTTTGTTTTAATTTCGAGTTATTTCACTACTTTACTAAATTAATGAGTGTCGTTATTAAATTTAAACATTAAGAAGGGTTTAATTATTTTCGCGTACAACTCCAAAAAAGGGACGAAAACGTTCAAAAAATCCATCTCAATGAAAACAAAATAAAGTGAAACTTTTGCGTAATAAGGGCAAAACGTATATTTACATGTCTGTCTAAAACTCAAAAGAGTGTTCCAGCCCGGTGTCTCAAAGAACCTTGCTCAGAAAAATGCAGGCTTAAATTCACCACAGAAATAATTATAGACAGCTGATACGACCTCTTTCGGATTGGCGAGATTTGGCGAAACAAAGAGCATTCATAAGTGCAAGCATGATTGATGTCCAGCCAAAATACAAGTATACAAACTCAGAGCGACCCAGACATAATAACAAAGCCTTCCACTTTACAGTCAACAACACTATGATTAGGGTCTGCAAAACGTTTTTCGAGCCACATTAGACGTCTCGAACCGTATGATATTCACAACACAGAATGAAATAAAGAATAACGATTATTCACTCATTAATTTTAGAGGAAGACATCAAAATCACAAGAAAAAATATCCTGAATTACGAGCTGCGATCATGAAACACCTAAATTCCATACCTAAAATTGAATCTCACTACGTACGAGCTTCTTCAACAAAGGAGTATAGAAGGCAGCAAAACTATTAAAGATTTATACAACGATTGTGAAGAAAACCAACAACAGAATAATAAAGATCTAGGTACATACGGGTGAATATCAAAGCAGCAAATTTTACGTGTCCACGTTGAGAATCAAGGTGTAAAATGATAGGATGTTTCTAATTTTTTTTTTTGTAACCTACGTTACATGGTGCAACTAGGGCCACATTTTTTGTTGTTATTCGTGTTTATAAATAATCAGGAAAAAAAATTGTCTTCAAATTCGAGTTTGGTGGTTTGTCCCAGTTCCATTTTTTGATATAATTGCATCCACCAAAGTAACAATTTAAGGTATAATGTAAAATAATCAATTTCCTTAGTTTATGCATTAGACACATTATCTAAAAACAATTAAACCATATTAGAATTACTAATTTAAAAGCACAGGACACTCGATCAAAGTTTGTCCAAGCAAAACGCAAAATTTTGGTGGCACTTTTTCAACATAATAAAACATAAAGTTCCGTGCGTGTGCGACCAATCGCGTTTTTTTATTTCGCACCTCTCGGTCGTGCGCTGGACGTGCCCGTAACAGGTGTGTGATTAGTGCTGCGATTACCCGATAAAAACGTAACATCTTAGGTGGCACGGGGGACAAGAATTGTTCAATTTTGGTGGTTTTAACTATAACGTGTTTGAATAGTAAGCTACACGTTGTAGCTAGTGATTTGTGTAACGCATAAATCAGTGATATTAATTTAATTGTAACTTAAAACCCCTATTTTTAAAGATTTTTTTATGCCTGGTTCCAATTTTGGTGGCTCAATTTCAGTGGCTTTGGTGGCGTTTTTACGTACTGTTTGTACATATATGACGACGAGAAGACTGGACGAAGTTTCCCAAAAGCATTTGGAAAACTTCGTCCGGTCTTCTCGCAGCCCAGCCCAGCTGAATTCTTCGGTGAGTCTCAAAGTTGTTCTTACCAAACTTTAGAGTTTGCCCGAGATAAACATATTCTCGAACAACCTCGAGAGGACCGCCGGCCATTGACAACAAGTTCTGAGAAGACTTCAGAACTGACCAGGTCTCGACAGAGTCAAAAGCCTTCTGATAGTCCACAAATGCAAGACAGAGCGGCCGATTATACTCTGCAGACTTCTGTACGTTCTGCCGCATAGTGTAGATGTGGTCTATGGTGCTTCATTCTCCTCAAAACCCGGTATGTTCCGGTGGCTGGAAGTCGTCGAGTCTTAGCGCTAGACGTTTCGGGACGACTCTTGAAAACCGCTTGTACACATAGCTAAGCAGCGAAATTGGTCTGTAATTCTTGAATAGGGTCTTGTTCCCCTTCTTAAAGAAAAGTATGGCTAAAGCACGCTTCTGGAGTTCTCCCAGATAACAGGACCGAGTTGAAAAGCTCCTGAAGCTCTCTTAATGCAGGCCTTCCACCCGCTTTCAGGAGCTCTGTCGTTATCCTATCCTCATCAGGGGTTTTTCCATTTTTAAGCTGTCTAAGAGCCGCCTCGATTTCCTCTTGCCTGAATCTTGACAGGTCTTCTGTGAAATGACGGGTTAAGGTGGTTCTGGAATCCTCATTTTCGGGATCAGGTCGAGATAAACAGTACATGCGATGCATATTCAATTTTAGTGCCACTGATTTTCAATTTACGTGGGCACTTTCGATTTTGGTGGGCGATTTTCAATTTTGATGGCCACACTACACTTTAAACTAAAATATCTCAAAAAGTTATCGAGATATTCTTGGGCCTCTTGAAGATTCTATTAGCTTGGACTTTCTATTGTTACACCAGGTCCTTATTTTTCACGAAAACTGAAGAATAAATTTCGCCACCAAAATTGACGAAAAATGCACTTTGCTGATATTCACCCTAATATAATTTTAGAAGAACATTTAATATGGAGTTTTATTTGGTTTTGACTTAATTATGACATAGGTTGTTATTTTGTGTGTTTTTTTTTTACTATTAAGTTAATTACAATTTCTATTTTTTTTTTGCAATACATTAAGCTAAAAGAAGAAATATTTGTCTTTTTTTTACTTAGAAATCCATGAATTTTATTTGCGAATTAAAACTAACATAGAAACAATTATGAATATTTCTCAGACAGTTGATGCTTCTTAGTTAAACAATGCACTAAATCGAAATACTTCGTCTACTTGCAAGATTAATTTAATATAAAATGCAACACTTACAGTTACCCCGACTGTATGATAATTATTTTATTACATATTTTACTGAAAAGTGAATTAACTACGAACTTATTTTTTCATTCTTGATTTAAGTGTCTTCCTGATACATTGTGTGTTTTTTTTTTCGATAATCTTGTAATGTATTAATTAGGCTCGCTATTAAAGGGGCGATATATGCTGGTCTATAAAAAAAAAAATCTAACGATTCGTACGTAAAATATGATTCGCGACTGTAACACATTTAGGGCTTACTGAGTTATTCATTAAAATCCAAGTTCAATAATTTATATTGAAGAGACAAAATCAAATCGTGCATACATTTTGGATATCCGTTTAAATCCAACAACTGATTACTGACAAAGACGATAAAATGTCTTCGTCTTAGAAATGTCAAAAGCCTAGATTTCAGAACATTTAGAAAACCGGTGACCGGGTGACCACAGTTAAAAAAAAATGATGTGTGTCCAGTGTTGGTAGTTTAGGGTTATTTTTGTTTCATTGGGGAAAAAAATCATTCTTGGGAAATTGTGATAATGATGAAATGTGAACTGAATCTAAATACAATGTTGCAAATACTTACAGACGCTAGCACATCAAGTAACTACAGTTTGTCAAATTCTTTAATTGATTTTCAACTTTATCGTTAAAGCTTTAGGTTCAAGTTTGATTGGGGAAATTAGACAGCTTCGGGTAGCTTGATGTACTGGCGTAGGTACTTCTGCATTATTGGAATTACTTCATCACATTGTCATTGTGATAAATTAAAAAAAAGACGTCAGGGCTGTTTAGATTATCGTTCTCGACTCAGTTTAAATATTTATTGTCGTACTTTGTAAATCAACCTAGTTTATATATTTATTTATTGAAACTTCTTAATTTTATAGAATAATGGTACAGTCACTAGCACCATTATGTACACTTAACAATTTTTAAAACGGGATTTCTCCTTCTATTCTGATTATAATGTAATGTTGTTACGAACATAGTATTTCCTTTTATTTAATCAGAATGAATACTTACAAAGATTTCAACAAACTAAACTCATCATCTTCCTGCCCTTGTCCCATTCTATTTGGGGTCGGCAGTTACAACAAACTAAACCAAACATAATATTATTGAAAAAAAACAAACAGTATGGGGAAAATGCTGAAACGATCTGGCAACCCACACAACGACAACGGTATTTTTTCTACTATCTGTTGATCTTCCTTAGTAGGGATGTGCAAGTGAAAAGAATATATCGATATTTATCGTATCGACATTTCAAAAAAGTATCGTTAAGTGTCGATAACTATAAAGTGAAAAATATCGTTATATCGTCATTTTTCGTATGATTATTCAGACATTTCCAAAGCATTCAAAATTCGTAAAAAAAGATTAGACATGTAGAAAACAGTATTTTTGATTAATTTATTTATTTCAATCAACTTCTGAACAAACCAAAATTAAAACAATATAAATTTAACTTAACAATGAGGAATCGAAATCACAAAAAAAAAGAAATTGAAACGATTTCGATACTTTGAAATAAATATCGAATATCGCGATTAAAAAATATCGACAATATGTATCGATATTTGTATGGATAAATATCGATATTTTTATAAATCGATATTTTTTGAAGGTGCCTAGTCCATTCGGCATTCCATCCTAGGGATGGCGATTCTTTACGAAAAAGATCGATTTTTAAATCGATTCGAATCGTAGTCTAATGAATCGATTCACGAAAAAATCGAGGCCTACAAAATCGATTCTTAAAAAATCGATATTTTTTTCAAGTTTGCGTTTACAATGTAAATTTGTATCAATTTTACTAAAAACAAGATTAATATTGCAATTAACGATATCTTATCAATAAAATCAGGGAATTCAAAAATAACAATTATTTTTATTACCCTATCAAACAATAAGATCAACTATAAAAAAAATAAGTATTTATATACTGAATGTGTTTATTGATTGCAAAAAAGTAAAAAATAAGAAGCGCTTTACTTATTTACTTACCTACTCTCAATTAGTTATTATTTCGCAACAAACACTACATGAAAATCTGATGAAAATCAATCATGAAAATACTTATATTACGCTAATAACAATATTAAACGACAACAACAAATGAATAATGCAATATCAATCGTCACAGATGATAGATACATAAAGTCAAAGACTACAAACGTAACTTTTTTATTAAAGAGAGGCGAGTAAAGGATACTAAACATACAGCCATCTCGCGAGTTTATGAGTAGTTAACTCTTTAACCGGCAGCACTCTTATAATTCAGGCACATTCAACTAAATGCAAATAATTGTATGGTTTATACCAAAACAGAAAAAATCGAATGTCGATTTTCAAGGGTGATATATCGATTCAGTGAATCGACACAGTACTTCATATCGATTTAAAAAATCGATATTTTCTGCTCGAAAAATCGATTCTTCGATTAATCGATCTCAGATCGCCATCCCTACCATCCATTCCAATTCCGACACCGACATGTCGTTGACTTGTCTGTCTTCTTCATTGTGTTATGTGCTTCATGCTTGATTTGATTTAACCGTTATAATAAGTTTGGTCATTATTTGATCAGATTTTACGGTATTATTGATTGTAGCTTGTCGTTTGTCGTGTTGTTTTACGGTGTTATTGATTGTAGCTTGTGTAATTTGTCGATTCTAAAGTTTGAAAAATGTATTCGGTCCCTGTTCATAAAATGGTGGTCAGGCGTTCATTTTCTGATCGTAGTTCATAAAACCTAGGGTCATCGTCTCCTTAGTAAAATTTCTTTGAAGATTAATTTGTGTAGATCCTAAAACAAGCAATAAATTATATTTTGGTAGGTTGGCGGCAGACGATTAACCTCTGTAATCGTCTGGTTTTATATGTCTGTTGTGATAAAAGATGGCTGGTGTTAAAATGTTTTGTCTGGTATCAATTGTCAGAGGGTTAAACTAAACTCCACTGCAAAACGCAATTGAATTGTTGATTGTCATGGTGTACATAGCTTCCAAGGTTTAGTTATAGGGTAGCTTTCTCTTGTAAAACTTTACTGTAGATAGGCATTGTGTTCTTAAAGTTTTGGTTTGTAGGTTTTTGTTGCAAATTGGTTCTCGGAGCATATCAACAAAGTCAGTAGGAGTTCCTACTGCCTGTGTCTGAGACAGAGATGGGTTGGCTTCTGCTTAGTACAATGAAAAATTCTTGACAGGTATTGATGAGAGGTACAGATATCGTAGATAAAACCTGGTCATCGTCTCCTTACTAAAATTTATTTGGAGATTAATTTTGTATAGCTTCTGAAACAAGCAATTAATGAAATTTTGGTCAAGGGTTGGTGGCAGATGATTAACCTCATAATCGTCTGTTTCCTGAAATGTTTGTTGTAAAAAAAGATATCTGGTATTACTATGTCTACAGATAAAAAATGTTGTTTCAAATGTCAGAGGGTCAAACTAAACTCCACAGCCAAACACAATAGCATTGTTGATTGTTATGATATCCATAGCGTCTAAGATTCAGTGTCAAGGAAGCTATCTCTTTTAAAACTTCACTGTATTAGCTAGCATTAGTGTTCTTAAAAAGTTACAATGCCAACAGCAGGCAGTGGGTAATGTTCTATAGTGGTACTTGAGTTCTTCATTCAAATTATTGCATTATTGGTTAAGTATTCAGGCTTCTTCATGTGGCATACTCAGCTGTATGACAATGTGAATGATGTCTTTTCATAAACGTGGGTCACATAATGACATAATTGTTCCTTGTGCGCATTACTCTTCTGTGAGACTTTTATAGCACGTTACTTGTATGAATGATAACTAGACATATTAAATGTTGGATGTTTGCTTATTGCAAATGCATAAAACACAAATTTATATTTTGAACCCTTGCTTGTTTTATGCTTACTTGTGGACTTGAAATCAACAGTCAGTTGTAGTCCCCACTTCCTGTGTCTGGGACATCGAGATGGCTTGGCTTCTGCTTAGTACATTAAATTAAAAAATTCTAGACACAGGTGGGCCCCCGTATCATGCTTAGTACGATGAAAAATTCTAGACATAGGTGGGTCCCAATGTCCTGCTTAGTTTGATGAAAAATTCTAGACACAGATGGGCCCCGGTATCGGTTGTTGTTCCAATGAGTGGGGAAATCGACATGACTATCCACACATTGACAGCTGTACTTAAATTATTATTTTTGAGATCATCACATCGCACCTTCGGTAGAACAAGGGCATAATTGCAGTTTTTGCTATTTTACAGGAGAGCTATTTTAAGATATTTATTGCATTCAGTGAGGTCTTGCTCTGTTAATATTGCTCGAAAGTTTTTCTTCTTTGCATGATATAAACTATATACTATATCCTTTTTAGGCGTATAGTTAACAAGAATTAAGAACTTTTAGTTTTTTTTCAATTAATTTTAATTTTAAGGAAGGGATACATTTGTGCCCTTGTTCTACCAAAATGTATATTATTTTGTAATTAGGACTAAATTTGAGCTTTAATTTAGGATGATTTTCGAATAAAAATACCTTGTTTTTCCGTATAAACTTTTTATTTTCTTATAAAGTAAAAAAAATGTAGTAACTTTCACGAAATATAATACTTAAACTATCATTATAGTCTTACTAATCAGTCGTCAATAATCTCACGTTTGTGTCTCTTTGGAATCACAATGAAAATAGAATTATAGAAGATAACAAAAATAACAGTGACATTATTTTTAACAAGATTCACTGTTATGCAAATGAAATTCTTTAGAATCACACTTCAAAAAATATTAATTAAAAAATATAAAAATATCTTTATAACAATTATTTTTTTCTTACTAACGAATCAGTTCTAGCTCTCTCTCCTTTTCTTAAAAAAGGTTGTTAAAATATTGTTCATAGAACTTAGGAACTATATTTGAGGATATCAATTGACGAATGTCTTCTTTTTTTCTGTGAGGGATTGGTAACTTTTCCTTATAGAGCTGGTTTAGTGTGACATCTTTCACACTTTTTTTATTACCGATACGACCTGTTCGAATTCTGGCTGCTGTCCAATCGTCGGTTTTGTAGCTGCACTTAAATTGGTATATCTCTGAATCTTTCATAAATTTGATCGCTTTCATATCCAATATTTTAAAAGTATTTCCTTCAACATCCTTGTTTAAATTCAAATTAATATCTTCAGATAACAGCTTCATATCAATGAAAGAATCAAAATTCATTTCTTTAACGGTAAATTGAACACCCTTTTTCTTAGCATTTTTAATAAGACTGATGTATTCTGCTGGAGTGTATATAGGTCCAGCCTTTTTAGCTCGCTTAACGTTTTTTTCAATTACAGAATGGACGGCATCAGCTTTATTCTGGGTATGACCCCTAATAAGGAATTTGTGTGTTATTGACTTTATAGGCAATGTGTTGACAGCATAATAATACATTCCAAAAACGAATCTGAAACAAGTAGAAATAATTATTTACATTATAAGTACATTACCTACCTATATTGTTCAGTATGAATTATAACAACAATCACTCTTATTTATCTAAATCTACTGTAAATTAATTGTATTATAAAAGGCAACAAACTTACTTATTTTTTTGCTGCCCGCAGCAATTATCCGAATAAAATATTATGTCTTTATCTGGTTGTTTGTTAGAAAGATCCTCCAAAAACTTGTAAAGGCATGTTCCTATTTCATTGGCGCCGCGTTTGCCAAGACCCTCGTGCCAGAAAAAGCAAATTGTGGTATCGTCTTTTATATTGGATACCTAAAACAAAATATACATTAGGTACATTCGAACATAAATTGATTAATTTTAACACTATAATTAACTAATTAGAAAATGAGTCCTCACCGTAAAATTGTAACAATTTAACTTGGACTTATAAAAGAAAGCTGATGACTGGCCAATTGGACAAGGTAAGACTGCCTGTAGATCGAAAATGGCAACTATATTATTAGAATCACTATTTTTGCATTGTTCTGTGTCGTGTTTTAGTTCTAATCTGCTTAAACTTTTCTCTTCTAGGTGTTTTTTGTATTTTTCCATCAGTGGTTCCTTATCGTTAGAGTTTTTGTACGCCTCACATTCATCGCACTGATCTTTTCGGGGAATAAACAAACCAAGATTGAAATCAGTATTAAAAATTCGATAGTAGGCATCATAATTTGCAAATTCCTTTCCAGCGGTTTCTTGAATCTTTTTGTAATCACGATGAAGCTCCGCTATAGTTAAACTTCCATCTATATATTCCCTGGTTGTATTAGCCCTTAAGTAGTGACTTTCTGTTCTAGGAATGGAATTTATATGATTTCGGACCGATTTCACGACTTCATCGCTTAAATTACAATGGTTATTATGCTTTCTCAGCAGGACTCATTATAAACAAGGCTTGATCAGATATTTTGTCAATTACATTCCGCAATGTTTTTTCACCAATACATAAAGTATTCAGCAAAAAAGTCTTACAAATCCTGATTTCCTCACCATTTATCAGAAAATGATAGGTTGAGTTCGGTTTCCTCGGTGGTTTAAATGTGTTATTTGCTGTGATCTTGATTCTTCGGGTTGTAGGATTTTGTTTTTTAATACATGATGCAAGAAAATCTCTTTGCCTTTGGTGTGTTCCCAATTCCCAGTAGGATTTAAAAATCACACTCCTCGTTTCAAAAGAAACTTTAGTAGAACAAGACAGACGACACGAGGTTTTGCATGGAGGGCGCATGGATTTCGCTGGTGCGATCTTGCCTCTTTTGGTCGTGTATTCTTGGCCACTATTTTTTAAACGTTTTGAAACAGCTTGTTTCCATTGCTGTGTATTTTTTTGTCGCTTTCTTGACTGCTTTTTATTAATTACTTGCTCAGTGTGATCTTCACTCGTATCCACAAGGGGTCCTGGGTCGTTATAAACTTCAACACTTTCCGTATTACCATCAGCCTCATCAATATTACCCCTATTATCAGTGTCAGAAGAACTCGACGAACTAGATGAGCTGCTGCTGTTGGAACTAGACGAGCTACTGCTGGAACTTGAAGAACTGGACGAGGTGCTACGTTTGGGAGATCTAGTTTTAAATATACTCTTATGTTTCACAGTTCGTGGCGGTTTATAATCTGATCCTTCAGATGGTGAAAAATCTCCACTCTTTGAGGAGTTAAGCTCACTTGCAACCTCTAAAAAGGTGATGAAAGAATAATATCTCAGTTACTTTACACATGAAATAATCCAGATATTTGTATAGCAGTTTTATTATCTTACCTGTAGTATTTACCGCAGGAGAAATTTCTGTTCCAAAATTGTTATTTTCCATTTTTTCAACATCAGAATTCTCGAAATCTAGAAGAGGTGACGGTAATGATTCAATAGGTGTATCCGTTGTTTCTGAAATGATGCCTTCCATTGATTTAACAGGACCCTGGTTTTTTATATTCATATCTATCCATGTTTCAACCATGTTATTAGCTGTAAAAAAATATATATTTATATAAAAAACTTAAGTAACATACCAATATGAATTAAGAAATAGCAACAATATACTTACACATTGACGAGTTTTCGATTGAATTTGCTGCTCTGTTAGAGCCCACATCTCCTTCGCGACAAGATCTATTAGAATTTGTGTCAGTTTCTTTGATTTGCAAATTATTTTCGTCATTAAGCATCATTAAAATTTTTTTACTACGAGATCCCATTTTAAATTCTGAAAATTTTATTAAAATTTAAATCATACAAAGAAACTATTCATATCACAATTCACAAATAATGCATACCTACTAGTCGTAAATACATAAAAATACCAATACTAATAAATAAACAGAAAATGTATCACAAAATTTGTATTAAAAAATAATACAAATTTATTTCATTAACTTAAATAACAAACATTAATATTAAATCAAGTCAATTTGGAATGACAAAAACGTAATTGTCATTAAGTCTAGCAAAATAGCATTGCAATTGGAATGACAAAAACACATTTACTTTTAAGACCAAGGAATAAAACAAATCTTGAACGGACAAGGGCATAACTGTCTGAACGACTTTGTCCTTCCAATTTTAAAATTATAAATTAGGCATAAGTGTAATAGATGTGGCATTGTCGCTCCAGAAACCAAAAAATTAAAAGGGCATATTTACCTTTACGACGTTAGCGGTCCAAGTGACGACTGCCTCTCTCCCCGCCGACGGCGCAACTGACCAATGAGACTATGTCCAGCCAAGAGAGCAGTAAAAAGGCACCAATAAGACAAAGTCACTATTTTCGCCTAGCGGATTTTTAAAGGAATTAAATGACTGTCTTTGTTCCTCCAGTTCAAATAGCATTTTTAAGGCATTTCTGTATACTTAACTCATTTTTGCAATTTTTGACAATTGTGCCCTTGTTCTACCGAAGGTGCGACATGTCATGTCCTTGAAAAGTGGTTGAAAGTTCAATAATGGTAACAAATTTCCAGCACAATCAATCTAGTTTTGCAAAGCAGCATTGGTGGACTGTGAAAATGTTTCATCAGTCTCTGACAATGTCGTATTTCGTAAAAAACATGGACAGCTTATTTTTGCATCAACTACATGGTTTATTTGAACATAAAAAAACGATCTTTATTTATTTATGTACTATTTGAGGCTTTTTATAAGAAGATACATAAATAAGCGGTTCACTGAAAGCAACAACAGCAAGTCATATTTTGAGAAACTGTATTCGGTCACTGTTCTGTTGGGCATTTATTATTTATTAAAATGATGGTCAGGCGATCATATATGATGGTAGATAAAACCTAGTCATTGTCTCCTCACTAAAATTTAATTGAAGAATAATAATTATTCTTGTTTTAGGAGCTATGCAGATTATTTGTATAGCTCCTAAAACAAGCAATGAACGATATTTTGGTCAAAGGTTGGTGGCTGATGAATAACCTCATAATCGTCTGGTTTTTGAAATGTTGTAAAACAAGATGGCTATTATTACAATGTCTATAGGAGTCATTTTCAAAATATGTGTACGTCACGAAATTGTCAGTAAATTGTTTCGTTAGGAAATGTCAGGAAATTGTAAAAGTGAGGTCGTATTCAGAATTAAGTAATATTGTAGTAGTTACTTATAATTATTTTCAGACTATAATTTATGAGAAATATCTTTATAAACTTTAGCACTTAGGGTCCATGTCTAGAAAGAAAAACAAAAATAAATTTGTGGGAGTGTTGTTCATAAGAATCGTGTGTAATAAAGTAAACTACACTTCAACTAGAAACGAATTTAATAACTCAGACAAAACCGAGAACATACAGAGAAAATTCCATCTGTCAGAATTGTGTCCACTTGACACCTCGCTCAGGAAAATAAGGATGGGCGTTGCATTAAGTGATGTGCCGCCACACTTTCCAAACTCCAAGGGGGGTGCCTTGGAGTTTGGAAAACCTGCAGAACTAAAGATAATTAGGAAATCTAATTACGCGTCCGGACCTTGTGGTTTGTACCGGACGTTGACCATCTGGGTTTTCTATTACCGACTTCGATGCATCCTCAAATGAGTCGGACAAAATAAAAGCAGGTTTGACACGATATATTGTGACTGTCACTGGTCCTCTTTGTAATTCTACAGTGACGGTCTTATCTGTCCTCTCTAACACAGGATACGGGCCTGAATATGGCGGTTCTAAAGATCCTCGAAGTGCGCCTTTTCTAATAAAGACGTGTTTGCAAGTCTTGAGGTCCTTGTGCACAAATACAGAAGCTGGAGAGTGTCGAGCTGCTTCTTGTGGCTTCAAAAATGACATGTTGTGTCTCAGTTGCGAGACAAAATCTGGCGGTCTCAGCTGATTATTGTTAGTTGACTGGAAGAACTCACCCGGTATTCTCAAGCGCTCACCATAAACCATTTCAGCGACGGAGCATTGCAGGTCTTCTTTCCAAGCTGTGCGCACGCCGAGCAGGACAATAGGTAAAACGTCTGTCCAGCGCTGCTCGCCGTGAGCCATGATGGCAGCCTTCAAAGTGCGGTGAAACCTCTCAACCATCCCATTCGCTGCAGGGTGGTAAGCAGTCGTGTGGCGCAGCTGGACTCCACAAAGATCTGTAAGAGCTTTGAAAAGGTAGGAGGTAAATTGACGACCTCTATCTGTTGTCAATGTCTCTGGACAACCGAAACGCGAAATCCATAACTCATAGAATGCCTTTGCTACTGTTTCAGCTGTAATGTCCTGCAGCGGCTGTACTTCTGGCCAACGTGTGTATCTGTCGACAGCTGTGAGACAGTATTTGTAGTCGCGAGATGATGGCATTGGTCCGATTAAATCTATATGCACGTGACTGAATCGTGATTGTGGCAGTTTGAAATTGCCTAGAGGAGATGAAACATGACGGTGTACTTTAGTCTTTTGGCAAGCTTCACAGGTTCGAACCCAATTGCGACAATCCTTTCGAGCTGAGGGCCAAACAAATCTATCAGTTACCATCTTTGTAGTTGACCTCGTTCCGGGATGGCTCATCGAGTGAATAGAGTTGAAAATCTGCCGACGCAACTCCTTTGTAGCAAAAGGTCGAGGCCTCGGCAGAGAGACGTCGCAGTATAAAGTGACGCTTGTACCTGGTATAGACATTTGTTCCAGCTTCAATGAGGTTGAGCGATTGGAGATAATAGTCTGTAGCTCGGTGTCATGTTCCTGAGAACGAGCTAGTTGTTCCAATGTAGGAGGTGACGCTACAGCTTCGATGCGCGTCAATGTATCGGCAGGGATGTTGTCTATTCCCGAAATGTGTCTTATGTCCGTTGTAAATTGTGACACGAAATCGAGATGATTAAATTGTCTAGGTGAGCACTTCTGCTTGTTCTGCAGGAAAGCGTAGGTGATTGGCTTGTGATCAGTGTATATAACAAAGTGTCTAACTTCGATCATATAGCGGAAATGTTTAACGCTTTCGTATATCGCCAGCAACTCTCGATCATAGGCGCTATATAGCTGTTGGGTGTTGCTCAGCTTTTTTGAGTAAAAAGCAAGGGGTTGCCATTCCTCATCTACCGATTGCTGGAGTACCGCGCCCACGGCCGAGTTAGAAGCGTCGGTCACAAGGGCCAACGGTGCATTCATGACAGGATGTGCGAGTAGAGTGCATTTAATAATACTTGCTTTGCAGTTGTTGAAAGCTTCAAGAAGTAGTGGCGTCCAGGTAATTAGATACTTTACTTTGGGTCCCGACAGCATCTCGTGCAGTGGTGCTTGATCAGAGGCGGCGTTCGGAATGAAACGGCGATAAAAATTTAGCATTTCCAAAAATCTGCGTAAACCGTTGACGGTTTTTGGTGGTGGAAACTCCTTTATGGCTTTAACCTTGTCTTCCAGGGGTCGCGTGCCATGCTGGGTGAGGTGAAAACCAAGGAAATCTAGTTCGCCTTTGCCGAATTCACACTTCCCTTCATTGATACGGAGGCCGTAGTCATGCAGACGCTTGAAAACCATTCCCAGGTGTTCCAGGTGTTCGGATTGACTTCTAGAATACACCAAAATATCATCAATGTACGAGAAACAGCAGAAATCCAGGCCCTGAGCACCTCATCAAGAAATCGCTGGAAAGTTTGTGCGGCATTGCGCAAACCAAAAGACATGAAAGGAAATTCCAGCAGGCCAAATGGAGTTGTGATTGCAGTCTTTGCTATGTCCTCTGGGGCCACTGGAATTTGATGATAGGCTTTTTCTAGGTCGATTTTTGAGTATGCTGTACAACCAGCTAGTCTATGAGCATAATCTTCTATATGCTTCATAGGGTACCTGTCAGGAATAGTGCGGGCATTTAAGGCACGGTAGTCCCTACAAGGCCTCCAGCCGTTCTTCTTCGGAGCCAGATGCAGTGCAGACGCCCATGGTGAGTCAGACGGTCTCGCAGTGCCTTCTCGAATCATGTTATTAATCTGTTCTTTGGCAATCTTGAGACGATCAGGAGCTAAACGACGTGGTCTGCAAAATACAGCAGGTCCAGGTGTAGTATTTATGTAGTGTACGGTTGAGTGCTTAACTTCACGAAATACTCCAAAAGGTTTGGTCAAATTAGGGTACCGGGAAAGTAACTTGTGAAATTCTGTAGAACCCGATATCGCTTTGATACTGGTTTGGTTACAAACCCTGAGGGTTCCAGGTGCAGTTAAAGTCGTCATACTATCAATCAGACGCCTGTGTTTACAGTCAACCAATAGTCCGTAATGCGCGATGAAATCAGCTCCGATGATTGGCTTATCCACAGTCGCTACTACGAAATTCCACACAAAGTCTCGTCTCAAACCCAGGTCCAGGTGCAAAGTCATGGTACCGTAGGTGCTGATGATGCTACCGTTGGCAGCAGTAAGACTGTAGTCCGCAGGTTGCCTGGATTGGCTACGCTAAGCGTTTTTAAATGGCGCAAAAATTGCGACGGTTTTCTATCGCCTAATTCTTCGTGCGAAAGTAACTGAGTAATTTGGTGTTGACGAGAAATAGATAACCGTTTCGTTAGGTCTTGTTTTAACTTCTCGTACTTGTTGGTCGGCGGAGGGTTTCGCACGATGTCTTTTACTTCGCGAACGTACTTTTGTTCAAGCTGAGAGATGACATGGTAAAATTTCGTACTGTCATCTTTGATGCCGGAAATTTGAAATTGCGCCTGTGCTTGCGCGAACCATACCTCCGGGTCTTCTGGCCAGAATGGCGGCAGACGCACGGCGACTCTGTTCACTGTGGCGTGCGTTGTTGTATCTACAAAATCTCCGTCGGCTTCGTCCAATCTAGGTGCGTGCTTGTCCGTCATGACGGATCACGTCGGGGTCACCAATTGTGGGAGTGTTGTTCATAAGAATCGTGTGTAAAATAAAGTAAACTACACTTCAACTAGAAACGAATTTAATAACTCAGACAAAACCGAGAACATACAGAGAAAATTCCATCTGTCAGAATTGTGTCCACTTGACACCTCGCTCAGGAAAATAAGGATGGGCGTAGCATTAAGTGATGTGCCGCCACAAATTGAAAATTGTTTTATTTTTTAAAAAGCTGCATTGCTACATTGACCATCTAAGGGTCAACTGTAAATAAAAAAACTTAAACAAAAAACAAAACATACAAATTAAAAAAATACTGTGTCTTCCTCATTGGCTAATACAAACTCCTGACGTTCTTTCGATATTTGTAACAATTCAACATGTTTAACAATACAATCTTGTGGTACTATATCAATATCTTTGGTAACTCTTGGCTTTGTAAATTTCAAACTACCTTTTTGACGGATGCTTTTGAAGTAATTAATCTTCTAACTTTTATTAGTATTATCAATCTGTTCAATTGTACCGATGTAATATTTCCAGGTTTTTTTAACGCAATATCTGATCAATACAGTATTATTTATTTCCCATTTGTTTGTCTCTGTTTTCTCGTCCTGAAAGTCACCTCGATTTCCAATGATAGGTTCAGTCTCAACTGCTTTGATGGGTATAATTTGTATATTGCCTGTTTTTTCATTTAATATCCTCTTTACTGCTGCTTCAGTCAATATTTTCTCCGGTGTTAAATTACTAATGCTTGTGCTTGCACAAGGAGGCGAGTCCTCTTTTTGATTTATTAGTTTTATCATCATCTTAGCACTATCAGTCATTTCCGGTTCTTCGTCGACATTCATCTTCACTTCTCCTTTAGTTTCCTTCACGTCTGTTTCTGTTCTTAGATTTCCTGAATCACTTGTTTCTATTCTCAGCTCTTTTACATGACTGTCCATCAATAATTGTGTATTGTAAATTTGCCTTTCATTGGATTTTTGTTTCTCTTTTTTTTCTTCAAATTATTATCTTCTTTTACGGGTATTATTTGCATATTGCCTGTTTTTTCATTTAATATCATTTTTACTGCTACTTGAGTCAATATTTTCACTGGGGTTTTAGTTACTTGGCATGACTTACTAATGCAAGTACTTGCACAAGGAGGTGAGTTCTCTTTTTGGTTTAGTAGATCTATCATCATCTTATCATTGTTAGCATCAGCCATTTCCGGATCTTCGTTGACATTCATCTTCGCTTCACCTTAAGTTTTTATTCTCAGCTCTTTTGCATGACTGTTTATCAATTGGGTATGGTACAGTTGCCCTTTTTTTTTTTTTTTTTTTTTTTTTTTAGAATAGGAAATCATCAAATGACTTCTCCCGCTCTGGGCTGAGTAGGAGGGAGTGTCAGACTTTTACTGACTAAAACCCATCCATGTTCCTTCATCGCCCTTTGTGTTCCGGGGCCACGGTATCTCTTTCGAATAGTCCCGCAGCCCCGGCAGGCTTCGGCCCTTGCGGACCCCTTCACTGTTGCTGACTCTCTTTGAGGCGCGCGTGGAACACGAACGCGCCGTCGACACGGCCTGTCGTCATGAGACGGACGGACGGCGAACTAGCCCATAGCTCCCCGTCCACAGGCCCGCGCCTACGGTGGCCGGAAGCCACCACGTGGCCCCAGACGCCCGGGGCGTCTCCCGCGGCGGCCGGGACGTGAGGATCTCTCCCTGTCCTGTTCCGCCACCTCCTTCGCTAGCATGACTGCTTCGCAGAAGGAGGTGACGGCGTCCCATTCCGTCTCGCTCCGGACCATGGATTGAACCAAGGCCGGGAGCGAGAGGTCGCCGCCGCCAATCGCCGTTACGAGGACACGGCGGTGCTCCGCCCAAGCGGGACACACCTCCACCGTGTGCTCCACCGTGTCCTCCGGTCGATCGTCACAATGGTGACACCCGGACGTTTCCTCCCGCCCGATTCGGTGCAGGAACTTACCGAAACAGCCGTGTCCGGTAAGAACCTGCGTCAGGCGGAAGGTGAGGACGCCGTGGCGTCTCTCCAGCCACTCCTCAAAGAGGGGACTTACCGCCACTATTGTGGCGTGCCCTGCACGGGGTTGCGAAAGTCGCTCTCTCCATGACGCCATGAGATCACGCCGGAAGTCCGTCCGCTGAGCGACAATTTGCCGCGGCAGCGGAGTTTCCCCCCGGCGTAGCGCCTCCGCGCGCCACTCATGTAGGCGCGCGAGGACTATTGCCTCCAGATCCCATGGCGGCAATCCGGCAAGGAGGTTCGCCGCCTCGCGGGAGATCGTGCGGTACCCCCGGATTAGCCTTACGGCCACCACCTTTTGGGGCGCGTTCAAATAGTTGGCGGCTCGCTGCCTCAATGAACGCGCCCACACCGGGGCCCCGTAAAGGGCCATGGACCGCACGACTCCCGCGTAGAGCCTCCGGCAGGAGGCGTTTGGCCCCCCCAGGTTGGGCAGGAGCCGCCTGAAGGCAGCCCCTGTCCGCTCCAGTTTGGGGGCCAAACGTCGGAAATGCTCCACGAAGTTCCACCGGCTGTCGAGGACAAGTCCCAGGTACTTCAACGTCGACTCGACGCCGATGGAAACCCCTCCCGCCATCACTGAGGATCCCGGAGGTGGCGCATTCCGAGGCCCATGAAAGCACATGGCCTCGGACTTGTGCAATGCCACCTCGAGACCCAGTTGCCGGATCCTCTCAACGACTATCGCAACCCCGCGTGTCATAGTGTCGGCCGCCGCCTCGTGCGACCTCCCCTGTGCCAGCACCAGCGTGTCGTCAGCGTAGCAAACTACGCTGACACCGCTAGGGAGGTCGGCGCGCAGCACCCAGTCGTACCCGATGTTCCACAAGGACGGCCCCAGAACCGATCCCTGTGGAACACCGCACGACATCTCTCGCCGGTTCCAGTCTCCGCTGCGACCGGGGTAAATGACGGCCCTATCCGTCAGGTAGTCCCCGACCACACGACGAAGGTAGGTCGGCACCCGGTGATACCGGAGTGCCTCCCTTATGCAGCTCCAGGGCATGGAGTTGAAGGCGTTGGCGATGTCGAGAGACACCGCCAAGACCACCCCACCCCTGGACACCGCATCCCTCGTCGTAAGGGCTCTCACGCGCATGATGGCGTCCACCGTAGAGCGCCCCTTGCGGAAACCATATTGGTGTTCCGCAAGGTCCGGCCCCGTCTCCGCAAGGTGCTCGGCGAGGCGGTTTGCAATGACTCTTTCAAAGAGCTTGCCCACCTCGTCGAGCAACACCACGGGCCGGTAGGCGGACGGAGAGTCCGCCGGGCGCCCCGGCTTCCGGATGAGGACCAGCTTCCCCGTCTTCCAGCGAAGCGGGAACTGGCCCCTCTCCAAGCATGCGCTTAAGAACCCCTCTAGTCGGGGACCAAGAGCCTCCGAGGCCAGGACCCAGGCTTTGCCAGGCAAGCCGTCGGGTCCCGGGGCGGTATTTTTGGCACTGAGCCTGCGTACCGCCACTCTCAGTTCTACCCCGGTCACTTCCGGAGCGTCGTCGTCGTCGCTTTCGTGGTCCGCTTCCGGCACCGCAGCCGGCAGAGCCATAGGCGGGGGCGGGTGTTCCCCTCGCGAGGGGAACAGAGCGCTCACCACGTCCTCCACGAGCTGAGGCCGGAGACTCTGCGTCAGCGGGGGGGCCCAGGTGCGGAGTTTATCCCGCACCATCTTGTAAGGGCGCCCCCACGGATCTCTGTCGAGAGCCCCCAGCATCTCCTCGCGGGCCAGATCCCTGGCCCGCAGGACAGCCCCGCGGAGGGCGGTCTTCGCCGCTCTGTAGCCCTCATATAGCTCCGCCTCAATGGCTGCCGCATTCGGTGGGCGAATGCGGAGCCTGCGGTGCCTGGCGTACAGGTGTCGCGCAGCCACGCACGCCTCCCGTAAAGACGTCAGCTCACGCGACCACCAGTACACCTGACGCCGGGCGCTTCCTGGCCGGACTCGGGGCATTGCCACGTCACAGATATCGGACATGGCCTCCTGGAACCACCCTGCCTCATCGTTAACGTCGGCAGGCCTGTCCGGTGATGTCACCCAGGCCTGCACGATCGAGGCTTCCAGGAGGAGCTCCCGGTCCAGCTGCTTCAGCGCCCAGCGCGGACCACTCGGGGCCTGTTGGACCGGCGCGCTTGAGGTCTGGGTGGAGACGTCGAACCGGATGTACCGGTGGTCGGAATAGGTCTCCACCCCCTCCACGACGCGCCAGTCAACGACACACGACAGGGCGGGGCTAGCGAACGAAATGTCCACCACCGACTCGCCCCGCATCCTCACACACGTGGCGACAGAACCCCGATTTAGGACGACCAGGCCCTTCTCCAGGGCCCAGTCCTCCACCATCCTTCCCCGCACGTCTGTGCAACGGGAACCCCAAGCCAAGTTCTTGGCATTGAAGTCCCCGAGCACAAGCACGGGGAGGGAATGGTTTCCGACGACGACACTCAACTCTGCGAGAGAGTTGTGGAACTCGGCGAGAGTTCGGCTCGGGGAGAAGTAGACACCCACTACGACGATCTCCCCGAACCGGGCTGCTACGCACCCCCGACCCCTCCTGACACTTTCAAGGGTCGGGGTGCCGGCGGCGGCCGACGACACTATGGTCACTGAGCCGCTTAGGTCCGCCACCCAGTCTTCCCTGGGCCAGACGAAATACGGCTCAGCGACCACAGCGATGTTGATCAACCACTGCGCCATGCTCTGGAGCAACAGATCCTGAGCACAGGCGCAGTGGTTGATGTTCGCTTGGAGGAAGCGAAGTGGAGCCGTTATTGGCATTCCATCAACGCTTCCTCCCTAGCCCCCTGTGAGGGCCCCCCTGTGGCGACGACAGCGGGAGCGGCAGCGGCGGCGGTTGTGGCTGCGGCGGTGGCGACGGTGGCGGTGGCGGTGGCGGTGGCGGTGGCGGTGGCGGTGGCGGTGGAGGGCCTTCCCTTCCCCCTAGTGGCCTTGGTGGGCGGAGCGCAGGCCTTGCTCCCAGCCCGGTGGTCGGCCGGCTTGCCAGCCGCCGCACATGCGTCGCAGTGCGGCGTGGCGCAGCAACCTGCGGACACATGCCCGGGCTGGCTGCAGCGGAAACACAGACCGCTGCGGTCAACCTCCGAGGCGCACCGGACTGACACGTGGTGTCCCACGTGGCAGCGGTAGCACCTCAGAGGCCTGGGCTCCAGCAGCTTTACTTGCGCTGACACCCATCCCACCAAGAGCCTTCGGCCCTCCACAATAGTTTTAGCCGCCGTCACAGGGCAGCATACCGTAACGGTATGCATGCCCGTGGGGTCCGGACGTAGGGTGCCTGCCCTGACCTGCTCAGCAGGACACCCACCGGACCTGGCGACGGCGGCCACCACCTCCTCCTTGGTCACCGAGTCGTCCAGACCCAAGATGCGCAGGTCTGCGCATCTGACGGGCCTGGACACTCGGGCCTCGTCCGCGTTTAGGGACGCTCTTAGCTTTTCAGCCAGAGCGTCAGCGGACGGGCCGCTGGCTTCCCCGGGGATCTCGAGCATTCGAGCCCCCGTCGCCGTGACCTTAAGCCGGCGGCCCCCGGTGATCCCGAGCTCCCCGAGGTCCACCGCCTCCTTCGCCTTCGCCAGCAGGTCGCGGTAGGACACGCCCCTCTTCTCCGCGTCTGGCTGTAGTGTAATCACTACAGCCGCGGTCTTCGGGGCGCGGAGCCTAGCCGCGCTCTTTCGCGCCCTGAACTGGCGCTGCCGCTCCTGATCTCGGGCCTTTTTTTTCGCCTTGCGCCCCTTTTCCTTCTCCCCGACCACCTGCCATCCGGCTTCAGCCGTGGGAGGTTTAGGGGGCTGCTGGGGGGGCGATGGCGGCGGCGGCGGCTGACGTGCCGCCGGCGCTGGCCCACTCGCTGCTGGGACTGGCGCCAGCACAGTCACCGCCTGTGCAGCCGCTTGCCCTTCCTCCCCTTGGGCGCCTTCTTAGCCGGCGCCGGTTTCGCCGGAGCCGGCTTTGGGGGAGGGGCCACCACTGCTGTGCCGGAGGGCTGGCTGGACGGCCCCGGTCTGGGTGCGGCAGCCGCCGCGTACGAGGCCACCTTCGGGCCCGTGGTCGCCTTGCTTGCCGCCAGGGGGGGGCGCAAAACAATTCCCTCCAGGACGGAAAACCGTGCCTGGAAGGAGGCCAGCTCCTGGCGAACCAGGTTCAAGACCTGGTTCTCCACCGGCTCAGGCTGGCTCTGCCGCTGCTGCGGACCCCCCTTCTGAGGCGCCACGCGGGAGCTAGGCTCACGCAAACTGGCCAAGTCTGCTTGAAGCCTAGCGTTCTCCTTTCGGAGAGCCTCCGTGGCGGCCGTCAGGCGGGCCACCTCCACCCGCAATTTGGCCACCTCCTCTCCGTCTATCGGAGGAGGAGGAGGAGGTCCCCCGAAGTTGGCCTCCGCTGCCGCTATGATGGAGGCGGAAGCCCCAGGTATGGCCTTGAGTTTCGAAGAGGTCTTCTGTTTCAAGGCCACTCCCCTTATCGCGGCTTCCACCTCCTTTGCAAACCTGGCCTTACGCTCCGCCTCGGAGCTGCCAGGTTCACCCGCCTCTTCGCCAGACCCAAGAGCAATGCCTGGGTGGCGCCCCTCTTCGGCCAGTCTGGCCGACCTTTCGGAGGCAGAGAGGCCTGCCCTCTTGCCTCGGATCCCCCCGCGCCTGCTGGTGGGGATCTTCCGGGCCGAGGCCAACTCTCCCTCCGATGACGACGCTTGGTCGTCCTCCTTCCTGGACCGCTTGCGGAAGAACTTACTGTTCTCCCCTGCGGTCCCGGCCCTCTCGCGGCGGGACCTCACTGAGCCTCCCCCGCTCACCTCGCTGGATGCTACGTCGGACTCCGACCCCGCATCCCTCCTCTCCTCTTCGTTGCCGTTGCCGGCGGTGTTGGTTTTGGTTTTATTTTCACTTTCCATATTTGAACCCACGAGTATGGGGGAAATAAACTCCTAACTAGGCAGAGACCCCTGTACCTAGTAGGGCAGATTCTTAGTATTTATTACTCGCCAGGGGGTCTGCAGGTACCCTGGCGAGGAGCGCACTAGCGACTGATTCGTTCTCTGGAACACCCGTCAGCCATACATCCCCTCGCGGTGCGTCGCCGCTTGGGATTCGGGGTAACTTTTTATAGAGGTTGTCTACCTCGCGGTCCGGGCGGTTAAGCCAAGACCCTCGGTCCCTGTCGAAGCCGCGAGACTTGATCCACGACACTTCAACGTTGGGATTACGAGACCGGCGGTGACAGAGGAGGACGATCCTTCTCTGTCTGCTCGGAGGCAGGGTAAGTGCACACCGAGCCCGCCCTCACTCCTCTGCTATGCCCTCTGCTGAACAGAGGGGCACGCAAAGGAACGCACCTTTGGTCCGGGTCGGACCCCACCCATGTCAGAATAATTGGCCGCGGCAGTACCACTCCCCGAGGGATAAGAGGAAATTCTCATTTCCCCTCATTCCCCGGAGAAGGATACTGCCGCGCCCGGGGTGCACCGGCCCAGCAGCTGCTCTTCCCTCCAGACGTATCGAGAGGGACGAGCAGCCGCCGGACACACGTGGAGGACTTCTGACTTCGCACCCCGGTACAGTTGCCCTTCATTGGCTTTTTGTTTCTCTTCTTTCTTTGTTTTATTCAGGTCATTATCTAAAATCTGATCGTATTTATCAATGGTGTTTATTTCCAGGTAATTTTCATCAGTGTGCTCAGTTTTAATTTTTTCAATGTTCTCAACACTATCTGCATTTATGTCAAGTTCTTCTACATCGAATATCTCTTCAAGCATAGCATCTTCCTCATAGTAAGTACTATCATCTGAATCTGCATAGGGAATATCGTCACTATCATAATCATCGCTGTCAGACGAGTTGTATCCAGATCTTTTATTGTTTATGCGTTTAAAAGTTTTTTTGGGTTTCCCGCTTTTATTTTGAGCTTTGTCTGACTTATGGGTTGATATTAAGTCCATGTATTTTTGGTTCATAACATTCACAACAACCCTTTTTTGGGCCACAAAAGCAACTTAAGTCTCGATATAGTACACAACCTTGTTTTGCAGTTGTGATAATCTGATGAATTCTCATTGTACCTGGCAACGCAATCAACTCATCGGGAACTTTTTGTTGCATTTCTCTTATTTCTTCCTCTGATATAAAAAAATATTTCACCTTTTTTTCTGATTCCTTCAACATCTTGAAAGCGATGGTTGCATTAGGAATGTCTGTTCCGCGAGATACAAAATCATCCAAAGTTCTTTTTACTGCTCCACCCACCCCATCTGCCGCTCCTTTCCCATGGGATGCTTCAAAAAAGGACCAGGAAGCATAATCCAAAGTCCTCTCTTCAACATTTTTACTAAAAAGATAAAAGTTCTTTTTCTGTTTCTATTGTGTGGCGGGGCCATCAGAATACATGTGTACAACTTCTAAGGAAGGAACCATTTGTTTTGCATATTCAAAAACTGGTGAAAGGTGAGTCCAAATCGCTCCAGGATCGTGGTCCCAACATGGCGATACAGAACAAAACGATGTGGGATTGTTGTTCTTACTATAAATTACTCCCGTATGGAGACAAATTTGATCTCTATTTCCAACAAAATGGACGGATTGTATTTCCTTATGTAATTTGCCCGCATAATTTTCTGAGAAGTCACAAATTATGACTACTTCATCCTCAGATAGGTTCCGTATGCAATTTTGTAGAGCCTTATGCTGATGACCAATATTGTAATAGTGTTTCTTAAAAACACTCTGTAATGATAAAAAAAGGAAAATGGGGTTTTGTATGATATTATAAATGTGTGGTGTGCTCCAAATAAAATATTAAGTAAAAGTGAAAATTCGGGCGCCAGGTGTACACAAAACTATGCCTAGGATAGACTTACCTGCGGGAGCTGGCTTTTAATCTTCAAGCGGGAAGGTATCAAAAAAAATCGACCATGAAAGTTACAGATCTATTTTATTACCCGAAGGCTGCTGGTTGGGAGAAAAACACAAGAAAATTCCTTTCTAAAATTAACAGATATGGCTCGTAACTAGAGGTGTAAAAGTAAGATGAAATAATTGTTATTTTATGGCCTGTCATTATTGCACTTTTGAAAATCTAAAATAAGTACCACAAACCATACTAAATTCCGTCGAATAAACTAAACCCGAGGAGTCAAAACATGCTCATCTTGGTGACCTCCGCACAGTGGATCGTCCCCATACAAGAGGTCGGACATAGAATGAAAAATTAAAAAAGTATTTAATTTAAAAAAAAAATATATACAGTTGCATTCCTCTATTGAAGAACAACAAAAAATGTTACTACGCTTTTTTTATTTGACCAGCACTTTAGGAGCTATTCGATGAAAACTTATTTTTGTATGGAAACGAACACAAAAATGTCTGTATCTCATGATTCCCTCCTTGTTTCGATTTGCGGTTTTCACTACAGTCTTTTACCTATTTTATGCCACGTTTTCTTCAAGGACACATAGTGCCCGCAGAGCGCCCCTTTCGAGATATTTTGCCTATAGTAACTATCTTTGTTATTGTATTACTGATGGAATGGAGGTACATTAAGTATACTTATTACTGAGAATTAGTCATCACTAAGTAGTTCCTTAAATAACAGGTGCATTTGTGAGTACTTTAATGACTTATTAACGCTTTTGTTGCAATATAACAAAAGCGTTAATGAGTCATTAAGTAACGACTACCAGTACTTGCTTAATCTAATTATTTATTATAATTACTAAGAATTACACATAAGAAGTTAAATGAAGAAAAGGTGCATTAGTGAGTTCTATATGTATATTGAAAAAAAAAATATCGGTAATGAGTTGTGACATCGCATTAACAATAACAAATCAAAAAGAAAAGAAATGTTTTATGATGTTGATGAATAAGAAAATACGTATTTATATTTTTTTTTATTTATATAATATAACACTGTAAAATGTATTTAAATCTTTAAATAAATTACACTTAAACCTATAATAATTTATAAATAAAAAATAAAACAATTACTAATAACTAAATTGTAAATATTGATTATAATAAAAAATAAATAAACGAATACTACCTTAAAGTTACTAACAATTATATTACTATAAGACTTAAACTATATTTTCTTCGTCTTCATCAATAACGGCATCATGATCATTATTGTCGTCATCTTCTTCAATGTCACTACATTCCGAAACTGCTCCAACTATTGTATCTGTTGAAATGTCAATAAGCTCCAATTCACTCTGGTCATGTATGAGCAAATCGTCCAGTTCTCTAAATGAAGATTTTTTAACTCTATTGGGCATCCTCGGTCGTAGGCTCGTTAGAAGAGGATCGGAAGATAAAAGAAGATTATGAAGAATGTCTTCATTAGTGGCGATGCTACTGTGCTTTCGCGTATGAGTTTCTCTAAATTTACGAAAATCCTTGTTTCTTGCTTCAGATGCTTCCTCAGACAAAAAACCTATAGGCACTACTGATAGGTGTTCCACTATCTGCGATCCATGAATCAGCAATTTATGCAAACTTGATGGCATGTTATACCATGGATATAACTGTACGAAGAAATTTGCTGTTTCATCACAATATTTTTGGATTTCATTTTTTTCGCCTGAGGAAATGCATTGCAAAATTACAGCGAGTCTTCTAATTAAATTGACGTCTAATTTTGTAATTTCCGCAGTCGTTTCAGGGTTTGCAAAAAACCTTCTAGCAGTATTTCCAGTGTTTGTATTGCCACTACCCTGCTTTACAACATCCAGAAGTAAGCCTGTGTTTCTTCGGAAAGCAGCTTGAATAGCTTCTTTCTTATCTTTAACAATTCTTTTATTATCGTCACCTTTTGCTTGCCATGATTTTATGTCCATTCTGTAGGCAATGTGTAATAAACACTACATAGACCGAATCCAAGCATGCAACGAACTAAATCCATGCTTGTATAAATCTTCGTTCACAGGTTTAGCTCTCACTTCTTCCAAATTATTCATCTCACTTGGGCGAGCCTTGCACAAATCACATACTGCTGCCGATGTTCCCGATATGATTGAATGTACCTTACCATCAATCATGGTTAACCACAGATTGTGCGTAACAGTAGCATTGCCGCAAGCAGTTGGGTTCAGTTCACGAATCTCGTTCTCAAATATATCCATTTCAGCCTTTACATTTGCTTCCGTTTGTTTCATAAACGTAAATGAAATCGGACGACAATATGTGGTTGACGATGGCCGATCATTCTGCCACATTGTGTTTCCACTAGAAGTCACTAACTTAAGAGGTACAAGACTTGCCATAAATACACTGGATAAATCTTGTTCACTTGTTGTTGTTCTTTGATGATAAATGCTTTGACTTGAAGCTCCATCAAAACCCCATTTACTGTGAAGCACAAGTTGTTCACCAGCATCAAAATTCGGTTCAAGTGAATCGATCAGCCTCCTAACTGTGAGATCAAGGAGGGCTTGGAGTCGTATCTTTGCGGAAGTATCAGTCACAGTTACGTCTTCTTTTGCCGGGTAACACTTAAGTTTTTCTTTCACTAACATTTAATAGCTTGGGTATTTCGCATGACCTTCTTTAAAACTAAAGTCCCTAAGTGTGATGTAACGCCACTTGGATAACTGCATGTGAACGTAAAGAGCAAGTGCTTTGTGAGTAGGAACTTCACGAAGCAAAGTATTCTGTTGAGTTTCTAGGACATTCAGAACGGTTGAGACATGTTCAGGATTTCCCAGCAAATGCTTCATGATTCTGGCCACATCATTTTTTCCGGCAGACTTAAGTGCACTTTCAACATGTGACGGATAGGGTGTTCGTGGGGAAGGTTAACTAAAACCACAAAACCTTGTCAACATAAAATATAATTATTAATAATTAACACGGGTGTGGGAAGGTCTATGGTCACTATGTTCTCCAAGCCCGCCTGGGGGTTAGCGCGGTACTCTCCTGGCTCAGCCCGGTGCGACGAAGACCGTAGCGGTGTGCCACGCTGGTGACGCCAGGAAGGGTGACGGTCGGCAGGTGTTCGCGCCGACCCGAAGATGTTAGTAGCGGCCACGCAGGTAGAAGGGTACCCGACGCTGGCCCGCTGATAACCGGTGAGCCGGAACTAAATGGGCAGCTATCCGTGTAGACCGGAACGCCGGAAATTCGGATGTCAGCCAGAACCTTGGAGGTCAGCCGGAACCTTGGACCCTGGAAAATAACGTCCAGCGTGTCACGAGATGGCTGATAGTCATCTCCGCTGATTGTGACACCAAGGCGTAAGCAAAGCGGGGAGTACCCATGCGCCATGCAGGTGATGTGTGGTAGTCACAATCAGTACGGAGTTTACAAGATGGTGATGGAAAGCACGACATGAGTTGCACATTTTGAGTGTCATGAAGGTCAACACAATGTCAAAATACACTCAGCTGAAGGCTACATGTTTTTACAAATTAATGTGCATAGCAAGAAGAGTGATGAAGGGTGGATTCACATCTTGAATCCACGTAGCTAGATGGTACAAAGAAAATAGGAAAATAGTAACAAGCTGGTACGGTGGTTCCAGGATCTACGCTGTGGCTTCCCAGTAAGGCTCCGCACTGCGGGTCTTCCTACACATCATTTTGGCGTTGCGGTTTCCCGCAACGGTACCACGCCCCGGGCCATTACGCACTGGGACGCTGACTCACCGGGCCACCCGCCCGTGCCATCGAGAAGGTTCGGCGGCGGTCACCCGCGCTGTCACATCTACCTACGTGCGACATCGCCGTACCACGCTGCTCTGCTCGTCGGTCTCCTTCCATCCTGCACTCACATCCTGACTCGCCTGCAGTTACAGGGAGGTGTTTTCCCCGCAGTAGTAACGACAGACAAAAATAGCAACCCATGACCTCACAAATTTCGTGTGCCTCCGACTGTTAACTATCCGGTTTTTTTTTTTTTTAACGTTTAATTTTAATATTTCCGTAGTTTATATCGTTGTAATGTTTGTTTTTTTTTAACGTTATTTGTAACGTTATAATTTGTTAAATTATAAATTTATTAGTACACACTCGTTGTTTTTTTTCCCTTACTTCCTATTAAGGTGGGAAATCCGACGGGTGGAGGCTACAATGTAAAAAAAAAACAAGTGTGAAATTATATAAGATCTCAAATAAATGTAAACACAGGTAAAAAACAAGGTTACCCTATATGTAAAAGTAAAATTAAGATCCCATACAATTCAAACAAAAAAAAAACAAAACAAACAAATAAGATCCTTCGATGTGAAAAAATATTTTTATAAGTGTGGAAAGAATACTTTTAAATTAACCTAAGTGACCTAAGTTTTATTTTAGAAAGAATTGAATTGGAATCTAATAAATTGTATGGAAGTACCTAACATAATAATACTTTCAAACTGCTATATCCTTTCATTCATCATTCTATCAGAAGCAGATTTCCACACAGAAATACTCAACACCAAGACAAAGTCTATAAATTTCCCAGAATTAAAATTTAATAATATCCTTTACATGATAACGCCCCACTGAACCCTTATTTAAATCTTTTAAAACATAAACGTTATCAGAAACCTTTTCAGTTATTCTACACTTTAAGAACTTAGGTGCAAGCTTAGCCGAAAAATAAGCAGGTGCTTGAGATTGAACAAAACTTCTTCTCCACACTATATCGCCCACATCGAAAGAAATGACCTTCCGACCCTTATTATAATAAGCGGCATTTCGCTTATACCCCTTCAACAAATAAGCTTGAACTTTAACAAAAATATCACTAAGTGAATTAAGAGAAACTGCATAAGCATTTCTATTTGAAATTTCTAGTTGAGATAAGTTATCAACTGAATTACTAAAATGATGTAATGAAGCATCAAGAACAAGCTCTCTACCAAACATAAGAAAGTTAGGTGTAAACTCTGTAGCGAGGTTTACACTACTATTTAAAGCTAATTGAACATTGGGCAAAAAAGTTGACCAAGTTCTATGATCATCTTTAACAAAACACGATATGCAAGTTTCGACCGTCTTATTATACCTCTCAACAGGATTATTTTGAGGTGTATTTTGTATACACCTCAAAATAATCCTGTTGAATGTTATAAAATATTTTAGTTATATTAAAACTGATAGATACGTGGGAAGGGGACAAGTGAAACCACTGCTTGCTGTTAGCGTACTGACGTGTATTCTTAGAATAACATGGCGGGTGTGTCCCGCACGCACATATATATAACATTCCTCCCCTTAGTTAGATACACGTCTATTGAGAACACAATAACAACTGCCTTAACCTAAAAGTATTGCCTATAATTAACCTTAGGGCGAGTGCGTTTAGACCGAGGAGGGGTTGCCAGGGTACTACTGCTGGACCCTTGTGTTGGCTCTGCTGACTGTACGGTTGGTTCTAGGTCAGGCAAAGCCTCCTGGTATTCGTCATCATCCGACCGGTCCGGGCCTGGTATTATCGATGACTCACGCGAATCTCCACCTGGCATTGCCTGGTTATGGCTGTCATGAAACTCAATAACAGGGTCATCTCTCCTTTCCTCCTCCGCGATTGGTTGCGTGTCTTCGTCGGCGCTTGACCGACATCGGGTGATGAGTCATCTCACTGGATCTCCATGTCTATATGCGCATAGTCATAACGCGCACTATCGTTGCCCTTGTACGCCACTATTTGATTTTTATGCTTTTTAAAAGTCATTGATGTGATATTGTCTCTTACTATATACACGATTTTGCCAACTTTCTTTACAATTGTACCCCGACACCATGTGAATTTACCGTTTGTTGTATATTTCTTAAACATTACGTGGTCTCCTTGTGAGAAACACTGTTTATTTTGGCCTCGTGATGCCTTATTCTGTGAACACTGTTTTTTACGTACAACATTAGCAAGCGACGTAGATGAGGGCGTCGGCACATGAGGGTTTATCAGGTCCAAGCGTGACCTGAGTTTGCGGCCGTATACTAGCTCGGCAGGCGATACTCCAGTTGTTGTATGTACTGAATTCCTATAATCGAACAAGTATTTCAAAAGATTTTTATACGAATTCTGTACTCCTTTGACGCTAAGCAAACTAGCTTTAATGCCCTTTTTAATTATTTTAACATAGGATTCCGCCTGCCCGTTGCTAGCAGGATTATATGGCGGTGACGTCACATGCGAAATACCGTTCAGTGCACAAAAAGTCTCAAACTCACGCGAAGTAAATGCCGTGCCATTGTCACTAACCAATGTATACGGAATTCCGAACCTATACATAAAATCGCACAATTTTTCGATTGTTGCCGCAGACGTCGACGCGTTTTTCATATTATACACTTCTGCCCACTTCGTATATGCGTCTACAATAACTAAAAATGTGTTACCGTTAATAGGGCCGAGGAAATCGCAATGTACTCTATGGAACGGGTACGGCGGGTACGGCCACTGCGCGAGAGGCGCGCGCGCCGGCGTCGGGCGCAGCTGTAGGCACACATCACACGAATTTATCATGCTTTCCAGTGCCGCGTCAACCCCGGGAAACCAGAACCTGGACCGGACCTCCGCCTTTGTTTTTACTATACCTAGATGTGACCGGTGTAGTTCTGTTAACACCATATTTTGAAGGTTTCCAGGGATAACTACCTTGTGGCCCCTCATAACACAGCCGTCTTCATAAGATAGTTGTAACCTACATAAATGAAACGGTTTTAAGATAACATCTACCATTTTCGTAGGCCAACCGTTTAAGATAAAATGAATTACTTTTTGCAAAGTTGCATCTTTACGAGTTTCTTCGCGCAACTGGTTTAGTGTTACCGGTAAATTACCTTCTACGACGAAATTGATGTACGAGGCGCGATCAGGTATGTCCTGTGTGGCGTCAGCGTCGCCGAGCGCGCCCCCCTCCGCCACGCGCGCCCCCGCCCGCTCGGGCAGGCTGGCTCGCGATAAAAAATCTGCACTATTGTCAGCGCTCCGAACGTATTCAATGTTAAAATTGTACCCGCTTAAAAACATAGCATATCGTTGCAGCCTGTTCGCGGACACTTCCGGTATGCCACGCCATGCCAAAAATCGATAAAAGGGGTTTGTGATCCGTCCGGAGGGTGAACGGAACGGCACGGCCGTACAAATACTGGTGGTACCTGCGTACCCCAAAAGTGATCGCGGTCGCTTCCTTCTGGATTTGCGAATATCGTTTCTCGGCCGCGTTTAAAGTTCGCGACGCGAAAGATATCGGACGTTCGCCGTCGGCGTCGATCTGTGATAATATCGCCCCTAATCCAGCTGGTCCAGCATCTACAGTGAGCACCAATTGCGCAGCCGGGTTAAAATGGGCTAACACCTGTTCCGATGCCAGACATTCCTTAATGGCGACAAACGCTTTATTATGCTCTTCCGACCACTCCCATTTAACTCCCTTTTTCAGTAGATCATATAGCGGATTTAATATGCTGGACGCGTTGGGGACAAAATTCCTATAATAATTTACCAACCCCAAGAAAGATTGCAGCTGATTTACGTTCGTAGGTACCGGCGCTTCTACCATAGCCTTGGCTTTAAGCGGAGATTTGTTTAGGCCGTCTTTATTAATTACGTAACCTAGATAATCGACCTCATCTTTAAAAAACTCACACTTCTCCCTCTGCAGTGTGAGGCCTGCGTCTTGTAATCTTTTCAGGACCTCATTGAGCCTAAGCAAGTGTTGTTCAGTATTTTCGCCCGTGACGAGCACGTCGTCTAGCAGACACAGCGTGCCCGGCACTCCCGCTAACACGCTCTCCATGGCCCGCTGAAATAAACTCGGTGCTGAACAAAGACCAAAAACCATTCTTGTATATTTGTAAATTCCACGGTGCGTATTGATACAAGTCAACTCCTGCGATTTCTCATCTAATTCAAACTGATTGTACGCATTTGACAGGTCTAATTTTGTAAATTGTTGACCACCGTGCAATTTAGCAAACAACTCTGTTATAGTAGGTAAAGGATACTGATCGACAACCAGCTGTTTGTTTACACCTGTCGAATAGTCGGCGCAAATCCTAATCGACCCTGATTTCTTTAATACAGGTACGATCGGTGAAGCATACTGCGCATGACTCACCGGCACTAACACGCTTAATGACAACAAACGATCTATTTCCTTATCTACTTTTTCTCGCAAAGCGAATGCAATCGGCCGCGCGCGAATGAAAACCGATTTCGAGTTGTCCTTTAATTGTAGACTTACTTTGTATTTATTAAATCGTCCTAATTTGTCGGAAAAGACCGATGGGTATTGATTTTCTAGCCTAGACACTATTTCGCTACTTCCGTTGGCTTGTTTACAATAACGAACCGGTATGAGTTCCAACTTGAAAAGCGAAATAAAATCTCGGCCTAATATCTCCGCACCGGCATTCCGTACGACATAAACACTAAGCGAATGTGTTTTCTGCGCGTAAGTAACTGGTAAGAGTACTACCCTCAAGCACGGAACCTTATCACCGGTGTAAGATAATAACCGTTTTTTTGTTAATGACAATGGCACATTCGTAAAATATTTTTTGTACGTGCTTTCGGAGATCGCTGTAATGGCTGAACCGCTGTCTACTTCAAATTTAAGTTGAACTCCCGAAATTGAAATCGTTTCGACCATAGGCTCACCTTTCACTGAACGAATATTGAAACACTCACCGTCATCGCCCTCATCCACGTTACTCGCTTCCAAGAAATTTACATTTTTACACATTCTGCGTAAATGACCGACCGATTTACACTTTTTACATTTGTATTTCGCAAAACGACACTGAGATGTTTTGTGGTTGTAATAACCACACACTTGACACTGCACTTAATCACCTGCGGAGCTACGTTCAGCGGTGTTCGCTCGCTGCCGTGCTTGTGTAATTTTGAACAGCTGTTCATGATGTACCTGTGCTGGCTGCGCGGCCGCCGCGCCCGCGCGCGCGCAATGTACACTCTCCGCCAACTCCACGGCCTTGGCCAGAGTCCTTAAGGTCCTGTGCGAAGAGCTTATCCCTCTCCGGCCCTGAACTCATTCCCATAACGAATCTGTCTCGGAGAGCTTCGCCCACGTTTGTGAAACCGCAGTGACGGCGCGTACACATAGAACATCCGTTTTACAGGATCCTTTTTAACTGATCCGTCGCTACTGGAGGTAATATTCACACAGCATTTACAGGACCGATTTTAACAGATCCGACGCTACTGGAGGTAATATTCACACAGCATTTACAGGACCGATTTTAACAGATCCGACGCTACTGGACTTTCGTTCTTCAGTGTATCGCCTACTTTCTACGAGAATGGACGTTGTCGTGTTGTATTGGTACTATCGTCGTCTGCGGCGGAGGAAGCCCCGGCGTTATTGGATACATCCACTATTAAGGCAAAGATTTTGTCGTGGTGCTGTTGTGCGTCAGCTGAAAGAAGACGAA
The DNA here is from genome assembly GCA_963853795.1 of Xestia rhomboidea. Taxonomy (NCBI): domain Eukaryota; kingdom Metazoa; phylum Arthropoda; class Insecta; order Lepidoptera; family Noctuidae; genus Xestia; species Xestia rhomboidea. Next base: position 1,527,155 of record OY970770.1, read on the forward strand.
TCTAAATTTTTTACTTATTTCCGAATGACGACGTCTACTTTTGATGACCTTCTTAAACGATTAGAAAAGGATTTAAAAAAGAAAGACACAAACTGGAGGAAAAGCTTGTGCCCTGAAGTAAAACTAGCGATATTTTTAAGGTAAGAACTTTAATTTTTGTTATTATCAATTAAAATTTAAAATGACAAAAAGGTTTACAAAAATGAAGATTTATTTCAAAACATAGACAGATCTGGCAAGTCTGACTCCTGGCTGAATGTAGATTCTACTGATGGCGAACCTTCTACTGATGGTGTAGAGTCAAGATGATGTGGCCTACTAAAATAACCTTGGGTGTGGTAGTGAGGAGTGCTAGAACTTTGTGAATATGGAGGCCACTCGTAGTTTGACTGACCATATCTTCTACTTTTAATATTTTGTAAAAGGTTTATCACTCCAGACTGAAATTCTAAAATTTGATCGCCATTAAGTGAAGCCAGTTGCGGCAAAATACCTTTGAAGAACGATAAATTGGGATCTTCAAACTCATTTTTACTTTTTTTTAACTGATCATTCATGTATTCAATCATTTTGGCGTCTACTTCATTCACATTTCTTTTGATTGCCTTGCGTTGCGGCGGGGCTAAATTTTGTCTTTCCTTTTGTCTGTCACTACCACTTTGTTCCGTAATCTGATCAGGTTCATCTTCGTTGTCTTTATTACTTTCTACTGTTTCCGTGATGTTGTCATTAGCAGGGACGTTCTCGTGTGTATCACCTGGGGTGACAACTTTTTTCAAAAATAACATTTGATTGTGATATTTGTAAGGCTTGGTATTTGAGGCAGCAGCTCCAGATTTCTTCAATTTCTTTTTCTCACTCAATGTTCGTATCCAGGCATCTCTAGTCGAATTCCATTTTTTTATAACATATTTTCCTGAAGCAAGTAAATAATAATATAAGATGGTTGTCAATAGCTTAGTAAGTGAAAGGCGAATAAGAAGGTAGAATAGACTTGTCAGTAATTAATTACCATATTGGTCAGTGGATAAGTCAAATTGACAGTGCAAGAACTAATCGGTCAGTAAATAATGGGAAGCAAAAAAGTATTACTAATGTTTAAATCAATTTATTTTAATTAGGTAATTTTATAATTTAGTTCAGTTCAGTTTAATTTTATTTTATTTATGTACTATATATATAAGTATGAGTTTTGATTTACGACTTTGCTAAAAACTCTCATAAAAATTTCGACTTTCCATACAAAATTTGTTGGTCACTATAATATTTTATAGTTTTATAATAAAACAAGACTTATTCATCAAGCCATCTTTAATAGTCTGACCATAGAGAAGTACCTCTACGAAACATAGACATATACATAATCAGTAATAGACAAAATTAACTAAAACTAAACCCTTACAGTCACTAACGTTACTTTGTATGGGAAGTCAATATATGTGTAATAATATAGTAATTGATTAATTTATTTTTTTTAGGTATGCAGCGTCTGGGTGTACATTTCAAGAACTTTATTACGTCTTTCGTGTCGGTGTGTCAACTATAAGCAACATTATTAAGGAAGTTACACGATGCATATGGAACAACTTGAATGACGAGTTTATGCGACTTCCTACAACAGTGAGTGAATGGGAGCATATATCAAATGGATTCGACACAAAAGCAAATTTTCCCCACTGTTTAGGAGCAGTGGACGGTAAACACATCAGACTTCGAAAACCAGCAAAAAGTGGCTCAATGTACCTAAATTACAAAGACTTTTTTTCCATCATATTATTAGCGATCGTAGACTCTGACTATCGTTTTCTATATGTTAGTATTGGGTCGTATGGAAAAGAATGCGATTCATCAATATTCAAGGAGTCGACATTTTGGAAAATGATGCTAGATGGCAGTTTACAAATACCAGAACCTTGCCCATTAATAACAGGCTCAGAAACGAGAGTTCCCTACGTCATAATCGGCGATGAAGGTTTCGGTTTACACGAAAATTTAATGAGGCCATTTAGCGGGACGCATTTAGACGTAAATAAGCGAATATATAACTATCGTTTGACCAGAGCTAGACGATACGTTGAATGTGCATTTGGTATTCTTGCTAATAAGTGGAGAGTATTCCACCGGCCTCTAGACGTCAACAAAACAACAGCTATATGGATAGTTAAGGCATGTACCGTTCTACACAACTTTGTAAGGGAAAAAGAGGGCTTAAAGGATGGCAACACATCCGAATCTGAAGCATTTCATTTCAATAGCCTACCTGATGATGAAACGCTACGAGGTGGTCGAACTGCAAATTCAGTTCGAACGGAATTCGAAAACTATTTCGTGTCCGAATCTGGGTCAGTTTCTTGGCAGAATGAAGCTATTTAAAATAAAAAACAATGTCTCCATTACAATATAAAATAAATACTTACCAAATTCTTGTCTTTCTTTTTGTTCCATAGCTTCAAAATCCTCCTTTAGAATACCGCATATTTCGCGCCAAGCTGCGGTTTTTGCAATTTTATCTTTATAAATCTCCAGTGTTTTGTCCCAAAGAACTGGTCTACTTTCAACACAATTTATCAAAACTTCTTGCTCAACATATTTTTCAAACGCCTTGCTTGCCATGATTATGATAGCACTGGACACGTGCACTACTCTAGGAATGAAACCGGCAAATGGCGGCTGTGTGTAGCACATCGCACCCCGCGCACCCCCGTGCAAAGCCTCGTGCGGTTTCAATCCGATAAAACGGATTAGTATAGTATTACTGGATCCGGAATACTGTGTGAACTGGCTCATACAACTACATACGCTAATAACATATACGTTTAAACGGACCTGTAAAACGGATTGCTGCTTATTTTGTCGGATCAGTATTTTTTACTGGATCCGGAATACTGTATTCTGTATGAACTCGCTCATACAACTACATACGCTAATAACATATACGTTTAAACGGACCTGTAAAACGGATGTTCTATGTGTACGCGCCCTTAGTCGGAGTAGTAGTAAATAGTGTAGAAGTAAGTAGTGTAAATTTCACTGGTGTAGAGGTATCTACACCAGTGAAATTTACATTGTTTTGTAGGCAGTGATATAGCGCACTAGTAGTTCGTTTGACACCTTTGCATGAACATCTTCGGTCCATACATAAAAAAATACATTTTCTTTTGTCAGTTCTGCATGAGAATGACCTACAACTATTGTATAGTTGTAAATGTACAACTGGCGGGAATAATAGGTACTTTGGTCAGGGACTTAAGGTAACGGTTGGTTTTTACCACAGTCAAAAGATAATATTTTTACTGTGGGGTCATTGTCTGCCAGGAATGTGAAAAATGATTTGCTTCTTTTTTCGTGAATTGTCAGTTCAACTTGGATTTGGGCCTTGGTTGAATCGTCCTTCTCAATTTTGATTTTTTCCTTCAATTCTATGCATGTCGAACACATAACACTTCTTGGATGACTGAAACTTATGTTAAATTTCGTGTTAAAAATTCTTCTAAAATATGACTCTTGGCAATGAGGGAACTGTGCATTTTCTTCGATAAACATTTTGAACATTGATGCAATGCTTAACTCCGATGGCAGATAGGTACGCCGACTTTTAGATCGGCAGTAGTGCGATTCAACACCCTTAAATTTCTTTATAAATGAGATAATTGCATCTCTCAATCCCACGTTTTTCATCGACTTTCTATCCCCACCGCGTGTTTCTACAGCCATCAAACCGGTATCTTGGTGTCTCATTATTTATTCATTTATTTAATGCACAATGTACACAACCAATTTTACAGGCTAAGCTTAAAACTAGTGAGTAAATGACCCTGTTAGGGCGCAGCAAGATGACTTAAAACTAATATTGCAGAGTATCTTTAACATTTAAACATTATATCAATTAAATTTATTTCTAACATTTCACTTCATTTAGGTACTTAAAAACAATTATGTCGGAATGTGTTAAATTTTAAATTAATTAAATAAAATTAGTTAAATAAACAAAAAACATAACTTGATTATTAATAAATAGAAAAAATATACCATAACTAAGGCAAATTAAATTAATAAAATCACAAATATACAAAGTCAACATAATAAAAATTAAATAGATAATAAACATAATCCATTGAGAAAACATGTCATATAAAATAATAAATAATCACAAATAGCTTTTTACATAAAAACGAACCTATAATAAAATGAACACATGAATATATTACTACTTAACACTACTACTTACTATTTTAACATTCTATCTTCCATAAATTCTTGGATACTATAATAACACTTTTCTAAGAGCAATGACTTTAGCCTAGCTTTAAATACACATACTGTTCTCGTGGACCGTATATTTTCAGGTAGTTTATTGTATATCTGTATGCTTCGATATTCTGGGCTATTTTTGTACATTTGTAGTCTAGGTGCTGGTAGTATTAACTTAGTTTTGCGGCGCTCGTTCTTATCGAAATTAAACAATTTTATGTTTTTCTTAACAAAAGTGGCTATTTCTAATATATAAATGCAGGGCAGAGTTAACATTTTTTCTTTCATAAAGTGGGGTTTGCAGCTATCTCTAGGTTTTATTTGAAATAATATTCGCATGCATTTCTTTTGTGCTATGAATAAGTCATTCGCATCTACACTGTGTCCCCACATGATGATACCGTAGCGTAGCCACGCGTAGGCATATGCGTAGTATGCTGTGAGAGCACAGTGAGTTTTTGTGTTCGATTTTAGCACACTAAGTCCATATGAAAATTGTGACAGTTTTATTTCAGTTTTTTCGACATGGTTTTTCCAATTTAAATGAGAGTCTAATGTAATACCTAGTAATTTGAATTCTTCAACTTCTTCAATTTGGATAGCGTTTGTTATATTTTTTAGGTTAATTTTTTGTTTTTGGTAGGGTTTAAATTGTATGATTTTAGTTTTTTTGTTGTACATTTTATTAGGTTAAAAGTTTCAATAATTTGGGAGTTATAATCTAGGTTATCAGTCGTACTTCTAAAGAGTATAGAGATGTCATCAGCGAATAACACACATAGATGGTCACATATTTTTGGCAGGTCATTGATGTAGATAAGGAAAAGTATACATCCTATTACACTACCTTGTGGAATAGACCAGTTTGTGGTTAGTGTATTCGAGCGCACGTTTAGTAGCTCGCACGTGTCGTCATCTAGGTGTTCTATCTGTACACACTGTTTCCTATCAGCTAGATACGATTTTAACCAGTCAAGTGCGTCACCCCTGACACCAACTCCATTTAATTTCGTTAATAGGATCGAGTGAGACACTTTGTCATACGCTTTGGTCATGTCGAGCAGGAGGCCTATTGCATAGTTTTTGTCTTTGATATATGTAAGTATTTCTTGTGTGTATTTATATACTGCTAGGGTCGTCGATCGGTTTGTCCGGAATCCAAATTGGTTGTTGTCGAGTATGTCATATTTTTCAAAGAATTTACACATACGTTTAGTAACTACTTTTTCGAATATTTTTGAGAATGCTGGAAGAATTGCTATTGGTCTGTATTGACTAGGGTCGTTGGAATTTCCACCCTTTTTTGGTATAGGTTTAATTATTGCTATTTTTAGTCGGGACGGAAATGTTTTTTCCTCAAAGGATTGATTAACAAGGTATGTTAGGGGGGGGGTGAGTTCTTGGATACATGTTTTTATTAATGTTGGGGGTATCTCGTCGATGCCACAACTGTGCTTGTTTGGGAGGTTCTGAATAATGTCAAATATCTCTTTTTCTGTAACGGGTTCTAGGAACATGGAGTTAATGGCGGGCGTAATTACTGCATGGTCATTGGCTGTCTGCGAACTGTTTAACACTCCTCTCACTCGACCCTTTTTAATCGATAGAGCATTCAAAAAAAAATTACGGCACACTGGTATCATCACCCCCTAAAGGTACGCGTCCACTTGTCGGTATCGCACGCATCGGACGTATCGCATCAAACGGATAAATTTTTCACAGTGCTTCCACTGTATTGGCAGCGTACGGATTACCGACGGTGAGTACCAGCATACGGATTGACGATGACAGTTCATTCGGATTTTCGTAGTGAGCGTACGTGTGGCTCTGTGTGTGACTCCGAGAATGGAGGAAAGCGATGAAGAACAAGTCGTTGTAGCTTGTTTGTTAGCAGAAGAGGAAGAATTGGAAAAAAAAGCTAAAAAAAGAAAACATAGTATCCTGGATACACAACATATTCAAGAAGAGATCGGAGCATGGAGAATATCACACCCTATTTCCTGATTTGTTAAACGATGACACAAAGTTCTTCCAATATTTTCGTATGTCGCAAGATAAATTCAATTATCTTGTTGACATCCTGAAACCACATTTACTGAGACAGCATACTACATACAGGGAGGCTATAGGGCCAGAAGAAAGGCTTGCTGTTGTGATGGTAGGGCTGGTCCTAAGGCCAGATCCTGTAACGGTAAGGATGACGGCCTGTGTTGTCATCATACCAAGGTTCTGTGTTGGCTCGCGTTGATCGTCTAGTCTGTTCGTTTTCGTGAATGAATACATTAAGGGGATTCCTTTGCTCATCCCGCCGCCGTTTTTTCAATAGATGGCGTTGTAGTCTCGCATTTGGGTATTATTTATGTTTACGCCTAACTTAAATAACTAAGATAGACAATATTCTAATTGCGCGAACTAGCCTTTTGTCTTGATTTTTCCACATAAACAGTTTACTTGTTATCTCTTCTCAAACGCAGATTTGGTGTCAAATCCACCAGCCGTCTCCACTTTAAATCTGTACACACCATGCACACACAAGCACACGTAAATAGTTTACTTTCTGAACCGCTTGATGGCGTTCTCATCAAAAACGTTTAATTAGGAAAGATGCAGATAACATATTTAACAATATTTTGTGACTAAAATGTAAAAAAAAAAACATACAAGAAGGGCCACTGCAACGTTTTTATTTTAGTTAATGTGAATTTTTAACAATAATTACCAATCAAAAGTACCAAACTTGAAACGGAACGTGTTTTAATAAACCAATCAGCATCTAGCTAGTGACATCGATCACTCTCGTTTATTTGAGGTTATAGCTGTTGTGAAGATAAACATTCTGAATATAGAGCGAAAATCTATTGTATTTTCTGTACTCGAATCTACCGAAAGTTAGTGTTGACATGGTTGTACGGACTAAACTTCTAAAAGTAAACATCAAAGTTTTCATACCGTACCTAGGTTAGCCTAGCAGTTCTTTCAACAAGGGAATCTTACGGTGACAACGCAATCGGCTATGTCCAAAAGTTGAGTTACTCTGGAGCATAAAGTTTACGTAAAGAACTGTTTATGTCTGATGACTATAGCATGATTTAATTTTGTTCCACCACCAAACGTCAAAGTGATTCCTCATTCTGTACATAACACATTCGAAATTAATTGTGATCTAACTTCTAAATTAGTTGTGTTATATGTGTTGTGTAGTATGTGCCATTTGATAAAAGTACTGCATCTGTTTTCAATGCCGCAATGAAGTTCTGTTCTAACAAAATATGAAATCACTGCCCACCCTTCAACTACATTATACAATAAATTGTTGAAGGCAAAAAAATACAATTGATACAAACTCAAAGCATTTATTTTAATATCATTTACAGGCACTATTGAATTGTCAAGGACTCAGTCTCTAGTTACACATGGACACTCTTTTTAAAAACAAGTTCAACAACAGCAGTCTCGGATAACGGCGGCCATTCACGAGCATGACACGTGGATCAGCACCACTCTGCTCAAACATTTTGAAGGAACCCAAGTAGCACAGAACTGCATTATCTATGTTCACATAAGGCCCACAGCGTTAATCTAAGCATTTATACCGACTTATTAGAGTTCACCTGGGCTGCAACAGCTGTTTAGGACAAAACGAGGCTTACTATAACGCTTTCTTCTGTACTGTAAATCTATTAAACACCACAAACACGTCACAGACATCACTGTTATTCAGCGTTTAGTAGTGCAGTGCCCTATCAGCTGCAAGAGCGCATGTTTGTGAACACAAATAATGCAGTTTCCTGAATAAAAACCCAAGCGTGTACTACAAAACAGTTGCATTTAAAGAGAGAACATATGAACTACTATAACGTCAGCAAATACTTTGTGAAGTTATATAACAAATAATTAATGATGTATGCTGCATACAGATAATTTTTTACCTTATTAGTCAGGTGTTGCTATACACTCGAATAACAGCATTTATCTAGCCCAAGTCAGAACTTAAAGTGGACTTTTATGCAGTTACATAGCAGCAAACCTGGCAGCCATTCTGTCTTGGGCTGAATAATTGAACTTGCGTGGGCATTTAATCTGCTGATTGAATTATATGTAACCATGAATCGTATATTTCTAGTTTCTATACCAAGCTATTTTGACAGCTTCTTGATGTCTTTAATTGTTTTACGAAATGTGGAAAGCCAAAGAAAGAACTGGTGGAATACGCCGTAAAATTAATGCAGAATATTTAAAAAATTTATATGGAAATACAGCTAATGCGGGAAAAAACAAACAACCTACAAGTTTAATGAGCCTTTGTCAAAACATAACAGTGAACCAAGTTTTGGAAAATTCAGGCTCCGTGTCTAGAAGTAATGTTAGTGTGGAAAAACATGGATTAAATTACGGTCACAAGTTAGCAAGAGAGCATCTAGATTTAGATGGAACAACGGGTTTTTCATCCGAATCTAACATTAGTTATGTCCAAGAGTCAGCAAGCGCGCATCGAATATTGGACGAGACGGGTTCCGTATGTAATATTTTTGACTACGAACGAGATTTTCCCAACGATTCAGATAGTTCAGACACGAGTGATTCTGATTTACATTGTAAAAGACAGGAATTTCAATAAAATATAAAAAAATGGGCTATATCAAAAAATATTACACAAACAGCCTTGAACGACCTAGCAAAAATAATAAATGATTTTGTTCCAAATACATTACCCAATGATGCCAGAACCATTTTTGGGACACCCAGAACCAACACTTTAAAAAAAAAAATGGAGGTGAATACTGGCACAACGGAATATTAATTCCTTTAAAAAAAAATTTGCTTCATTGGGATGAAGCTCCAGATAATATTACATTGAATATAAACTTCGACGGTTTGCCAATTTTTAAAAGTTTAAGCATTTTCGAAAATCCGTGCTTCAGGCCTTTCGTGATTGGCATTTATTTTGGACAAGGAAAACCGAAAAGTTTAACTGAGTACTTGGAAGATTTTATTAATGAAATGAAACCATTACTTGAAGACGGTATTTATGTTCAGAGTTGTGAAAGGAAATTTACAATAAAGATTAGATGTTTTATGTGTGACTCACCTGCCAGAGCTTACGTAAAAGGTATGCACTAAGAATCTTTATAAAATCCATTTACATTTTCAGGGCAAGTAATGGTTGCCGCAAAACTAAAATTATTATTAATATATTTTATTTCAAAAATAAAACACTTCCCTATGCCTATTTCATATCGTTGTTTATTGATATTTTCAAAACTTACCCAAAATTGTGTCAAAAGTAAACTTAGTAAAAAAGGATATTACAGAATCTCTGACTATTTAGAATTTTAGATGATAAACCCGCACGGGATTAATATTTAGAATTATTACAAAAACTATCTTACTTTTGCAGGTGTTTGTAATTTTAATGGCAAACAAACATGGCTGCTTAAAATGTGTGACAATTGGAGAGTACTCACACACTTCGCATACTGTTGTATTCCCCGACACGAGATGTCCCGAAAGGACTAATGAAGGGTTCCGGAATAAACTATATGGTGCACACCATAAAAGTGACTCGCCCTTATTATGTCTACCAATTGACATGGTGACCAATTTCGCAGTAGGCGATTCCCTTCATCTCATTGATTTAGGAATAATGAAAAGATTACTGATTGGTTGGCGTGACGGAAACTTTGAAAAGTACATCACGAAATGGCGTGCGAGTCATACTGAAGCAGTTACAATTTTCTTAAACCAATGTAAATTACCCTCTGAGATACATCGTTCCGTGCGAGGGCTTGATTCTTTAGCGTATTGGAAAGCGTCAGAGTTTAGATCTTTTTTTTTATTACCTAAGCATTGTCATTCTACCTGATGTTCTAACTCCTGATGCTTTTTCACACTTTTTGACACTCTACTGTGGAATAGCAATTTGTTCCAATAAAGCTTATCAATATTTGTTACCATTGGCAGAAAAACTTCTGAGATATTTTGTTGAACATTATAAAGATTTTAATGGGGCAGCATATGTAACAAGTAATGTCCACAATTTACTACATGTTACTGCTGAAGTTGTTATGTATGGAACTCTTGATACCTTTAACGCATATCTGTTTGAGAACAAATTGTACATGATCAAAAGAATGTTGAGAGACGGTAAAAACCCACTGTCACAAGTAGCCAAAAGACTAACTGAAGATAAGGATAACAATGGAATGAATATTCACCTAGAACAGAAAAGAAAAACTAAATATCCATACATATCCAAGAGCAAGAAAAATATTTGCACTCTAATTATTCGGGATTTTGTATTGTCGTCTAAAACAAAAGACAGGTATTTATTAACAGTTCAAAATGATATAGTTGAAATTGATTCAATTGAAGAAGTTAACAATATTGTGTCCATAAAAAGTTTCCAGTTGAACAACAAAGAAGAAGTGTTTGCCTATCCGATAAGATCATCCCGATTTGGAATATATAAATCTAAAAGCCTTAAGCATTGCGGTACTAGTGTAGTTATGTTAAATCCTAAAGATATTAAATGTAAATTTGTGTGTATTCCTCATAAAGAATACCACTATTTCATACCGCTGGGACATACTGTTTCGAAATAATAAACAACATTTCATACTGATAGTCTTAACTTTTATTTTCTTTCCTCATTGAAAAATTATCTTGCACATAGCAGTGTTTAATCATTCCTGGCACATAATCATATAAATTGAATTTAAAAAATCTTCCGCAAATATGTAAAATATGTGGCATAGATAAATTCGTGTAAGTACCGCCTAAATAGGGCTTGCAAAATAGTACGGACTAATAATAATTTGTTAAGGTTGGAAGCGTCAGAGTAGCCGGCGAAATTCTTATTTTCTTACGTTTTTTGCAATTTGCAGTCAGTGTCAGGTTGTATTTTGATGAAAACTGAGTCGCGCCAGTTACACTTAAGTAGTTACAGAATTATAATCATTAGAATCATCAATACAACCCCCTAAGTTCATTTAACCCTATTCTGTAACTATTCCATGAAAAAGTCATTCAATGGTATTAAGTATAAGGTTTGCGAGCGTCAACAAAACGAGTCCGTAAATCCAAAAAATCAAGAGGTCAAGTAGACAACGAAGCAATCGTGCCTGAAGGTAATATAGACGGTGAGAGTAAACACCTTCAAGATAAAAACAGCATTAATACAGAAGAGCCTAGAACTGATGACAATAATGCCGAAAAGCCTACAGATGATGATACTAACGCAGATCCTAGAGCTGGGGATGATAACGACGGAAAGCCTAAAGAATAAGACTGCTTAGTTCTTTCCTAATATTTTTGTGATGACTTGAATTTGTTATATATTTTTTAGTACTTACCCGTATTTGCTTTTTTATTATTTTTGATTGGAGCTTCTCTGCTAAATTTATTTTATACGGGGTGGAACGAACACCGACGCGAAAACGGTCACCACGTATTCAGTACATCATTCTGAGCCACATAGAAATTTTTCATAGGTTATTAAAATAAATCAGCTGTTCCCATTCATTTTGATCGTGTAGGTATTGCACTTTTGTAGGAAACAACTAATTTTATTTTAAATAACCGATAAAATATTTCTATGGGGGGCTCAGACAGAATGCTGTCCTGAATACGTGCCACGTGGTAACCGTTTTCGCGTCGGTGTGCCTTCCAGCCTGTAAAAGAATGTGTTTTGTTCGTAACAATGTACAACTGTACTGAAAAGATGTGGTATTTTTTTAAATTAATCTGATTTAAGAAATACGTGAAATTCGTGTACCTATACAGTAATAATTATTATAAAACTTAATGTTTGTGTTAGTTAAGGTGGAAGCGCAAGTGTAGCCCGCGAAATTCCAATTTTCTTACGTTTTTTGCAATTTGCAGATCAGTGTCAGGTAGGGATGGGCAAGTGAAAAAAAAAATAGGTATCGATATTTATCGTATCGACATTTTTAAAAAGTATCGTTAATTAGTGTCGATATTTATCGAGTGAAAAATATCGATATTGCAACGTTTTCGCATGTTTATTCATACATATCCCAAAAGCATTCAAAATTTGTAAAAAAGAATAGACATGAAGAAAACAGTATTTTTTATTAATTTATATATTTTTCAATTAACTTTGGAACAATTAAACAGAATTAAAAATTTATAAAATCAACATAACAATTAAAATCAAAATCACAAAAAAAAAGGAAATTGATACGAATTCGATACTCTAAAATAAATATCGAATATCGATTATATCGCGATTAAAAATATCGACGATATATATCGATAATTATATGGAAAAATATCGATATTTTTATATATCGATATTTTTTGCCCATCCCTAGTGTCAGGTTGTATGTTGATGAAAACTGAGTCGCGCCAGTTAAGTAGTTACAGAATTATAATCATTAGAATCATCAATACAACCCCCTAAGTTCATTGAAAAAAAAAATGCTGAATAGCAAACGTAGAAATAATAGGTAAAGCTTTAGTATGACTTAGGGCTAACTGATTCCGAGACGCGACGAGACGCGCACTTTTTAAGATCGTTGTATCGTTATACAATATAAAACTTTATTTACTACACAAAAAGGTACAAATTTCTTCAAGGCATCTCGAGGAGAAACCCGGCGCAGCGCGACGCAGCGACGCGACGCGGCGTATTTCGCGAAACTGTGCTGCGCAGCACAAAATAACTGGCTCTTCAAATATCGCGTCCTGTCTCAGTGTGAGCTGATAGGCTGTTTAACCCGAAAGTGAAACAGAAAATATGTAGATAGATACATAACTTAATACTACTACTGATACTTTTATTATATTTTGACACTAACGTTTTTCCCTACAGCTTGACCTGTGAGAAGTTTTTTTTTTTTAACTATAACATTACTTTTTGATTTGAATTTCTCGGCTTACCACACTACGGATCCCTCTTAACTTAACAGCCTAAAAACAAAGCCTACAAAAAGTACCTACCTATCTATTCCAAATATAGGAAACAAACAAAAATTCACCAAATTTTCTGCCATTGCTTCAAAGTTAACCTCGTTTCTCTTTGCTTGGCAAGGTTCAGATGTAACCCGAGAGCTCATGTATTCGTTTTCTTGATTATCTGTATCCGTGTTTTGTTCCATAAAAGTTAGTTCGCTGTTAGCATCTTCATAAGTCCGAATGTTGTTTCTTTTTAAAGTACATTTTAGGGTATCCCACCCTGGTCCAGGCCTTGAATTCTCATCTTTTAATAATTTCATGGGGTATTTAGTACTTCTCGGTGGCCACCGTAGAAGTCCCCTAGTTTCCCACAGTGCAGGAACGACTGACAGAGTGGCAACACCTTCCTCTATTGTCTGAACGATTTTGTAAGGCATGTTCGGTAAAAACAACAACAAAATCATAAGTAGGTACTTATATTAGGAATTATTCAAGAAACGAAAGATTGCAGACAACAGAAAATCACTTAAAACAATACAGGTAAACAAACTATACCATATTACCTAAAACTTAAACTTAACGTAACATTTATTTAAGCAGAAATACCTATAGACACGCACACGGAGGTAGTACCTACCAAAATAGCACTATTTATATTATTCGTTTTTAATACTTTAATATTCGCGTAATGATATATATTCTTAACTGACGCTAATCTATCATAGAATGCATAGGTGACTTGTAACGACAGGCTCAGTTGCGATTTGGCGATAAACTGATCTATGAAAACAAAACAAGCATAGCGATCACACGCCCCGCGTCCACCCGCGCCCCCCGGGCTCGGCTGGCGCATGGCGGTGGGTCGGGGGACGGATCGCGTTGCATGCATCACGTTGCAGATCAAGCAAAATATTTCATAAAAAATACGGTTCAAAACGCAATAAATTCTGTTTGTGTCGCATGTCAGATATTATTACTGATTACCAAATAAAATCGTCATGTGAACATAATAATTATTAAGTAAGTACAGTCGTGGTCTTTTCCGCCTGATCAGTAAATTTTTTTTTCGCTTAAATCATGCGGAGGTGCCGAGCCACTCCACCTTAAACTTTAGGCCTATTAGGAAAGCGTCAACTTTGGCGCGCAAAATAACAATAACTCTCGTTTGGCATGTGTCGCCGATCGGTATTTTTTTCATTAATTATTTATTATAAAGTCAACAGGGCGGGGATAGAGAGCGTTTCTATGTTTTAAGTGCAAGCAAAAATAAGCTTAGAGGTGATCAGGCGGGAGTGTCCTCGATAGTACCTATCTATATTTGGTGCATGAAATATAAATTAACAGATTTCGTCGCGTAACGAATAATAATAGTTAATTAATAGTTTATGTATTATCTATTTAATTCAGCTACCTATATAAACTACATTTTAAAAAGTAGTGGTCGCCGAGTTATTACTAAAAAGGGAATAAAATGGTTTTAGCAGAACCACAGCGGGACCCTAAAGCTTGGATCCACAATACGGTTTTATGGTAGTAGAGGTAAATAGCGCAAAATGTGAACCACTACTACTCTTCTCATCGATCCATGGCTGATTTGTTTCTCACAAGTGCTTAACTAATTTACTATTTGCTGAATTATAGGCCACATGAGAACACCCGTACAGACCTTGGCATTAAATTAATATTAGAACAGTTCACTTGCTATCCGCCATTTTCGCTGCGAGACTGAAGTACTCGTATTGTAAAATTTGCGTCACCTGTGAGGTAGTGTACTTGGCTCGTTTTTTTTACGTGGTTTCCCCGGTAGGCCTACTCCACGATCTGTTTTGTATTGTGTTAATGAAAAAATAACAAAACAATTTTTGACACAAGAAAAACACATAAAAGGAGACAAGAGCTGTAAAAAAGGAAAAAATTAAGGTGTCAAAGAGAAAAATAATTATGCTGTAAAAAAAAAGAGATAAATCATTAAAGCTGCTTGTGGTAGTCCCGGAAGCTCTCTGTCTAGTTCTCTGTCCGAATCTCGGTGAATAATGTTGAAATCAACAGCTGGAAGCCGATGTAGAAGCACGAGTTTGCGCTAGAACAGATAAATTTACACGGTTTTGTTAGACTATTGTATACTGAACTCAAAACCTCAGAGACTCAAGAAAAAGGCAGTCATCCACTAGGACTAGACTAACCAAGTATTGTAATGTATTTGATATCAAGTTATTATGTTAGTAAACAAGAAAGTTTTATTCTTATTACCTTCTAATTCCTTGATGTCAATACATTTAGCATTCTTCCGGACTCTTCTCAAAACAATTTCAGGTAGTACACATGTTTTGAAAAATGTTACCAGTTTTGGCATCATAGTACTGATAAATTCCTCATCACGGTCGACTTCTATGACAGTCAAAGGTTGAGTGACAGATATGAAGCAAATGAAGTAACATTTACTCATTTTGGTGATTCGCAATTGGACCGATTTAAGCAAAAATGATTCAGTCCACACTAACCTCATTTCGAGATAATAGAGTTTAAAGTTTATTTCGGTATTTCTCTGGCTTTGTAGTTCTAAATGTTATGTTTTTAATTTTATGTTATTCTAAGTGTTCTAAACTAATTTACATGCATGTATTTAGTAAATAAATTTTAATAGTTTCGTAGATATTCAAGAAAACTTGCGCGTGGATCATTATTACATAATACATTTTGTATGGAATTAGCTGTGTAGGCTGCGGAAAGAAAAATGCAAAAATGTTCCAAACTATGACAAAAATAAAAGCTTAAAAATGTTTATTATTTTTATTTTATTTAAAAAAACACAAATGTTACCCTACTCCTCATCCAAATCAAAGTCGGGTTCATCACAATAACCATCTATATCGTCTATTATTGCATCGTCTCCCTTCAGTTTTTTATAATAACCAATGCAATCATTTGGTATGAGATGGAATAACGATTTCAAATCGTTTAACTTCTTTTTGTTAATCAGTTTTCCTGAAGGCCATAATTCTTGCAAATCTTCTTCTATGACACCCAAATCAACACCTTTTAATTTCTTTTTAATATTCAGTTCTTTGTAGTCCTCATTAAAGGAAGTTCTCATGAACAAAGAATGTTGAGTCTTTTTTGTGATTAAAATTTCTTTTGTTTTGAGCCAGTTTACTTTGCTCTTATCATTAAATATTTTTCTATTAACTATTTTCTTTTCTAGAATTTGAGATCCAACAAAATCACAACTTTCCATTTTATGGACCTGTAAAGGATTTTTGTTTTTGCATTGTTTCATAATGGCAATATAATCATCCACGGAGTATATCCTTTCATATTGCTTGAGTCGAGTCTCAATTTTAGCGAAGTCGTTGTCATTTGGTAGGAAAGTGTGTCCTGATTCTAGGTAACGGAAGCTGATTGTCTCGAGAGTGGGGTGTCTATTTAATAAAGCCTTTAAAATCAAAACGATTTTGATATTCCTGTTTTGCCCTCCGCAACAGTCACTCCACAAAATCAATTTTTTTACTGTAGGAGGTAGCACGCACTTAATATATTTCCTCAAACATGAACCCACTTCTTGGGCCCCTCTGCCTGCCTCGCCTTCAGCCCAAACAAAACAATTCCCAACACCGTTGGAAGCCGAGTGTATACCGCAGTTGTATACCCATAACTGCCTTTTGTAGAAAACTATATTGGTCGGTATTCTAGGTAAAGGCAAGGTTTTCTCCAAATCGTAAGTCAGACATTCAGTTTCTTCACAAGTTTTAGCCTGTTCAAAATCTTCCTTCAGCTTCTTCCTTAAATCTTCGGCAATTTTTTGGTGTTCTTCTTTTTCTCTTTGGGCATTTGCTCTTTCAGCTGAGGTAGTAGAATTTTTCAATGTCATTTCATAAAGATCACATTTGTTACACGTGTCTTTCTTAAGGCTCTTGCACCTCAAATTGAATTTTTGTACAAAAATATGTCTAACAACATTGAAGGATGGACATTTTTCATCTTTTCCAAATTCTTTTTCGAATTCTATTTTGAACAATTCGTAGATTTTTGGTACCGTCATTCCTGGCTGCAGATATAAAGCATCGCTGTTCTTTTCTCTACGATAATGTGACTCGTATTTTGGCAACCTTTTGATAACATCGATAATAAGCTCAATATGTCTTTGTGGCGTTTTATTCCATCCGCCTGCTGTTTCTCCTCTTTTATCTTTTATTTCTCTGTCATTGCGTTTTTTTCGAAGACTGACAGTAACTTTTTGAGGTGTTATTTGCAGAGTTCTACAAAACATGTCTCGACAAACAGGTATATTGCCAAGTGTATACGTGCGAATAAATTCGCGAGGTTTCCTCTTCGACGGGGAGCATAATGTAACGTAACTTCGTTTCTTTTTGCTTTCTGTAATGTTAGATGTTATGTACAAAACTTGAGCTGCGTACGATTCAAGATGTACGAATCTATGAAATTCTCGTTCCCTATCTTCTTTTGAAACTAAATTAGCACAATCTTTTTTGCATGAACATTTAAAATCTATGAATTTTTTAGATGATACTTCCTTCTTTTTAGTTTGGTAAGGTAAATTTTTGTATTTCCTTTCTTTAATTTCCTGACGACTGTATTTTTGTTTGAGTTTCCTTCCTCTTTTTTTACGACCTTCATTTTCGTTTTCTGGTGCATTCTCTAAACTGCATACGATATCGTTAGCAATTTCTTGTCGGTAATTAATTTGTTTTTCCGCTTCTTCACTTCCTTCGGTGTTATTTTCTGTTTCACGTTCTATTTCTTCCATAACATCTTCAACATTAAGTCTCTCCGTTGATTTTCTTTTTTCAGTTGCCGTACTCGGAGAATGGATTAATGCCTGTGTGGTTTTGATTCTTACTTCATCACAATCAGTGTCACTTTCTGAATCTGTGGTATCTTGTGCTATAAAATCTGGATCTCTTACGCTATCGTCACTGTTATATGTTAGGTTATCATTATCTTCTAATCTTAGTGATGTTGGTTCTTCAACTATTTGGTCTAATGCAATGTGCGTATCATTAGGAACACTCTTCATTATATAAGGAGTCAGAGGTGAATATGACGGCGGAGGAATTGACAAATTGGAAAGTAGCGTTGGACTAGTAACGCCATCATTATCTGAAACATGAAAAATAAGTGGTTCTGACAATCCAATTTAATTTTCTTAACAATAATATGATATTAATCGGGATTGCTTTAAACGTAGTTTTGCTAGATCCTTCTGTGCCAGTAGGTAACAAAGTATTGTTTGTCCCCGCCTGCAGCGCCTTAAAGTATTTAGTTTAACTAATTTGAATATACATTGTGAGACTTGTTTTTCCCTTTTCAGTTCATTATTTTTAAGCAGTCGGGTTTTTTATTTTTATAATAATAATTTTACATACATACATACATACATAAAACAGTCATCATTTAGGAATTTTAATGTAAATAATAGTACCTTCTAATCTCGGTGATGTTGGTTCTTCAACTATTTGGTCAAATGCAATGTGCGCATCATTAGGAACACTCTTTGTTATATGTGGAGTCAGAGGTGAATATGACGGCGGAGGAATTGACAAATTGGATAGTAGCGTTGGACTACTGACATCATCATTATCTGAAAGATTAATTGCAATAAAATTAAGATGTTGATTATTGTATTTTGAACTTTAGTCTAACGAACATTTTACTGTCCTGGTATTAAATAGTACCTTACCTTCAGATATTCGTTTTTGGAAAACTTCACCAGAAGCCATTTGGCTAACATTGATTGGCGATTTGTTAACTTCGGTTTCTTCAATAGCATTCTCTAAAATAAAAGATCTTTCCCGATCTTTCAAGTTACGTACTTCATTCGTGCAATCTCGCTGTAAACAAGAGGCTAATTCCTCGTCATCACTTGCCTCGATATATGTTTCTTGTCGACTTTGAGTATTGTCAATGCGCTGAACTACTGTGCATTCTGACCCCGACATAGAGTTTATGACATCTTTTGGCTTAAAAGGGCATACCGTTTCCTCATCATTACTGTCGCTTGCTTCTACATATGTTTGCCTTTCATTAAAATGTGAACTATCTTTAATACTAACAATCCCCTGAAGTGGATTTTCAGAGCACCGTTCAACAAAAGAGTCTTCACAAGGTTCTTCAAGCATCTCATTTGTCAAAATGTTGAAAATTTTTTCCGTTTCTGGAGACATTTCTCTGATTGGCGATGACGTACAAGATTGTTGATTTTCGTCATCTGAAACAATATGGAGCCGTCGTGTATATTTTTGTATCCCTGATAAGTACTTTAACTCTTTACGTTCCACCTATTTAAAATTACGTCGGGCCACGTTCAATATAGGGTCTCAAACAAAGCGCGAAAAAGCAAATCAGCTGTTTCACACATTTTGGTTAAGTAGGTATAAACATTTTGTATAACACAGCTGTTTTTTTTTCTAAAAAACACTTTAAAAACAATGTGGAAATAAGTAGATACCTAGTATTATGTGTTCTTACCTAGCTTACTTTGAGCGGTTTGACGAGAGTTTTTATTGCAATAGTCTTTCTGAACCATCCTTATAATGTTATCACTCCTCTTACATTTCTTTGAGAGATGTGAATAATTAAGAAGCGAACCGCCACCTTCTACGGCAAAACAAAAAAAATGCAAATAGGTAAATAATAAGTAAGTAGGTACGTACGGTCGGCTGTAGTTAGATAGTAGGTAGGTTAGTTCCAAATAATTTGGAGCTCACCTATAGCTGTGTTTCTAGGTACCTACCAACTTATTCTGAGTAAAATGTATAGGTAGCAAGCCGGGCATAAAGGTTATTTAGCGGCTAAATATACCTAAAAGTTCATCCGTAGATTAAGTAGATAATGTCACCTGCACGTAATAGTAATTATTGTAAAAAATATGATTATAAAATACATAAACCACAGAAGTTACTGCAATGAAAACAATTTAAAAGAATATGAGTAGGTACATAAACACAACGCGATCGTAAAATATCTACGAGACATATTAATAATTATTACCAGTAGCTATCTACAATAATAAAATTACTTACCATCATCTTTTTGCCCTGCATCTGTTCTTTTACGTACACTTTTTAATATTGAATCTTTTCTATTCATTTCTAGGTTTAAGACTAAACTTTTGATAAAAACTCGAATCACCAACTTTACAAAACACAATTTAACAAATTCAATTACAATGAGATGTTACTCATGCACTTTTCTTTATTTTTACTACGCAGCAATAAATTTCACACAACGTTTCAATAGACGAGATCAGTACGAAATGACGACGCCCGCTCCCCACTCCGCCCGCTGCAGCCGCACATATTACGCGTTTGCAGCGGCGCGAGTAGGTAAGTTTATTTAAAGTACCTACCCACAACCTAATAAAGTAATAATGTTTGCAATGAGTGCAGTTTTTTGTTTTGAAAAATATTTAATGACACAATAGTATTTACTCAACAATTACTTAATAAACAAATTTGCCATAAATTGCGAAGTGGATCCTTTTTGTTTATTCAATTAAAGTATAATATAGTTTTCATTTCAAAATTGCAAAAACGTTTCAAGCTCTGAAGTTCATTTTGTGTTAAAATTTAAATGAAGAAAACACGCAGCAGCATTATTTGCAAAAAAGATTCAAGTGAGGTGGATCGTTTTTGTAAAACTTTAACAGTAATTTTTCACTGCGCTTAAAGTTTTACAAAAACGATCCACCTCACTTGAATCTTTTTTGCAAAACTTTAGCGCATTTGAAATGGTTGGTTTAGAAATATGCAAAAATGATCTTCAATAAGTTTGTCTACATGACCACATTTATCTTAAAAAAATAGAATAAATTTCATGCAAAACATACAATTTTATTGCAGGTACAAAAAAATGCAATAAAAGATAGAAGGTTTAAATAGTTATATACGTATTTCATTAAAGTTTTCGGTATAAAAATAATATTTTGTTTACTTTTTAGCCGAGATATTAATGATAATTTTATATTTAACCGTGAATCGTTTTTTAAGAATTGAATTTTTCGTTTTTCTTTAATTAAATAGAATAGTCATGTGGTCTGAATCAGTATACTTCTGTAGTCGAATGTTATTTGGAATTGAGTTAAAATGATTCAAGGTTATTGGAACATTTAAGCAGAATGATTTTTATAATATTTTCCATATTGTATAAAAAGCATTATTGTTCCAAGTAGTTTGAATCATTATAGCAAAAAACAAAAAACCTATATCAGGGCAACCAAGAAAATGCAAAAATGATTCTAATAGCTTGAAACATTTATGCATTATGAAAAAATGATGTTCGCTATGACAGTTGTGGTTTGGACCATACGGATTTTCGTCAATTATTAACATAGAGTTCCGAGTCTTTGATATGTTAAAATATACCTTATTTAGAGTACATAAGTCACAAAAACTCGAAATTGTCGAGATTGTGGGTTGGATCATTTTTGCATAAATCGGTCCAATTGACCCTGGACCTAGAATCAAAATAATAATAGCAAATAAACACAATTAGAAACATAATTTTATAAATAAAAAAAAAAACAATTTATAATATTATTTGTAACTTACTTGATAGTAATAATTATGCTTTTTATTCATAACCAAAACATTATTTTCCAAATGCAAGGGAAAATTTCTATTTTCTGATGCTGCAATTATATTTAGAGATTTCCGTGCTAAGGAAGGAAAACATTTTATCTCTACAACCGCATTTTCCTCTACTATAATACCTGTAACAAAGAAAAGTTTGCAACAAACATTTGATTACAAGTGAAAAGGCATGAAACTTCGTTTTTACATAATGTAGAATTAGTTCTTGTAAGTCTACGTTATTAGTGTAGCATGTATCACCGGGTCTACACATGCGTAGCGTAGACCAATAAGATAAATCATATTTTATAGTTGGTAATATTGAAATAAATTTACCGTCAGGGCTAGCTGCTAAGAATCCAAATTCTTCATCAATGAATAGCCTGACAGTTTTACTAAACTGTTGCATAAACATGCTCCTGGCTACATGTTCGTTTTGCTGTCCATACATCATATCTTTAGTGCAAATATCATTTTTGTAGAGAATGGTTTTCACATGATTGTGACAAGGTGTGGCATTACGACGTTTGCAAATCTAAAATAAATATATTCATAATCTTGTAAGTACAAAAAAAAAATAAAAAAGGCTTCATAAAAATTAGGGACAAATAACAGGATTGCTGATATCTTACCATTCCAAACTGGCTTGCTGTCAGACGATCAGACCTGTAGGTGACATACATGTCATTATCATGTTGCCCCAGGTCATCTTTTCGATTTGTGCAATTAGTTGTGGCTCTTCTTGAAATGTCAGCAATCTTTCTTCACATAGCTTTTTTAATTCCACCTGACCAATATCAACAGGGTCACTTGCTTCTGGTCCATAGTCCTTATCAGGTTGAGTTTTCTGTTTTCCAGTAAAAAGTCGTTTTCGTGTCATTCTCTGTCGATGCAATCTACTTTTATCCTTTTGAAGGATATATTTTTTTAAATGTTGTCCAGGGCTCTGTGTAGTCAGTTTTTTCCATGAAGTTTGATGCCATTTGTGTCCTACTGCATGAGACAATCCTGAAAAAGCCACACGACTGTTTGTAGTATAAGTTTTTATTGACGACCATTGAAATAACCAGATCTAATCAAGTCAAACAGGCCTCTTTTGTGTTCTAGGGAAATTGTTAGTTCTACGAAATGACAAATTATTTAGCTGCTATATGGACACGCCTCTGATAAGAGCCCCCTTTTCCAAGGCTGAGTCGTTTTCCACAATTAAATTTATTAATCACACTCATAAAATTTTCTGCTACATTTGTGGTGTCATTAGACAACCGTCCAGCTTTCAAGGCAATTTTTTCATTAGCAGCATAAATAAGAGCCCAGACTTCTGGTGCTGTATTTTTTAGGATTTCTACTTGGTTGACTTCCTGTTTGTTCTCATCAGGTGGTGATTTCTTCACTGAACAACAATATTCTTTACATTTTTCATGTTGTCCAAATACGTGAAGCGGACCATTCCTTAAATCATCAGCCTTTGAACCTGGCTGACTGCTATTGTGTATTATAATCTTTCGTGCAACTAGCGTTAACTTCATTAATTTAGGCTTCAAAATATTTCGTCCATAGAGCGGGAGTTTGGTATTGGCTAAAATCTTTTCAAAAAATATGTTCAAACGTGTAATACAGGGAGTAAAATCTACATAAAAATGCCAATGAATTATTTATAAAATGGAGAAGTAAGAAGTAGTGGTTATTTACCTTGTAGAGTGCACTTGTGTAGTTTTTTATTACATGATTTTTGCATTCCATTTTCTTTATTTGGTTTCCGTAAGACACCTTTTCTTTCAAATTTGCAAACACTGAAGAATCTCCATCTCCTACAAAATGTAAATACCGAAGCCCATGCATTTCTTCACTGAGTTGAAAGCCTTTAACAATTATTTCAGACTCCATTGCGGTTGACGGCCCAGTAAAGTTTTTGCAGCAACCATGTGCCTTGGTGTCTAAACCTGTCCGCTCATAATACTGGCATGTATAACAATATTTATTCCTTACACCAAGATATAGACATTTCTTGATCTCCTTTCCGATTATGCAGGCCTAAAATAAAAGAAGTAAGATATATACTTGCATAAAACAATTGAACTTTTTGTTTTATCACAACACATACGGTCTAAATATTATTTTATTTCACTCTTTATTTCAACACTAGATACCATTGGTTAAAATAAATAAAACACTTAGTAAACTTGTAGGTTCATAAAAATATGGTAACAAGTTGGACTTACCATTCCAGACGGAGAATCAAAGTTATGACCATATGACCTTTTCAGCCATCCTCCATCTACATATACAGTAATGTATGGAACACCATCTGAACAAACATTTCCTTTTTCAATGGCGATGGACCGCTCTTGCTCACCTGCTTTCTTTATTTCTTCTGTCAAATGATCATACCATACAAAGCCCAATTGTTTTTCAATGGAACGAAAAGTGTTTCCTCCCATTGTTGGTATATCCATTAGGCTTGTGATGTGTGCTGCTTGCGTATAGTAACTGCCAGCAGTCACAGATGCCCATACAAAAGATGTGTTTATTTTGTTTTCTTTCTCCGTGCTATGATGCCATGTTTTATTACACATGCTACATTTAAATGTTAAAACACTGTGGAATCCTTTCTGATGTTCACAAACATACTCAATTACAGATGATTCACACGACTGATGTTGTTTTTCCATTTGAAATGCCCATTTGATGACATGTTTCAAGTCAACAATTCGGTACCCTGACAAACCAGATAAGTTGTCATTTGAAGTTCTTTCCACAGTAAGTTGATAAGCTCGTTTGGGTTGGGTTGTGGCCAATTGATATCAATAGTTTCTTTCTCTATAACAGATTCAACTGCACTAGAGCTAGTGCTGCAGGCTGTGGCTTCATAACGAACTTTTGGGATTCCCCGCGAATATGTTTTTATTTTGGGCGTATCTTGAGGTGTGGAAAGGTTTGGCAGATGATGAGAATCTTGAGTTGTGTGTGCACTATAATAGAAGATAAATTAAAGAAAATAAAAAGTGTTGAGGTTGAGAGCACTTGAGAGATCAATACCTATCCCTAGTAAGGCAGTCTAAAGTTTGATCCAGTTCACCATGTTCCATGATCTCCAGCTTCTCGTTTCGCCATGCTTACGCCCTGTTGGTGCTGTAATCCGATAGTAAAAATCATATAAGAAAAATGGCGGCAAACGAAGAGAATTTTTATATGATTATAGTTTATCTTATTAGAGTCTGATTATCTCACGGTAGCCCTTGTAGAGTTAGACCAGCTTTTATTTTTTTCTTAGATTTCCGTGGCCTCGAATACTGATGTCGCTTGTACGATTTTTTGTTCGTCTTTGACGCAAACATTTTTGTACCTGAAAAATAAAGAGAAAATGTATCCTATAACAAAATATTAAAAATTGTATTAGTTGAATTCTGCCTTGCTAATAGCAAATGCAGTACTTGCAAAATGGCGGTTTCGAGAAAAACGCGGTTAAGTTTTTTTTGTTAATCTCTACTTTAACTGATATAAAACTCAAACGTTTTGTTATGGAAATGGTACATAAAAATATAAAGTATTATTGGTTTTGATTTGGAGTAATTTTTTCTTATGTAGGTCTTTAGAAAGTCGAATACTGCATTTATACCTCGTGTCTCTATTTGTAATACATCAAAGTAGTGAAGTGAAATGCAGTACTCGTGTTTGTTACTGCATTTGTATCTAGGAAATACATTAACTGCATTAATCGCTAGCAAAGTTACTTACGGAATATAAGTAGAATAAAAGACATAATGCAGTGTCAAAACGAGTTGTTAAACATTTAAATAGAAAAAAAAAGGAAAAACATGATTAATTTTGAAAATATTTTTATTTAAAATATTAACAGTCTTTTTGAACATAAAATAAATGAGATCATTCTTCATTCTCTTGAAACTAAAAATATTTACTTATTAATAATCAAATGGCACTATAACAATCAACAATTAAAATTAAATCTCACAGCTTATGTTTCATCAGTCTTCTAAACTATTCACGAGATCAGTTATATGCTTCGTATCGCTTGCCTAATGATATTAATCTGTCAATGGTCTGTATGTCATTGACCGCTAAAAGTTGTGCATAGGTTGGTAATAAATTATGTTTTATAATCTCTGTAAGTGTAGCTTCTGATAAGGGTGCAGTTAGTCTCGAGTTCAAGGTTTGCATATCTAGCACATAAATATGCAATGGCTGACCTAAGCTTTGCTTATGATCCCTAATTTGTTTCTCCAAGGTGTAGTCATTATCAAAGGATGAGAAGAATGTTCTAAATTTATTTTGCAAATCTTCTAAGGTGACTACCGTGTCTCTAATTTGCCTATAATAATCGAGTGCTTTTCCGCTTAAGAAATCTGAAAAACATTTGACAATTTTATATTCTGTTATGTCTCTAGTGCGCATGCAGTCATCAATCCGTAAGAAAAAATCCACTATGCTGGTGTCACCGGTAAACTTTAAATTCCACGACTTGAAATTGTCGTCACGTACTACATAAGTTACAACATTCGAGTCGTGTGCTGGTACCGACTGACTGTATGATGGTTGGTATACATGTTTCGTGTCATGGGATGCGGCTGACATTGGTGGCTGCGATGCTACTTTACGTCTACGTGTTACATTTTGAGAGTCATCCTCTGAATCTGATTCGTCATGCTTGTGCAGCTTATCGTCTATATCCAGAATTTTTTCTGATGGATCTGCCATTGTGATATTACAATTCGGTTAGTAACTGAACAGTGCTTGCATTTGACGCTGCTATTCTTGCTATTCACTGTTGTGATTGGCTCCTTATTAATAAATAGCTTACTGTTGCAAGTATAAAAATATTCTCTGCAATTAATGTTTGCAACAGCTGTTAACTTGTCATGTGCAAGGATTGTTGCCTCTCTATTACTACTATATTATTATGGTAAAACTCTATAATGCAAACATGCATTCACTGTTCTGCTACTCCTCCAAAATCACCATTGTCTTATCTTCAAATAAACACCAGTATTATTCCAAATAAATCCCATAGATTAAGAAAATAATAAACGTTCGGGCGCCATTGTCGTGGGTAGTAAAAAGAAAAAGAAAAAACTTTACATTGATAGCGAGAAGTTGAAATGGGTGCGAGACACACGATTAGTAAAAGTAAGTTTGTTTTAACTATATAGGTTCTTCAAGCTCTCGGTTTTCAGCATTGAACTATTAGTTCAAGGACCTCTTGCTGTAAGTATCCATGGCAGATTTATTTGAAATAAAACGAGGAGATTTAACTTTAAAAACAAAGGATTATAATGATTAACAGTAAAATCATGCAAACACAAGATTACGCAGAATCGAGCATCTTTTAATAAAAACCGTTCACATAGGAATGAGGCATCGACGCCTATGGAATATATCGCGCACTGACTCTAAACTTAATGGCCAGATAATATAGGAAAATATTGACTTACGCATGGTACCATGGACGCGCACTCCCCATCACGTATTGCTACCGAAGCAATAGTTAGTTCCCCACGAAGATGGAACACCAAACGTTCACCTGGGCACTGCTCGACAGTGTCCCTCGAAGCCTGGGCACGTTGAGGATACTGAAGGACCCCTCCAGCACACCTGACGTAGGTGCGTGGAAGTTGGCACGGAATGCAGGAGGCGAGGAGAAGCGACGAACACGATGAGCTGTCCTTGGGATCGACCACCCCAGGGTTGAGGCAGACACTAGCGCTGGTGCGAAGCCCTACGGACGTAGCGCTTCACCATGAAGTCGGCCTGATGGCAGGGTGAGCCGAAGCAATAGTGAAGATAAACCATCATCCGGTATGCGCACATGGACGCGTGCAGATGTTACGGCGCTGAAGACCTACAGTGGACACAGACTGCCGTTGACCGTCCTACGAGGAATCGCGGTCACAATTATATCTTTACGAATTTATGCTCATAACACTGCTTCTAGGTTGTTACAAAAGCTTGGATCGAGATCCAGCACAAAGAGAAAAAATCGCGCACACGTGGCGCGTGTGAGGTTATCAAGTTTACATGTGCTTTTTTTTAGACTGTCAAAAAACGGTGAGTCGAGAAGCGCGGGCTGCGCACACCACGGCTGATCTCAGACTGCCGACCACAAATCGATCAAATCTACACATCGATATTTAGTTCAACGCAGAATGTTGACACAAAAAAATAATAATTTTATCTATCTCTAGATTTAAAACAGTGCATAATTATAATATGTTACAGCATCCCATACACGAACATGACGAAATTGTTCGCTTTAATGTTATTTGCTTATATAAAATGGATGTTTTTATGCGACTACATAATCACTAAGTGTGACCTGTGTACTTTGACAACTGCATGAAATGAAACGCGTTTTTTTTGTTTAAATGTTTGGGAAATGTCAAATTAATTGTGTTAATTAATCCGAAAACTATTATTAATTTTGAATTGATCGTTTTTCGAGATTTCCAAAGATGGTTTTATGTCCCAAATTCGTACAGTAGTTACCGAGTTATTTGGATGTCACTGTTACCGGTACTGTAATGTGTTCCTACGCTATTATGAGATAAATACGGCATCTCATTTCAAAGTGCATGCTGTTTCAGGCTGCTTAATACCTAATTGTCTTATTCTCAACGATGGTTATTAATTTCTAATAGTATTTCGAGTTCCTGGTTGTTGTTGTGTGCTAACCTCAAAATGTTAGTGTCTATCATTATTTGTGTTGTTGGGAAACAAGTAGCAGCTTAAGATTATGTCTGCTACAAACTCCATTTTTCGGCTTGCAGAATGCCAACGCTACTGCTCTCGTAAATTTCCGGCAAAATTCTTTAAACGTCACACGATCTTCCTCAGATAAACTACATCTCAATCGAGATAACACTGCAAGATTTGTTACGATGCTTTCCATGTTTACGGTGATGTTATTACTGTTTGTACTTGCAATGCGTAAGGCGAAATGAATTCGGGCTGCGGGACTATTCGAAAGAGATACCGGTGCCCCGGAACACAAAGGGCGAGGAAGGAACATGGATGGGTTTTAGTCAGTAAAATTCTGACACTCCCTCCTGCTCCGCCCAGAGCGGGAGGAGTTTTTTGATGATTTCCCATCCTAAAAAAAAAAGGCGAAATGAATTGATTTTATTTTGAGTTCTCCTATTTATTGTAACGACGTTATTTAGTGTAATCATTAAACTAATTTACTTACTACCCTCATTAGCTAACTCATAGAATAGATATGAATAACCACATTACTTAAACTCATAAAATAATGTCCATAATTCATGATCGTTACATTATTAGGTCTTTAGACCTTATTTTTTTATGATCATTTGGCGTGTTAATACAAAGTAGTGGTCGGGTGCATCGTTTAAGTACTCCGTGTAGATTTTAAGCTTAAATTAAGTTAAACAATTGATTAAAAATATTTTTTGAAAATATTAAATTGACAGCGATTTTTTAAAAAAAGGTCGAGCCAATCGCTGCCGTCGCGCAGTCGCAGGCGCTTCGGGGAGTATGTCTAAAAATTCAAAAAAATTCAAGGTTTAATCACCAGCAAGGGAGTTAGGGCCAATTGAACGGTGGCGGAGGTATAAGACTTTTTCATGCCAGCTCCATAGTCATTTTTAAAGATTTTTTTGCGTTGTTTGTAATGCTATTCCATAATGTTGATATTTTTAGGGATGCATTTAGTCTCCCAAAACATTTTCTAGTCATAAAAGTGGACATTTGGGAAAAAAGTATTATATGTCTATGAAAGTCGATTTTCAGCCCACTGTGTGCCGTCTCGCTTGTCGAAGAAGCGCCTGAAACAAATGGAACTGGCACCCTGACACTGGCACATTTGTAACAGACTGGAGCGCTCTCTGAAGAGCCTGCTCATAGTCTGTTACTATGTGCACAGGCCTTGGGTTTCCGGCAGCCTGCCAAATGCGCAAAAGGACCGCTTCGTAAAGCAGCCTCCGACGATTCTGCATCAAGACTATTACTGGATGAAAAGAGTGACCAGCGATCACTGCGTGCAGGGTCAAAATTTAGGCTGCAGGTAACCCAGCCGGCATTTTTAAAAATGTGCCATCCACAACCACCGTTTCAGAGGCTTGGAGGCACGCAATAAAATTAGGCATTATCAAAATGATAGCCGAGGCGCCGCCCGTGGAAACAGTCCCTAATAGCAAATTGCTATAAGTGGGATGCTCCGCGAGCGCCACCCCGTATGCCTCAAGGGTCCTGGGTACTGGAAGGACGACTTGATCGCCGCCAGGTACGCATCGACGACACCACTGACTCGTCGAGCAGATATGGCACAGCATCAGGATACCTATAATAGCAAATTGCTATAAGTGGGATGCTCCGCGAGCGCCACCCCGTATGCCTCAAGGGTCCTGGGTACTGGAAGGACGACTTGATCGCCGCCAGGTACGCATCGACGACACCACTGACTCGTCGAGCAGATATGGCACAGCATCAGGATACCTATAAATAAGACATGCACTAATTGAATATACAAATAAATAAAGGTTAAATATTCTGTCTAACAGCTTTGAGATATTTTTCAAGTAAAAAATTATAATAAATAAAAAGTAGTTTACATTCTACAAATAAACTATCTCCATGGCAAAATTCATCAGAATTGGTCCAGTCGTTTTGACGTTATAACATGCAAAAAGACAGACAAACAGGTCAGAGTCAAGTTTGGGGCGAGATTTAGGAGTTGGAGTAGAGTTAGAGTTGTAGCCTTTGGGGCACTATGAAACACAAAGAAAACAAATCAAAAATTTATTAAGTCCCAAACGAAGTTATAGCCTTTTGAAGTCCCAGGGACTTAGAAATATTTCTATAAAAAGTTTGACCCCCCCATTTTATGGGTCTCAATGGGGTCACATTTTATTTATATTATTATTTTCGACAAACTAACCCCCACCCCTGTAGAAGTGGGGTGTGTGCTAGGATCATAAAACTGTCCATCATTGTCATTGTAATCATCACACAATACGTTTTCATTAGCCTCAGATGATGATGTTGAATAAATCCTTTTTTATGTTTTTTTTTTAATAGGTCTTTTTGAGACTTTTTTTCCTTTTTGCATGTCTTTTTGGACCTTCTCTTTCTGGAAGGGCTTGTATACGCTGGGTATATTATCATGGGAGGGACGTACTGGCCCAGAACTGAACCAGACGTTCTCGCGCCAATTCGCAAAGGGTAATGTGCAAACTGTTAATGTCAATTTTAAACTTAAAATTTTGAACGAGTGAATGAATGACAAAACAAAATAATGTTACCATATATATATTTTTTTTAATATACTTGTTAAAATGTTAGTGACCAATAGTATGTGTGGAGAAATTGGTTTCAGTAGTTGAATATTGTATTGATTTTGAATATTGTTTTGCTACTAAAAATAAAGTGTTATAAAGTAGTAATGTCCAATTAATGTGGAATAAACAAACTGCAACGTATCACTAAAAGTAGAACAAGTAGTTAGTGACATGTACAGCGTAGCTCGTACATAGTAAATGTTGTTACAGTTAAAAAGACTTATCCAACGACGTATATGTCATTGCTATTGGAGGTACCAGCTTCCATTCAAATTACCATTACTGTCCAGGCATTTCGCCGTGGTGTGGACCGTAGCATGAAAGACAAAGTCCGACATCACAATCTGTGCAAATGATTTTCGTGTCTTTCCTTTTTTTGTCTTTTACCCAGCACCTGACACATGCCTTTTAAGACACCCATTGCTATTTCTCTCCAGTTCTTTAGGAATGTGTCATCCCTTTCGAGGCGAAAGTGTGTCAGGTATTGGGGGAAGAAGTTAAAGCAGTACTTTATCCCTAAATGACTAGGGAAAGAGTACTGCTTGTACCTTTTTTAAACATAAAAAAGGAATTCGATAACATCATTTGCAGGATGTGAATGCCAATTCTTTATACCAACGCATGGATTTGTGCTGACTGGGGTAGTCAACTCAAACTCAAATCATTTATTTCAAGTAGACCATTACGGCACTTTTGAATGTCAAAAATACGAAAAAAGGAAAGCTACAGTCACAGTCACAAGGCATAATAACTTGAGAAAGTACTGTAGTTGCCCATTCCCTTTTTTGTTCTCATCAAATGACTTCTCCCGCTCTGGGCGGAGCAGGAGGGAGTGTCAGACTTTTACTGACTAAAACCCATCCATGTTCCTTCCTCGCCCTTTGTGTCCCGGGGCCACGGTATCTCCTTCGAATAGTCCCGCAGCCCCGGCAGGCTTCGGTCCTTGCGGACCCCTTCCTTATTGCTGACTCTCTTTGAGGCGCACGTGGAACACGAACGCGCCGTCGACACGGCCTGTCGTCATGAGACGTACGGACGGCGAGCTAGCCCATAGCTCCCCGTCCACAGGCCCGCGCCTACGGTGGCCAGAAGCCACCACGTGGCCCCCGAGTTGCCCATTCCCTAGCGTAGATCTCTATGGAGAAAAAACGGGCAAGAAACTCCATGGACACTCTTTTAAATCAAAATATTGTTACAAAATCTTGGTTACCTACATCATTCATGTTGAGATAATACATATATGTCAGTACGATGTAGAAAGACGTGCACATTAAGATCGTCCAGAGTAAAATAATAAATCATGAATTTAAATATAAAGTAATTAAAATGAACGAACCGTGGCAGCTAAGAGAAAAGAGATGACTAGTCCCAACTGACAGCGCCCGTTCACGAACATGACGCATGTATCGGCGCCATTCAACTCGACCATATGTAACGGAACTAAATGACCTGACACACCCGCCACCATCAGCGAGACATTTGAGTGAGCATGATATTCTCTCAGGCCACCAAGGCATATTGAAGTCAATGAAAGATAAATAATAAATGTAAATGGTAGCTGAACAGTACAAAGTACTCACACATGTGCTATGCAATTATATAATACTAAGAGCTGGAATCTATACAATGCAAGGATATATTTACTATCTTCTGCAGCTTCTACAATACATTAACATGGGAATCAATTCGTTTGCCCCTATGGTTGTGGAGCAGGTCCAGCATTTAGCCAAGCATTCTTATCATCAATAGCTAACATTTGGTCGTGTCGATCAACACCTTGTTGACCGCACGACCACGCCTATTTTCCACTGGCACCAATTGGGATGAGTGCTCGGTGGAAATAGTGAGCACATCTCTCTTGTCTTTCCATTTACCGACACACACCTTTTCCGTTATATCTGAAAATATTCCCACCTTTTAATAGTTTTTAACAACTACAGCTTTTGGGTTATTTTTTCTTTTCGGAAGCAAAGTTCCTGTACAGTATGTTTTTTTTGATAATAACATTTCCGCTAACTATTATAAAAATTGTCCATGTAAACGGAATGGCCGCTATTCAAAAATCTTTCAAAAGTGTCAAAACAACTTTGTTTACATGACCTACACCACCAACTTCAACATCTGCGGATCCTGTATACATATGAATTTTATGGACTAGTCCCTTAGGATCCGCCAAAACATATAATTTAATGCCATATTTGTGCCTTTTATTTTTAATATACTGTCCCATTATACAACGCCCTCTAAAACCATCCATCGATTCATCAATACTTAATTCCCGTTCGGGATAAATTAAATTTTTCATAGATTCATTAAAATAATTTAACAAATAATCAATTTTTGAGTAATTTATAACCGATTCATATGTTGTGTTAAAAAAAAGGCACCTTAAAATTAACAAAAATCTGTCCCTGGACATATTATATCTAATCTATCTATCTATTATATCTATAATTAAATATAATATGAAATTGCAATGTTACAAGCATTGCAATTAAAAAAAAAGGCTGCTAAGTCATAAGTACCACTAACATAACATAACACCACATTGTACACTTGGTTCGCAATAAATGTTTTGACTTTGACTTTGATGTTAAATTTCACGTAGCTGCTTTTTTTCCAATAATCTGAAATTTTACTCAGTCTAGCGGTCTAGCGGTGCCAAAAAAAATTAAAATCCCTAAAAAAGTCCACAGTTCAGCCGCATTTGTGTTCTTCCATTTTGTGATGCGGCTGTTGGGCTTTAGTGGCTTTGAAATTAAAATTTGGGCATGCATATTGGTCATATCCGCTAGGCTGGTAATAAAAATTTGTTGAAATATTGCTTTGAAATAATCTATAGGACCTTTGTTGGACGCATCCGCGATCCTTATCTCGGGGGTCCCAGTAAATGGGAAATTATTTTCCACTGCTGTCTCCTCGGTCCACTCTCCATCCGGAGACAGGTCAGTGGAGGCAACTGAAGAGCTATAAAGGAGAAAAAACATCGACTTAAAAAACCGGTCAAGGCTTGAAACAAATACTACAATAAGAATACGGTTATAAAATTAAATATTTAACTCTTGGGGTCCATACCTGTCTGACGCGTTGGAGGTGACGCTTTCGCTGTCAGAATCCGCGGACTCAATCTCTCCGGGAACCTCTCCAAAGATGGATATCAAATCGCGTTCAACTTCTTCCGGTGTACGTGCCATCTAAAAGCAATGTTTTATGGTACATTTTGTGCCGCATAATCCATACGCTAAGTAGCCAAGTAAAATAACAGCGGGAGAGTTGGCTTAGCCATAGAAAACGATTTAAGGGCTAATCAAGAAGAAGATATAGAGACATTATATTATCGGAGATATATTAGTTGTGTGACCGTCAGACTGCTAAGACATAGGTCTTGGGTTCGAACCCAAAAGTCGCACCTCTGATTGTTCGGATTTATGTGCGTATTGTTTAATTATCACCTGCTTCGGTGAAGAAGAACCTATGTGATGATGTCAAATATTTATTATTGTTTCCCTCAAATTAAAAACATTTTTCGCTGTGATTGTTCTTTGTGTAATATTTTAAGATTAAAATAATTCGAGAATATAGTATTTGGCGAATATAATATTTTGCGAATGTAATAATATGAGAACAAAGGATTTGTTTGGCCGATTTGGTTTAATGAGGTGACAAACATAAACACATACAAACTTTTGCATTTTAAATATTATTTTCAAGTGTACGACGTGCCCGTGGTTCAAAGACTTTGTTGCGCCGATATTTTGCCTTTAAATTGGTAATGGCATCAGAGAGTCGACCGTGAGCCCGACTCAATGACCCATTGGGTTTCGTATAATAAATGCCGCTATTCTCTTTTGGAAACACTTTCTCTGTAAGTAAAACAAGTACATAATTAAAAAATGTGGGAAAGTAGAAGTTGCTACTTCTATATTATACTTATTGTCGATATTTAATATGGTTTCACAAACTGATTTACTGATTTGGCGTATGAAATGAACCTATGTACATATCCGTGCTTGTAATTAATTAGTAATTTAAACTTACTTATTTCTTTTGTCCATGTAATATATGTTTCGGCTGTTACGGGGGCCTTCTGATTTGCCTGAAGTGTGTGTCTAGCTATTTCTCTCTATTTCCTTACGGTTTGTGGGAGTCGAGCAGCGTTGTGAGACTGAAAACATGGAACATTGTTAATGTTTAGTCACGCGCGCCCTTCCGTAGTGTATGCAAATAGTTTTTCGCGCGCGATGGCTTTCCAATAATTGACACAAAATGTTCAGTGAAATGGTGACTAATGGTGAGGACTGTGGCACGGTGTGGTGTGGTGATAATGTGGTTCATCCTGGCAGAACTTTCAAGTCAACCAAAGGTATGGTACAAGAGTAGACCGCAGGGTAGGACTATGTTAGCTGCTACTCAGTGGTTTCTTGGACACGGAACGTTCCGTCCGAACACAGCCATCGACAGGGGAGCCGATTGGCGTACACGTACTCGTTTTCAAAACGAAATATGGGATTAATTCGATGAGAATCCCCAATCAGCTGATTTGACCACTTCTTTTTGTGGGGACGTATTAAACCGTTAGTTTATTTTAGTGCGACAACAAGTGCCGAGGATCTAAAAAATAGGATGGTGAACGCTTTTGATAAAAAATTACGAAGTGCTTTCTAAATTAAAACATCAATTAAGAAAACGGGCATTAATATTCAAATACATAATACATAAATATTGAATGAGTCGGGCGACGACGTTAACAGCTGATCTCGAACGCGAGCGAATACCTACTAGGCTAGCAAGACTCACACAGTCGCATACGTAGGTATGAGATCTACGTATGCGACTGTGTGCGTTCGTTGATTTGTACTGTGACTACAACATTCTTCCGGAATTAGGAAAACTAATTTATTAAATAATCATTGCTTATACATGTTTAAGGCCAGGTAGACTAAGCAAAGTAGGTATTTAACGCTACCATCCTTTACGCGAAACGAGCCGTGCGCTCGCGTCGCCGGCGTGATCTTACGTGAACCCAAAGCTGAGCGAAGTGTCATAGTATAGGTAAGCGTGCAGTACAACAACTTATTTTATTAAATTGTCAGCTTGATTTATTATAATACTGTAGTAATTGCGAAAACCTAACATTTATATGTAATAAATTAATTTGAATGGATATTGTAAATGTAAAATGCTGCCAGTAAAGATTTATTCAATTATGTGACTAAGTTTCTTACATTTGTTTTTATCTCACGAAGCGACACGCGCTTTATTTGTTGTATCTGTCACCAAACAGTTCACAATCTTTCTAGAGTTTACAATCTCGCGAGATAGATTATAATCTAGAGGTATTTAAAATTTTACGGTGTAAAAACACCCTGTGATAAGTAACGTCATTACATGACACACACACACACACTTCCGGCTTCTTTATTATCCGATTGCTGCAATCGCGGTTAATTTGCTGTAACTTTTTGAAGAGTTTCACGAAACTCATCATCAGATCCATATTATGAAATTTAAATGGGACCAACTTCGGGGTATACCCTTTCCAACAAAAAATAATCATCAAAATCGGTTCATAAACTTAATAACTTGTAATATCCTATACAAATATTTGCTATGCAAACTTCAATCTTAATTATGTATTAGTTTTGTACGAACAGAACATTTTAGCATATTTAACCATTTGAAGGAAGCCCAACTTAACGTAACTACTGCAAATCGTTGAGGAATCCCCTCGACTGTCTATGGTCCCCATCATCAGACCTGTAATGGCACTTATAACCCATATGGGTGCAAAGTTCTCATCAACAGAAATGAATTAAATCCAAATACAAGGTAGCTACTGTAAAACGTTGAGGAGTTCCCTTGACTGTCCTTCGTCTTTATCATCAGACCCCTAATGATAGCCACAACCCATCTAGGTGTAAAGTTCTCATCAATACAAATTAATCAAGCCCAAACACCCGATTACTGTTGTGAATCGTTGAGGAGTGCCCTCAACTATCTTCGGGTTCCATCATGATATCGACTCCAGACCTTCATTAAAGAGTAGTGCTATAAAACGCTCAATGAAAAAAAATAACAAACGCACTAGTCGCACAACGATTTTCAAAGGTTCCCCTCGATTTCTCTGGGATGCCATCATCAGATCCTGGTTTTCTTATCATGGTACCACCCTTGAAATATCTTCTTTCGAACAAAAAAAGAATCATCAAAATCGGTTCTTAAACGACGAAGTTATCATATGGTCAAATTGATAAACCTCCTCCTTTTTTTAAGTCGGTTAAAAATACCATACCATTATATTTACACTACGATCTATGAATAAATCGTTCGATAAATCAGCGGGACTGCCGTGCGCCAGCAAAAGGGACATAGGTCCTAGGCCTAATCAAGGCCCGGCGGGCGACTGAATCCACGTACGCAAGCCGCTGTATTATATAATAATTAATTATTAAAAGTATTAAACTCTTTTGCAAAATGTAACCACAAATAATTGTTCTAAATGTTATTTACTTTGCATAGATATATTTTTTTGGAAGAAATCTTTCTTTTTCTTAAAGAAAAATAAGAAAAACATAAAAAAAAATATTCGAATTAGGCTCCTGTTCGGTTTTTTTTTATCGAGTGAAGTTTTCGATATCATGTTTTGAACCACAAATTATCAAAGAAGATATAGTCAACTATAATATCTATATTTTTTTTGCTTTAAAAAATTACGATTTGTTAGTTTACTATTGAATCAAAGTTATGTAAAATTGGTATAATTTGGTCTACCTGCCCTTAGTTAAAAATTCAGTGAATGTATTATGATTATAACATAATAAACTAATTGGGGTGTCTGAGGGTGGGCGTTAATTACGTTACATGTTGTATACAGTTTAAAATCCAGCGACATATACACTTCCTTGTGTTCGTTATTATTAGATTTTTGTTTGTTGCGGCGACGCCACAAGAGCCAGCTATTCACACACGTCATATCGACCAAGTGGAAGAATATGCGATGATACCACTTTTTACTTTTAATTTTAATTCTGTAAAATCCCAACATTGCGTCTTATAAATCAACCCCGCCCATATATTTATTAAATAATAATAAATAAATAAATAAATAAATATCTTAATTTCCCAAAAACACAGATGATTGTACCTACAGTTTACAATTTTTAATTAGTGATATGAGAACACTTACATTAAACATTTGGATGCTTCAGAAATCTGTACACAAAAGATTAAACTCTGTCTCTTAAACTAGGGTATCCTGTATCTTAAGAGACAGTGTTTCATAATGAGGTTCCAATTGATAGATGCATGAGTGGACTGTGTCGATTAACCATCAGAAGGGAGAGAAGTTATTGCATATTTCTACAGATTTTGGACGAGGAACTTCAATTATTCGCTTTTCTTTTTTAGAAAATCGTTTCACAGGAGCCATAGGTTCCTTTCCAACATAGGAAGAAACATAAACTAACGACTTTATTGTCAACCCATGTAGTCACGCTTAGTTTAACTCCATCTATTTCCGTGGATTTTTCAATGCAGTGACCTCTTTCACATTTCAGCAATGCCTTTTTGCTTGGCAAATGTCTTTCGCTCTTTTTAGTTGAATTGTACCTAATGGTAGAATTCCAACACCATGCAGATGTGCCATGAGTGGAAGACTAGTATAAAAAAAACTTGAGAGGTGTCAAGGGACACTCTGATGGAACGAAGTTCCTTTCGATTAATTAGTGAAGGAATTGTAATAAAATTTTATTTTTTTCATAACAAAACATTCAACCACGTGCTTCCCACCCCTTAACCCCACGCACGGGTCGACCTCACCTCTGCCGATTCGTGTCTCTAACTTGCGGACGCAATTAAATCCGTTGTTTATATTGATAAAAACTTATACTATTATTTGCGATATACGGTATCACTATAAGCGGTGAAATGGATGGTGGCTTACTATAGCAAAAAGTGTCGTTACAACTTTTCGTCTTAATTTTTTCCGTCTAGCCCCCGTTCGTTCCAATTATCGATGAATAGTTTGTGGTTTAAATTGTGTGTGTGTCACCGTGGCCAGCAATCTTGTAACTACATTGCCAGTTGCTCCTAAATTTGGACAATTATGTGGCACATCGGTTTTGTGTTGTCCTGTGAAGATGTCGAAGTCGTAGTTAAATCCTGAAGCGCCACTCAGAACATAGTTAATATATCCCCATTTGTGGGGTTTCTTTGCGTTATATTGTCGAAAACCAGATGTTTTGGCTTTTGCGGGTATCATTTGCTCATCTATTGCTAGGTACTCTTCTTTAAGGATTGTTAATGGTTGTGCTCTCAGAATGTCCAGAAGCGGTCTTAATTTCTGCAGTCTATCGCAATTTGGGTCAGTTTTAGGAAGTTCTTTAGTTTTATCAAAAAAGTGCAAAAACCGTTTGATTTCTTCAAACTTGTTACAAGTAAGAAGAGAAGCTACTTTTTCGATGTATGTTCCTTCACCCCAGTAGTGTCGCGTAGATGGCAAATGTACAACTGACATGTACTATGACAACGAACGAAATCTGCTCATGTTCAAAATAAAATCCCGTGCACACGATGTCCACATCTGTTTACCACCCTTAACGAATCATCGACACGAAGAAGAAGAAGGACTTCTATTGGTCCGCACAAAGAGTGTGCGGTCCAATAGTAGTAAAACGCCGAAAAATATGCGACCCTTTTTACGTTATCCTTTGTTTTATTTTATTCTATTGTTTGGGTCACCTTTTTTGACTAATAGGAATAAAAACAAAAAAAAGGACAAGGAAGAGAAAGTTTAGCGCTTCAATAGCGGCCGGATGCTGCAAACAAAAAGAGCCGTAATGGTGGTAAGATTTCGTTCGTTGAGATAGTACATGATAACTCCTATAAATTTAGATATTCGGATTCGGATATCGGATTCAAATCAAATATACTCTTCCTGCGCCCACTCCCGCGCGCGTGTCCCTTCAAAATACTTACATAAAAAGCCCTTATTGCGAGGTTAGGGCTTTTTCTTGTTGTAAATTTAAGAGTTTTACTTAGTTGAAAAGCCCTAATATTGGTAATTGCGACCTTCCAGACTAGCAATACGAAAATACACTCGAGAGCAATGAATCCGGGTCACTTAAAGAATGTTAAAAATCTCGGAAACTAAAAATGATAGGTTAATGCAATAAATTGTATTTAATAGACAATGTAATACTCCTTAAATGAAAGTAAAAAAAATATGAGTCACCATACATTTTATTAACACAAAATTACATAAAGAAAAAAACTGCTGATCTCTCCTTAAAACAAAAATAGGAAACATGAAATTTTTGAACTTTATTACGATTTTCTTGAATTTTAATACTTCGTATTGCCTCCTCGTGCTTCCATTACTGCGTTTACGCGGTTTGGCATGCTGTACACCAAGTTCCTTATACGATTTTGGGGAATATTCTCCCATTCCTCTGTGAGAGCAATTTTGAGCTCACGAAGCGTGATTGGGGGAGGGTTTCGTTGTTTTACGCATCTGTCTAGCTCGTCCCAAGCATGCTCGATCGGGTTGATATCCGGGCTGCGCGCTGGCCACTTCATACGAGTAATGTTCATCTCTTGAAGGTAGTCATTCACAATCCTACCTGTATGAGGTCGGGCATTGTCATGCATAAATATAGCATCCTCACCTAAATTGACCATAAATGGACCAACGTGATCATTGAGGATTTCTTCCACATATCTTACGCTAGTTAAAGAGCCGTTTTCTATGATCACCAGCTCTGTGCGACTTTCAGAAGAAATTCCGGCCCACACAAGTACAGACCCACCACCGTAGGCTACTTTTTCTTCGATGCATGCTTGCTTGAATCTTTCCCCTGGTCTTCGATACACTCTGTGTCTTCCATCGTGCTTGTAGAGCATAAATTTTGATTCGTCGGAGAACATAACTTTTGACCAATCTTCAATACTCCAATTTACGTGGCTCTGGGCATATCTTAGTCTTGAAATACGATGCCCACGCTCCAGTTTAGGGCCGTTTGCAGGTCTAAGGGGTTTTAAGTTAGATTCAGCCAGCCGACGTCTTACTGTCCATGCACTTGGGTTACTTCCTCCGAGGCGTCGAAACTGATTTGTGAGTTCAGTTCCTGTGAGAAAGCGATTTCGAAGCATGTTGTTCACCAAGTATCGGTCTTCTCGTGCTGTGGTACACCTGGTTCTGCCCGTTCCTGGTCTGCGTAGGTTAGAACCAGTTTCTTCGTAACGTCGGAGAACTCTTTGTACTGTTGACAGCGACACACCGACAGTCCTGGCTGTATCGCGCTGACTCCGGCCGGTTTCCAGCATTGTAAGTATTCTGGTGCATTCTTCAGGCGTAAGCGACATAATTTCAGCTTGAATAATGAATATAGATCACTATCAACATGGTTTATGTACCCACATAAATGACAGATTACAAACAAAAGCAAAAACAAATGCTGTAATTTCGTAGTTCCATCTTCGAAAGTGGCCCCTTTTCAAATTTGATTTTTTTATGATATAACTATACAATAACTAAGAAGTTTTAATACCTTCATTTAAGGAGTATTACATTGTCTATTAAATATAATTTATTGCATTAACCTAGCATTTTTAGTTTCCGAGATTTTTAGGATTCTTTAAGTGACCCGGATTCATTGCTCTCGAGTGTACAAACAAAAAAGGCAGTTATTGTGTAATTAGGGCTTTTCAGATTCAAAAACCAGAATTTTTGTCATAGTTAAGACTAAAATCTTTATGATGATTGTGTATTTTTGACAAAATTGTCAGTTACGGCCTTCTTTATTATGAAGGCAGAATATGTATCATTGTTGGTTCTTTTTTATCAGCCCGTTTATTTTGAAGTTCCAACTTTCCACGACATTGTTCGTCCGGTGGTGATTGTCAAAAACGGACCATAAGGGAATAAAATTTGCCCTCATCCAAAACTATGCTAGGACCATAAAACTGCCCATCATTACCATTGTCATCATCACACAATACGTTTTCATTAGCCTCAGATGATGATGTTGAATAAATCCTTTTTTTTTATCTGTTTTTTTTTTAATAGGTCTTTTTGAGACTTTTTTCCTTTTTGCATGTCTTTTTGGACCTTCTCTTTCTGGACGGGCTTGTATACGCTGGGTATATTATCATTGGAGGGACGTACTGGCCCAGAACTGAACCAGACGTTCTCGCGCCAATTCGCAAAGGGTAATGTGCAAACTGTTAATGTCAATTGAGGGGGCTAAAAGCAAATGCGCCATTGTCCATAAATTGTATTTAGGTCATTCGAAGAAACTTTAGCAAAGCAACATTATATTCGATTGTCTATAGCAATGCATGTTTTTAATGTTTGGGAAGATATTTTAAATAGAAATCAATATGCATTCTATTCTAAACTAATATAAATTCGATAAAAACCTAATAAACAGACATGACAGTGGTGACTTTGCATCTCACATTGGACAGTGGTGAATCTGCGTCTAACTGACATTGGACAGTGGCGAATTTGCACCTAAGGGAAAGGACAGTAGTGCATTTGCTTCTAAGCGTATTATTAGTAGATAAAGTACAGTCAACGAAACAAGGCAGATTGTTGTACTTTTTTTTAATCAATAAAGACGTTTATTTTATAAAAACCAGCAATACAGTAACAAATTAAGTTTTATTACGCAATTGAATTCGTAAGTCCGTAAGTAAATTGATTGATTGAGTTCAATTATGTTGGTAATTAAATTCTTAAGTCCGTATCAGGCACTGCAACTTCACAGACATCTTCATCTTCACAATCTTCAGTTTCGTTATCTGCTCGTAGCATTACCTTCTTGTAGAAGTTTAAATCATCCCTAGAATTCCAATTATCGCCAAAGTGTTTTTTTAGTAGAGCGTCAACATCTTTTATTTTATCTCTCTTTACTGCAACTTTGTCTTTTTCTACCAAATCCGGATTCAGGTCAATAAATGTTTTTCCTCTCTTTAAAACTGACTTGTAACTTCCGATATCAGCGTTATAGTTAGGCTCCCCTCTTACATAAACATCATTGCTTCTGTTTCGTTTTAAGAAAAATCTTTTGCATTGGTTAAATTGGAAGTGCCAGTTTCCCGGTGGACGAATTATATTTCCGAGAGCAGTTTTCCAATCCTTAACATTGTTCAGTAACACAACAGTCCCATATTTATTAAAGATTTCTATGTATTCCGCAGGTTTTAAAATGGTCTCCATACGTTTTATTTCCTTCTCAACAAGTCCGAAAACCCGATCAGGTGGAATGAACGAGTGACCGGGAATGGGGAAAACTAGTTCGACTGTTTTAATATGGTGCGGTGCCTGAGTTAACCATTTGGAGCACATACCGACCATAATACTGTTTTTGTTCTGGGCGCCGCATCCATCCGCCACCAGTCGAACAGTTTTGACATTTTCATTGAGCATTGTATTTTGAAGCGTGTTATAGACGGCTGACGCTATTTCATTTGCGCCTTTACGATATTCATCTTCAGTCCAGGTATACAGCGTTACGTTGTCCCTG
Organism: Xestia rhomboidea; assembly: GCA_963853795.1. Taxonomy (NCBI): domain Eukaryota; kingdom Metazoa; phylum Arthropoda; class Insecta; order Lepidoptera; family Noctuidae; genus Xestia; species Xestia rhomboidea. Next base: position 1,570,748 of record OY970770.1, read on the forward strand.
TTCAAGGTATTTTCTGGCACCGACTTTACGACTCCAAAATTATATATATATAATTGGCGACTGTAATATGCTGCCTGATCAGATATTTTAGGTAAAACCTGATTTTTCTGGCAATCAAAAGAAAGCACAACTAAATCGTCCCTTTTTTCTTTTAGCAGTCGATAAAATGCTCTGGCCTTAAGCATGTGTACCCTTTTCTCTGTCATTAAATTTACTTTTTCAGTTGGATCTGTTGACTTTTTTATGCGTTCAAGCAGCTCATTGCACTTAGAACAAGTGTCTGTACGAGGGCTTCCAAATCCCAGATTGTAGCATGTGTTGAAGATTGATCTAAAATAACATTCACGTACTTGGAGTTCTTTGCTCTGATTATACATTCTCCACATTTTCCGAATGTTTAGAGTAGATGGCAAATATTTTCTCATAATGGTAGATCTGCAATAATGTGACTCCAAGCACTGAAATGATTCTATAAATCTTTTGACTTCTCTTAATTTATGCACATTTCTGGCCGATGTATGATCTCCACCCCTTTTTTCTTGAACTACGGTTCCTGTGCTGGCAAATGTTCGAGATACTTTTCTTATTCTGTGCTCGGTAACCCCCAAAATAGTTATGAAAGTTTTTTGGCAAACTCGTAATAACTTCACTGAATTTCTCTTCCGAACAAACAATTTTGTTATATTTCGTGTTGGCTGGCGCTGACCTACTCTTGGCCGGCGTCTTTTCACCATTGACACACTGCAGTGCTTCAATAAAAATGCATCTTGGTCCTTTTTATTTTTTGTCCTATAAAATTCTTCATGGAAATTTTGTACATCGAGCATCGTCAATTTACAACATTTAAACTGTTTATTTTCCGCATCATGATTACAGCGTGGCAAACCCGGTGGCATTCTTGCAGAGTACCTGTAAACATAAGTAGTCTGAAATAACCTGCCTTTTATGAGACCTATTCAATAAATACCCACACGATGGGGTCATAAAAGATCCACGGATAGACAGATGGGCTGAATAAAAATGAAAAAAATTCTTTTTTGCCGCTTAGCGCTGGATTCCTAGAAACAATAATTAGGTAGGTACCTATTTATTACAGAAACAAGGATTATTTTTATCTGATTTACACTCTTATGGAGTCATGGGCTCAGGTAGTAACCAATAAAAAAAAACTTGGAATATTTAAGAAAAATCGTGCATAACCGATCCAAAAATAAGATTCACTTTACGTGCTGATTGTACAAACACACGCCATTGTAAGGAAAAAATGCTTACCTTTCAAACTTTGCTCTAGCCCGTTTCCACGTCTCTGGTGCTCTTTTCTTTTTGCGAGCGCATTCTGGAGTCACTTCTACTACATTTTCTTCCATTTTTTACACGTTTTATCACGAAATGCAATTTTAAAACACAAAATAGTCAGACACAGTTTCACAATGAAATCACAGTCACGATCATCTGCGGCCATCTTGGACAGTGGCGGATTTGCTTTTAGACCCCTCAATTTTAAACTTGAAATTTTGAACGAGTGAATGAATGACAAAACAAAATAATGTTACCATATATATATTTTTTTAAATTATACTTGTTAAAATGTTAGTGACCAATAGTATGTGTGGAGAAATTGGTTTCAGTAGTTGAATATTGTATTGATTTTGAATATTGTTTTGCTACTAAAAATAAAATGTTATAAAGTAGTAATGTCCAATTAATGTGGAATAAACAAACTGCAACGTATCACTAAAAGTAGAACAAGTAGTTAGTGACATGTACAGCGTAGCTCGTACATAGTAAATGTTGTTACAGTTAAAAAGACTTATCCAACGACGTATATGTCAGTGCTATTGGAGGGGTGTACCAGCTTCCATTCAAATTACCATTACTGTCCAGGCATTTCGCCGTGGTGTGGACCGTAGCATGAAAGACAAAGTCCGACATCACAATCTGTGCAAATGATTTTCGTGTCTTTCCTTTTTTTGTCTTTTACCCAGCACCTAACACATGCCTTTTAAGACACCCATTCCTATTTCTTTCCAGTTCTTTAGGTATGTGTCTTCCCTTTCGAGGCGCAAGTGTGTCAGGTATTGGGGGGAGAAGTTAAAGCAGTACTTTATCCCTAAATTACTCTAGGGAAAGAGTACTGCTTGTACCTTTTTTAAACATAAAAAAGGAATTCGATAACATCATTTGCAGGATGTGAATGCCAATTTTTTATACCAACGCATGGATTTGTGCTGACTGGGGTAATCAACTCAAACTCAAATCATTTATTTCAAGTAGACCATTACGGCACTTTTGAAAGTCAAAAATACGAAAAAAGGAAAGCTACAGTCACAGTCACAAGGCATAACAACTTGAGAAAGTACTGTAGTTGCCCATTCCCTAGCGTAGATCTCAATGAAGAAAAAACGGGCAAAAAACTCCATGGACACTCTTTTGAATCAAAATATTGTTACAAAATCTTGGTTACCTACATCTTTCATGTTGAGATAATACATATATGTGAGTACGATGTAAAAAGACGTGCACATTAAGATCGTCCAGAGTAAAAGAATAAATCATGAATTTAAATATAAAGTAATTAAAATGAACGAACCGTGGCAGCTAAGAGAAAAGAGATGACCAGTCCCAACTGACAGCGCCCGTTCACGAACATGACGCATGTATCGGCGCCATTCAACTCGACCATATGTAACGGAACTAAATGACCTGACACACCCGCCACCATCAGCGAGACATTTCAGTGAGCATGATATTCTCTCAGGCCACCAAGGCATATTGAAGTCAATGAAAGATAAATAATAAATGTAAATGGTAGCTGAACAGTACAAAGTACTCACACATGTGCTATGCAATTATATAATACTAAGAGCTGGAATCTATACAATGCAAGGATATATTTACTATCTTCTGCAGCTTCTACAATACATTAACATGGGAATCAATTCGTTTGCCCCTATGGTTGTGGAGCAGGTCCAGCATTTAGCCAAGCATTCTTATCATCAATAGCTAACATTTGGTCGTGTCGATCAACACCTTGTTGACCGCACGACCACGCCTATTTTCCACTGGCACCAATTGGGATGAGTGCTCAGTGGAAATAGTGAGCACATCTCTCTTGTCTTTCCATTTACCGACACACACCTTTTCCGTTATATCTGAAAATATTCCCACCTTGTAATAGTTTTTAACAACTACAGCTTTTGGGTTATTTTTTCTTTTCGGAAGCAAAGTTCCTGTACAGTATGTTTTTTTTTATAATAACATTTCCGCTAACTGGACACTATTATAAAAACTGCCATGTAAACGGAATGGCCGCTATTCAAAAATCTTTCAAAAGTGTCAAAACAACTTTGTTTACATGACCTACACCACCAACTTCAACATCTGTATACATATGAATTTTATGGACTAGTCCTTTAGGATCCGCCAAAACATATAATTTAATGCCATATTTGTGCCTTTTATTTTTAATATACTGTCGCATTATACAACGCCCTTTAAAACCATCCATCGATTCATCAATACTTAATTCCCGTTCGGGATAAATAAAATTTTTCATAGATTCATTAAAATAATTTAACAAATAATCTATTTTTGAGTACTTTATAACCGATTCATATGTTGTGTTAAAAGAAGGCACCTTAAAATTAACAAAAATCTGTCCCTGGACATATTATATCTATTGATGTTAAATTTCACGTAGCTGCTTTTTTTCCAATAATCTGAAATTTTACTCAGCCTAGCGGTGCCAAAAAAAAATAAAATCCCTAAAAAAGTCCACAGTTCAGCCGCATTTGTGTTCTTCCATTTTGTGATGCGGCTGTTGGGCTTTAGTGGCTTTGAAATTAAAATTTGGGCATGCATATTGGTCATATCCGCTAGGCTGGTAATAAAAATTTGTTGAAATATTGCTTTGAAATAATCTATAGGACCTTTGTTGGACGCATCCGCGATCCTTATCTCGGGGGTCCCAGTAAATGGAAAATTATTTTCCACTGCTGTCAGTGGAGGCAACTGAAGAGCTATAAAGGAGAAAAAACATCGACTTAAAAAACCGGTCAAGGCTTGAAACAAATACTACAATAAGAATACGGTTATAAAATGAAATATTTAACTCTTGGGGTCCATACCTGTCTGACGCGTTGGAGGTGACGCTTTCGCTGTCAGAATCCGCGGACTCATCTCCGGGAACCTCTCCAAAGATGGATATCAAATCGCGTTCAATTTCTTCCGGTGTACGTGCCATCTAAAAGCAATGTTTTATGGTACATTTTGTGCCGCATAATCCATACGCTAAGTAGCCAAGTAAAATAACAGCGGGAGAGTTGGCTTAGCCATAGAAAACGATTTAAGGGCTAATCAAGAAGAAGATATAGAGACATTATATTATCGGAGATATATTAGTGGTGTGACCGTCAGACTGCTTAGACATAGGTCTTGGGTTCGAACCCAAAAGTCGCACCTCTGATTGTTCGGATTTATGTGCGTATTGTTTAATTATCACCTGCTTCGGTGAAGAAGAACCTATGTGATGATGTCAAATATTTATTATTGTTTCCCTCAAATTAAAAACATTTTTCGCTGTGATTGTTCTTTGTGTAATATTTTGAGAATAAAATAATTCGAGAATATAGTATTTGGCGAATATAATATTTTGCGAATGTATTAATATGAGAACAAAGGATTTGTTTGGCCGATTTGGTTTAATGAGGTGACAAACATAAACACATACAAACTTTTGCATTTAAAATATTATTATGTGTGTATTATTATATGTATGATAATAATATACACCAAGGTATAGCCCGAGCGTCGAATGCAGGGAAATTCCTGGATGTATGATTCTTTTTCATTTGATAAAATGCGTTTTTGTCGTTCCTTGTTAGTTTTGTCCCATTTTTCTGCAAATGAACATTGCTTTTTAGCCATTCTATCATTTCCTGTATCTCCTGGTTAGTGTCGTCGTCATTGTCAGCAGCAATCAAGTCATCGAAATGAGTTATAGACCTTTCGCTAGATGAACTGGTAGATGGTTTCGGTGTTAATATTTTTTCAACTGTACGACGACGTGCCCGTGGTTCAAAGACTTTGTTGCGCCGATATTTTGCCTTTAAATTGGTAATGGCATCAGAGAGTCGACCGTGAGCCCGACCCAATGACCCATTGGGTTTCGTATAATAAATGCCGCTATTCTCTTTTGGAATCACTTTCTCTGTAAGTAAAACAAGTACATAGGGGAGACCGGGTCAAAATCGTATAGCTAAGCATTAAGGGTTGTAGGTCTTTCATTTCAAAACACTAATTTATCTTCTCGACAATTATAATTAGTCAGTCTCATAAGGAACATAATCACTTGCACATATTTGGAAAAATCAAAATATTAAACAATAAAAACCAAAAATTATTAAACTTCTAATTACGATTTTGCCCCGACACATGGGCAAAACCGTATATTATATACGATACTGCCCCAGAAATTATCTAGAAGCAACGCATCCCATACATACATAATTATCTAAATCCTCCGAGTCATAACCTGTACAGCCTTCATGAGACCAACCTTCACACTCCCCACAGCGCACCCAACCTTCATCCAAGCGGCTTGAACCGTATTCTTCGAGGCAGTACAAGCAAATGTTTTCATTTATTATTTTTTTGTTTTTGTTTTTTGGTATTAGGCGGTTGATTCAAATTAGGCTGAGGAGTTCTATTTTGTGAGATGGTTATCAGCTCATTTTTATAGGGGGAGGAAGTGATGACAGCAGTTTTTCCTCTTCGGAGATCGGTTGCTCTTTTTCGGTCCGCGCTTATTATAGGAACTGGCATTATATCCGCTGGAGACACCGTTACACAGTTCAGATTCAACGTAGTAGGAACTGGCGGTGCAGTGTTACTTAATGGCGTCGGATCAATGAGTAGTGGAAGATATTGATGGTATTGAGTGAACGATTGGCGCAGAAGAAGTTGATGGTGTCGGGTTGACATATACGTCAGCGAAAGTTGACGCAGAAGAAGTTGATGGTGTCGGGTTGACATATACATCAGCGGAAGTTGATGGTGTTGTAAAAGGTATTTCCGTTGTCTCAGCCGCGGCAAAATCTGCTTCACCGAATACTGTCCTGTTCGTCGGAAATATGCCTGTTTTAGTAAAGCCAGACACAGCGTTCTGTATAGTAGCCGCTTTACAGTACGCTGCTCCAAAAAGTCTTGCCAGCTGGAATTGTGTCACTACTCTGCCCGGATTATTCCGTAGCCACGCGTTTACTTCTTGAGTGTAATATGTGCTCAATGGACCCATGATACTCACGTCTAGTGGTTGAAGTCTGTGGGTGCAATGAGGGGGAAAACTTAAAATTACAACTCCATTGTCCCTAGCTTTTTCAATCATTGGGAGATTTTTTGTGTGGGTCGAGTGTCCATCGAGTAAAAGAAGGACAGGATCTTCTTTTTTGGGCTTTACTGATGATATGAAGTGATTCAACCACTCAATCAACAAAAATATCACTTTGTATCCCGCCACTTGGATGGCAAACCGAAACTGTCCCTGGTGGAGCACCATCTAGAAGTTCAGCTTTCATCCGAACTCGTGGAAATATTAGCAGCGGAGGAATATAATTTCCAGAAGCAGACACACACAAGACAGCAGTAGTCAGCTGGCCTCTTTCCGCTGAACTAGCCAGACCAACCTGTTTTCTTCCCTTCAAAGCGATTATTCTGCTTTGTCTTTTTGGTACCGTTGTCAGGCCCGTTTCATCCACATTGTAAATGTTTGTAGGTCGAATTTTATATTGATCTATAACTTCCTCTAGCAAATCAAAAAATTTGTTGACACTGACCATGTTAAATCCCATCGCTCTTGCCACTGACGTCGGCTCGGCAGCACGCAGTGATAATTGTGGGTGTCGCTTCATGAACCCAGCTAACCAATCTTCCGCCGCTAGTTTATAAACCTTACTGAAACAATGGTCAATACTGTTTGCTTCTGCGAATTGATACGCTAAGCGTCGAAGATCTTTATATGTGAGACCAAATAATCGTTTTTCCATGATCAAGACATGCTCAACTAGACTTTGTTCGTGGGAAGTCGAAAAAACCGGTTTAAATCGTCCCAAGCCTTTGCTCGTGGAACAGTCCAGGTCATTGTTCTGTCTAAATCGATTTACTCGATCTTGTAATGTTGATTTTGGTACCTCAAAAGTTTTGGCAGCTTTCAAGTAACCCATGGTGCCGTCAAATACGGCTTGAACGGCTTTTTTCATGTTATCCGGATCCCATTCTTGTCTAGAAGTAGTCCTTTTATAATTACGCGGCATTTTATCTGCTCCTAAAATAAAAAAAAAGTAAGCTTATATTCATTCATGCGGGTCAAAATCGTATAGTCGCCGGTTTTACCCAGTACGGTTTTGACCCACGGCTCAATGTATAAATATATTAAATCACTCACTACTACATACGTAAACCAATTTTGCCTACTCAGATATTTGTTAATTACGAGTAAATAATAATAAATCTTTATTTCCAGCTTACAATTCCAATGTCACTACATGCTTCAGTAATATAATATTTAAGTTGAGAATTGTACTTAACACAGAAATATACACCTCTGACACCCAAGCTAAGATTGAACTTGTGTTATGAGTGTCAGGGCTCTCTTAGTTCACTAGGACAGTAAATACATCAAAATTCGGAGTTTGATACACGTCAAACGGGAAACAAAGACATTGGTAAAAAAAGAAAAAATTAACAACAAAATAATAATTAATTAATTAAATTAAAAGGCAAACCATAATTATGTGTATTGTGTTTATGTTGTGTGTAGGAGTGTGTGTGCGTGTGAGTTTGAGGATATGTGGGATGTAGGAAGGTTTGGGAAGGGTAATGAAGTCATGTATTAGAATTAGAATTTAGAATTCTTTCGACCTCATCATAACAGAGAGTGCTGATCCATTTAGAGACTAGAGCCTTGCAGTCATATTTATTATATTTATAAATGTTGCACTGTTTGTTGACAAAGTTGTATATACGACCACCAAGTACCGCGTAATGACGCTGTGCAAGCGCGGTTCTATGTCTTACGGAGGGACAAACGTTAGCAGTCCGACGCCTTGCCGGACGAGCAGGATCCAACCGCAGGCCGGTATGTTTACGCAACGTACAGTTCAGCACAAAGAGCTGTCTCACGCTCAGGACCTTACATTCCTTGTAGAGTTGTGCGGTACTATGCCGGTAGTGTTTGAAAGTCATGACCTTGAGGACAGCCCTGTGTGCCCTTTCCAGTTGTATCGTGGTTGTTTTCGGAGCACCACCCCAGACCGTAATGCCAAAAGTTAATATTGACTGGCAAAGAGAGAAATAAACCATACGTAAAGTATCAGCATTAGCGCTATATCTCAGGCTTTTAAACACGGTAATTAGTTTTCTAACTCTGCCAGACAACAACCTAACCTGAGCATTCCACGAAACGAGATTGTCTATAAGTACACCCAAGTATCTTATACTGGTGGCTCTCGTCAGGGGAAGACACGCACATTGGTTTGGGAGTGCATCGCAAGTGTGAGCCTTAACTGTAAATGAGTTGTCTGGTTGCGAGGAAGTTTTTAATGAAAAAGTGATGAAATTTGTTTTTTCTACATTTAGGGTCAGACTATTCGCCGCTAGCCAAGACATAACAATGCTAAGGACAGCTTCAGCTCTCCTCTTGGCTTCACCCCAATTTTCGGCATGCACCAGAAGGGCTGTATCATCTGCATAAGAATAAATGGAACAATATGGGAGTGCTAATTCACATAGACCATTTACATACACTAGAAAAAGTGTAGGCCCCAGGATGGAGCCTTGAGGCTCCTCGCCTCGTCACTAACATATGTGTCGATTTTAACGCACTGCGTTCGCTCGGATAGGTAACTCGCGAAGACTGCGAGTGCAGGACCTCTAACACCTATTTTTTCCAATTTTTTTAGAAGAATAGGTACAGCAGTAATACACGCACTTTAACATAGTTGATTGGACACTTACCTGTTATACACGTAAATTTCACTACTATTGATTGAATTTTCACAAAAATAAGATCAAATACGCCGAAAAACAATAAAATCGAATATTTTGATAACGCGCGTGCATGCAGCGACAAGTGTTTGTTGACAAATAGCTCCTATTGGTCGACGCCGCTGAGCAGTTTGCAGGCGGGAACATTGAATTATTGACAAGAATAGACATGCTGTACTGTTTTACCCCGGTATACGGTTTTGAATAGGTCTCCCCTAATTACAAAATGTGGGAAAGTAGAAGTCGCTACTTATATATTATACTTATTGTCGATATTTAATATGGTTTCACAAACTGATTTACTGATTTGGCGTATGAAATGAACCTATGTACATATCTGTGCTTGTAATTAATTAGTAATTTAAACTTACTTATTTCGTTTGTCCAAGTAATATATGTTTCGGCTGTTACGGGGGCCTTCTGATTTGCCTGAAGTGTGTGTCTAGCTATTTCTCTCTATTTCCTTATGGTTTGTCGGAGTCAAGCAGCGTTGTGAGACTGAAAACAGGGAACATTGTTAATATATATCAGAGTATAGTCTTAGACTTGCAAAGGACCTTATTAAGACCTAGTTTAGAATTAGTAGTCTTAGTTTAAACTTAGTTCAGTTTTAGTTTTAAACCGCCTCATTGGCCTAGTGTTTTGTTTAGTTTTTTTATTGATAACGCATCTAGTAATTAAATAAAATTATATCCCAGTTGGGAGCTACGAGTTTGAAAGGTGTTTGACCTAAAGCTCCGTCCAAACATGACAAATATTAGGCTGATACAGGGCCCTTATGAATAGTGTTAATTGATAGATAACTTACATCGAGACATAGGGACATAGATTTGCATGACGACGAGGTGCTTGGTGACGATAATGCCGAACTTATTGGTGAATTTGTAAGTCCACCAACATTCTCTCCGTACACTTCCACAAGGTTTTTTTACAAATATTTTCGCAAATCTGTAAAAAAACATTTATGTTCACAAAAAATAGATGCCAAGGCGTGCCTATATTTTTATACATATATTATTGTGTGCTTACTTTACTACACTCGGTTACATCGGAATTTAGCTTGGAAGCATTCCACTTCTGGCCCTTTATTCGCAACGCTTCGATTCGATTTTCGATTCGGGAAGTCGTATGTCTATCTTTTTTTGACATTACGAAATCGAGCGAGATAGACATACGACTTTCCGAATCGAAAATCGAATCGAAGCGTTGTGAATAGCTATGCTGAAGCGCTCTTTTAAATTTGACTTGTGGGCCAATAGCTGGTATTAGCACCCGGTTTTGCTCGTCATCGAGCAAACACAGCGCCTGTAAGTCAACAATGTTCTGAAATAACAAAGATTTATAATTAAATTAATTACAGTCTTGCATACAGATACAGACAGCGGCACAGACAGCATTCTCAACACAGATTTACATTAGCAATAGAACCTAAAACCTAACAAAAACTGTTTATCCATTAGTAAGAGTGTCGAGTGACAACAAAATAATAATCTATACATAAATACATAGGTACTTGTGCTACTTAAGAAAAATACAAATCCATGTTTTAATCAAGAGACTTAAGTCACTCAAGCTGAAATTGTGAACTTACAAGTTCACCATCACAATTTCAGAAACAAAAAAGAAAATAAACATAAATACAATCATGTAAAAAAAAATGTATCCAATTCTAGGCGTTTTTAACGTAAGCCTCTTGGGTGTGGTTGTAGTACCAGTTTGATTGGTTACACTTGGACCACTTGTTGTCTCATACTCGGTCATATCAATTAACCCAGCACCTATAGACAATGGTGTAGTAATTATGCCTTCTACGCTGAGTCCACTGTCTAGTGGTAACACTCCAGGCTGGTCCCCCAATAGGTTCATCACCATTCACATCACTCATCAATAGAAATCAATTCTACTAATTCTGTGGTTCCTTGTCAACACCAAACGGCACAATAAAATCACTGGCTAGACTTCCTAATACAGCTAGCACTCTGTCCAGTATCTGGGGGTATGTATTCTGGGTCCCTACCCCCAGTCGATAAAAAAAATATTAATTACTAGCTTCTGCAGCGGCTTCGCCCGCGTGAAGTTTGATTATTGTCCCATGGGATCTTCCTGCCAGAATAAAAGGTATCCTATGTTTTAATCCAGGTTATAAACTATCTGTGTGCAAAATTTCATCCAAATCCGTTCAGTAGTTTTTGCGTGAAAGAGTAACAAACATCCATCCATACATCCATGCTCACAAACTTTCGCATTTATAATATTAATAAGTAGGATTATAGTAGAACATTCATGAACAACTAATTAATATTGTTATGTCGTCCGAGAACATTCTAGATTACGAGCGAGTCTCTCTGAAGTAACCCTTCAATTTCGTACCAAGCTTAGCGATTGAGATTTCAAAACGAATTCGCACAGCAACGGTTTAAGTCTCTGACAGCATCTGGGTTATTGCGGAATAAATACACATTTTAAACAATCATCAGGCTGTACGATTAAAGCTCTAATTACGAGTGCATTTTATCTGGGAATGTTTCCTTCCATGTCTTAACACTATAAAGAGGTCATCTAGTATATGTTGAAGTAGAGAGAAGAAATTTATTAAGCACAGTCATTAGGGATTGCAATCCAGCGGCGTTTTCAATCCAGCGGAATATTTGCTGGATTGACCTGAATCCAGCTGGATCCAGCGCGGATCCAGCAAAACGTGGAACGAAAATAAAAAGACGACATTTTTAAGACTTTTTTTATTAATTTGTACTTCTTACGATAATCTTTGAAATCTTCCACTCATTTGGTGATATCCTATATTAATTTGCTTTGGTTTTTTAATAATTTGAGATCAAAATAATCAACATAAAATTAAATAACAAACATATAACCTTATATTCATATAACATTTAAGATAATGTTTCTAAGTAAGCACTTTCTTATTAATTACGCTTATGTTTAATGATAGGACGGCTAATCAGTAGCAATCAGTCTCACAAATTCTTTTAAAATTAACTTAATTAACATTCTTTTAAAAAAGGACCGTAACAATAACACTATTTTAATTTTCAATAGTATTTTTGTATCAAACAAAAAAAGCTTTGAAATAATCTTCTCTCCGCTCGTTAATCCTTAATAATTAAGCAGTTTAAAGTCTGACGATAAGAGACTACTTCTTTTTTTGAATTCTCTGAAAGTAAGACCTTAGAAAACAAATTTTATCTATAGTCTTATCTCCCAACCTGCTTCGCACAGAACTGCATATGTAGCCGGCTGCTGAGAATGCCCTTTCGGCCTCTACACTGGTCGGTTTTAAGGTCATTAAATACTCATAAACCATTGATAAATGTTCACCTCGCACTCCTTCGCTCTCATAAACGCTCATTTCTTTTTTCAGGATCTTTTCGTAATCTAATTGACCACTTGGCTTTTGTTTATTAAAGTTCTCCTTCTCTCTTTTAAGTTCTATCTCAAGCTCTAGCTCTAAAGTCATTTCAACGGGTTCTGCGTCATTATCTACACGATCTTCTTCTATCTCCATGGTATCTTCTTGCACCGGCTCTACAATATATTGTTTATTTACTCGTTTTAACAATGTTTTTATCTCCTGCCGCATCGCATTCTTTTTTGGCAATGGAAAATAGCCAGGTTTTTTTACTGCTTCTTCATACTTTTTTGGATTTTTCAAGTACACTAACGTACCAGTAACTTCGGAGAGGCGTCGTTCTGCGATTCTGTTGCGTAGTGAGTGCTTCAGCTAGCTCGGCGCTTAGGGAAGTGCCCTGGTTATTTAGCTTGTCTAAGACAAATTTCAGGGTTGTGTCGGCAGTTATCAATGTGGACTCTCTTCTGCAAAGAGCTTCTACAGCCAGTTTCAACGGTTGTAGACTGACAATCAACTCATTGATTATTGACCATTCATCGCCGGAAAATTTTATTTCAGAACCGACGTCTATCAATGCTTTATCGATGCAAACTTTTAGGTTGTAGAAACGTTCCAGCATACTGAGCAAACTGTTCCATCTCGTGCAGCAATCAAGAATCAGACTTAGTTCTTTACCTCTATCTTCCTTAACATATTTTTGCAAAAATAAATCATCTTTGGTGGGTGATTTTTTGAAAAGATTTCGCGATGTGTTGACGAACCTCACCAAACGTGTCTTCCTTTTCCTTCTTCGAGAAAGTAAGAGACATGAATCAAATCAACATTAATACTAAAATTAAAAATAAACATTTTACTTTACTTACCATTCAGTCTCTCAAACAACAACCAACACGCACTTCATATGCACTTTAGTGACACAAAGACACTTTCTATCGAGACGAGAGCAGTTATTCAACTCATCAACTGTCTTTGATTTATAAAATAAACAAACATAAGCGGTACAGTTGGTAAGGGGGAAAGGGGGCGGGCGGCGTTGCCTTTCATGCGGCACGTGCTATGGTGACAGAACGGCAACGTTGCCGCGCCGATTCGAAAATGGCGGCAACTCAAAACTAAACAATAGAAATTGATACGTTTGCGGATCCGCATCGCTGGATCAAGATGTATGCTGGATCCAGCATGTTTAAAAAGGCGCTGGATCCAGCTGGATTGCTGTATGCTGGATCCAGCAATTGCAATCCCTAACAGTCATGTTATCCTCGCCCAGTCACATATTTTTTTAAGGTAAACATTCCAGTCTCTTTTTTTTATCAAAAACCGTCGCTTCTGTTATTACATATTCAGACACTTTTGTCTGTCGGCAATAATTAAACCAATCTCGCTTTCGCTAATTCTTTCCTCGTTTGATGAGAATGAGGGCTCTACATAATTTGAAATATTGCCATGAGGTACAACCGTGCGTCTTCAAACCATGTCACAATAGCGCGGGAGACAAGTTTCTTTCGGCAGTCACTTTTTCGGCATCTTAACTTGCCAGCTTGCCCAGACTCTTTCGTCATTGGCGAACGCTGATATGAGCACATTTTTTGTCTTAGGATGAGTCCTCTCTCCTCCGCACACTGAATGCACTGCGTCGCTCTAGATGTGACACCTCGTAAATATGAACCTGTCAATTTTCCAGGAGAGACAAAAAACTGTTTTGTTAATTATGTATAATGCATACTTTTTGTTATTTTATTGATTATTAAATAAAATACCGTATGTTTTCTTGTACATACGTAAAAAATCACCTTGGCTTGCTTGGTGTCTATTAATTTGTAGTTACGTGGTATCACTATCAATTCTGTAAATATTTACTGTAACTTACGTCTCACTTACTTTTTATCAACAAAATTAAAAAAATAAATTATTTCTTTCGATAAAAATAAATAAAATAAAATGTAGTGTTAATGTATGTATAATAATTATTAATATAAAAGGTAAAATGTTAATGTCTGTCTGTTTCTAACGCCTTCGCGGCAAATAATTTGACTTAGGTTGATGTAGGTTCTAACTTAACTAGAAAAAATAAAAGCCTGCTATATTAATTATTACTCCCTTTTTATTGCAGTAGCCATGGCACATACAAATTAAAATCTGAGGTAGTTATAGGTAGGTACATGTAAAATAAAAGTAAGTAAGTAATAAAGTAAGTAGTAGTAAGTAATAAAGTGCTTGTAGTAAGTAACCTACTACAAACTAAAATAAAAGCTCCTATTTGGGCAACACAATTTATCATACCTACCATAAACTCATGAATATCTGTGAGTACTTAATGCCTTTAGGTAGGTATGTAACATTTAAATAAAGCAAATCAAATCATACAACAAATCTTATAACAACAAAATAAAAGCTACATTAATTTATAAGTCTTCATAGCCTTAACTTAACAATTTTACTCATTTACTTAATCAATATTTAATAGAGTAAAACTTGTACACTCTATAAATAACATTTTGTCTCACAAAATATCACTTAAGTGTGCTTCTAGAAAATCACAGAACTAAAAGACTTTATTGACTTGCCTGGCAAGTCAACAAGTCTTGTTGTCTACAAGTAAAAAGTAAAATTTTAATTTTAAGAAATCTTAGTCTAAAATAACACTATGACTACAAGATTGTGAAAATTTCAGGCCTATAACAATAAGGCCACAATAAAAAAAATCTTAAACAATAATAAATGTTGGAGTAAATCTTTAAAAACCTCAGTCTCAAATTTATTTTAACATTTGGTTTGAAAACTAGTGGTGCGGCAAATTATCATAAAAAGCATGACAGTCTCTCAAAATCACTGTTTTTAGCTCTTGTAAATGTAACCATTTCTGTTTTTTGATAGGGAGTCTTTGCTTATGCAACTGCGGGAAGGCGTCTAAGGATTGAACAACAGATCTATTACCCCTTTTCTTGGGAATGTCAAGAAATTCGTTACTAAAGCTAGTTTTAACTGAAATGACACCATCAGGAGTGTATTTGATAATCTTTATATCTGTAACCTGCGGATCACCTGCATATTTTCCAGGTCTGATAGACGGGTACACCGGGTCAACTCCGTAATTTCGACAAAAAGTAAAGTCAAGGCTTTTGATTTCGTATGGTTCGGGTCGACGCCTGGCCTCGCTAGTCAATCGGATATAATCAGATGGTAAATAAATAGGTTTATTTTTGATTTTTCTTTCAATAGTTGCATGGACAGAATCGACCTCCATTTGCGTGTGGCCTTTGGTTAAATATTTCTGATAAATTATTACATTTTTATCAACACTGAATGACAGAAGAGCATTTGAAAGAGTCGCGTTTCTATTTTGATATGTACACCCATCACTCCAAATAATCAAAACAGGTGTCTGACTATTGATCAGAGTATCATTTAAATAGTCAATAAGGCAACTTGCAAAGGTATTTGCAGTCAAATCCGCTTCAGTCTCATCTAACCAATAGCATCGGCAATTCTTTGTATTTATATTAAAAATTGTGAAGTTGTGAACACACAGTTTTGTTTTATAATACAAAGCCGACGCATTCAAACTTGGACAGATTTTAACAGCTTGTAGGTCCATAGTCAGAACTACACAATTTCCTTTTTCTGCTTCACTTTTGTCGAAGGCCTTTTCTTCGCGTGCTCTTTCTTTGGCTATAATGTGGTTTTGATATACTTCTTCTTCTGCGTTGCCAACTTCATGACTGATACACAGATCACATCTATCTTTCTTGGGAGGTTGAAACCCAATGTTTTTCTCCTTGAGCACTAAATGGAAAGTAATACTTCTTAACGGCTTTTGTGGTCTCAAAAATCAAAATAAATCACTCATACTATTATTAGATGTTGGCTCCAGGTAAACTTTCGATGTAGATTTTCTAAAGTAATGTGATGGCAATTTTGGAAGTTTATCTAAAAACTGCACTAAATAATCTTTGCTAGCATTAGCCATCGGTGGACGTGTTAGTCTTCGCACATCATTTCGTTCTTCTGTACTTTCTGCCATTCCTGCATCAGATCCCTTAACCCAATTCATTACCATCCACTCATTTAGTCCTAATGTAGACAAAAACATTCCCTTGCATACTTTTAGTACATTATTTCCATTAAGTGACTTCAACCGATAAGCAAAGCTCGTTTGTCGCCTATAAGTAGCACCTTCTGTAGTTCGTTGTTTTGGGGTTGATTTTAATAAGAGAGATGAAACATAGACTTTTTTTTGATCCCAACTCATTTTTTTCCAAAAAAAAATAAAAATGTGTTCTCTTTCTTCTTGAGTAACTTTATGACAGTCGCGGGTTTTTCTGCAACTATCTAAAATACATGATGGTCCTAATTTTCTTTCTTCCCTCTCTGCACCTCTTTTTCCTGCATTTCCTTTTCGTTTTGTCCACCCTTGATAAGCTTCTCCATATTCCCTTTTCTTTTTATTTTTATTGTCATTCCATTCTGACGGGTCAGCTATTCGCTTCCTAGTTTTCTTAACTTGACCTATATTAATAGATTCTCTAACATTCTGAATATTTTGGTTATCTGAAATAATACTCTCTGCGTCTGTGACATCACTATCATTACTCGTAGGTCTTGGTATCCATTCATCACTTATTTCTAAAGCTTCGTTAATAACATTTGCTCCGTCATCGAAAGTGGAAAAGTTTTCAGGTTCTTGGGTATTGTTCAATATTGACATACTATGGTTAGAATTCTCACATTCAATTGAAACTAAACTTGTCTCCTTTTCTGTTGTGGTATCATGTAACATCATTTGAGAATTGCTTGAAGTTTGTATGGATTTTGTAAGTACAATGTTGTGTACATTTTCGTGTTGCACTTCTGTACCTAAATTGTCTTCTGCTGTGAAAGTTTGGAAGAAGTCTGCTAATCCAGTATCTTCTTTTCGTGTAATATCAGAAGTCGATGGATCTTCACAAGATTGATGCAATTAAGTTTTTTGAACCTCTGTAATAATATTTGGTTCGATGTTTTCAAGCACACCTTTTCTTATTCCAACGTTAGTTTGATTTTGTGTCGATTCCTCTTTAGAACTCTCTTCAATAGATTCAATAAAATTCAGAAGCTCCGCATCAGTCACCTTGATAATTGTTGAACCTAGATTAATATTTTCAGCGTATTGTACATTCACTAATGCATTTTCATTGTTAATTGTTTTAGGTATAGCGTTTTGAGTTGATACTAGATGTTGCTCCTTATTTTGATTGCTCTCCGTAATTATATTAAATGTTTCAGCTGGATTATTCTGTTTTTTTGAGTTTTCTATTTCTATACCCTGTTGCCCAAGTTGTACCATACGAAGTATCCGCGAATGCTGTAAAGAAACATAGTAGGTTAATGTTTCAATGTATTAGCTATGTTTCAGAAGTGTACCATTCCAATATATTTATGTAGGTACTCGCTTGTTCACACACGTAGTTTTCACAGCTAAAAAACGGGTGTGAACAAGAAGCCTTATTCACTATGTTGCACCTTAAAAGACAATGTCGAGTAGCAAAAACATAATAAACAATTGATATAATTATTCATCAATGTTTAACCAGCTTTATTAACAAAATTGTAGCAGCGTCAAAAACGAATGAACAAAAAGTCAACTATTTATTAAACAAATATCAACTTTACACCTGTGTAAATAAAGTTGATTTTGGTTCAGCCGCTCGACGCTGTCTGTAACACTTACGTGCGGCTTAAGTTTGGCGCCAACACTTTCTTAAGAATTGATACCACGTAACTAAACAGCAACTCATTAAATAGTTTTTTTTTGGGTATTCAATTGAATACGAGAGTAAAACCAATCGAAATAATACGTTAATTTAACTAATACACAAAAACATTAACTCATAGAAAGCTTATACATCTTAATTTTCATTGAATTTTATTAAAAACAGGACTTACTTGCAAAATACGCCGATTCCTTGCCGACATTTTGAGTATTCTATGTGGATACGAGCTGTCACTAAGTGTATCAACCAAACACGCAGATACGAGGAGTCACAATCTTAATTTACGAGTTCTCACCTTGACAAGTAATTCCGATAATTTTTGCTAGATGTCACTACTTAAATTTACAAGGTCCCACTTTACAAAGTGCTTCCAAGTCTTGTTACGAGATGTCACTAATAGCCAATTCTTAAGTGAAGTAAAGGTCCTGTACATACAAGGTATCACCAGAAAGATGAAAAATTGCGTGATGGACAATTTTGCATCAAAATGTAAAATTGACCAATAATTGAGTTACGAGGTATCACATCTAGAGCGACGACTGGTCATGTGCTCTCTAATATTTGCCGAAAATCTTTCTCCAGTTCCAAATAGGTCTGAAACAGATATTAGTGATTGCTGCACAAAAATAACATTTTTTAATGTCACTAATCCTTACCTAACCATTTTTAACCTAACATATTTAAACCAAACCTTGTCCAACCTAACATTTTTCAACCTTTAATAAAAAAACATGTTAATATTTATATACCATAAATCAAAACTTACATTAACTCATCCGAATAAGGATTAATTCTTCTGTCAGATGACCCAGTAGGCCTGGGCATCGCAGGAGCAATGTCCACATCAAACGGGATGTCAACTGCTGAGCGTATCTATTTGTCTCCGAGGCAATGTACTCCATAAATTGCCGATAGCATTTGCTAACGAAAATCTCATATGGGACGACACATGGAGCTGTCGGACCTACATCGTTGTGCGAAAACATTTCCCGTCTCGATTCAGGTGGAATCGGAACATTCGAAAACGGTTTCCAATCAATACATAAAGACCCCGGATCCGTCGCGGTTGGGGGAACATATGGGATGCTGGTAGTGTTGGCGTCCACGGCGTCGGCTGCAGGCTGGTCGTCGGTGGCAGGCTGGAGTCGTCGGCTGCAGGCTGGTCGTCGGTGGCAGGCTGGAGTCCTCGGCTGCAGGCTGGTCGTCGGTGGCAGGCTGGAGTCGTCGGCTGCAGGCTGGTCGTCGGCATCATCAATGTCCAAGAGCGTCTCCCTTAAGCCCCTCTGCGCCCTTGGAATGAGGTGACTCCGATGGACTAGGGATCCCCAAACTATTTTGGACAAGTGACCCCTTTTCCCAAATGAACTGTTACCTCAGACCCCCATGGCCAAATTACCTACTTTTAAGATCAACCCCCTTATTCATAATGGTCCGCTAACACAGCTGCCACAGCGTGTTATTTTTCATTCTGACTTAGGTCAATAGAAGAAGACAGAGTGAGAATTAGCAATGCTATAAGTTAGCAGACCATTATGAATAAGGGGGCCTATCTTTCGTTTTTTCCTATTGATAATAAATACCTAGGTACTGAGGTACCAATTGGGAAACTTTGCACGTGGTTAAGTGACTAAAGTTGACTTCATTTTCTCATCAAAATTAACAATATAAAAAGACATACAAAATATCATCGAGGTATTCCTCGTAGCGCTCCCGTTTTGAAACGCTCCCATCTAAGCGCTCCCGTTTTGTTCCTCCAAGCGCTCCCAAAAGGAGCGCTTCGAGGAACTATTAAAAATAGTAAAATTTATTTCCTCGAAGCGCTCCCACGTTTAAAAATAGGGGAAAGCATGAAGTAA
The DNA here is from genome assembly GCA_963853795.1 of Xestia rhomboidea. NCBI lineage: Eukaryota > Metazoa > Arthropoda > Insecta > Lepidoptera > Noctuidae > Xestia > Xestia rhomboidea. The sequence continues at coordinate 1,590,763 of OY970770.1, forward strand.
ACGTAATGAATTATATCGATAATTTTTAAAATCTCATGTGTGCATCATCGACATCGAAGTTGCTTAACCAAATTACGAAATTGAGAGAATAATATTTTTTTGCTTTCGGCACTCTTATGTGTATACAAGGACCAATGTTATTATCAAAGAGGATGTTATAAATAAAACGCATAGATATACTTAATATAAATTATATACGTATAATAATCACATTGCAGTAGGACCTACATAATAATTACAAGAGTACTTTGTGTGTACCACTGGCGACTAGCTCTACGCCACGGTACTGTGACGTCATACGCATTAGCGAGTCTGCCAGCGCGACTGAATATTTTTCGAAACTTTAAATGCTTATAAAATAAAAACTACTGGGTATTTTTGAGAGAAACAAAAATTTGTTAACTTGTATCCATACAGGCTATATAATGACAAACTTTCAGGCGATTTGGCAAAGTAACATTCTCCATTACAAATAGGATATAAAAACATATTCCAAGTAACAATCACATTGAAACAACATTAATACTAAGAGTAGTATAAGTATGTCTATTATAAAAATCTTTAATTATTACTGACTCATTAATAAAAAATCACAGATGGTTCATTCATGTTTAACAATTACAAATAGGATATAAAATCATATTTTCAGTTACAATCACATTGAAACAATATTAATACTAAGAGTAGTTTAAGTATATTGTAAAAATCTTTAATATTAAAAATCACAGATAGTTTCATAAATCTTAATTATTACTGATTAATTAATCATTACTAACAGGTGCAAAAATACTTATTAAAATCTTAACATCTCTAGGCAATGTCCTATAGAGATAGCGCCAGACACGTATTGATGTAATATATTTTCAATTACATTGTTTCTTTCTTGGGCATGTTTTTGATTTTCGGAAATGTTCATTTTCAATTTTATTTCAGCAAAATTGTTACAATAGTTTTGTAAGTACCTTAGCAGTTTGGCTAAATTTACACCTTGCTTTTGATTGATTTTTTTATTAATGTCTGAATAATGTGATTCCACGAAATTATTTGTTTTATTCTTTTCACCGTAACATGTAAATTTGGTTTTCCAAAATCGGTGTTCTAACCATTGAATTTTGTGATATTTTTGTCCTGTGGAGACTGACTCATTATATAAAGCCATGCCTCATCTAAATCTCTGAGGCAGGTAAATGAGGTACTATTTTTGGATAGACCTAGGTCTCGAGATTTTCTTTTAAGCGCTTGTTTGTAGTGAAAAATACACCCACTTGCAACTGCATTTGGAAACTCTGCTAAAAAACCGCTGACTGCGGCACCTCAAATTCGCTTTAAAAAAAATCAACCTGCATATTTGGTACTGTTGTTTTCAACAACAGAAATAATAATTTATATGTTGACTTCTTTTTATCACATAATAGAGCATATGCTAGTGGCTTCACAACGCCATCGATTTCTCCATGGATGCTGTATAGCTGCTTAAATGGTTTTGGTACACTTTTGAAAGTCCCGTCGCAGTATAAATGACGACATCTTCCTAATTCCCCTCTACTCTTCTCGGTAGCACACAAAAGGATCCTCCTTTTACCGTCATCATAATCCGCAAGGGTGAAGTTGTGAAATGATTTTGGCACCTAAAACAAGAAATTTATGGTCATTGGCAGTGATCGGTTACTTACAAAAACGTTGACGAAAATAACGATTATGTTTAGATAAACAAAATTTATCTAAACATGATACCTCCATAATTATATAAAAAACACATGTAACTTCTAAAGATTTTTTTATTTTACCTACATACTGACCTCTATTTATCTAGATGTGTTGTTTTAGATATAAGAAAAATAGTCAGAACATAATCACAGTTCTCAATAACATAAACACAAAAAGTTATGTTAAGGCTGGCGTCCTTTAGGGACGGATCGGGGCGGGTCGCATTGGAACGGGCCGCGGTTCTGTGATGCTCTTGCGTCCATCTGTACGGGGCGCGGCGGACCGCCTAAGCGGATTTGATCTTACAGACGTGTTTTCGTGCTTGGACTGACATCGCGCTACCATGGACAGCTCCGACGAAGAGATGTTATGGTTTCAAATCCTTCTTGAGGAAGAGCAAAAAAATAAAAAACGACGACGAGTACACAAGGTGTGGGTGCATGATATATGCCAGAAAAGAAATGTATTTGGTGAATACCATCATTTGTTTAACGATTTGAAGAAAGATCCAGTCAAATTCTTCGAGTATTTTCGAATGTGTTTTGGAAAATTTGAAACATTGCTTAATATTTACAGAAAGTGAAGATTTACAGAAACAAACCACAAAATTTCGAAGGCCAATTGAACCAGAAGAACGACTTGCTATTTGTCTCAGGTAATTATGATTTTTGACATCTGATAATAATTTTATTATAATTAAGTATTGTTTACACAATGAGATCGTGCTTTACCACCAATCTAAGAATCTGTCCTATACCCCAATAGGGGCATGGGTAAACCACTATTGCTTGGCGGTAGTCTTTATAACTAGTATTATAAATACAAAAGTTTGGATGGATGGGTGTGTTACTCGATCACGCAAAAAGGCTGAACAGATTTGGATGAAATTTGGCACTCAGATAGTTTATTACCTGTATGAATACATAAACCACTTTATTTATGTGACAATAAAAAAAATTGAGTCATAATTAATCATATTTATTAGTAATTCCCAATAAAGTTAACATTAACATTCATCATCATCATCATCATTTCAGCCGAAAGACGTCCACTGCTGGACATAGGCCTCCCCCAAGTGTCGCCACATTGACCGGTCCCATGCGACTCGCATCCAGCGGACTCCCGCAACCTTCACCAGGTCATCGGTCCACCTAGTGGGAGGTCTTCCAACGCAACGTCTTCCGGTTCGCGGTCGCCACTCCAGAACTTTTCGGCCCCATCGGCCATCCGTTCTGCGAGCAATGTGACCTGCCCACTGCCATGTTTGGCAATTCTTCGGGCTACGTCGGTAACCTTGGTTCTCTTGCGGATGTCTTCATTTCTGATTCGATCGCGCAAGGAAACTCCAAGCATAGCCCTCTCCATTGCCCTTTGGGTGACTTTAAGCCTTCTGATGAGGCCCATTGTGAGCGACCACGTTTCGGTCCCGTATGTAATCACTGGCAACACACACTGGTCATAGACTGTCGTCTTGAGACACTGCGGTAAGTTGGACGAGAAGATACCGCGCAACTTCCCGAACGCTGCCCAGCCGAGTCGGATTCGACGATTGACCTCTTTCTCGAAGTTAGACCTACCTAACTGGACCGTTTGTCCCAGGTACACATAATCGTCTACAACTTCGAGTATAGAGTCTCCGATTTTGATAGGAGTGGGTGTGACATGGGCATTCAACATGACCTTGGTTTTGTCCATGTTCATTTTAAGACCCACTCTTCCGGAAGCTCTACTGAGGCCATCGAGCATCGTCCTGAGGTCCTCCATGGTCTCAGCCATGACCACTATATCGTCGGCAAACCGAAGGTGAGTGATGTACTCGCCATTGACGTTGATGCCTAGCCCTCTCCAGTCCAGAACCTTGAAGACATCCTCCAGTGCAGCGGTGAATAGTTTCAGAGATATGACGTCTCCCTGTCGCACACCTCGCTGCAGGAGGATAGGTTCCGAGGCCATCCATAAGGCCAAAAGGCCACCATATCAGTCCGACTTCAGGACCAATCCTGAAGTCGGACTGATATGGTGGCCTTTTTGTACAAACACTTCAACACCTCGATGTACCGATAGTCAATTTGGCACCGTTGGGAGAGACTGCAGTACAGCCCAGGTCTCGATCGAATCGAAGGCTTTCTCGTAGTCCACAAACGCTAAACAGAGGGGCAGGTTATACTCTTCGGTCTTCTGTATAACCTGCCGCAGCGTATGTATGTGGTCCACGGTGCTAAAGCCTTTTCAGAAACCGGCTTGTTCGGTAGGCTGGAAATCGTCAAACCTGCGCGCGAGACGATTCGTGATGACTCTTGAAAACAACTTGTAGACATGGCTTAGAAGTGAGATGGGCCTATAATTCTTCAACCGGGCATTGTCGCCCTTCTTGAAGAAGAGTACCACCACACCCCCGCACCATGCCTGTCGCGTATTTCCCTCAAGTATGACGGAATTAAACAGCTTCTGAAGGGCCTTAAGAACCGGATTTCCACCCGCCTTCAGGAGTTCGGCTGTAATTCCGTCATCACCCGGTGCCTTGTTGTTTTTGAGTTGCTTCAGAGCCATCCTAATCTCGTACAGGCTGACGTCCGGGATGTCTTCGGTATAGTGTCGGGTCAGTCTAGCTCTTGGGTCGTTTGCTAGATCTACGACGGGTTTATTGGTTGACGTGTACAACTGTCCATAGAAGCTCTCGATCTCCCTCAGAAGCTCCGGTTTAGCGGACAAGATCCTACCATCGTCGGTCTTCAGTTTCGTGAGCTGGCTCTGCCCAATAGCCAGATCTCTTGCAAATACCGGAGCCTTTATTCCGCTCAATCGCGTCTTTAATACGCTCGGTATTAAAGCGGCGGAGGTCGCTCTTCAAGGATTTAGAGATCCGTCTAAGCTGCCGGTATTTACACGCCTCGTCTGAAGACTGCAGGATCATCTCACGCCGCTCCTTCATGAGCTTGAGAGTGTGATCGGAGTCTCTTGTTCTGATCTGTACGACGTGCCTTGAAGAACTTAGACCCGGTCGCATGGACAGCTTCCACGAACCCATCGTTATATTCGTCCACTGAGCTTCCTAGGCACTCGAAACGGTTCTGGAGTTCAAGCTGGAAGCTCTCGGGGTTTTGGATTTGGATCTGTGCTGGACGGAGCGTAGACTTCATCAGTCGATACCTTTCAAGCTTGATATTGATGTTCAATGTGCCTCTTACCATGCGGTGATCGCTCCCGGTTTTCACCGAATTGATCACAGAGACATCATTGAACATTTGCTTCTTGCGTAGACATAATGAGTCAATCTCATTTCTCGTTGCACCATCGGGGCTCTGCCAGGTCCACTTTCTGTGCTCAGGCTTTTTGAAGAAGGAGTTCATCATATAGAGGCCCTCCTTCTCCATAAAACTAGCCAGTTGGTGACCCCGGAGATTCCGACGTCCAACTCCAAATTGCCCTACCTGCAGCTCATCCCCGTCTCGTTTGCCCAGTTTCGCGTTGAAGTCCCCCATGACAACGGTAAAGTGAGTTTTGGAACCATGCATGGCTTTAGTAATATCCTCATACATGGTCTCCACTTCGTCGTCGGGGTGTGCCGAGGTCGGGGCGTAAGCCTGTATGACCTTCAGCGAATATCTTGAAGATATTCTGAGTATAAGGTACGCCACCCTGGTCGACACACTCTCGATCTTCACCACGTTGTTCACGAGGGACTTGTGGACGATAAACCCGACACCACCCTGGGACTGCCGGTCACCCTCTCGGAAATAGAGCAGGTTGCCGGATTTCAGGATTATCGTGTCCTCCCCCTCTCTTCGGACTTCTGATAATACACAATACTACTTCACAATACTCCATCGCAGCCTACTCAATTCCTCTTCGAGTTCCGTTATCTTCTCGTCGGTCCGGAGTGTGCGTGTGTTATATGTTGCCAGGTCCAGTCGCTGGTATTGGCAGCCGGATCCCTTCCGGAGATCTTCGCACCCCTTGCCACGCCGTAGCCTCGACCGCTGCCGTAGTCGAGGGTAGACGGGCTGCCGGGCACTAGGGGCCATTTCTTTGATGCGCTTTTCATGTGGGGGGGTTTTGCCATAATCGCCACGCTTGGCAGGCGGGTTGGCGATCGCAGTACGGTTGTTACAAAAGTACAGAGAACGCTGCTGCCCATTCTCTAGTAAGTCCCTTAGTCGCCTCTTACGACACCCACGGGAAGATATGGGATGGTGCTATTCTTTACGTCCGACACCATACAGAAATTTAATTTAACATTAACATTACACAGTAACAATTATTTATTTTTTGGAAAATGCAGAAATTGTTCCATGATTTCAGAACCTTGTACATCCTGTTCTTGTACTTCATAAACTGGTCCTTCATATACTTGTTGTGACGAGTTAGATAGCATCGATGCCGTAGTAGGTGATGCTTGTCCAGAGGTCCGTAAAGGTTGAATAGACGAGAATTGATTATTTTGACTTAAAATCACGGCTGCAACTGGCTGTTGATTTATGGTTTGCATATTTTGGGACTCTCTACTCGCATGCGATATATTATTTGTATCACCTTGTCTGCAAAACAAATCAGCCTCAGCATCGTTCACAATTTTAAACACCGCACCCTTAACCCGTATCTGAACATCTTTCGGGAATGTTGTGACTGTTTTCCCCAAGTTTGTGAAAAAATCTACCATAGTATCATGGCCTTGGTTAAGCGATTGATACTTTTTTTCTAAGTATGATTGGAACAGAGTTTGTGTCGGTGGAGGCGACTGAGAGATTCTGTCTGTATTCTTCTTTTTGGTGATCCTACTCGAATCTGTTTCACTGACTTGGGATCTACTTATAGCTGGTGGTGACATGACTGATGATGAGTTTGATGATAGTGGTGACATGGCTTGTGAATCTGTTGCTGACCGTGGTGACAGGACTTGTTCATCGTCACTCAAAGATGGCAAATTTGTTAAATTTCGTTGTGTGTCATTACATATAAAGGGAGAGAGAAAGCTCAGTTCTTTTTCAAATCGAATTGGTTTTATGTTAGTGGCTGCCTGGCCACTCTTCGTTAGACGTAGTTTTTTGGCGCGTCGATAATTATCGCGAATTCTCTTCCATCTCTCTTTACAATTTGCCGCTGCAACAAAATAAAAAGAATATCAGTCAACAAACATAGAAATGACTTCAATGAACTCTACGCTTATGGCAATGGATGAAGTGAGGTGCTCCAACTTCATTATTGGCGGAGAAATCGCGTAACATTCACACAAGAAAAAAATAGAATTGAATTGAGAACCTCCTCTTTTTATGGAAGTCGGTTAATAAAATGTGCTTTTGTTTTAGGTTTTTGGCCACGGGGAATTCATTCAGGTCGCTGGCTTTTAATTATCGACTCGGAGAAAAAACAGTAAGATATATCGTTTATGAGACCTGCACGGCGATATGGAACAATATGAAAGTATCTACACCTTCCGAAGAGGATTGGAAACAGATAGCAAGAAAATATTGGGAAAAATGGAATTTTCCTAATTGTATTGGAGCGCTGGATGGCAAACATGTTGTTATCGAATGCCCCGCAAATAGTGGCTCGAAGTATTTTTGTTATAAAAAAACATTTTCAATTGTTTTGTTGGCCTTAGTGGATGCTGACTACAGATTTACACTACTCGATATAGGTGGCCTTGGAAAGAATTCTGATGGCTGTTTATTTGACAATTCTGTCGTGGGAAAATCATTGGCACAAAACAAATTAAATATACCTGATGACAAGGCACTGCCGGGTACCGAGGAAATTATGCCTCATGTTATAGTGGGAGACGCAGCCTTTCCGCTACAGAAACATTTAATGAGACCGTATCCTGGAAATCAATTAACGGACGAAAAAAAAAAAATTTCAATTACCGACTAAGTAGGGCCCGCCGAACCAGCGAAAATGCTTTTGGTATATTAGCTAGAAGGTTTAGAATTTATGAAAGGCGGTTATCTATGACTCCTGAACATGTCAACATTGTTGTAGCGGCAACATGCTGTTTACATAACTTTTTGACAAATAGCCCATCGTATTGGTCACAAGATGATCTAAGAGAAACTGTGAACGAGGGACTAGTAAATTTACCAATTATTGGAGGTAATTCATCTCAAGTCGCTCTCGCAATTCGCAACAAATTCAAAAGTTATTTCGTATCTCGTGCAGGCTCATGTCCATGGCAAATCACAGTTGTGAACAGAGGATATCGCCACATAGACCGAGACCCAGATATGCAAGCGCAAGAAGAATAAATATAATTATAAATTAATAATAAGTTACTTATTATTGCGTAAAGTTTGATATACTTATAATATTTTAAAAATGTTTGAATAAAAACATAAACCAACTTCAATGAAGTCTTCGCTTGGAGGTGCTTTGAGGTGCTCCGACTCCAGTGAAGGCTGTTTATGTTTTTTTATTTAAACATTTTTATTTCACCATTTTTTCATTTATTTATTTATTTATTTTTTTCATGTGAAAGACTAATTTAAGTACACTTAACTCTCTGTATGATAATTAATAAACCGATTTTGATGAAACTTACAGTTTTCACTCAGTTGAATAATACCTAGTTTAACAAAAAAAAGAATTACTTAAATCGGACTAGTAAGTATCGGAGTTATGTGAGAACAAATATTGCACCTGTCTAATAATAATACACAATAACATTCCCTATCTCAAAAACTTTTGAACCGATTTTGATGAAGTTTGCACCATTCCCTAAGTTGAACAATACCTAGTACAACAAAAAAAGAATTATTTAAATCGGACTACACTTTTGGAGACGTGGACAAACATACAAACATACATACACTTTTGAAATTTGGCACAGGTCTATAATAGAAGCTGATATAGACTAACATATCCAAAAACTGGGCATTTCTGGAAATATTACATACATACGGGTCGAAAACCTATAATTTAAATGAATAGGTACTTACGTATTTCATTCAAAATCTGTGCTATTTCTTGCCATATATTCATGCGCCGCTGCTCATCGTGATATCTAGGGTCTCCTAGATCATACAGTTCTCTATACTTTTGCACTAAAGAAATAAGCAATTCTTCGTTCATTTTCGTTTATTTTTATTAGCACGGCACGTGCGCTCACATCCGCCTGCCTGCGTCGACTAGACGGATCGGGGCGGGTCGCAGCGCACCGCCGACAGAAATACGCCTGCGAAGCGATCCGCCAATGCGTTGCCGCCCGCCGCGCTCCGATCCGGCGCTAATAAACGATATTTCATACAAAACATAGCCAGGCGTATTTTTGCGTTGCGATGCGGCCCGACCCGATCCGCCTAGTGGACGCTAGCCTTTACATAGGCGCCGCGCGCCGCGCTGTAAATTCAAATGAACTTACACCTAATTGTAGTGATTTAGAGATCATTTCTCTTTAAGTGCGAGCGCCCGGACGGCTATGTCAAAGGACGCAACCGACAAGCGCCGAAAGCGTAATAAAAGTAAAAAAAATATTATTGTTGATGTTTATTTTTTTTTTGCTTGCGCATACATATTTGTCGTAAGTAACAAGTATTTAAATCTGTGCAATGGCGTTAAGTTCAATGAAATATCCAAAAATTCAGCGCTCGACAGGCGCCCCCGGGTGCACCGCACCCCTTTGCATCCCCTGGTAAAGACGGCCCTGGTTGCGCGGCTTCTACTTCAGTGCCTGGTTGTAAATAAACGGTTTGTTGATTCTCTAAATGGACTGACAGTTGTTTCGACGTTGGGCTCGCGCGCGGTCACATCGAATTCTAACGTCCTCCAAGCGACGTCGCTGGAGCCTATATAACGTTTTGTGACATACTGCTCTATTTCGTTATTCTCGTGTTCCTCCGGTACGACAGCTACGCGCGATTCGTCAGGACCCTTAGTAATATATTTAAACAAATACTTAACAACCGTGCGTTGCGAGGAGACTTCCAAGTTGATATGAGCATCGTATTTTAAAAGAAGACTTGCGCTATAGGGAACTACCCAAGTATCATTTACAATTACATCCTTACCGCGTTATTTTATAATTGCTTCGTTTTTACTGTCTCTACACCAGTTAATAAATCCTTTTTCATCAGAAAAAGTGATGGCTGTCTCAAGTTTTGGAAAACATTTTGTACATTTACTTTTCTCACTATCCCAACAAGGTAAATTAGTTCTATGCGAGGAACCGCAAAGACCGTGAATCATGTGATTCAAAACAGCTTTTGGTAATCTTCCCTCTGCCTCTGATGCATCAGGAATGTCTGCTCTAACAAATTTATCAATATCTATATTTTGGACAGGCCCGCCACCTTAAACCCTAAAGCAAATGCGGGCGTGTGGTAAACCTCGCTTTTGAAATTCTATTACGTGCATCATATAAATACATTTACCAAACCAATTACCACTTCGGATATCTCTTAATAATTCTGCTAGCTTTAAATTAAAATTTTATTTTTGATTTTATTCTAGCACACACAGAAGGATTTACATGGCTGCTTTGAGCGAATTGTAGAATTTCAGGCCATTTGGGATTACAGGTAAACGTCAAGAAAAATGATAAGTTCCCTAATCTGCTTACGATTGCAATAGCATCACTATATTTTCCTTTCATGTATCGCGGCCCCACCGTAAAAGAGCTGGGCAAATAAACGCGACCTGGTACGAATCCCTCTCCCTGAATCGTTTCATCCTGACGAATTTGACGCGCGACTTCGATGCTCATTTCAACTTCTTGAAGTGGAGCGGACCTCAGTGCACTATTCGAGTTATGTTTTTGTAAATTTGTTAAAAAACGTAGGCGTTCTTCTATAATTCGGCAATGCATGTCAACTAACCATTCTTCCGATAGCCTACCTGTATCGGAAAATCGCTGCTCCGACAATAACAAGCAGCGAAGTTAATTTATTTCCGTAAATATCTACTTTGTTCGGGTACCAACCCGTATTACCCTCAGGATAAAGTATTGGATACTGAAAACTTTCATATAACGGATGCATTATATCTACAGTGTGGTTTCCTATCACTGATTTTCCAAACTGGTATGCAATGAGGTATAAAATTTTCGCGTTCTGTACTAATAATGGCCGCGACTTCTGTAAATCTCCTAAAATGTTACCGTGGGTTGAGCGAGATGTTTGCTGTTTACTTAATCGTTTAAAACATTCGATAAACGGATTGACGTTATGTAAAAAGTTAATAATGCAACTAATTACCTGCCTATCAAGGTTCATATTTGCGGCTATTAGTTCGCGTTCGTTTGTATCGTTAATGTATAGTCCTAAATTATTTACGCTACCAGTGTAAGCTAAATCAAAAACTCTATGATAGACTCGACCTTGAATTTTAAGAAAATATATTCCCGTTGGTTGATGGTACCCGTAAGAAACGCCCAAGGCACTGAAGGCAAATAAATTATTGTACGCTCGCGGCCTACTCAGAAACGACGGGTGAGAGTAAAACTCCTCGGTTAACGGCATGAAATGTTGTATGTTGTAGGCGCCCGATCCACAACACCATTGTTTGCTAGATTTTTCTTCTTCAAACAGACGCGCATTACAAGTTGGACACCTAAAAGTGTCTGAAGAAGGCAAGGACGTTTTTTTTAAAGAAAATAATTTTATTACGTTTTTTTCAGCGTCCCTCTTCTGAGCTATTAGGTTTTTAGATTGACGTAGCGGTATGTCAATACGACGGCTGTTTTTATTATATTTGTCAGTGGCTATTTGATTTATTTTAGGGTTGTGCTTGGTATAACGGTTTACAGCATCGCGATTAATTTCTGGATTTTCTGTTGTATATTTTTTTACGGCATCGCGATGAATTTCTGGATTTTCTGTTGAATATTTTTTTACGGCATCGCGATGAATTTCTGGTGTTTTCTTGGTATATTTTTTAACGGCATCGCGATTTATTTGTGGTTTTTTTTTGTTATATTTTTTTACCGCATCCAAATGGGCGTTAAGTTTACTTTATTACATTTCCTGCCACGTTTTTGCTTTTTGGGTCGACCTCTCTTTGTTGACGCCACATGGGTGTCAACACTGTCCACGATCAGTTCCGAAAACATGTTTTGTAGAACGACAACTGGTTTTTCGATTAGGTACGTCTGTTACCACAGTCACTAGTATTTGATTAAACTCGGTTATTTTTGTTTTTCGCGACTTTACTTTTAGTGGTGTCTGCTATAAGAAACGTTTCTACTACCGGTTCAGGGGTTTTTTGAAATCCAAGCAATATAGATTGTTATGATCCTGTTAATTGACTATCTGTTGATGGGCATGCGAAGTCGATTATGGTCTCGACTAAATTTTCCGTTGTATGATGACTGATAACGCGTAGTCTGTGTATTGAATACTCATCAACACCTATATTTCACATAACAGCAATCTGGCTAATTCGCGAATCGTATAACATTTAAATGAATGAATGTACAAATTTTAAAATTTTATAACGTATAAACGTGATACTCCGCATGTAGAATTTAATTTGTTACCTTCATCTACTGCATGACTGTTAAATAAATAGTATGCACCATCGAATCTCCAAAATGAAACTGTATAGTCTTGCCCGGTAAATATCATGCTATCCGTCTCATCGTTGTGGTTTGCGTCGAAAACATTGGATTCAATTATGTTGGCAAGTGTTAGAATGCCGTATTCATTTTGGGAAATATGAGGATAACACTGATGAATTTTTTTCATAGCTAGACTGCTAGCACGTAGGTATAGATATAGTATGTACCTACTTATGTATTGCTATTTTTATTCTGTATTAAAGCTACGTGCTATGTTGTAGATCCTGTCACTGTCTCCACAGCTGGTGTTTGTAGGTAATTATGTAGGAATGTTTTGTGGATAGGTATTTATTTATCAGATAGTAAGGACCTACATATTAGTACATAATATAGAGTACCTAAGAGGATTGACTAATTACATCACAAACAAAGCCAAAGGGACCAAACTGACAGCCCCCAGATAAAGAGCTCTAATAATTTACACACTGATAATCATAGGGTATCATAATAATTGAGACGATTTGTAAGTTACGGAAAGAATCTTAGAGAATAATGGGTCAGTGTCGTCTTAGGGGCACTATGAAAAAAATACTTAGAAAAATTTCGCGACAAATTTCGAGGTAGGGTGATTAGGCCGGTTCACGACCACTTAGTGGACTTTTAATCTTTAAAGTGACATTGTTATTAAAATAAGTATTAATATTTTGATAATGGATTTTTATGTGAAAGACAAATGTTTAAAATACACGATCTGATGTATTTTTTTTTTTTATTAATGTATTATTTTATAATTTAAAGATTTATCGAAAAGTGCGATTTTGTCAGTTCTCGGACACCTACAGTCAGTTTACGCACGCTTTTTTCGTTAGTTCTCGACCGTTAGAAAGCCACCGTAAAAACGACTCGAGCATTATCAAATTACGGTCAAAAATAAAATCATTAATAAATTTCTGAATAATCACGTTTATTTAATATTAGAGAGTACAATACTGGCAGGTATAATCTAATTGAGCTGCTTCTAAGTAAGACAATTTTTTTTAAATTGTACATCTTAGATGAAACCATCGAACACATTCGTCGCAACCAATGTTCTTTTCAGAGTCATCTTCGACATCGCTGATCAAATCATTGGAACATTCGCTGCATTTTAAAACTGACTTTTTTGTGGTTTTCCGTAGTGTCTTCTTCGTTTTTGATCTCTTGTTATCTCGCTCTTTAGCTTTTCTTTCTTTTACCTCTGCTTTTAATTCTTGTTTGCGTTTCTTTTCTTTACTTTTATTTTCTTTATCCTCATCTTTTTTATTATATAAATCTCTCCATACACTTGTCGATATTGCACTTGGCAATTTAGGACCATTTCTTATTTTGTCTCTTAGCGCTGGTGGCTCAGGAAATTTTAGGTGCTTTTCGAATGCGTCATCAAAGGAAAAAGTTCGATTTACAGCTGTAGCCTGACCTGTCTCTTGTATTATTATATTTTCAGGATCTTTCTGTGTCAGAGGATGTCCGTGTCTTTGTTGTCATGCTGTTGGTACATCAAAGATAGACGCCTCGAGATCTTCAAATTCTATGATTTCATCCATTATAATATGGTTTTCTTTGAACTGGTTAGCATCCAAATGCTCTGTTAATACATTAATAGTTGACGCCTGAATGTCTTTAACTGGTAAAATGTCCACTATCTTTTCATTTTCAGCATTATGGATATCAGCTGATACCGTGATACACACACAGAGTGGTCAGATAATGAGCTATTTTGATCCTGAGATATCTCAAACCCATTAAACGGCATAAGCGATATATTGTTCAGCGAAATATACGATCCAGTCTCAGGAAAACTTATATTTTCAATATTGCTGTCAGTGGTATATATATTTGCGTCGGTTCTTACCTCAGCGGTTAATATGTTTAATTGTTGGCTAAGAGATGCAGGGGTTTGCATAAGCGATATATTGTTCAGCGAAATATACGATCCAGTCTCAGGAAAACTTATATTTTCAATATTGCTGTCAGTGGTATATATATTTGCGTCGGTTCTTACCTCAGCGGTTAATATGTTTAATTGTTGGCTAAGAGATGCAGGGGTTTGTGGCATAGCGAATTCAGGCTCAATGAAACTTAAATAGTCTGGAGTAATTGCAGTGTTAGCTTCAACTAGAACTTCTTCAGCAAGTATACTAATGCTTTGGTTGGAAGCTGCAGAAGTTCTTGGTGTCTTAGATTTAGAACGGTGATTTGCAAGGAACTTTGCCTTAGCCTTATCTATTTCCGCCAAAATTACTTTGGTGTCAATGTTGTGCTTACGAATGTCGTCCTGAATTAACGAAATAATTTTGGAGGCTGCATCATAATCTTTGGCAGATACTGAATTTTTAGTATTGGAGTTCGAGGTTCTTACCTTGCGTTGTGTATCTTTTACACATTTTGTATAGTCCACAGCATCTTCATTTAATGGATACAATCCACATTTTCGGAACCCATTTTTTATAGCTTCTTCCAAGTTGATAGTTGATAAAGTCTAATGTAGAATTTTTTAGAAGTTAATTTTTGTGACGGTTTGGTTAATATTTTCTTCACGCGCTTGCCAGATCCGAATTGTGTTTATCCACTCTTGTTTAAGCGGCTTAAAAACGCTCACGTCAGCCGGCTGAAGCATATGAGTTGTATTGGCTGGTAAGGTATATAAAATGACTCCATTCGCTACACAAAATTGACTCAACGATAAAGTCATATGTAACTTGTGTCCATCGACAAAAAGAAGTACGGGTTTCTTGATCCCGTTTTCAGTCAGCCATGTATTATAACTATTGCAGATGTACTCATAGAATACATCACTTTTCATCCAACCACTTTCTGATCGTCCAAGTACCCATGATGTAGGCATGTTATCAATGAGGGCTTTGGGTGGTCTTACGTATGGAAATACTACTAAAGGTGGACATATTTTCCCACTCGCTGTGAATACCACCAATACCGTGACATTATCTTTTTCGTTACTCTTTTTTATTATGTAGAGGTTTTTGTACCCTCTGGGTCCTAAAATCTTACCACTTTTTGGGCACAGAGAAAAACCTGTCTGATCCCCGATGAAAATTCTATCTGGATTTTCAAATATATCCAGTGCGTCTATGGATTGTATATACTCCCTGAGATCTTTAAACCATAGTCGTACTCGGGTCTCGGTTACAGCTGCCCTTGCATTATTGATTCCCTCTGCCTCCCTTACACTTATTTCAGGGTGACGTCTTAAAAATGACTGGTACCATGTGTCCCCTGGTGTTCCATCCTTAAATGGGATTTTCATTCCAGTGTCACGAATAATTTTCGACACGCTTTCAAAAAGTTCTTTTTTATTTATAGGAAATCCACATTTTGCCATATCTAATACCCATTTTTTTAACTTTTCTTCACCCTCACGTCCTAAAACAGGGTCAGGACCTACTTTAGGCATCTTGTTTACAGCAACTTTACCCGAAAGCCAATCATGCACAGTTGTTTTAGGTACGCCATAAATCCAACATGCTTCCCTTATACCCATTGTTTTGTTTTTTATTTCTTCTAGGGCTTTAATTATATGTTCTTGCCTATATTCAAATAGACGCCTGCTAGTCTTCTTTTTTGATGTCCCGACCTGCAATAATGAATTCTAATCAACGAAATATAAAAGATCAAATTACTCGCCATAAAATCTCTAGAACAATACAAGCTTAAATTTTTGCATAGTGACTTTTGAGTCGTAGGCACGCTAGAATCCGATCAAAAATTAAAAAAAAATAAAGGAACCACTAGCGGCACTCGCGGTCATTAACCACTCTACGACCGGCAAAAACGGATAGATTTTGTTCAGAGTAAAATCAATGGTCGACAACGCATCAGTTGTCGACCATCATGATTTGATAATTTTTAAGTGCTTACAATTTCGCTTATTTAATATAATTAGCCGGTCGCAGTCTGACGAGCAAATTGGCCGTGCCGTTATGAATAGAAAACAATGAAGTATTTTACTTCATATCACGCAGTAAGTGCACAATCTTCGAAAAAAGTCTAGATTAATACAGCTAATTCCCGACCAGGTGGTCGTGAGCTAAGGGAAGCGTTAGTTTAGTCCGTTAGTTAACCGACCACCCATTATTTTAATTAAACACTCGTAATTTCCAATTGATTATTAGTTTAGAAGTAAATACAAACATATTTTGACACACAAAGCATAATATATATGATCAAAACTGAATAATAACCTGTTTTACTCACGTTTGAAAATGTTCCCGTTCACTAATTTTCGCTATACTTTGGTGACACGTGTACTGCAGCATAAGTGTAGCACTTCACTGAGCGGCATCAAACTATATGTCGACAAACGATGACGCGGGAGAAGGAGACAGAATGATCGTGCGTTTACAAATGATATGAACGTTTGCGGCGCTTCGGTTTGACTATTTTTAAATGATTTACGCTAAGTGTTCGAGAGCCAGCGGTGGTCGGCGAACTGGCGTGATCACCCTAGTTGGTCACAGTTCTAACTTAACCTATGGATCCCTTCAACATCGTTTTTACGACTAACGGTTAGTCGGAGACAAAAACACCAAGACACTTTTAGCCTTATATTTAGGTGTTTTATCGACAGAATCGAGAAAATAAACGATTTGCGAAAATAACACAAGTCCTCGCGCCGTAGCGCCCAAGGCTACACTCAAATATATGATTATTTTAAATCTTTTTGGCTACACTCCAACTGAATAATGCTATTGAGGTGGGTTAGTAAGGAGCTCATAGTAAGAGCCCTGGTTGCTCATGGAGAAATTGTTGTAATGCTGTTATTCAAACTTCCGTAGTAGGTACCTAAGTACACCAATGATGTTGTAATTTGTAATAGCATAGGTACTTACTTGATCAATGAAATATCATTTCTTGTTGAAAACACTTGCACGTTGCTAATGATTCATGTTTGTTGTCATTATCTTTTGTTTTCTTCCATCTCTTAACAGGACCATTTTCTCTTCTTAATTTAGCTGTAGGAGGGTGTCTTACAACCAGAACTCAACAAGAAAACCCAAACTGCGTTTTTAAAGTTTTTACCAAACATAACTGGTACACGAATAATTCACAGATTACTATATTTGATTGAACGTCAACCATACGTCAAATGAAACAAAATCAATCATGAATCAATCAAATCTGTGTATCACCCGTCCCTAGTGTCACATGGCTTTTTTCTTTTTTAAATGTGACGTCACTGTTTGTTTTGATTCCATTTGATGTGCTGTACATTATCAAGCCGGACACTCTTGGTACAGGCCGAGAATGCGCGACATTATAATGTACGTCATTGGAATTCAAAACACAAAATTCCTAGTCACCTGATTGGCCAACCAATCGGCCAATCACGTGATGTCGCCATTTATCATGCCGTGCATTGTTGGGTCGGACAAGCAAGGTACAGCCCAGCAATTGGAGACATTGTGATGGTTCCTTTTCCAGTGGCGTACACTCCCGTGTTGTGCAATTCAGTGTCGTGCATTGCTGGTATGTGCATTACAATGACGTGCATTATAGGGACTTTTTTATAATGCATAAACCACAAATTGTATTACAAAAACATTATCTATCTTTGTGCGGTCGAGTCGATCTGATACGGGCTGTCACACATAGCGAGTAATCGCCGTGATTGCAATAATAAAACTGTGTGTGACCGCGGCTTAAGTCATGAATTGGCCAATTCGTAAAATGGGTTAGTCCCGCTATGGTATGGTCCCGGTATGGCACCCTCTTAAAATACCTATCAAAAAGTCCCGCTATGGTACCCATCTTTTAGATCTACGTTAGACAATAGAAGGTACAACTGAAAAGAAAAGTGTATCTATAAATAAATACTTTTAGGAGTGTATCAATAAAACGTCTGTTTGCGATATTAAATCAGTCTTTTATTAATTCAAAATATTTATAAAAAAATATCAAACAGTAAAACGAAATATTAATTGCAATGTAATTTTTAAAATAATCAACAATATTAATTACCAATAATCAACAATAAAAAAAATATAAAAAATCCACATCTCAGAAAAGTATTACTGTAAATATTATAAACTACAAATAAAAACAACATCCAGACATAAATATTAGTTACAAATAATCAACATTGAGAAAAGGCAGTAATTGTAAATTTATATAAACTACAAAAATAATCAACAACCAACTAGACAAATATATTAATTACAAATAATCAACATGGAGAAAAAGGCGCAAATTGTAAACATAAACTACAAAAAATAATCAACATCGAGAAAAAGTATTAAACATTTTAATAGGCTAAAAACAAAATTAAAATAAACTATTTTTTTAAATGTTCTGATCGAAATATTGACTTTGATATGTTAATCAGAAAATCACCAATGGAGATAGCTTTATTTTCGTAACTTTTTGTTAGCTTTTGAATCTGGCGGTCGATTTCTATACTTGTTCTTTTTCTTGAATTTATAGGTGATCTTTTTAGTCGAAAGCTATAACAAAAATCATCAGTTATTTAAGTTAAGCTATATTTTTTTCAGTAACCGTCTGTAATAGAAGGCGACAACCAATAATATCTACCAAAATAAATAAAATCAAATCCATTTTCAAATTCTTCTATGTACTCGTATTATGTAAAAAAATATATATCTGCTTTTAAAAATATTATATCTGCTTAAAAATATTGTCTAAAAAATACAACTTACTTGGCTTGTTTTATATCAAAGTGACATGTGTCGTTGCCAATTGTTTGCAGAAACAATAATAAACTGGGATTTTTTCCAATAATTTTGTTGAATCTGCCATTCCATGATTCCGCCAAGTTAGTTGTTCTATGGCGTTCATTATGGCAACACCAAATGAGGTCTGGATATTCAAGCCACTGAGTGACAAAATAGTCATTGAATTTGGTCATAGCTTCATCGTCGAAACTGAAAAAAATACTTATTAAACGTTCGTACTTGTAAAGCAATGAAATTAACAGGTCCTTACTGATATTGTTGTTCTTTACTTTTTTGCCATATAATTAGAGTTAAGTACTCAAACATCATTTTGGAAAGTAACCAAGATATTATACCTATTTTCCATTATATGCAGCCAGCCGTCTTCAATATCTTGTTTTGGCAAAAACGCCAAGCCTATGCATTGCTTAACATGGTTCGAGGACTCTTCGTGTTCCATGAGATTTAAAGATTTCGCTTTTTTGATAACGTTCTTTTGAAAATGTACGTTACATCCATTTATTTTGATATCAGGAAAAATCTTCGCTGCTGCATTTATTACTCCTATTTCATAATCGAAGGTAAATTTCGATGGACGCCATTCAGGCAAAGTTTGTTTAATCAATTCGAAAACTTTTTCATAAGTTTTCCCTTCTTTGTTTTTTAACAGAATATAAAATAATGGTGCTACATTCGTGGATAACTCAGTGCTTCCCATGTCTCCATGAATGACATAAACTTGTTCGAATGGGTTTGGGCAGCCGTCGAAAGTGCCATCACCAAAGTAATGCGTTACACATTTTATATGTTCCTTTACTTCTGTCGAGGAAAATATAATTATTCGATTACAGTCTTCATTACAATAATCAGCCAATACATACTTATTAAATTCTTCTGGTATTATAATTTCTTCCACATTCTTAAATTGTGTTTTTGGTACGTTCAACGACTTATTTCGGTGTCTGTATAATACTGTTTTTAATTTTTTATAGTCAGGAACATTTCCTGTAAGGTGTAACCCTTTGTCTTTTAAGTTACCCATGTGTTTTTCGAAAATTTTCTGTACTGATCCGTAATTTGAATTTACTTCTTTTTTGCACTCACTTATAGCCATTTGAACTTCATTGTCTTCAAAATGTGGCACGCACTGATCACTGTGTTTATAATCTTTAATTATTGTATTATTGGTATTCTCAATAGTTATATATCCACTACATTTAATACTATTTCTCCTATTTACACAATGCCAAGTACTTGAATTTTTATTTTCTCTGCGTTTAATATATTTATGTCCGGCACGTAATAAAGTTTTTCCACCGCGTCGACTGTCAATAATTATTAAATTTACACCACGTGAACTACTTGACCCAGACATTGCAATAGATAAACTAACAAGCTATCCTAATTACTCATATCGCAAAAGTACAGCTGCAAATAGCAAACTAAACCCGGAATAATACTGTCTCTCTCTATTTTCATAAAAACAAAAGGGAAGAGCTAGATACGAATTCGAGGAAGGGCTCGTCTCTATTGTTTTACGAAAAAACCGGTTGGTCAGGTAACTACCTGAAGTGAAACGACAATTACCGAGCGTGATTTGTTTAAAAAATAGTATTAATAAATATTATCTTGCTTAACTATAATAGTTAAGAAAAGATATTTTTTATTAATACTATTTTTTTCTTAACGCATTGTATAACTTTTCTTTACAACAGTACCAAAAACTGAAGGGTACCATAGCGGGACTTTTTGATAGGTATTTTAAGAGGGTGCCATACCGGGACCATACCATAGCGGGACTAACCGCGTAAAATAGTCATCGAATCTATTATTAATTCTGTGACCGAATATGAAAAAGACTACCTAATTCGTAAATTCTTAAATGGGTTAAATCTATAAAAGGCTAATTCTTAAAATGGCCAATTGGTGAGGTTCGTATTCCCCTCAAAGAGCTATACCTACTTAGTAATTATAATGCCAACTCTAAAATAAACTAATATATTTTAAAAAATCGTGAATGAGGTTCGTATTCCCCTCAAAGAGCTATACCTACTTAGTAATTATAATGCCAACTCTAAAATAAACTAATATATTTTAAAAAATCGTGAATGGTAGGTACTAAGGCGGTGCCTTCCTCCTTTTACGGGCTTAGGACCGTCACATTTGCATGCTATTCTCTGGGGCGCAGAAACATTTCACATAAAAAAGTAATACGTACCTACATGGTATTTGTATAACATTTGCAGCGGAGTATGAAAATTTAAGGTTCAGTACTTGCATGGTACCTGGTGGTCTTGCCACAGATCGTACTTACTAAATTATTACACATATTGAGTATTTATGTATTATCATTAATAAATGATTACCAATAAACAACTTTTTATACTCTGCCATAAATTTGTACATATTCCATTATTATTTATTTGTGTGCGTGTATATAGTCTTTGGGTTGTGTGTACGGAGAGAAATGAAATGCTGCGGAACTTGGTAATTACCTTACTTATTACGAAATATTACAAAGGGGTAGCTAATCTGGTTAAGAGCGCGTCTATAGTTTACGGTGGTTACGGGCGAACTGTCGCCGCCGCGCCGGGCGAACTGTCGCCGCCGCGCCGGGCGCCGCACGTATAATTATGAAATCAGACTAACTTACCTTAAGTGACGTCTGATGGTAATTTTATGAACGGCTCATCCTGAAAACAATTTTAAACAGTAGTATTCGTCTGCAACGAACTCGTCCGCGTATATATTTAGAATTTAATAAACAAAATAAATTTGAACGCGACTAATAGCACTAGCCGTCAGCGGTGACATCATCTGTCAAATCACTTTCTTTAGAGTCACAATACTTTGTTTACTTATTGCCATTATGCCTTATTTAACGGGTGGGTGATACTTGGTATCAGACAGGGAGGGAACCAATTGTTTTCAGGATGAGCCGTTCATAAAATTACCATCAGACGTCACTTAAGGTAAGTTAGTCTGATTTCATAATTTTATTACACGGCTCATCCTGAAAACAATTTTAAACAGTAGATGTTCAGAGACAACGAATGGCAATAATTATCTAAAATTGTGTATGAATAAGAAAATCATAAACATTGAAATTCAATTATACTTTGCAGTTCTTTATATTTTTACCACAAGTAAAACCAGAAACAAAACATGCAATAACATAGATCATTCAGGTGCTACAGGTTTATGTTCCTATAATCAAACCTATATAATATGTGGCCTTCAGGTCAGGTCAGGTGTTACCAACTATTAGTAAATCTTAACACATATAAATTAATAGTACCTATGTAGGTACCCTTTTGGCTTCATGTACCAAGTGGGAACTAGTATTAAGTACACAATGTTCTTACAATCAAATCTTATAATAATTTGTATCTTTCAGGTGTTACATAATAGATAATAGTAATTTTAAATTAAGGATAATAATGAGTACCCTTGGGTACTAAATAGGAATTAAGTAATATAATCTTCTTCAAATCCAAAAATAATTATTTAAAATCATAATTAAAACTATGACAAATTAATTATCAAAAACTGGTTGTTTGTGAAATACTACAACAATTGTAATAAAGGACTGGCTTTTATTACATTCTTTGCAGTATTTTTTTAGCGCTTAATCTAGGATTGTATTAGCAAAAACAAGGTCAGTTCTGTCATTTACAATGGGTAGATTATAATATTTGGCAAAGATAGCTGATCTATGGGACCAGCCAGCAGTCTTCTTAATAATTTCAATAGACACACCTGCAGTTTTAGCCTTTGAAGTAGACGCATGTCTGGTACTGTGTGAACTAAAAATACTGGTGTCAATGCCACTCTCAGTGAGGACTTCCTTGATCCAACGGCTTATTGTAGTGGATGTAGCTTTTTTAAAAGGTTTTTTAGTGGTAATGATCAGGTAAGGTATATCTCCCCGAGCTTCCTTAGTACTTTGCATGTACAATTGTAAAGTTTTTGCTGGGCACACTGTGTGGTTTTCAAAGTATGGTAAGCGCAAAGTGGTGTTTGTTTTAGTTTTGAGAGATGTTTTTAGAACATCAGATATATTAATGACAACACAGTCAGATGTAAAATGTATGTCTTTCATTTTAATTGATGCCAATGTCTGAACTCTGTGGGCAGTACACAGAGCTAATAAAGTAACTAGCTTTTTTGAAAGTTCTTTAAGATTTAAAGCAACTGGCATCTTACCTAGGAAATCTAGTACTATTGCAGGGTCCCACATTTCTGTATACCTAGGGAGAGAGGGTCTTTGTCTAAATGCTCCTTTTAACAACCGCTTTATATTCTCATCCTTCCCAATTTCAGAGCTTATTAGCAGGGACAATGCTGAGCGATGGGTATTTAATGTTGAATAGTTACTTCCCATATTAAATGCTTCTGACAAGAATCCTATAATTTGCGGTATAGAGGCTTTGTAAATATCAATATTATTACTATGGCAGTGTGCCCACCACTTTTTATATGAGCAATCATACTGTTTTTGAGTACCTTGAGCTAAAGATCCGATCATTATTTCCAAGGAAGCTTGAGGGTATATGTCTTAGTTGAAACGCTGTCCGGAGAAGTGTCCTGCAGCCAGGGTAAGGTGGGAGCTCAGACGGTGTTCTTTGCTAAAAGGAGATGAGAGCAGATCATTGTTAGCATTAAATATGATTGGTTTTGATACAGTCAATTTTTTAACTAAGGGAAACCATGGCTGAGCTGGCCACCAAGGGAATACAAGGATTCCCTCAGCTTGGTCATGTCTTATTTTTTCCAAACATTTAGTAATTAATGAAAATGGGGGAAAAGCATAAAAGAAGAATTTGCTCCAGTCTAATGTGAATGCATCTATGTCAAAGGCCATTGGGTCTCTTTTCCAAGAGATATATTTTAAACATTTTGCATTTATTCTGGTGGCAAATAAATCTATTTCAGCTGTTCTGAAATGCTGGGTAATTCTTGTAAATGCATAGTCTGCTAAAGACCATTCTGTGTCATGGTTTAAGTTCCTAGATTCCCTATCAGCCTCTGTGTTTTCTTTTGACTTGATATAGGAAGCTGTAATCCATATGTGTCTATCTTCACACCATTGCCATAATTCTTGAGTAATGGCATTCAGGTGTTTAAATTGTATGCTACCCATTTTATTAATACAGGAAATAGCTGTAGTGTTGTCTATCCTTAACAAAATATGACAATTTTCCATATTCTTAGCGAAGGATCTTAGGCCAAAGTAAGCCGCTTTCAGTTCTAGGTAATTAATATGTTCCTCTTTCTCAGTTGTATTCCAAAGTCCCCCTATCGATTCGCCTAGACAATGAGCCCCCCAACCAGTAAGTGATGCATCTGTGAAGATTTCTAACTTCGTTTTTTGTAGAGCAAATGACTTTTTGGATATAGGGATGTTAAACAACCACCATTTTAGTTCAGAGATAATGTTATCAGAGATATTCATAAAGCTTTCAAAATTTTCATTTGATGACTGTAAGGCCAAGTATTTTTCTCTTTCCATAAGCTTTGTATGTCGCCAACCATATGGTATAGCTGTCAATGTTCCAAGTAGTTGAGCAAGGCATCTAATTTTGCATTTTCTTTGTAACATAAACTGTTTGATCATATTTATAATTTTTTCTTCTTTTTCAAATGGTAATTTTAGTGTCAGCTGTTGAGAATTAATAATAAACCCTAGGAATTTACACTGTCTGCTTGGATTTAAGTTACTCTTTTCAAAGTTCAGTATAAAACCTAAACACTCAAGTATTTGTATAATATGGTATGTTTGAGTTTGACATTCTTCATAAGTGTTAGCTATACATTGAATGTCATCTAAATATATTACTGTTACATATCCCAAGTTCCTTATATAGGACATCACAGGTTTTAATATTTTTGTAAATACACTGGGTGCTGTACACAAACCATAAGGAAGTGCTGTAAATTCATACAACCTTTTATATTTGAATCTAACGTATTTCCTGTCTTGTGCAGCTACTGGAACTAATAGATAAGATTCTTTTAAATCTATGGTTGTCATGAAGCAATTTTTATGTACCAACCTAGTAGAGGTACGTAAGTCTTCCATCTTAAAATGAGATGTGGAGACAAAATTATTCAAGGATTTTAGATTTAAAATGAACCTAAATTTACCATTAGGCTTCGGTACTAAAAATATGTTTGAAAGGTATTGACCTTCTTCAGGTTGACAAAGAGTTATTGCACCTAATTTTAATAAATCATTAATTGACCTCTGTATGTTTAATTCCTCACTTTGAGAAAAAACATTTGATGGTTTCCTGGTTTGAACAGGTACAGATGTGAATGGTATGTGGTAGCCTTGGACCCAATCAAGAACAGTCACATCATTTGTAATCTTCTGCCAACAATTTAAGTATCTAGCTAAATGTTTTACCTGTTGTGATGTTAGCGACGTTGGCGAGCACGCTGGTAGTCCCTCTCGGGGCGGTTCACCGGTGCACGTTTCAATGTCTTTTTGGGTGGCTGATACTGGTTTGTCTTCTTTGTTTGAGTCTGAACTTGAGGACGCTTCTGCCCCCCCCCGCATTGTGTTCTTCTGTTGTGAGCTCTGGCGTGAGGGGGCAGTCCAGTTTCCCGTACGACTGAACATTGGAGCTTTGGGTTTTCTTAATTGCAAACCTGATCTTTCAATTTCTTTACTATTTTTGATCTTTTCGGCCAAGTTTTCACCGAATAAGTATTGCTTTCTTGGAATTGTTTCTGCCATCTTTATAAAAGATTTATCCAAAAGAGGTGCGAGTAACTGTTTTCTGGTATTAGTTTCTTTGTAATGAATAGATGCTAGAAGTTTTGTGCCATCACTTATTAGTTTCAATGCATCAGGTACATCCTGACCAGATAATATCTTGGTCATCCCCTGACCCAAACAGGTAAGGGCTATACCCAGTTGTTGTTGCTTAGCTCTAAGCATATCGTCTCGGTTACGGGCTGATTCAGTCAAGGCCACCCTGACTTCAGCATTGAGCTCTGGTGCGTCCAGGAGTGGGCAGTTCTGTGGCACTTTAGATTCGTTTAAAATATTTTTCACTTCCTCACTATCATTGAGTAAAACGGTTTCCCATCGAGAAGCTATTAAATGATTTAGGTTTGGGCCATACCTGTCTTCTTTAGGCTTTTCGCTGCCTAATGCTACTAGCAAGGCTTCCGGAATTTCATCCGGGTTTGGGATTAGTTCCGGGTTTGAGGTATTGTCCGGGTTTGGTGTATTTTCCAGGTTTGGGGTATTGTCCGGGCTTGGAATTTCATCTGGGGTTGGGGTTTCGATTACTTCTTCAGTAACTGGATCTGAAATAGGTACTTACTGTTAACTTCTTGTAACTCTAGTCCAATATACTTGCAGTAGGTATATCAAAGACTTGGTCTTGGTGTGATGTGATCCACCGTCATGTGTCTCGCACAATCTGGTAGAACATTTATCAGAATTGATATCTCGTATCAAAAGCTGATCTTCGTGCGGAAGTATCTCGTACTAGCACGGATGGCGGTCAGACTCGCCCGTCAGACATGGATTCGTAAATACGAATTAACCATCTAGAATCTCGTTCCGTGGTTTCGTCTGGACGGTAATGCATGAGTTATGCTTTCCAATACCTAGAAAGAAGACGAGAGTACTTACCCACGTTTTCTTTTCTTTGCCGTTTTGTTTCAAAGACATCATGGCGGCTACGACGCCGGCGTCGGCGAGACAATTTTTTCAATTTCTTCTTCATTCTTGCAATCTCTTGATACAAATCGTCCGAAATGTCCGAATCCGAACTGGACATGTTTAGATTTTCTTTGGAGTATTAATTCTATGCGTTTTTCATACACAACAAAATTTACGCGTTGTCGCGAGCGCGCGAAGTCGAAAAGTGATTTGACAGATGATGTCACCGCTGACGGCTAGTGCTATTAGTCGCGTTCAAATTTATTTTGTTTATTAAATTCTAAATATATACGCGGACGAGTTCGTTGCAGACGAATACTACTGTTTAAAATTGTTTTCAGGATGAGCCGTGTAATAAAATGAATACAAAACGATGTGTTAGCGCTCCTACACTATTCCTCCCCTTTTTTTAAAAAAACAACAGGTTTTTT
This sequence comes from Xestia rhomboidea, assembly GCA_963853795.1. Classification (NCBI taxonomy): domain Eukaryota; kingdom Metazoa; phylum Arthropoda; class Insecta; order Lepidoptera; family Noctuidae; genus Xestia; species Xestia rhomboidea. The sequence goes on from OY970770.1 coordinate 1,617,793, forward strand.
ACAAAATAATTTCTTAAATCAAAAGTAACATAACTAAAACTAAGTTCAAGTTTATCAGAACAACGAGTTACAAAGAATTTGCTTATACATCGTTTCACTGTAATCAACAATGTTGTAACCAAATATCTTGAAGGTGCGCGGTTGCGCTACTTAGTGTGTAGGTACTCTTTAAACAATGTTATGAATTGAAAGTTTTTAGTTATATTATCGCGCTATTATTATTACTAAGGGAACAAGCAGTGTTTGTTTTTTCTTGAACATTATATTTGTTTTACATTCTGCAATTTAAATTTTGATGCAATAAATCAACATACAACAATGAGAATACTTACACATTTTATATTACAGTACCTTACATTTATCGTTTGGTTTTTATTCTGCTGTCCTCTCTTGGCCTCATTGTGGCTTGGCCAACAACACAAATCTTCTGATTGTCCTACGATTAAACAGCAAAATATAAACAACAAAGAAATAATCTATCTATACGGTGCGGTTACCTATTTTTCAAAGTACCGACTTGAAATTTGTACAAATAAAAGCTTAATATAAATACAACATTAAAAGTTAAGGGTAGTCACCATGACGACATACTCTGCAATAAAATGAATCGGCACCTCTTGGGGTCCACAGTATTTGTCATGATGACGCCAATTGAAAAGTCAAATTATTATATGTCACTTGTCTCTTTGTCACTGTTCTTACCTATTACACATAACAAGAATTTTACACTATTACACATTTTTGAACTTGACTTGACTTGAATGGACGATGGTTTCTGGCTGGTTGGCCTGGTAGGAATCAGTATACGACTTTGGGATTTGGCGATGCTTGTGGCGGTTGCACAGTATCTACCTTAATACTCGGTAAGGCCATCGAACTTGCAATAACTTCCTTCTTTAACCACTTTCGTATGCCTTTTATACACCTTCTTTTTCCTGCATATATTAACAAAATGGCAAATAGTACTATTGTTACTATCATTACGATGCCAATAAGGTTTAATTTGTTCTCTACTTGAGCTACGTTTGATAAATTTTCATTTACAATGACATTTTCCTTTGTCTGATTTTGACCCATGTTTTATATTATATTATATTAATGTAACCGTTCTACAATTATCTAATGTAGGTTCTTGACTGATGTCTGGTATGTATTGATTTATTATTCCGCGATGTCACTCGTATTCAATGTATTTGGCCTAGATTTTGATACTGCTAATTTAACGATATTTCAACGGTTTTTTGCTTAATCGTCCGGTTCGCGTTGTATATGTATTATTACTGGTTTCGCTCGTTTGAAAAGTTACTTTGTTCTGAATTTTCTCGCCTTTTTTAAAATCGGTTTTATCTATTAACTGTTTATCAACTTATTGCTGTAATACGGCACCTATACAAGTGTCTGACGCATCGGTCATGAATGCTAAAGGTGTATCTGACGTAGGATACGATAATAAAACTGCATTCTTTAGGTCTTCTTTACATTGCTCAAAATTGCGTTCGGCTAACTCTGTCCAGTTTATTTTAGTTTTATCTTTACGTTTCGTATTTCCTGGGTACTTATTTAACTCTGTCTGGTGATCCGCTGGGTGAGGTATGTTTGCTCTATAAAAATTCAACATTCCCAAAAATCGTCTAAGTTCCTCAATAGTTTCCGGTTTGGGAAAATTTACAATGGCGTTAACCTTGTCTTCTAGCGGTCTAATTCCTTCTACGGATACTTCGTATCCTAAAAATTCTAATTTTTCTTTGCCAAAACTACATTTAGAAAAATTAATAGTTATACCAAATTCATAAAATCTTTCGAAAACTTTATCTAAGTGTTGTTTATACTGTGTCTCATTTTCTGATGCAATAATTACGTCATCAACATAATTAAATAAAAAATCTAAACCTTGCAAAACAGTATGATGCATAAAACGCTGAAAAGTTTGCGCGGCATTACGTAATCCTAAAGGCATGCGCATAAATTCAAATAAGCCAAAAGGCGTTATAACAGCGGTTTTTTCTATGTCATTTTCCGCGACCGGTGTATAATAAATGCTCGGTTGATATTTAACTTTGTAAAAATCTTCTTAATAGCCAAAATATACGTAAAATCATGAAGACGGGGCACAGGGTAGCGATCCGGTTTTGTGATCGCGTTTAAACGTCTATAATCTCCACATGGCCTAATGTTACCGTCCATCTTGGGTACGACGTGCAGGGGACTTGCCCAAGCGCTGTGACTCGGCCTACAGATCCCAAGCTCTTGCATAACCCTAAATTCATTTTTGGCTTTTACGTAGCTGTCCGGGGGTAGCTGTCTCGCTCGTGCGTGCACTGGAGTACCTGTTGTCTCTATGTGATGGCAAACGCCATGCTTAGGAGTCTCCTTATATGAAATAGGCTTGGTTAATTCTGGGAACTTACACAACAATTCATAATAGTGGCAATTATCAGTGATGGTTTTTAAAGTGGGCTCAGTGGAACTGGAGAGATTTCCTCTCGTACCTAAATTAGTAACCTGATCCACTAGCCTTCGTCCGTTCAAGTCAATTAACAACTTATGCTTAGCTAAGAAGTCAGCACCTAATATGGGTTGCTGTACGTCCGCTATCGTAAATAACCAACGGAACGCTCGTCATAAGATTTAAGTCTAGTTCTAAAGTATGTGTACCGTACGTATTGATCTCGGTACCGTTCGCAGCATACAACTTATAACAGGCACTGTGTGCGTTATCTTTCTTAAAAACAACTCTGCGAGGTAGAACAGACACATTAGCACCACTATCCACTAAAAAGTTCAAACCTGAATTCCTGTCCTTGACGCATAGACGGTGATTGACGTGCACGCGGTCACAGCCTCCCGTCGCTGACTGCACCGGCTCTAGTTTTCCGATGGCTTGTCGTCTTTCTTCTTCTTCCAATTGCATGGTTTAACGCACTTATCCGCTTTGTTGCGGTATTTGAAGTGATAAAAACATAACCAGTTGGGGTCGTCTTCAGGTGCTTTCACGTTTCTAGACCTGGAGTTTGATCTTGACCGGGATCGTAATCTTCTGGATCTACCATGTCTCGGGTGACCTCTGGAACCATTCTCGATCTTGCGTAATCTGTCGCTTAATTTATTTATTTCCGCTATCACCAAATTATCCTTGTCCGAAGGTCCTGGTTTTTCTTTTACGCTGGCGACGCCATGAATTGGAGTGATAGTCTCCGCGACCTTGTCTGCAATCGACGCCAATTTCTCCATGTTTTCCTCATCTGTGACTGCCAAAACTCCACGTACTGATTGATGGTGGTAAATGGTTTTTCCACATTACCTTGAGTGTCTCATCGGTTACTTTTCCTCTAGACAGGTCCCGCATTTTGCGTAGGAGGTGCGATGGCTGTAGATCGCCTAGCTCCATTTCACCGATCAGCTTTTTAATTTGCCGTTCGGCTGACTCTTTATTCACCGAGATTAACTTTTGCTTCAAGGCCTCATATTTCTTTTCCTGTTGCGGGTCTAATAGAATATCCGCGACTTGTTCCGTGACCTCAAGGTTTAATTTCGACAAAATTATCCGATACTTGGAATCGTCGGACATCTTTCGGCAATTGATTATCGCCTCTGCCTTGGTGAACCACAATTCTGGTGCTCTCGGCCAAAAATCTTCTAACTTGTCGGTGATGGAGACCGGTGAGAGGGAATATTCGTCGGCTGCTACTTTGTCTTCCATGATGTTAACTACTCACGCAGATTAATTTTGAAGAGATTCCGCACTATATACGCTGATGTTAAGTGAGTTGCCCGTTCTCGATCACGTACACAATATCTTTAAAAATCACTGATGGTAAAGTCACGTTACTAGTTTTTAAAATCACGACACCACTTTTAGATCACGTCGTGGTCACCAATTTTGTGTGCGTGTATATAAGGTCTTTGGATTGTGTGTACGGAGAGAAATGAAATGCTGCGGAACTTGGTAATTACTTTACTTATTACAAAATATTACAAGGGAGTAGCTAATCTGATTAAGAGCGCGTCTATAGTTTACGGTGGTTATAATACGGGCGAACTGTCGCCGCCGGGCGCTGCACGTATCATAAATACAAAACGATGTGTCAGCGCTCCTACAATTTTAATACGTGAAGTGTTTGTGCCTCAGATTATAACATATATTTACACAATAATGCGGCGGAGTTACACAGCCATACCATTCTCGCAATTGGTCCTTAAATAGGTAGGTATAATATTATTTCACCATAAGTAGGTAAAATAATATTATACCTACAAACAATAAAAAAAGCACACTGATCATACGCATGCACTGGTTTCCCTACTACATAAATGATGGCTAGCTCTATCTTACTATTCAACTAAAAAAGAAACAAAAACCTGTCCCGGTTATGACGCAAACGCAACAAGGTCTTAACAATTAACATGAAACGTGAACGCGCCTAATAAATTTGGAAAAAAATATTTACAAGAAAATACGCAAGGTTCTAACTATTGGAGTTCTGCAAAATGGACAAGTATGCTCGTTAAATTCCAGCTGTTGTGCCTGCTGTAATGCATCTAAACAATCTGTACAAATTAAATGACCACACGGAATTAACGCGGTATTTGGGGCAGACTCCCAACAAATCGGACATAATGCTATAACGGCAGGTTCAGCAGCAGGCTCTACAGGCGGGGGTGGGGGAACCAAAGGCTCTACAGGCGGGGGTGGGGGAAGCAAAGGCTCTACAGGCGAGGGTCGGGGAACCAAAGGCTCTACAGGCGGGGGTGGGGGAACCAAAGGCTCTACAGGCGGGGGTGGGGGAACCAAAGGCTCTACAGGCGGGGGTGGAGGAACCAAAAGCTCTACAGGCGAGGGTGGGGGAACCAAAGACTACAGGCGGGGGTGGGGGAAGCAAAAGCTCTACAGGCGGGGGTCGGGGAACCAAAGGCTCTACAGGCGGGGGTGGGGGAACCAAAGGCTCTATAGGCGGGGGTCGGGGATCCAAAAGCTCTACAGGCGGGGCTGCTGGGGCGAAAAGATGGTCTTCGCCCAGGATGACTTCAACAGCCACTTCGGGTACATCCTCTGCAGCCACAACCTCTAAGTTTACGTCCAATAGTTGGGACGTTGCCGTCAAAAATTGACGCAAAGAAATCAGACCCCTATCAAGGGATCTGTTGTTCCCATTTAAAATGTTGTTGTTGACGTAAGACCTTTCGCGGGGCTTATTCCACTTTTCCCCGTTGGATGATCCCCATTGATGGGGATTAGTGAACTTTTTGTTCACTATTCCCCGTTGACCCAAAATTTTTATTTAATGGGGATAAGTGAACTAAAAAGTTCAATAATCCCCATTAGGTAGGTACGTTAAAAAAATAAAATATATGAATCATGTTACATTTATTAATTAAAAATATAACTTTCTTATACCTAATAAAATCACAGATTGTACAATTATTAATTTAAAATAAAAAATATAACTTTCTTATACCTAGTAAAATCACAGATTGTACAATTATTAATTTAAAATAAAAAATATAACTTTCTTATACCTAATAAAGTCACAGATTGTTACAATCATTAATTTAAAATTGTAGCATGAAAATATTTCTTTCTTATACCTTGTAAAATCACAGATTGTACAATTATTAATTTAAAATAAAAAATATAACTTTCTTATACCTAATAAAGTCACAGATTGTTACAATCATTAATTTAAAATTGTAGCATGAAAATAATTCTTTCTTATACCTTGTAAAATCAAAGATTACACTCACTTAAGTTTTTCTAAACAGTGCCCAATCGTAATTTCATTATTAATGAGTTCCATTTGGACCTCCTGTATATAATTATCGCGATTGATGCTTTTTTTTGTTTTTTCCGCTATACCTTTATTTTCAGAAACCCCCAATGCAAGAACTTCGTAATACGATGCATCTTCAGCCAACGCTGTGAGGAGCTTCATAATGTTGGGTTTCTTTATTTTCACACGCTTTTTTATTTTATTATTCCATGCTTCGACTAAATTCGTAGTGCGATGAGTCTGTCCAAATACACACCACGTTTTAATAAAATCATCTTGTAGCCATTGTCTGAGCATGTAATTTCTAAACTCCTTGCTATTATCATCATCAGGGCTTTGAGAGGCAACATAAAACCAACCCGCAATGATTTTATCTGATGGTAACAAAGCCAAAGCAGTGCTAAGTGCAACTTGTCTTCTGGTTAATTTATCTTTTGTTAGTTTGAGTTGTTTTCCTTTCTTCCATATTGCCTGGGTGAAATGGAAATAACAGCCGCTAATAGATATATTTACAAAAACATTTCGCATTGCGTTCATCGGAGCCACTTCATAGTCACATTTAAATATTTCTGGATTCCAATCAGGTAATGCAGATTTTAGCATACTAAATAAAATTTCATATGTTTGTTGATTTTTATGGCTCATGAGGGCATAAACAAGTGGCACAATGTTTATGTGTTTTTCTGTACTGCCCAAATCCCCATGAATGGTGTAGAGTTGGTAAAAGGGAGATGGACAGATCCAAAACGTTCCATCACCCAAGAACATCTTCAAATTTTTCATTTGATGTCGGGCAAATTCAGAGCAAAAAGCTATTACACGGATACCACTGTCATTGTAGTCTGCTAAAATAAATTCCTGATGAGCTGGAGGTACTTTAACTTCTTCAACATTTTTGAACTCAATTTTACTTACTTCAAATGCTGCATTTCTGTGTTTATATAATGTTGTTTTGATAGACTTCAGGGCAGGGAATTCTTTTATTTTGTCAATTCCGGTATCTTTTAGTGAGCTCACAGCCGCGTTGTAAGCAGTGGGAATAGCAGGTGCTTCTGGATCCGCAAGTGTAGTTTTTAGTTTGAATAACCTCAAGGTAACTTCATTCCGCGCAAAATCAGGTTCACAAACATTGTGTCGTTTCTCAGCTACAACTTGATTGTCCTGTAAAATTAAGTAATAATAATTAATTACTTTACATTATTTTTTAAGTAAACAATATTGCACTTACATAGAATACAAAATTAAATAGGCTATTTAACAACCTTTAAAACTTATAACAAATTGTTGTTATCCTATCAGAATAGTTCAACAAAACATATTTCACTTTATGCTTAACTAAAATATGTAATAATAATTAAATATGTATATACAATTCACTTCAGCTACACTCTTTTACACTAGGTGTAATAGACTTGTTTGACAAAAGAATGACGTCACACGTGCCGCCATGACAGAAACTGTGTTTAAACTTTAACGTTGATTTTTAAATTTTGATATTGATAAACGTGATATTGATAACACACATAACCTGAGTTATTATTGTCATTATTAATCACAAAATATAATAAGTAACTTACCATGACAGTGATGGATCCGGCACATTTACTTTGTTTTCTTGTGGTACACTCCCACAAAACTCCACCATTTTTATATTTGCATTTTTTACTGTATTGATGTCCGGCCCGGAGAAGTATGGTAGCTTTACCTTTTTTAACGTACTCTAAACAAACGTCAGTTGAACTACCAGCCATTTCCTTTATTTATTCCTATATTAAACTAATAACTGCGAACTGATAAGAACTGCACGCTTGAACTACACTACACACTACTAACCCTTAACGACTACGAAACAAAAACAAAAGATGGGTCGACCAATCACATACGAGCTAACTCGCACCCCGCTCCGCCACCGCCTTGCGCGCGCGCCTCTAGAAAATGAGCATCTTTTACAGTATTGTGTATCTTATTAGATAGATAGATATAAGGTCTTATTCCCAAACATCGTTAGAACAATTTCGTTGGGGCAACAATCTGTTTTTCGTTCTAATAAAATCGTAAAGTAGGTATGTAGGTAATTTAAAATTTTGTTCTTACCTTATAAAAATAAAAGTACATGATTCATATATTTTATTTTTTTAACGTACCTACCTAATGGGGATTATTGAACTTTTTAGTTCACTTATCCCCATTAAATAAAAATTTTGGGTCAACGGGGAATAGTGAACAAAAAGTTCATTAATCCCCATCAATGGGGATCATCCAACGGGGAAAAGTGGAATAAGCCTTTCGCGGTTATGTCTTACCAGTCGACCTAAGCGCTGAGCCTCAAATCGTGCCGCAGTCACTGCCATCTTCTGCTGAATGATCTATAAACAGACAAAAATTGGTCAATACCTATTATGAAATATAAGATAAAACTTCACGAAAAAAAATTGAAAGTGGACACTGATAATTAATATCAAAAATAATCAAGGTACCAGAGAGAGACTGACAGGTATGCAAAACATTACACATTTAACAGACATCTTTGTTCATCACTCAAATTTTAATATTTTGTTCAAAGCAAAAATATAACCCACGACTTTTTGGAGCCCAAGGCAACCATTTCAACTATCGAATCAGTCGCAAATACCTTTGAACACTCATGCAATTGTGATTTTTCAAAATGGGAAATATTACTAATTGGGGAAAAGAAGCATTAAACTTACCTTCATTAATGGGGTATTGGTAGAGTAAATCTAGCTACGCTACGTATATAAATATATCTGAAACATTCATTTTATCAATCGTAATATTACAACACAAATACGTACAGAAAATACTCTGCTTATCATATACATGCCTAAATAAACAATAATATAACAAGATTAAGAAAGTTGATTCATTTGAACATTAAAAGTAGAAGTAAATTAAATATTTAGGAAGAAGAGAAGTTAGTTTAGTTAAAAGAAGGGTAATGCTATTGATTGACTTGACTGATATACTAATAGTAATTGAGACTCGGACACGAAAGGGTCGGGACCCCCGTACAATAATAATAGAAACTGAAAAAAAAAACACTTATTTTCGTTATTGGCAGTGGCCGTAGTAATAAATAAGACAGAAAGTCTACCGATTATGGTGCAAAAGAAACAGCCCTGTGACTGAGGGATAGGAAAACAGCAGAGTTTTAGTGTTTCATTCTTAATTTCTTTTTTGTTATCTATATAATCAACTGATTGTAAAATTGACAAAAGTTTTGTTTAATAATCCGCAAAATTTCCGAAAAATTAACCAGGGATATTTTATCTTTCTCACTGGTTGATTTTGAGGTGCCGTATTTGACCGATGCGTTGAACGCTTGGAAAATGGCTTGTCCCAATACAAATTTGCCCGACAACCTGTCCTCCCAGAGACAGTGGGACGTGCCGCTCTGCAGTATTGTACGGAATACCCTTTTACACACGTCAATCAATAATGTGGAGCGTGCCCGCCTGCTGGCCGTTGGGGAATGGGAGTCGGGCTTGTGGCTTCAGGCACTTCCGTCATTCATCATTGGCACTATGATGGATGACGCATCGTTTCGGGTCGCTACAAGTCTACGCTTAGGCGCACCTTGTGTTGCTCCGCATCGGTGTCACTGCGGTGAAGCTGTCGACAGCCTCGGACACCATGGCCTGTCCTGCTACAGGAGCGCAGGTCGCATTGCACGGCACGCCAGCATTAACGACATTATTCGCCGAGCTCTTGCCAGCGCCGGCGTACCAGCGGTTTTAGAACCAAACGGCTTGGTGCGTGAGTGCCTTTTCACACGTACCGGTTGCCGGGTAGCCGGCGCCGGATACCCGGTGTCAAATAAGCTTACACATGTCCCGGTTGATGCCGGCAGTATCGGCTAGAGAGCCGACAAGAGTACAGTCTCGTTCTATAGTTTCAAAGATGGACCGTGAACAAATAATTGCAATGTGGCTTTTATATCGAAGACGAAATTATCTGCGCCGGAAAGAAAAATCAAGAAATTATTGGGTTCATCCAATTAATATGAAAAGAGAAGCATTAGGTGCATTCTATACATTATTCCCAGATCTACGAGCACATGAAGACAGGTTTTTCAAGTACTTTAGAATGTCTATAACTTCTTTTGACGAATTACATAACCGTTTGAAGAACTCTTTGCAACGTCAGGATACAAAAATGAGAAACTGCATTCAGCCTGTCGAGATGTTAGCTGTTACAATTCGGTAAGTAAAATAAAAATCAATTAATTTTTTATGTTTATTGAAAAAATAATTATTTTGTTACAACATATTTTCATCCGCAAAATCAATGGAATCCATTGTAGAAGAATTTATTGAATATGGAGATGGAGTATTTGATAATTCTTCGCCGTAAACACGATAAAACTGGGCAGTAGAAGTCGTTGGAGAAGTCAGAGGCAATTGTGGTGATGGTACAGTTGATTGTATTGGTGATGGTACATTTAGTGGTACAGTTTGGTACGGTAGTGTTGATGGTGGAACAAAAGTTTGGTGTGAAAACTGAGATTGTGGAGGAATATTTTGAAATGAAACAGGCAACTGGGGGCGAAATGTTTGATGTATTGGTTGCGAATGAGTCGTATCAGGGTGGTATATTCTGTGGTACTGTACCGAGCATCTCTGCTTTTTAATTTTCGTTATTAATTCCATTACTCCCAACTGGAATTGTACAACTTCATCGTCCGTAAAAGTGTTTAGGGATGGAATTATTCCTTTGAAAAAACACAAATGTCTATCTGGTTCTTCTTCCATTTTTTCCAACATTTTCAATTCTATTGAAAATGTTCTATTGATCCATCTTTGCTTGCCGTTTTCGAGATCCTAGTTCTTTATTAGGTTTTTTAAATTTTTCCAATTGTTCTTTTTTGTTTTCAATCTCTGGTGTATTTCCTTCCATTGTTTGAGTATCTTCTGTTTCCTGTGTCAAACTATCAGTAGTGGGACGTTCCTTAAAAACTTTGTTGAGAAATTGTAGCTGATCATTGAAAACATATTTTTTTACATTTGAAGCACCAGCACCTGATTTGGTAACGTCCTTTTGTTTTTTACAAGACTTTCTAAATGAATCACGAACGTTTCCCCAACGTTTTATCACTTCTTTACCTGTAATAATAAAAATAATTTTAATTATATTGTTTCAGATACCTAGCAAGTGGTCATACTTTTACAGATATGAGCTTCGAGTACAGACTTGGCATCTCAACTATAAGCGTTATAGTAAAAGAAGTGTGCCAAGCTATGTGGTCTATTATGAAATTTGAATGTATGCCTATACCTGGAAAAGAAATGTGGGAATCGTTAGCCTTAAAATTTGAACAACGGGCCAACTTTCCACACTGCTTAGGTGCAGTTGACGGGAAGCACATTCGAATTATCAATCCTCTTGGGTCGATGTACCATAACTATAAAGGCTATGCTTCAGTAGTATTAATGGCTGTAGCAGATTCGGAGTACTGCTTTACATATGTTGATATTGGTAGCTACGGAAAAGACTGTGACTCTCACATTTTCAAGAAATGTTCATTGTGGTCATCAATTTTAAATAGTGAGCTCGAGCTACCGAAGGAAAATTGTCTCACGGGAACAACGAGCCCTAATATGCCTTATTTCTTTGTTGGTGACGAAGCATTCGCTATACACAAACATCTGCTTCGGCCATATGGTGGATCGAATTTAACCATGAAACAACGAATTTATAATTATCGTTTGTGCAGAGCTCGGAGGTATGTGGAGTGCACATTTGGAATTCTTACTAATAAGTGGAGAATATTACATCGTGCCATTAATTTGGAACCCGACTTCGCAGTCGATATTGTAAAGGCTTGTGTAATCCTGCACAATTTTGTCCGCGTTAGAGATGGATATCAACCAGATGATACAATGACCATATTCGGATTAGAAGATTTAAGTAGAGAACAAGTAAGACGTGGAGGGTTAGCAGCAAATAATGTTAGAAATATTTTAGCGGACTATTTTATGACCGAACCTGGACAAGTCAGTTGGCAGTTATCTAAAATATAAAAAAGTGTTATTACTGTTACGAGCTGGGTATGGGATAAATTAGTTACTACCAATCAGACAATTTAAATAACTTTATTAAACACAAAACACTTAAAACTTAATCACAAATACACTACTGATCACTATTCGCTTAGATATCGCACTTCTAGTTCACTTCGATTCGCTTCGTTGTATCGCCTAAATCAGACTGACCCCATCGTGTGTCGGCGCTGTGCTTTTATACCGCCAATATTCACTCGAACATTCCGGAACGATTCCATAAAACATCAACAAAAGAACATTCCAAGAAATAGGCAAAAATAGTAATAATCTACTTGTACCGAATAAAGAAATAGGTACTTTATGCCCTCGGCGTACGGTCGAAATTACAATGACAATTCTTAACTTTAAACTAATAATAATGGCATGGTTCTCGAAGTTTTTAGCGCACACACATTGTAACCACGATCTTTCTCGAAAGATCTCGTACGTACACCGTAACATTACTATCATTTGTGTAATATTAAATGATTTGCAAACTTACCAAATGAGTTTTTTTTACCGTCAGTAATTTCTTCGAAGTCGGGCTTAAGTATTGCGCAAACTTCCCGCCAAGCTTTTTTTGTGTCATTTTTGTCCTTGTACTCAGCGCAAGTTTTGTCCCATAAAACTGGCTTCGCTTCCACCAAAGTTATCAATAGTTCGATATCTATCTCCATTTTATAGTTTAAAGAAGGTATGCAGTATAATTTTATTACGAGCGTCGTCGAGCGTGCGACGGAACTACGCACGCGCGTACTCTCGCAGACTGTACCTGGGCGACTGAACGGCCGGCGCGTCTGAAAGCTAGTTGCGTGTTCCATACACCACTGTCAGTTCGGCCGCCGGCTAACCGATGCCCGGCGACCGGACGCACAGTGGTGGTTCCGGCGCGCACCCGGCAACCGCCTGCCGGATAAATTACGCCGGTACATGTGAAAGCTATGTACCATGCCCATACACTTCACCACCGGGTAGCCGGCGCCGGCTACCCGGCAACCGGTACGTGTGAAAAGGCACTGACGATGGCAAGAGACCGGACGGCATGACGTTAGTGCCTTGGAGCGTGGGTAGGCCTTTGGTGTGGGACGCAACCTGTGTCGACACCCTTGCGCCTTCTCACGTTGCAAGCACGGCGGGCTGTGCAGGCGCTGCTGCTGCGGCTGCCGAGGTCCTCAAACGGCGCAAATACTGTAACCTTATTGGTAATTACAGCTTTGAGCCGTTTGGGGTCGAAACGCTCGGGTCATAGGGTCCGAGTGCGCGTCTCCTTTTTAAGGAAATCTCTCACCGACTGGTCGACACTTCGCGTGACCAGAGGGCTGGCTCTTTCTTTGGCCAAAGAATTAGCATTGCCATTCAACGTGGCAATGCTGCCAGTCTTCTGGGCACGTTTCCGAATGACAGCGATGCGGAGGAGTACTTTGACGCCTATTGACGTCGTTGGATATAATTATGTAAGTACTTAGTTTAGTTTTATTTTTGTAATAGAGTTCTAGTTGTAGTATGTATATAATGTAAATATGGTTTTTCAAAATAATAAATGTTATCAGATTTATATTATAAAAAAAAAAGTAAAATTAAACATAAGTGTAAAAGATTCATGAAAATATCTCTACAAATAGAGAAGTTATAGGGCCTTAAAATTGCGTTTGCAAAATAATTTTGCGCCATGCGTGTGACGAAACTTCTCCATTAAAAATATTCAATTTACTACTTTCTAGATAATACTATTTTGCTTATCTACAATCTATATCTATACTTCTATACTAATATTGTAAAGAGGAAAGATCTGTATTTTTGTATGTAACGAATAAACTTAAAAACTACTGGACCGATTTGAAAAATTCTTTCACTGTTGGGAAGCTACACTATCCCCGGGTGACAAAGGCTATATTATATTTTCAAACAAATTAGGGATCCTTACTAAAACTCCAATAAAGTAACCCAAGGTGTAAAAAATGACCTAAACAATTCTTTACACCGCGTGCGCTGCGAAAAGTATTGATGATAGAATAAAATAATGTAGGTACTACGACTTTGCAGAACACATCATTACTTACAGAAAGTGTCGCGACAGCATATGTCTAACGACTGACTTGACGACTTTTTTTGTGGGGACGTATTAAATCGTTAGTTTATTTTAAAAAATTGGATAGTGAACGCTTTTGATAAAAAATTACGAAGTGCTTTCTAAATGAAAACATCAATTAAGAAAACAGGCATTAAAATGTATTGAACTTTTCTATTGAAGTTGAGTCGAGCGACGACGTTAACAGCTGTCTCGAACGCGAGCGAATACATACTAGGCTAGCAAGACTCACACAGTCGCATACGTAGGTATGAGACCTACGTATGCGACTGTGTGCGTTCGTTGATTTGTACTGTGACTACAACATTCTTCCGGAATTAGGAAAACTAATTTATTAAATAATCATTGCCTAGACATGTTTAATTAAAAAATCAGTGCATGTATTATGATTATACCATAATAAACTAATTGGGGTGTCTGAGGGTGTGCGTTAATTACGTTACATGTTGTATATGTATAAATATATACACTCGAGAGCAATGAATCCGGGTCACTTAAAGAATGTTAAAAATCTCGGAAACTAAAAATGATAGGTTAATGCAATAAATTGTATTTAATAGATAATGTAATACTCCTTAAATGAAAGTAAAAAAAATATGAGTCACCATACATTTTATTAACACAAAATTACATAAAGAAAAAAACTGCTGATCTCTCCTTAAAACAAAAATAGGAAACATGAAATTTTTGAACATTACGATTTTCTTGAATTTTAATACTTCGTATTGCCTCCTCGTGCTTCCATTACTGCGTTTACGCGGTTTGGCATGCTGTACACCAAGTTCCTTATACGATTTTGGGGAATATTCTCCCATTCCTCTGTGAGAGCAATTTTGAGCTCACGAAGCGTGATTGGGGGAGGGTTTCGTTGTTTTACGCATCTGCCTAGCTCGTCCCAAGCATGCTCGATCGGGTTGATATCCGGGCTGCGCGCTGGCCACTCCATACGAGTAATGTTCATCTCTTGAAGGTAGTCATTCACAATCCTACCTGTATGAGGTCGGGCATTGTCAGGCATAAATATAGCATCCTCACCTAAATTGACCATAAATGGACCAACGTGATCATTGAGGATTTCTTCCACATATCTTACGCTAGTTAAAGAGCCGTTTTCTATGATCACCAGCTCTGTGCGACTTTCAGAAGAAATTCCGGCCCACACAAGTACAGACCCACCACCGTAGGCTACTTTTTCTTCGATGCATGCTTGCTTGAATCTTTCCCCTGGTCTTCGATACACTCTGTGTCTTCCATCGTGCTTGTAGAGCATAAATTTTGATTCGTCGGAGAACATAACTTTTGACCAATCTTCAATACTCCAATTTACGTGGCTCTGGGCATATCTTAGTCTTGAAATACGATGCCCACGCTCCAGTTTAGGGCCGTTTGCAGGTCTAAGGGGTTTTAAGTTAGATTCAGCAAGCCGACGTCTTACTGTCCATGCACTTGGGTTACTTCCTCCGAGGCGTCGAAACTGATTTGTGAGTTCAGTTCCTGTGAGAAAGCGATTTCGAAGCATGGTGTTCACCAAGTATCGGTCTTCTCGTGCTGTGGTACACCTGGTTCTGCCCGTTCCTGGTCTGCGTAGGTTAGAACCAGTTTCTTCGTAACGTCGGAGAACTCTTTGTACTGTTGACAGCGACACACCGACAGTCCTGGCTGTATCGCGCTGACTCCGGCCGGTTTCCAGCATTGTAAGTATTCTGGTGCATTCTTCAGGCGTAAGCGACATAATTTCAGCTTGAATAATGAATATAGAGCACTATCAACATGGTTTATGTACCCACATAAATGACAGATTACAAACAAAAGCAAAACCAAATGCTGTAATTTCGTAGTTCCATCTTCGAAAGTGGCCCTTTTTCAAATTTGATTTTTTTTATGATATAACTATACAATAACTAAGAAGTTTTAATACCTTCATTGTCTATTAAATATAATTTATTGCATTAACCTAGCATTTTTAGTTTCCGAGATTTTTAGGATTCTTTAAGTGACCCGGATTCATTGCTCTCGAGTGTAGTTGTAAGTAAAACTGTGATTTTTTTATATAGATGAGCTACCAGTGAATCGTTCTTCGTGATGAGAGGACAATACCAAGTTTACTAAGCAGCATGATGAACAGCATCTGCACTGGGTTAACAAGTAATATAAAGTGTAATATAAAGGGTTTTCTTTACTTAGAGACGCTTGTAAATAGTGTCCGACCGAAACTGGTTAAAAAAATGTGATTATTACTGTGATTTAATTTTCTTTTTTTTTAAACTTATAATTGTAATGTAAGCAAATCAGCCACTTGCAATACATGTTTATTTAGAATTAGGCGTGTCACGTAGGTCACGCTGTCCGTGACAACGCGGGCTTAAAAACGCACAAAACCAGACCATATTAACGTATATTTTAGCTGTAAGTAGAACAGTGATTTTTATGTGAATTTCTGTGATTATGAAAAATAAAGAAATAACGTTTTATTCTTTATTGTTTGATTTTTCTGCTGTCTGTACGGAAATAAACAATATGGCGGATTTTCTTTCATAATAATAGAATTGTGACGAGTTTACACATACTTTTTATCGTGGCGAATTTACTTTGTGACGAATGTACAATAACCCGGTAGTAGGTAGGTAGTAGGTGGGTAGTTAAAATTATTCCATTTGTGAACTTTTTCTCTCTTATGTGACGCAGACGAAGTTGCGTCGGTCTGCTAGTAGATAATAAAACAGTAACGAAAGAAAAACTGTACATTGAGAATTTTCGAGAAAAAATAAGTGTATTTTGTTAGAAAAACGTAACTGATGACAAAAAGTGACTTTTTAGAATTTTTGTCTGTTTGTGTGTATGGCATGAAGGTATAGATAAAAATGGAGACTATACTTCGAATACTTTGACTCAAGCGTGTAACAATTAAAATGAAAGATAGTGATTATGTGGACGGGTAGCGCCCTTTATTAGAAAAATAGCGCACTAGCTGCAATGAAACGGCAGATGTCAACTAGATGGTGTCACCGAGTAATATTGCTTATTTTTTCAACAATGTAAATTATAAATAAAATATGGAAAATACATACACAAAATTCTCACATGCGCACAGAACCCACATAGTCTCATGGACAACTCCGCTGGCAGCTGGTGGTAAGAGACGGAAGGATCTTACAAGCGTTTGTTCCAAGGGTGGCCTCCATTTTTATCTATACCTTCATGGTGTATGGTGCGGCTTCACGCCAAAACTACTGGATGAGATTGAATTGAAATTCAGCAAAAATGTTCTTTGTAAACCAAGGAAAGTTTTGGGCTACATATTATCACGTCGTATGTTATGGGAGGTAAGCAATATAGATTTTAAAAGGTTTTTGTTCGTAATTGATATAACTACATACAGTCCGTGCCATTAAAAAAGACGCTGAAGGGGGGCGCCACTCGTCTCTACCGAACACATAAATCAGTACAAAAATGTTAGTTCCTATTTTGGCCGCGATCTTTCGTGGCACGGTCTGTACCTACACTACACATCAACTTTTCCACGCGAACGAAGTCGCGGGCAACAGCTAGTCTACAATAGATTTACAATATACTTTCTACTAAATAATTGCATATTTGTTTTACCTGTGAACCTCCATACATTTGGGTTTCCGGAGAGAGATCTATGCAAAGAAGCGTGAAAACTCTCAGCCACATTGGAGGTCCGGTGGGGCCTTTGATAGACCGAGATCCTCTCGGGTCCCTCCTATAAAATAAAAATTACGTTTTCTTTATATCTGCAATGTCATAATTACCTAAACTAGAAACAAAGACACAAAGTCGTTACTCTCCGTTGGGATCACACCCACGACCTCATACGGCATGTTTATAGAACACAGCGGCAGGTTTGAAACAATAATACAGAAATAATATATGTAGGAACGGAATGTTATGATAGTTAGTGGAATGAAACGTAAAGATGAATGACAGATCTGAAGCATGTTGAATAAAAGAGATAAAAGTATGAAATAGTCTAGGAGTGAAGGAGAAAGCAGGTGAATGTTAAACAAGGTAAAGAAACCGGCCAAGTGCGAGTCGGACTCGCGCACGAAGGGTTCCGTACCATTATCTATACAACATTAGACAAAACGGCAAAAAAAACACGTTTATTCTATGGGAGCCTCCCTAAAATATTTATTTTATTTTAATTTCATTATTTTTTTATAAAATGCATATACCACTCAATATTCTGTGAATATTTCAAGCGTCTACCTGTTGCTGTTATTAATATCGAGCAAAAAACGGCAAAAAAAAAACACGTTTGTTGTATGGGAGCTCCCCTTAAATATTTATTTTATTTGTTGTTATAGCGGCAACAGAAATACATCATCTGTGAAAATTTCAACTCTCTAGCTATCACGGTTCATGAGATACAGCCTGGTGACAGACAGACAGACGGACAGTGAAGTCTTAGTAATAGGTTCCCGTTTTAAGCGTTTGGGTCCGGAACCCTAAAAAAGGGACTGGAATACGAGGGGAAAGACGAATGACGTTAGCTGTAAAGACGTATAGAATAAAATTCAAGTTTCTATAGGAAATCAGTGCTTTTATTCGGCATACATCGAACTAATCCCACATATTTTTGGGGGCTCGTCCGGGATTGTTCGATATTTCCAGTTTGACAAAGAAGGGATTCCTTTGCACACTCTACATTGTGATCACATTGCATTGGACCTCTTTCAGAGACAAGGAAAATGTTTATTTACATCTCAACAGTTGTGGATGCATTTACGAAGTTTGTGTGGCTGTTTCCAGTGAAGGGAACAACCAGTAAGGAGACAATAGATAAACTAATGATTCATCAGAAGACATTTGGTAATCCTACGCGATTAATTTCAGATCGTGGTACTGCATGTACCAGTAACGAGTTCAAGGAGTATTGTGAAAAGGAAAGTATTCAACACATACCTAACCATAACTACAGGAGTACCCAGGGGAAATGGTCAGGTGGAGCGCATACAAAGAAGTCTCATAGCGGTGTTAGCTAAGCTATGTATTGAAGAACCATCTCTATGGTACAAGCAAGTCAGCCGAGTGCAAGAGCACTGAATAGCACGTACCAAAGAAGTATCGACACCACCCCGAACGTCCGTTCGAACTCATTTTGGGTACGAAGATGAAAACTAAAGAAGATATACAGATTCATGATATGCTCTAGCAACAGCATAGAAGTAATTTTGTACAAGACATGGGAAGACTTAAAGATGAAGGCGAAAGTACAAATAAGAAAGAGAACAATAGAAAAAGAAAGGAAAGCCGAAAATATGTTGTAGGAGATATTGTAGCCATCAAACCGACGCAGTTTGGCAGCAGTCTCAAACTCAAGCCTAAGTATTTGGGCCCATATAGGGTCACCTAAGTCAAAAGGAATGATCGGTACGATCTTGAAAAGATAGGATCGTATGGCGGATGGTTCATGAGCAGGGTTGGATTAAGGTACGTTGAAAAAGATGCCACAATAAAATTAAAAGGATAGTATTTATAAAAAAATTATAGTACACTCAATTTTTTTTTAAATTTAAGGCAATAGTCATTAAAATCAACACGAGTTAAGGCAAAATTTACTCCTCTTCTAAGTTTGTCAGATCTAGAATATTTCTATCTTCATCCTTGGCATTTAAATCTCATCAACATATCCTCAGTAGGAATAAAATCAGTACAATTCCCACTTTTGCTACCGCTTTTGATGGCATCACAAGACAATAAAATGGCGTCTATGGATTGTGTTGCCAGTTTGTTTCGTATCTTAGATCAGAATTCGGATACACGCACGGTCGAAATATTCATATGACGTAAAACTAAGCATTTGGGAGCAAATTTTAAATTATAGTATTTTAGCGTACTATCCTTAGATGTGGATAGTATATAGTACAAAGGGCGAAATTATAGTATAAATACTATAATTATAGTACAAAATCCAACTCTGTTCATGAGAGACATCTTCTCTGCCGATAATATGAAGCCATGGCCGGTGTTTGGCGATAGTGTTGAGTTAGGTGAGTAGGTCAAATCCTATCAGCGATTGTGTTAGGTTAGGAAATACAATGGTGGTTGTTCTTGACCTAATATTTTATTATGATGATGTAATGTACTCTGTCCTAGTTTCTCTAAATTTCTATTTGATGTACAAGTTTAAGATGTAGAGGTTGTCTCATTATTTTTAGTTAAAATGTTGTTTATTGGTTCTCATACAGTGCACCCTATAGTATGGTGTACATTCATTGTTACCTTTGTTTATTGTAAGATGTAACTGGAAGTAAAGTAATTAAGTTTGAGTTTGTTAATCTGTTATGTACCTAGTGGTAATGTGGTTAAATGAAGAAGGGCATGGCAAAGTGTGTTAGATTTTATTAAAATTAAGTTGATATTGTATAAAGTTCAAGTGTGAACGGTGTTGTTCTGTTTGTTCACTAGGCGCGTACTCACGTACGAACACGAACATAGCGAACACAAACACCAGACCCGAACATTTGGTTCGTACGTATGGACGGCATATTCGAACACGAACGCAAACATAGTTCGAGTCGAGTTCGCGAACAACAGTCGTGAACTCTATCTTAGTAGCCATGACGGCGCCGTTGGAAGTGGTCGATTGTGAAGTAGCGGAGAATTTTTTGATGTTCGCAGTGATTCACGAAATGTTGTTTCCTAAAGCGGATCCTAGATGGTGGGAAACAGTATTGTACAAAAAACGAAATGAAAATACATTACTTTTAGACTTAAAATCACAAGAAATAAGTGGACACTACAAAACTCTGCTAAAAATGTCAAGTACAGATTTTGAATGTCTATTAAACCTAGTTGGGCCAAGAATCGTTAAAAAGAATACGATAATGAGAGAATCCATATCTGTGCAAAATCGTTTGGCAGTGACCTTGCGCTTTCTGAATAGTGGTGATTCGTATACTAGTTTGCAATATTTATTTAAAATATCGAAACAAGCACTCAGTTCCATTATTCCGGAGGTGTGTGAAGCACTGGTGGCAGAATTGAAAAGCAACATAAAGGTAATCAAACATTTATTTATATCACTTAGAGTAATTTAAGAATTCTTAAACGAGAAACTTATAATGGGAATAAATCATCAAACGAATCATTAGTATCAGTATCACTGTTGATATTTTGAATAGTTGAAACACTATCCTCGTTGGAACGTTGTTGGGGTGAATAATTTGAACTACCAACTCGTGTCGAAACTTCAGTCTGTACTTCACTTATTCGATTTTGTTCTTCAGTAGCGTGTGAATCGGTTACGTTATCGGTTACGTTCCTTGAGTTATATCCATAACTACGACCATAATTATTATTATAATATTCGTAATATCCACTGTCCGCTTTACGAAATAAATCAAAAATTTCGTACTGAAGCATATTTTGGGTATTTTTTGAGTATTTTTCTAACTTCGATGCGATAAATTTGCAAAAATTTTGTACTTCAGGGTCACCACTTCGCTCCTCCATATTTTTTTCAGATGATTTTTTTAATACACCCAACGCTTGTTTTAATAAACCCAGACGTGGAGATTCCTTCTTGGTTCGTTTAGCAGATGTCTCGCCTTGATCAGACAATTCCAATTGTTGCGATTCCTCGTTTTCCTGTAAAAATGTAATAAGTATGACTTTTTCCAGATACCATCAACCCAAAGCGAGTGGCTGAAAATATCGGAAGAATTTGAACAATCATTGAATTTTCCTCATTGTGTTGGATCACTGGATGGGAAACATGTTGTATTGGAAATCGCCTATTAATTCTGGATCTGATTTCTATAACTATAAAGGAACGTACAGTATTGTATTAATGGCCGTCGTAGATGCAAGTAAAAGATTTATATTTGTTGATGTGGGATGTCAAGGGAGAATATCAGATGCAGGAGTATTCAGAGACTGCAAAATAAACTCTATGATGGAAGAAGGTACTTTGAATTTACCTTCACCGATACCATTGCCAGGCAGAAGAGTCAATTTGTTTTTTATTTATTTGTAGGTGACAAAGCCTTTCCATTAAAAGAAAATTTAATGACGCCATACGTTGGTACACATCATCGAGCATCATTTTTCAAGTCATTTTTATAATAATTTATATCAGTCGGATCCCATAATATTGGCTTTTGTTTATAACAATCTATAAACAAAATTGTGTTCTCCACGTTCCACTGAAAATTTTCTTCGTCGGCCATGACTGGGAAACTTAGGGATGTTTTTAATAATAAACATAGCACGCGAATAACCTTGACGGCTACTCGTCGAGAACTGAGGTACGGGTAGGACCTCTGCCGCCCGCCCGCACCCCGCCCAGATCTAGGTATACGAACAGTTTTGTTGCGTAACATTTATTAAAGCTCTTCGAACACCGTCCATACAGAACACACTACAAGGATCGCCGCGCACATGTTTGACGAACAGAGTGTTCGATGTTCGATAGTGGTACGCACGTGCGAACCAAGTTGTTGCGTATCATGTAACGCAACAAATTTGTTCGTACGTGCGTACGCGGCTTTAGATCTGACTGGGGACAGTCAGATATCAGAATGGTCGAGTTGTAGGAATGGAATGTTATGATAGTTAGTGGAGTGAAACATAAAAGATGAATGACAGATCTGAAGCATGTTGAATGAAAGAGATAAAAGTATGAAATAGTCTAGGAGTGAAGGAGAAAGCAGGTGAATGTTAAACAAGGTAAAGAAAAAGGGACTGGAATACGAGGGGAAAGACGAAGGACATTAGCTGTAAAGACGTTTAAAATAAAATTCAAGTTTATAAAGGAAATCAGTGCTTTTATTCGGCATACATCGAACTAATCCCACATATATTTAGCTTACCCTGACCATCCATTGTGCAACTAAGTAATTGTTGAATTCCTCGTTGTATGGCAGACCTCTTTCTGCCGCGATAGCTGGCACTTCTGCCAGCCCGAGCGCAATGCGATCAGCTGGCAGATATGCCAGCGCGGCGTACAGCTGCACCAGCTTGTAGCCAGCAATGTTGCGGTGGGCCGCCGGGATGCCCTGCCGTCTCGCTTGTCGAAGAAGCGCCTGAAACAAATGGAAAAGGCACCCTGACACTGGCACATTTGTAACAGACTGGAGCGCTCTCTGAAGAGCCTGCTCATAGTCTGTTACTATGTGCACAGGCCTTGGGTTTCCGGCAGCCTGCCAAATGCGCAAAAGGACCGCTTCGTAAAGCAGCCTGCGACGATTCTGCATCAAGACTATTACTGGATGAAAAGAGTGACCAGCGATCACTGCGTGCAGGGTCAAAATTTGGGCTGCAGGTAACCCAGCCGGCACAGTTAAAAATGTGACATCCACAACCACCGTTTCAGAGGCTTGGATGCACGCAATAAAATTAGGCATTATCAAAATGATAGCCGAGGCGCCGCCCGCGGAAACAGTCCAACAGTCCCTAATAGCAAATTGCTATAAGTGGGATGCTCCGCGAGCGCCACCCCGTATGCCTCAAGGGTCCTGGGTACTGGAGGGATGACTGATCGCCGCCAGGTACGCATCGACGACACCACTGACTCGTAGAGCAAATATGGCACAGCATCAGGATACATTAGTTATAGCCCATTGAAGTCCCAGAGACTTATTTCTATATTTCTGGAAATATTTCTATCAAAAGTTTGACCCCCCCATTTTATGGGTCTCAAGGGGGTCAAATTTTATTATGGTCATTTTTTCGACAAACTAACCCCCACCCCTGTAGAAGTGGGGGGGGGGTTACCCCCTGACCCCCACTTTTGACGCGCAACTGACATCTGTCACCGTACCCATGCTATACATTGTCATTGCACTCTTAACATTTTCAGTTCCATAACAATGTACTGCATTGTGCTGCTGCAAATTTAGGCTGCATCTCATAAACTTACACAATAAAGATAGGTATATATTAATATTTAGTTAGATACTCACCTAGCTGCCTCCTCTTCATATATAGCATTCAGTGGTGTTGCTTCTGATGAAGCTCTCCTTTTAGGGTTTGAAACAGATGGTTCCTGTAAAACCAAATAACATCCATTACATAATTTGGTACCTAATATCATTTTTTTAAATATAAAGCATATCTGCTATTATTTTAATGACAGTCTGTCTGTACTCGCCGATACAGATAGGTATGTAAAAAGAAATATAGGTTGCCAGCGTTAGAGAGTCAACTTTGGCCCATATCTGTAGTGCCAATGGTTTCTCAGTCTTCTCATAAAGCACACACAGGGCGATATGGATTGATTTGTCCCGGCAACTAGGTTTGTCAGGTCGCCAAACCTAATAGCTGGACAGACCAGCCAGTTTGGCCGGACATTTGGGTAAAAAGGCCGAACACCCTACATTATTGAGGTTTTGTGTCTCAGTATTAATAAGTACGACAAAAAAGTTGTGTATGTAAAATCAAGCTTTTTTGATTATTATAATTCTCGGCAAATAAGTTGGCAAGAGTCGCGCAGAAGTCATTTTTAGGTCTCTTTTAAGTTCAAGCGGGACGCGGGGTATGAGGTAGCGCCGATCCGAGCGCGCGATTGGTTGCGTCAGTCGACCGGGATCGGGTCGAACGCCAAAACTTGCCAAGTTATTTGCCGAGAACTGTACCTCCTTATATCTTGTTAAATTGAAATAAAATCGAGTGCCAAATCAGTCTCCTACTAATCAAATAAAGTCATCAGTCGACTCGCCTGCGCTCGGCCACGCTCGGCGCTCGCTCGTTTGCGAAATGTAAAAATCCTAACAAAAGCCAGAAAAGCCGGACACCGTTTATTTTGGCCAGACACGCAATCAAAAACACTAACTATGTCTGGCTTTAACCGGACGCCTGTATCTACGATAAATTTAATTGATTTTACTAACTTGTTTCTAACCCAAGGAGCAGGGTCATGGTCATGTTCTCCTTGTATGGGCCCTGGCTGACCAGCTCGCAGGACCCATGTGACGGGACATCTATTGGTGTGACACCTTAAGTAGGTGCTGGGCCGTGATGCCCGAAATGCAACGAAGAAGTGTCCCCCTCGTTGATACCAGCGCGTAGCGCCACGGAAGCCGGGTATTTCCTCGAAGTCGTCCATACCTAGGTGGGCAAGATGGCACTGAAAAAAAACAAGACTTAATACACCAGAAGATTAGTTTTTTTTCAAATTCACACAAATTATCCAAACCAGTGCGCGTGGCGTGGTGACGCTTTCTTTTTAAAATATTACCGTTTTGCTTTTGACATACCCAGACTATAGACTTCCGGCAAAGAAAGTGTGTTACGCAACAAAATAACTAAATAGTGCCCAGCCCGCGTAGCATGGCCGCCGTAAAAACAGGTTTTGTCGACTGACAATCGACAAAATGACAGATAAATGACAGATTTTCGAAAGACTTCTATCGTCCTAAGCATGGCGATGTTTGACATGTGGAAAAGAAAGGTTTCTATTCTTTAGCGACAAAAGTCTACAACGTCGAGCATGGCGACAATTTTTTGTCTACTTTTGACACTCGTTGTAGGAATAGTTTCTTGTCAACAAATGTCAAAAAGTCTACAACACATCAGACCTAGACAAGATTACTTTTATAAAAAAAACCGGCCAAGTGCGTGTCGGGCCACGCGCTGTGTAGGGTTCCGTAGTAGCCCGTTATATTTTAGATTTTGTTTTTCAATGGCAAGTCTTTACCCGTTTTAAACAAGCAACCACTTCATCTTAGTCACTTTATAGGACTTATTCTAAGGATTTAGTATTTGGTACAGAATTATCCAACACCCTAGTTCAACGACTATTACTGCTAAACTAATAAAGTTATCTTAACCGCTATAGTTTTTATTTAAAGTTCATGAAATGCACTATCATCATGAATTTTTCAAGCCAGCAGTTTAGCTTTTAGAGGGGGTAGGGGGGGGGAGGGCTACTGGAACTTTAAAGTTTAATATTTCGTAAATGGAGCATTAAATCGAAAAGTAGTATTAGTAAGTAAGTAGTAGTAGTAGTAGTAAATTCCAAAATTTTATTTAACCACTTTGTCGGCGTTATTTATATACACACTTCTACAAAATTACAGCTTTCTAGTAGGTACTAACGGTCTCAAAGCAAAACCTCGGACAGACAGACAGATGGACATGGCGAAACTATTAGGGTTTCTTGTCAGGACTACGGAACCCTAAAAAGTAGGTAAGTACATATAATTTTGTTTGCAAGCGATTTTTTGTTAAAAAAATGGCTGGGGCCTACCGTCGCCATCACCTCGCTTTCTATGCTGAGAAAAATGAGAGGAAAGCAAAAAGAAACGCTGTACGAGCTCTAACCGGGGCTTTCGATCTCCCGGAAAACGAGTTCCTCGAAAATTATAAAGTTACCAAAGAGATGGTCCAATATTTGTGCCAGGAGCTGAGCGAGGATCTGTCTACTATTACATCACAGGGTCTACCTGTTCTCGTTAAAGAAGTTCAATCCAGCAGGTTAAGTACGCCTTCCAATTACCTTGTAAAATAATAGGCAATTTTATTATTGGATCTAACAATGACTAATAATTTGCAGATTCTTTGTTCAATGAAAGTTCTGCTGACAGGACATTACCAAAGGGGTGTTGGCCAAGAGCAAAACATTTCTATTGGCCAAATAACAGTCAGCAAATTTTTAAAGCAATTTGTTATTGCAGTAAACACAAGGTCAGTTATAATATAATACCAAAGTTTGGGTGGCTAAGAGGCTTGTGTTAGCTAGTTGGGTAGATATCTAACTTCTGTTGTTTCAGACTGAAACCGCGATGGATTCTGTTCCCGAACACTGAGGCAGGAAGGCAGACTGTGGCAACTGGGTACCAGCGAAAATTCGGCCTCCCAGACATATTGGGGGCCATTGACTGTACTCATGTGCAACTGTTTCCACCACCAAAGCCACAACAGGCACAATTTAAAAACAGACATGGAGTTACGTCCATTAATGTTCAGTTGGTAAGAAAATACACTTACGAGCAATAAATTCGCACACCTTGGCTTTTTTTTCCTAACGTCTTCCATGTAGTCGCAAACTGTTCTAGCGACATGCGGTCTGGCGTTGTCGTGCATTAGGAGAAAATCTTCTCCCATTAGCCACGCAAGCAGCCTCACATGTTCTTCGACGTATCGTGTAGCCGTCAAACCTCTCGATCTCGGGCCGGTATTCGCTCCAGTGTTGAATACAATGTCAGCTTTAATGTCCAAGATTATGCCACCCCAAAACATACACGATAGATAGACAGAGTAACGGTTCAAAGGAGATGGCCAAAAAAGACCCAGAATCGCCAGAAATTTCTTATGTGCCTATTGTATAGGCATAATATATACCTACCTTCATCAAAAATATATTAGCATTTACTGCAAAAACGATGTGCTAGGGTAAAGATAAAGATAAAGATAAAGATAATTTATTTGTTCAAAACATGCGTTTACACACAAATCGAGCATGCAAGATCTTAGTAAAGGGTAGGTTCGTACATGTTTTACCTAGTGAGGTGTACAAATTTGTTTTTTTTTTTTAACAATTATACGGATTATAACATTCATTTTTAGCCATTTTCTGGTACATTCATAATAACTAATTATTTATACAAAAAAATACACATTGTCCGATTTTCATGCAGACAGAACCAAAATAATTATGTGCAAAGGTAAAATATGTCAAAAGGTACTAAATAATAATATGTCAAACGGTATTAATTATACGTCAAAAATTAAAAATGTAAAAGGTAAAAAATGTCAATCGGTAAAAAAATATGTCAAAAGGTATCCGTTATGAAGTCATTTATATTATAGTAACATTTGTCTGTTAGTAAATTCCGAATCTTTTTTTTAAATAAATTTGTAGGCAGAGCTTTGTAAGACTGCGGTATTTTGTTGTAAATCTTAGGGGCCATACAAAAAAAGCTTTTCGACATTAAAGCGGTTTTTGCTGAGTGTAAGCAAAGTTGGCTATTATCGCGTCTGTTGCGTGGAAACGCGTCAGACAGTCGTGGAAATAGTTGGGGGTTACTTTTTACAAAAGATGCTACTTCAAAAATGTATAGAGACGGTAAAGTTAATAGTTTGTATTTAGTGAATACCGGTTTGCAGCTTTCTGTCGATTTTAAATTAAACATAGCTCGTATACATCTCTTTTGCGCTTTAAACGCAATTTCTTTGTTTGTCGAGTTTCCCCAAAAAATTATACCATAGCGCAGCACTGATGCTACCAATCCATGATAAGCCGTTACCAAGGCGTCTGGGTTAAGTTCTGGGGCCACGAGTTCAATGTGGGCTTTCCAGTTTAAATTCGCGTCAATTATTACACCGAGAAATTTGGCATTGTCGACTTTCATTAGTACCGAGCCATTGTGCCGGGCTTCAATAGCATTATCAGTCTGAGTCCGTTAAATGAAATGCATAATATTAGTCTTCTCTAAATTAATTTTAAGATTATTCCGATTTAGCCATGATATTACATGGTAAACGGAGCAGTAAGGGGAAGTACCTTAACCGTTGCAGCTACACGAAAATGTTCTTAGGAGACTATGCATAATTTTACGTGAAATTATGAACCCCATTCACAGATTTACGAAAAAAATTTACCGTAAAGTTAGCAAGAAAATGGCCATTTTACACAAAACATTTTATTGGTGCCAATAGAAAATTCAAAATTTCACAAAAATTATGAATAAGACCTAAGACTATTTTCGTGTAGCTGCAACGGTTAAGGTACTTCCCCTTACTGCCCCGGTTACCGTTTCCACCCTGTATAGTACAAAATCTAAAACCTCACATTTGAAATAAAAACAGTAATTATATATTAGTTATTTATTCAAATTAAAAAAGTAAAGGAATAAAAATTAGGCTTTGGGGCCCATGTGACTGTGTTTTGCTGTACTTGTTTTTTGTAATCTGAAACTCAAACACAAAATTAAGTTATGATTAATTTGCAGGGGACTCAGGCTATGCTTTGGAGCCGTGGATTATGACACCGATTAGAAATGCTCAACGTGGTATGCCAGAGGAAAGATACACCAAGTGGCATTGCCAAACGCGCAATGTCATAGAGCGTACCAATGGATATTTAAAGGGGACCTTTCGGTGTCTAGGCATAGACAGGATCCTCCATTATGCGCCTGAGAAGGCATCGGCGCTAGTGTATGCCTGCTGCACGTTGTATAACATAATGCAACATTATAGGTTTGTTTTTTTTTATCATTGTACCTACTTAGAATTAGTTGTACAAAACCTTTATCTAAAATTGGTGAAATTTGTTTTAGGGTGCCTATGCAGGAAATGGCTCTTTTAGATGAAAGAGCCAGAGAAATTAACTATGAGCCCAGGTGTAGCCTGCTACAAGCTGCAACACACAGAAGAGCTACTATTGTAGGGAATTACTTTATGTAAATAAAAACTGTACCTTTTCGAATGTCGATTTCTCATTACTCTCTCTGCCAGAGCAGTATTTCGCTCTGCCAGAGCAATATTTCGCTCTGCCAGAGAAGTATTTCGCTCTGCCAGAGCAATATTCCTCTCTGCCAGAGCAATTTTTTTTGTGGCCAGATCGTTTCTTTTTAATAAACTATTACTTATATCCTGAAACAAATACAACCATTATGTTAAACATACTTTTCGAACAAAGTAGAGGCGAGTTATGCCTGTATCAACTGTGTTATTCTGTTGTTTTAAACATCACTTGAATCTTTCTTTCACATTGAGTACATAGATTAACACAATTTAAAAACACTTACTAATAAAACTTTTCTTGTCTCCGCATCGGAGTCAAGAAACTCACTCCGGAGGTTGTTTTGTCGTGCACCTCTTCTCACATTTTGCTGTGTGGAAGAGGTGGACGCTTGAGGTGTGTCTGGTGGTGAGGTAGGTGGCGGCAATGGAGGTGAAAAAACAAAGAAGGCTGGAGGCGGTACTATGGCTGGAGACACAGATGTGGGTATAGGTAGAGATGTGGCTGGTGGTGGTGATATGGCTAGTGGGGATTGGGATGGAGCTATGATCTGAAATTAAGTTAACATTAACATAATATCACAAAATAGTATTAACATCATAACATTTAAAAGACACTGTCATTACCTCTCCTAACACAGTCTCACATTGACCAGCCATACCATAGGAGAGTGCCTATGATTTCTAAAATTCTTTGACTGGTTTGTGAGAGGGTGGGAATTGGTGTATTGTTGCCGGTTATAACACAGGCTGCATTGGTGCGAGCACCATCAGCCCGAGCCTTTTTTTTTAGATCTCTCCAGGTCTAAAACATAATTAATGACACAAATATTATTGGTATAAAGCTAAGGAACGTGTTGTTTATCATCTTGGTATTCGATTAAAAAGTTGTTTAATAAATTACCGTGCGCCACTGTTCCACAGTCTTACTGGGTCCGTATTCGTGTAAGATGGTCTGTACACGGACCCATTCTTCGTCGTTGCCTTGTCGCCCTATAGGCCCACTGAACTCACCATTGGCGAAACGAGTGTGGGTGGACATATAGTCCTCCAACAGCTCGATTTGGCGGGTGGTACTTCGCACACTGAAAATTTTGGTATGTCAATGCCACAATCCTGTTTTAAGTATCCTTAGGGTTGGCGTTGGACTAATGGACGACTATATTCTCTTAAACTAATCACACACAACGCTACTAATCGGTAATCTGATTTATTATAAAAAATACTTACAATTTTCTTGCTGCCATTAGAACTTTTACTAAAAAAAATAAAAATATTAGAAAGAAGTAGATAGTAGTTTTGTTTTTTTCGCATTGTGATAATGGATAATGCGAAAATAAACAAAACAAACTACATCTTCCAATGTTTCATTATTATTTTAGTACCTAATTAAAAACAATTCACTTTGTTTGTCAACAATCAACAATTATTATAACCTAAAGTCTTAATTCTCACTGTCAAGTGTCACTTCATCAGAGGCCGACACAGAAAAAAAACGATACGAGTAATACGTTTCGTTGTTGCTTTGAGTTACGTTCAAAAGATCTTAAAACCTGTGCATTTGACACATTTTTTTGGTTAACTAAACGTAATATTATCGTAGGATTTTTCATCACTAGCTACTTGTCCGTTGCTATGGAAAGACATTCTATGTCTTTGTCTTCGTACAAACTCGAGTCGATGGGTCGCCGCATGCTCGGGCATGTCAAGACATTAAGACATGTCAAGTCGTATAGAAAAGAGCTTTGTCGATTCTTGAAGAGTAGAGATAGAATCGCCATGCTACGCGGGCAGGAAATGAAAAATTCAAGTGACAGCGCGTATTCCCTTCGTTTGTGTTATCTCAAGAAGCAATATTTCTTTATTACTCTGTGTCAAGTTTTTATTTAAAGTTATTAGTTATTTTTTACGCAGTCGGGTTTTTTAATTTTTTTTTTTTTTTTACACTTTTTACATAAATATACCATTTTAAAATCCTCATGTATCCAAATGAACAAGAAATAATTCAAACTTTTATTTATTTACTTTTATACGATTTGTCATTTCGAATTACATTCAAACATTTATGTTGCATATATTTTTGTAATCACCTTTAAAAACCGTTCATTTTGATACCCCACTTGATGGTATTAGAAGAATTTTTTTTTTCGAACTATGGCACCCCATATCCACGATTTTCATTTGTTTTTTTTTTATTATAATGTAGCCAGTGACACTCGCGCCATCAAGAAGAATCTAACGACATATAATATATCCAAATCCCTCCAACCGTTGAGGAGTTACGAGGGAACAAAGAAACGGACATACATACATACATACAGGTCAAACACATAACCCTTCCTCTTGTGCTTCGCCGCAGTCGGGTAAAAAAGGCAAAGCGTCTAATAATTACCTTCACAAGATAGACTTATCGCGTGCTAGGTATGTCATTGTACTACGCCTATACCAAATTTCATTAGATTCGATCGGATAGTTTTCACTACAGAATAGTTTTTGTTATAAAAATCGAAATTTCAATTTTTTTGTTAAAAAACCATAACGAGACCCTGGGTTTTCGCTGAAGTAGTCTTTGCCAAATGATAAGTCATGATAGCCCTTAGAAAAAAAAATTGGACCCCTGTAAACGGGCCATCCTGGATATATACCTACCTTGTTTTATTATTTAAGCTCCTATTCGCACTTTCGAATATTGTTATACCATATATAGGTACTAAGTTTGTAGTTTAAACCTTTCTCAGTTTTGGGGTGGGTCCTGTTCCTGTAATACAGCTTGCCCTAGCTCAGGCTCGCTCCCACAACATTAATATTAAGTGAACTAGCTATATGTACCTACCGCTGATTGAACTAAATGTTAGAAGGAGAAATAATTAATACTTTTTATTATTATTATAATATATTATTTATTATAGTATCGACAGTATTGACATATGGCGTTACTATCGATATTCTGAATAGTTTTCCAGGTAAACTATCGATAGTAAAAGTATTGATGGCACAACACTGCAAATTTAGCCAAATGTACAGACCTAGCCACGAAAGAAGAGCGTGGCCAAAATAGGAACTAACATTTTTGTACTGTTTTATGTGTTCGGTAGAGACGAGCGGCGCCCCCCTTCAGCATCTTCTTTAATGGCACGGACTGTAAATATAGTCGAGTGCAATTAGACAATAAGGTGGAACGAAGTTTATAGTGGTCGGATTTTCATGGGACTTTTTTTATTGAGTTCCTAGAGGAGTGGAGAAGAAAGCGATTTGCGACTAGAGGAACAAATTATTTCCTGAAAAGTATTTCATCCGAGCTACCATTTTGGTAATATACAACGTTTTAGATAAATAAAATAATATTCGGAGACCCACAATTCGGAAACGGTGCGTCGCAGGGTCAGACAAGGTTAATAGACGCTTAAAAGACGCTTCCGGCAGCATCTCATGGCGACATGGAGAGAGCGACTGTAGCAACCCCGTGCAGGGCCACAATAATGGCGATAAGTCCCCTCTTTGGGGATTGGCTGGAGAGACGCCACGGCGTCCTCACCTTCCGCTTGACGCAGGTCCTCACCGGACACGGTGTTTTGGGAGGTTCCTGCACCGAATCGGGCGGGAGGAAACGCCCGGGTGCTTCCATTGTGAGGATCGACCGGAGGACACGGTGGAGCACACCGTGGAGGTGTGCCCCGCTTGGGCGGAACACCGCCGTGTCCTCGAAGCGGCGATTGGCGGCGGCGACGTCTCGCTCCCGGCCCGGGTTCAATCCATGGTCCGGTGCGAGACGGAATGGGACGCCGTCGCCTCCTTCTGCGAAGCAGTCATACTAGCGAAGGAGGTGGCGGAACGTGAGAGGGAAAGATCCTCACGTCCCGGCCGCCGCGGGAGACGCCCCGAGCGTCGGGGGCCACCACGTGGCCCCCGGCCACCATATGCGAGGTCTGTGGATGGTGACGTCTAATGACGACAGGCCGTGTCGACGGCGCGTTCGTGTTCCACGCGCGCCTCAAAGAGAGTCAGCAAAAGGGAAGGGGTCCGCAAGGGCCGATGCCTGCCGGGGCTGCGGGACTGTTCGAAAGAGGTACCGTGGCCCCGGAACGCAAAGGGCGATGAAGGAACATGGATGGGTTTTAGTCAGTAAAAGTCTGACACTCCCTCCTGCTCCGCCCAGAGCGGGAGGAGTCATTTGATGATTTCCCATCCGAAAAAGAAAAAAAAAGGTACAGAATCATTCGAAAATGTCATACGATGATGTAGGTAGGTAGCTGGTAGGTAGGAAAAATTAAAAAACTTGCTCAGCCAATTGAAATTTGAACAGAGCAACTTCTGTCGGGTCATCTAGCAATAAGGAAACCGTTTAATAAAAATACTGCACTTTGTTATAAACATATTTTTTTAGACATCATAGCTCACTAACATCAAAACAGCCATTCAACAAAAAGTACATCATTGTTCAAACGATTCTTACCAAAATTAAGGTAATTTTATACGCAAAACAGACATATTCCAAATACTGCACTTTTGTTTCAATAAATCATTATCAAAATTGTAGTATTTAAAATCAAAAGAAACGCATTCCAAAATATGGCACGTTTCCTTATTAAGTAATATTGTATTCACGTGTTTTCTTTATTTTAAGACGGTCACATTTCAAAAGATGGCACTTTTCACTATAATTTATCAGTTCAACACCAGTTGCTTTCCGGAATGTGGCCTTTTTAAATAAAGATGACGTGCGCTTCCGCAGACTGCCGGTTCGCAATTAAAAATATGGCTGTTTTGCTCTGAAGTTAGTCGTCAATGTGTCAAAATGGCCAAAGGGCAGTCGTGTGATTGGACCATTTTAAACGCTAAAGCAATGGGTGTCTTTTTCGAATATAAAAATTTGACCAATTTTGATACGTTTTATGCAATAAAAACGATTTTGATTTTTTTCGGAATGTGGCCCTTTTGAATTTAATGAGCGATATGGCAATAAGTGATGGAACGCGCCTAACATGCTCAAGATGTTACGGGGGGAGCGCGGGAACGTGTGCACTCGATGACAAGCGATATAGCGAGGAAGAAGCATGGAACATTGTAAAACGACTAATACTATTATCTAAGATAATTAAATCTGTTATATTAAATAAGTGCTTGTCATTATTTAATAAACAATACATGCCATGCGAAATGCCTGAAAGTTTTGTAAGCAACCTTGTAATAATAGAAAAAGTAGATAAAAGTTTGAGGTTATGATGACCCTAGAGAGCTCAATAAGGTACTAATAAGAAATTATCATTTGATTCCAACACTAGAAGAAATATTAACTAAGCTATGTAATAAATCAGTATTCTCAGTACTTGATCTGTCTGATAGTTTTTATAACATTAAATTGACGGAAGAATAAAAAAAGCTCTGTACATTTAGTACTCCATTTGGTTGCTATAGATTCCTACGGTTGCCATTTGGTCTATCGATAGCTCCAGAAATATTTCAAAAATATAGTGAGAAAACCTTTGGAGATATTCCAGGAGTAGTAATATACTGCGATGATTTGCTAATATGTGCTAACAGTGATGAGAAGCATGGAACATTGTAAAACGACTAATACTATTATCTAAGATAAATAAATCTGTTATATTAATTAAGTGCTTGTCATTATTTAATAAACACATTACTAAGCAATATTTTTGAAAAATAATATTTTTGCAGTAATATGAAACATCTGTAGTCTTATTGTTTTGCTTTCGAAGCCTCGGGCTATTTGTCAGCGACATCTAGATTTAATAAATGAGCTATTTTTTCGCGGTCGCTCTAAGCTATGGTGATTGTCAATCCAGGTCATTTATCATCCTTGATCTATGTGAACTTCTCAAAAATATGTCCCACGATCGTATTGCTTCGGAATAAGGGTGTGTGGTACATATTTTTGAAGCATTGCGTAGTTACATATTTTTGCACTTGACTGTACATATTGTTGCTCTTGACTGTGCATAGTAAGTATGTCAGGTTTAAGTTATGTCGAAATATCATTCTCTTTCCGCCGTAATAATAATAATAAATTTACAATGACAGCTCATTTGGAGACAACACCATTTCATTTGCATGGTGCCTATAGCGGTTTGATAATCTGTGGCATGTGGGATTGGTCCCTACTTGATTATTTTCTTTGACAGTAAAAAGACAAACAAATTTATAATACAGACTTCTTTTGAATAAACATGTCATAGTTTTACCTTGCATTTAAAATAGTGTTGTCTCCGAATGAGCAGTCGTTGTAAGTTTGACTAGGGCTAGATCAAAGAATCACAAGTCCTGCTGAACCTTGGTATCCCTTTATAACTTCTTTCATAGTATAACGCGCTACACCTTCCAATATATCATGCATAATATCCACAGAAGCTTGTTTAAAAGTGTCAAAACCTTCAACCTCTCCAAATGGATTCTTCTTTTACACCAGTTTCGCTAGGATTTCGTGTATTTAAATCAAATGTGTAGTTTGTTTCATTTCTAAGTAAAGACATGTCCTCAGAGCACAGATGCAGATTTTGGATGCAGATTTTGTCATACTTTTATGAGCTCTACATATTCGGCACGGATAATTAGCTGTAAAACTTTACACAAAGCCTAATATGGAATGGAGACCAAGATTGTCTCCAATCAACGACACCAGTTAAAATTTGACACGACCATGATAATAACCCGGAACGTTCAAATCTATACCAGAACGTGACAAGTAATTCAGTTCATCTATTACTTTACGAAAAGAATTAAAATTTCCATCTTTCAGTGTTCTGTCTGTTGAATGAAATAAAGCAAACGGAAATATATATTTTAATTGAGATGCTTAATTTGGAGGTAAACAAGCTAGGGAGGGATGCATACACAGCACCCAATTTGTGTATGCCTGCATGCGACGCAAGTGGATTCCCGGTTTCGTAATCATCGAAATATATTAAAAGCGGGAATATTTTCTCGTTATTATCAAGTGCCCGAATTTTATTCATCCATATAGATGTACGCACAACATTAGTGATTACATTTGAATGTAAGCAAGACTCAACATATTCATCGATAGATTTCAATACTTCCGGAATGCTTAAAAATTTTTGCAGGACAAAACGTAATGGAATAAACTGACCAGTACCTAGAACTTGTTTTCTTTTCCCTCCAACGAATTCATCTCTGGGTTCTGTAGTAATGTACTCTTCGGGCTCAATGTATGTTCCTAGACTAGCAAAATATTTATTCCTTTTATATTCACTTGAGAAATCCTGTACAGATTTGGTTATAGTCAACATGAGTTCGTCTAAATCGGGTTTACATTGCGCGTATTCTTGCTCCTGCCACACCTTTTTACACCAGCTCTCTAAAGCGAATCTAATCGTTTTTTGAAGGTATGAAGTCACGGAAGTTACAAATAGCTGCACAGTTTTTCTTGGCACTAAAGGGTCAGCTAGAAGAAAACTAAGCAGTAATGCAGTTTCGGACGTTACTATATTTTTAGAGCTTAACTTGGCATTACCAACTGGAAGATTACGGTCTGTTACACGATTTCCATCGAAACAGTTATGTATCTGCGATTCTTGGCTACTGTCAAGATTTTCTGAATCCTGATCTACTACTAGTTCAGATATAATGACAGATTCTTTATTCTTATTAAAATCAAATTGACTAAAGACGTGTGCTCTTTTTATATGAGTTCTTAGTGCATTTAGTGAATCAAAATGCTCAAAACAACCTTGTCCACATCTATAGCCGTCTCCATTTAAAAAGTTTGAAGCTACATTATTGCAATTCCTTTTTAAATGACTAATTAAAGTGTTAGCATCAGGAAATACACTTGAACAGTGGCCACAACACAACATATTGAAAATAATGTAAGTAAGGTACACAATTAATATTGTATTAGATTATAAATAGTTTCTATAATTACACATTTAAGCAATTAAGTGGCGCTTCGAACAAATTTGGTTTATTTTTTTGTTACTTTCCTCAGTCTCGTTTGAGCATTTCGCTTTAATGTTACATGTAATGATTCAGCTAACTCAGATGTCGATCGGTGGTTCCAATCGAAATCTGTGTATATACCGTAGACAGCCTGTTGTATAAATTCCCATACGTTATGACATTCGAGGGGATATTGGGCATGCAACGAGTGAAAAAGTTGGAAACACACTTCAACTGCCTCTAGAACGGTCGGTCAATCTGGGTCCATGAGGTACCTACTGCTATTATAAAAGGTTGTAGATGTATTTCATTTTGCCACTTTAGTTTACGTGAAACTTCTTTAAGGTGATTACGCAACTTTTCGATTGCTTCAAACAAGTCAGCTTGCGTGTGGACTAATAAAACAAAAGAATTAAGTACGTTACTTTTAGTGGGCTTCCAATTTTTGTTGACTTGATATACTCCAGGGAACAGGAACGGTAGAAGCAAAAGCAGTCCAGTAGCTTGAAATTCAATACTCTCTTCTGAAATATAAATAAGATTTTTCAAATACTTAATGTCAACTAGAAAATTATTTATATCAAGGATGAAAAGACTCTTTGTGATAAATTAGCGTTGAAGTTTGGTGGAAACTAACCCTTTGCATGGTGTAGGATCTAGATCCTATATAAAAAACTAGCTACATAATGAAAAAAAACCAAAATTGTCAAAAAAAACAAAAAGAGAACATTTATATTTTTTATGTTGTTACCTAGTATTTGTCTAGTTACACTAGTTTCAAATAATTTTTACACCCAATAAGGCCCGTTACTTTTGATGCTGACGCTTTTTTATGGAATGGAAAGAAACAGTCTACTTAGCTTTAATTTAGACTTGTGAAATTGAACATAAACATTATAATTATACTTTTTTAAACCTAACCTTTGGCTAATTCCAGAAAAACTGCAACTTTTTCTTTTTGAAGTTGGGCCGTTATTTTACTTTGAACTTCATTAGCAAGCTTTAAAATATTTTCCTTTTTCAATATTAGGAAATCTTTTAATTTGCTGCTCGACTCCAAATCACCGAACAAAAAGTGGAAATCCTTCTTTATCTGCAAATAAGAAATAAACGTATACAACTCGAAATATCAAAAACCGAAGTCCACTTTTCTATTATAAAGTGACCTGGAACTATTAGCTGAAGCATTTTTTCTTTCTCATAGCTTTTTATAAAAAGTAACAAAATGTATATTATTATTAATTATAGTTTATATGCAAAAGTGAGTTTGAGTTTAATTTCATAGTTACTAACGAGGGTCCAATATTTGGTAGGGCTAGACCTTTGTATAACGTTATCTAGTGCCACAGAGTACCTTCAGTTTCTTTCAATTCTTTCATGCGAATTTCGTGAGTATCTGACCAGGCTTGTAATAATTCAGCAGACACATGTGTTGGCACATTATTTCTTAAATCGATCAGTTTTTCATTGTCGGGTTCTGCAAATAGAAAAATTATGTTAGACCATGAATCAACAATGTATAATAATGTGTAACTTACAGGAGGATGTAAATGATGCGTCCCTTCGATAGCAGCCTCCAGCGCGCCGGTTCACGCGATATTTCCACCAAGTTTCACGAGAGGAAAGAGTTTGAGGATTCACCACACAGCACCAATAGTTTTTCACTTTTAGAATTTTTGGCAGGAGCGCGGGCGCACAGAAATATGTGTCGCCGGTAAGCGAGCGGATTTACGAATGTGAGAGGGCGGGGGGTTGTTCTATTGAACGGAACAGGAAATAGTGGGAGTAGTAAAGGAATCGATTTGGAATGGATGATCCTTTTCGAATGAGTTAATGAGTGATGTGTAGTGTTGCAAGTAAAATATATTAATTATAATAAGTATAGATAAAACAATGCGAATGGCGCAGACAACTCTCCCGGCCTAGAGGTTTTCCTCTAAACTAAAACTTTATGAGAACTTAAATTAAATAAATGAATTTAATTAAAAATAGAGTTAAGAAAAATTTTAAGTAATTATTGTGTAGGTAGAGGACAAAGCCGCACTACCGGGCGTATGTAGGAGCCGGAAGCAGTTCTAACCTTCACAGTCCTAACTATATTATCCTTGCCAGGATAAGTCGCATCTATGACACCTGAAGGCCAACAAAGCGGGTGAGCGTTGTTGTCTTTGATAACAACAATCGTACCTACTTCAATAGGCTTTGATGGTGTGTTCCACTTCTCCCGCTGTTGCAAGGAAGTGAGGTACTCCTGACTCCAACGATGCCAGAAGGAATGAGTTATTTTATTAAGAAGTTGATAACGCGATAAGCGATTGTCTGAAATGTCTGTGACATCTTCAGCAGGTAAAAATTTAAGCGGAGTTACGTTTAAAAAATGATTAGGCGTCAAAGCACTAATATCAGACGGGTCAGAGCTTAAAATACTTAGAGGTCGATTATTTAAAAGACATTCAATTTGAACAAGTACGGTACTAAACTCCTCGTATGTTAATATTTGAGAACCAATGACTTTAAAAAGATGAGTTTTGACACAACGAACATTAACTTCGCTGAGTCCATTAAAATGAGGACCGTAAGGCGGACTATGTTTGAATCGTACACGATGTTCAGCTAGTTGTTCACCTATGTAATTTATATGAGATTTGGATTGAATTAAGGCGTAAATTTCGTTCAATTTGCGCTTTGCGTCAATAAAGTTTGTGCCTCCATCACTATAAATCATAGCAACAGGACCTCTACGAGAAATAAAACGCTTATAAGCGGCGAGAAATAAATCTGAACTAAGGTCAGAGACCAACTCTAAGTGTACTGCCTTAGTTGTTAGACAGACGAACACACAAATGTAAGCTTTGTGGCTCTTAATTCCGCGTTTTCGGATATGAGTAATGTAGAAAGGACCACAGTAGTCCACAGCGGTATTAACAAACGCTTTTACTTGTGAAACGCGAAAGTCGGGTAGATCACCCATTGGAGGGTAAGTATTTTGAGGTTTAAGTTTAAAACATTTGTTACAACTATGCACTCGTTGTCTTACAATGTTACGAGCAGATAAAATCCAGAATTTTTGTCTAATTATAGCTAATAAAAGAGCGGGACCCGTATGTAAATTAGATACATGATAAAAGTCAATTAAGAGTTGAGTAAAACGTGATTTAGTTGGAATTAAAATGGGGTGCTTTTGACCATAATCAAGTTGAGAATGAGTTAACCTTCCACCTACTCTGAGAATATTATTCGAATCCAGAAAGGGGTTGAGTTTAGCGAGTCTTTTATTTAAATTTTTATTAGATTTTAATGCGTTAATTTCTTCAGAGAAATATCGACTTTGTACGTAAAGTATAAGGTATATTTCCGCGGCATCTAAATCCGAAACGATGATACAACCACGCGAGTTTAGTAACTTGCAGAAACGTAGTATCAAAACCAAGCTACGTAGTAAAATAGAATATTTAGAAATGCGGTCAATTAAAGATTGAATAGGTTGAGGAACTTCTTGCGTTACTTTAACTGAGAGAGCGATATTTTTAGTTTCAATTACTTCCGAATTATTATTATTTAAATTGACCTTAAATGGCTTGATTGGCCACTGATTTAAGGGGAATGAAAACCAATGCGGAGCGTTAAACCAAAGAGTTAAATCTAATAATTGTTTAGGCGTTACGGGACGAGAAACTACATCAGCGGGATTTTCAGTTCCATCGATGTGAAACCAATGTTTAGCAGGTAATTTTGAGTTAATTTCAACAATGCGATTTGCGACAAATGTATGAAATCTATGTGAGGGCGAGTGGATCCAGGTGAGCGTGACTGTTGAATCAGAAAAGGCAAAAATATTATTAATTTTACAGCGTTTACTTAAAACTTCTACAACTGAGTTGATTAAGTTTGCTAAGAGAAGAGCAGCACATAGCTCGAGACGAGCTAA
Organism: Xestia rhomboidea; assembly: GCA_963853795.1. Lineage (NCBI taxonomy): Eukaryota > Metazoa > Arthropoda > Insecta > Lepidoptera > Noctuidae > Xestia > Xestia rhomboidea. The sequence continues at coordinate 1,658,983 of OY970770.1, forward strand.
GGGCGTATTTTTAAGCGGAGCGACGCGAGATTTAGAAGTTAGTAAGAGGGTTGATCCGTTATCTTCATCGTTAGAACTAACCCTTATGTAAACAGCGGCACCATAACAGCGCTCACTGGCGTCTGCGAACCCGAGGAGAGTGACATGAGAACTAGAGGTGATACCTACATGTCGCGGGAATTTTATTTGTTCGAGATAGGAAAGTTCTTTGTGAAATCGATTAAATTTATTTTCAATGTGAGCGGGTACAGGATCATCCCAATCAAGGTCATGCTTCCAGCATTCCTGAACTAAAACTTTCATGAATGCGGTAACTGGACTTATAAGACCTAAGGGGTCAAACAGCCGTGCGGTTGCGGACAAAACGGTACGTTTCGTACATATAAGAGAATTACCATTTATTTTAAATTGAAAAGAGTCTTCTACAGGATTCCACTGCATACCTACAATTTTAGTATTATTATTAGCGTCAACGTCAAATTCAATATTTTGCGGATTTAAATGAGTTGAAGGAATTTTATTTAAAAGTTCGGAACTATTAGAGATCCACTTTACAAGGTTGAAACCGCCTGACCTGAACATGGCGACCATTTCTTGATATGTCTGCTCAGCTATTTCAACGCCATCTAGCGAACATACGTAGTCATCCATATACATATGGTTTTCAGCCTCGTAAGCCGCGAGCGGGTATTTATCCCGACTATCAGATGCGAGTTGGCGAACTACTCTCATAGCTAAATAAGGCGAGCTTGAGACACCGAAAGAAACGCGGTTAAATTCAAAAGTTGAAATCACAGAATCTTTATTGAATCTGTATAAAATTCGTTGAAATGCGTGATGATCAGCGGAAAGATTAAGTTGAAAATACATCTTTTCGATGTCTGCAACTACAGCAACGGAAAACATGCGAAGATTAATTAATAAATCGAAAATGTTACTTTGTAGATTCGGACCTACATAAAGGAGATCATTTAGCGATTTACCTGAGCTAGTTTTACAGCTAGCGTCAAGCACGATGCGAGTTTTACTGGACTGTTTATCCGGGCGGTAAACAGCACGATGCGGAATATAATAATGCGGGATATTGAGAGAGGGATCTTTGACCTTGGCCAAATAACCTTTGTCAAGATAATCTTGAAGCGTAGCGTTGTAATTAGTTCTGATCTCGGGATCAGAATCTAACTTTTTTTCTAAATTAACGAGGCGGCGCATCGCCGTTGAGTGCGAATTTCCTAAGTCTGTACACGGAGCCTTGAATGGTAGCTGCACTGTGTATCTACCTGTTTCGTCGCGAGAGTAAGTTGAATTAAATATTTGTTCACACGCGTGATCATCAGGACCCATGTGAATCTTATTAGGGACGCTTTCCAGCTCCCAAAAGCGTTGCGTGAGCGTATCTAAGCTAAGCGTGCTAGTAGCGCACAGAAAAGTTTGCTCGCTTTTATTTTTGTTTATTTGAGCGGGGCGAGCGCGCGAAGTTATGCGAGGTTGACAATCAGCTCGACCCATGGCTATGTAGCCAAGGGTGGTTTCTACAGCCACGACCGAGGAGCCAGGTAAAGTTACCTTTCCACTTCCCAACAAAAGCGGGAAAAGTTCATTGCCGAGGAGGCAATCTATTTCACCGGGAACGTGGAACGCGTCATCAGCCATAGGTAAATTACGTAATGGAGTGAGATTCGTGATATCTATGGATATGTTGGGTAAGTCGTCAGTAATACGATCTAAAACCCGAGCGTGAATTGTATAACAACAGCGTTGATCAAAGCGGGAAAATATTTTAAATGTTGTAGTACCAAACGAGGGTATTTTAGCGTGAGCTATACCGAAAATAAAAGATTTGTCAGGAGTAATTTCTAAGTTTAAGCGTTTACAGCAAGCCTTTGTAATAAAATGACTCATTGAGCCTGTATCAAGAAAAACGCGGAGAGTATAAGGTTTATTATTATTATAAGCGTATACGGAAGCGGTAGGCAACAAAACAGTTGTATTATTTTCAACGCACGAGGTAGCCGAAGTCATTGATAAATAAGGAGCGTTTGAATTTTCGCGCGCAACGTTATCACCTGCCGGTACGGGCGACGAGTCGAGTGTCGCGGGAGCGGCAGACAGCGGGGGCGCGGGAGCGGGCGCGCGGGGCGCGCTGTTCGCAGCCGGCAGCGGTGCGCGTGCGGACTGCGCGGAGCCATGTTCAACTACCCGATTGTTTGAATTGTTAAAGTTATCTAGATGTATTAGCGAATGATGTTTACGGTGGCAAATCGAACATGTATTTGTTGACTTGCACATTTTAATATCATGAAATCCTAAACAATTACGACAAAACTTATGTTTGTTTACAAGATCTAATCTATCTTTAGCGTTTTGATTCATAAAATGAGAACATCTATAAAGTGGATGTGAATCAGGGGATCCACATACCTTGCAGGAACGCACTGGGGTGTCCTGGATAGTACTCGCGAAGGCTTGGCTATTTTTAGATTTAGATGAGAATTTATTATTTTCATTATTATTATTACGAACTTTAGAGGGATTAGAGTGATTACGAAGCGTTATTATTTTACTTTGTTCTTTTAAAAATTGCGAAAGATGATCGAAAGTAGGTATTGCAATATGACTATGCGATTGTTCGAAAAGGTTAACGACCTCTTTATCGAGCTTACTAAGTGCAATATCAGTTATTATAAAATCTGACAAATCTTTTAAGTTTAAGCGACGTAACGCGGCTTGAGCCGAATGAAACTGCTCAAGAAATGTATCAACAGATTGATAAGGTTTAAATTGAACCATTTGATGTAAGTACATGGAAGCTTGTACGCGCGTATCTTGATATTTTTCTATTAAAGCATTCCAAATGAGTAGGTAATTATTAGCGGTAGGTATGATACCTGAGCAAACAGTTAATGCTTTGCCCGAGAGACAACCTATTAAATACTGAACCTTTTCGGCGTCAGTTAGTTGCGAATTATCATGAATAAGACTTTTGAAGTTTTCATGAAAAGTTGTCCATTTGCTGGGCATGCCATCAAATGAAACAAGTTTTAAAGGCGGCAGTTTACGATTTAAAAACTCGAATTTATTATTTGTGTTATCATTACTCGTATTTTGAGACCTAAGAATGTTAGATTCTATTGCTTTAATTTGACAATAGATTTCATCAAATGCGGTAAGTGGGCCGTAGTTCGGCTTTGCCGTCGAACCACTTTCTAATAAAGCTAAATTATAAGCATCAAGAGTTTCCATAAAGTTTGTTCTAATTTGCTCAAGGGAGCTAATTCGAGCTAGAAATTGAGATTTTAATGAATTATTTACGGAAACTTGTAGGCCGAGATCGTAAATGGATTGCAAAATTTGGAATAAATTTTCTTTTTTCGACTCTAATAAAATAACTTTAGGATCTTCCTCGGTAGAACCATAGGATTCTTTATCAGATTCCTTATCCTTACTACGCGTGGAAGGCATTTTTATGCGTTGAGAAATACCTATTCGAGTTTTAAATCGTGTAATAGATTAGTTAGATGAGTGAATGTATGCGAGCTTGCGTGAACAAAATGGACTTGTCTGTGTGCGTTATGTTTTGAGAAATATGCGAAAATATGCGTGCGATGAATAAAATATTGTTATAATATTTTAGCTATAGGGTGTATTAATAGAAATAAGATGCGTTTTTATAAAAACAACTTAGCGTTGATGAGATTGAGCGGGAAATGTGCCCTCGTGGGCGCGTCTCGTGTATCACGTGGACGCGTAATGGCGGGTGCGTATTTGAGCGTTTTTTGCGTTTTTATGCGAAAAATAGATAAATATGATGTGTGTGATGAGTGTAGCGTAGATGCGTAGTAGAAATGCGTTTTTTATTGGGTGAGAAGGACCAGAAAACTTGGAAGGAAAAGGAACTTACAGGAGGATGTAAATGATGCGTCCCTTCGATAGCAGCCTCCAGCGCGCCGGTTCACGCGATATTTCCACCAAGTTTCACGAGAGGAAAGAGTTTGAGGATTCACCACACAGCACCAATAGTTTTTCACTTTTAGAATTTTTGGCAGGAGCGCGGGCGCACAGAAATATGTGTCGCCGGTAAGCGAGCGGATTTACGAATGTGAGAGGGCGGGGGGTTGTTCTATTGAACGGAACAGGAAATAGTGGGAGTAGTAAAGGAATCGATTTGGAATGGATGATCCTTTTCGAATGAGTTAATGAGTGATGTGTAGTGTTGCAAGTAAAATATATTAATTATAATAAGTATAGATAAAACAATGCGAATGGCGCAGACAACTAGGCTAGCTAGACTAACATACGTACTATCGAGGACACTCCCGCCTGATCACCACTAAGCTAATTTTTGCTTGCACTTAAAACATAGAAACGCTCTCTATCCCCGGCCCGTTGACTTTATAATAAATAATTAATGAAAAAAATACCGATCGGCGACACATGCCAAACGAGAGTTATTGTTATTTTGCGCGCCAAAGTTGACGCTTTCCTAATAGGCCTAAAGTTTAAGGTGGAGTGGCTCGGCGCCTCCGCATGATTTAAGCGAAAAAAAAATTAACTGATCAGGCGGAAAAGACCACGACTGTACCTGGAGCCGAATATGGTACTTGACTTTCCTCTTGATGTACAGGTCTAAATGTTGTGATAATTTAAATGGTAAAAGAATATAATGCAGCAGAATGTTGAACTGACTTTATTAAACTTACAAGTGACAAGAAAAGACTAAAGAGACACAACCATAACTTTTTAAAGAAAGAGTATTAATATACAACATGCCCCCTCAAAAAGTTAATTCCATGGCACTCATAATACAAAGGCATAGAAATAAATAAACAAAACCATTACGATATACCAATCATTTGCAAACAACTGCGATGCTTTGTTGGACCCAAAGGTTTCGTCAAAACATCTGCAGGTAACCTGTCTGTAGGCATGTACCTAAGTTCAACGGTTTTATCGTTCACTTTTTCTCGGACAAAATGAAACTTTACATCAATATGTTTTGTCCTATTGTGGTGAATAGGATTCATGGCTATTTTTTGTGCACTCTGACTATCCGTATACGTGACGTACCTGTTATATCGGATATTAGTCTTTTTAAAAAGCACGCATCCTTTACTGCTGTAGCCAATGCCATATATTCAGCTTCAGCGGACGACAAAGCCACTGTGGGCTGTTTCTTGGCTTCCCAAGAAATAGGGCCGCCTGCAAGCTCAAAATAGAACCCAGTGTATGATCGTCTATCAGTTGAACAATTTGCCCAGTCTGCATCTGAAAACCCCGTCAAAGTTGTAGTATTGCCTTCTTGTTTCCTGTATGTAATATCACTATCTTTTGTCGCTTTCAGATAACGTAGACATCGTTTAGCAATATTCCAATGTGACTGATCAAATTTAGAGTTAAATTGACTCAAATAACTCACCGTGTAGGCTATATCTGGTCTAGTATTCACAGCCAAAAACATTAGACAGCCTATTAATTCTCTGTAAGGATGCTCGCACTCACCTATACCAGGTTTAAGTTGTTTCTTGACCAGTGGAGTAGAAACACCCTTACAATCTTGCATGTTAAATTTCTTTAGCAATTTTTCAATATAAGTACTCTGAGATAACTTCATTCCACATTTATCATGACGAATATTTATTCCCGTAAAGAAATTAATTTGTCCAAGATCTTTAGATGAAAAATATTTTACAAATTGACGTCTGAAGTTGTCAAATGTAATTTCATTTTTATACAAAATTATTAGATCGTCGACGTATACAGCTAGAACCAAGGAGTCTGAGGTCGAATTGTTTTTAAAAATACATGGTTCAGATGTAGGCACAAAACCAAGAAGCGACAAAGTTTATTTTAACTTTAAATTCCAGGCCCTAGGTGCTTGTTTCAACCCATAAAGTGACCGTTTTAATAAACACACTTTCGACTCTTCCCCTTTCTTTACAAAACCTTCTGGCTGTGTCATGAAAATTTCTTCTTCTAGATCACCGTTCAGAAAAGCTGTGTCCACATCCATGTGCCGGACCTTATAATCATACTCCACTGCAAGTGCTAACAAGGTTCGCAATGACGAGTTGCGTACAACTGGAGAAAACGTTTCGTGGTAGTCGACACCTTCTCGTTGTCGAAAACCTTTTGCTACTAGGCGCGCTTTATACTTAACAACGCCACCTTTCGCATCTCGCTTCAACTTGAAGACCCACTTGATAGGAATACATATTTTTCCTTTTGGCTTGTCAACCAAAACCCATGTGCCCTTTTTGACTAAAGCATCATACTCGTCTTTCATTGCTAAAAACCAGTTATCTTTTTCATCGCTGTTAATCGCAGCCCGATAACTATTTGGATCATAGCATCCATCGTCTAGTAGAGTATTATACGAGAAGTAATCCGGTGGTTTGCGAACTCTTGAAGGATATCGCCTTGATTCATTTGAGGAATCTGCAGACTCACCTGATTGCTGATCATCAACATCGTTGACCTCTATATCGTCTGTTTCACCGATTTCAACATCAGCATCCTCAGCATCCAGGAAAGATGTATCCATGCTTGGAGCATCTACCTCACATCTCCCAGGTGAAGACGAAGGTAGTACTTCTTGTCTTAAAACTGCTGGTGTTGGTAACTGTGACAACAAATTGACAATATCAGAGTTAACAGTATCTACAGGCCCAGTATTTTCCTTCAGTCCAGTAAAGTTATTTTCAAAGAATGTAACATCTCTTGACTTTAGTAACCGTCTTGGACTTATCGCATTCCGGAAATAATAAGTACGAGGATCATTTGAATATCCTACAAAAATCTGTTCCTCAGCTTTCATGTCCAATTTACGTCTCTGGCTTGATGGAACATGAACCAGCGCTCTGCATCCAAAAACCTTCAGATGAGACAGATCGGGTTTTTTATTAAACCACATTTCAAATGGTGTTTTACCACTAGGCGCGCGGTGTGGTGATCGATTTTTCAAGTAGACACTTGTCTCCACTGCATCCTGCCAAAAAGCTTTTGAGAGAGAACCATGTGACAGCAGTGAGCGAGCCTTCTCTACTATGCTACGGTTACACCGTTCACTCACCCCATTTTGCTGAGGGCTGTAAGGTGCTGTCGTTTGCCAATCGATACCCAGTGACTGAACATAATCCATCAGCTCCTTATTAATGAACTCAGTCCCATTATCTGACCGCAAAGCCTTAATTTTTCCACCAAACTGTCTCTCGACAAGTGAATGAAAAGAACAAAACTTATTTTTGACTTCAGTTTTAGAAGATATAAAATACACAAAAATAAAACGTGTATAATCATCTATAAAAATAATAAAATATCTATTACCTGTAAATGAATTAGTAGAAAAAGGTCCACAAACATCGGTATGAATCAATTCAAGTGACGATGTAGCTTTCCTATATTTTAAGCTTCTGAATGGCTTTCTAGACTGCTTACCCTCTATGCAGGGTATGCATGGTTCTTTGTCAATTTCCGTGTACTCTACGCCGATAGCCTGGCCTTTTTTTAATATAATTCTAAAAACTTACCGTATTCAATCTTTTACGAGGTTTGTCACGGTCATCCTAAAATTTGAGATTATTATATACGAACCACCTACTCACATACACTTGTGATGCACCTGTAATAATAGATAGTCAATTGTATACTGATTATAACACAGTTCAAATACAATAGAAATGATTATAACATAAACAATGGAAATGACTTTTTTATTACTTTTGCCAGTGCCGCCCTTACATTTATCCTCCTTTCTTTACTCTCGGCGATATGAAGCCAATAAACTAATAATTTTATTTTTGCACAATTCTACATCCTTACCCAATTCTTGGGATATACTAGACCATGCATCAATCTTCTTATTTTTTTATAGTAATCCTCATGTTTTGGGTCCCATATTAATTATTATTTATTAATTTTATTATTATCTGGGAAGAATTTGATGTAATTCAATTAATTACACGGAAGCATCTTAGGTCCACGTTTCCATGATGTTAGGCTCGAGCGACCGACGTCTGACACACGTCCACGAGCGCACTGCGAGCGCGAAGCAAATCCCTTTGTGTTCGTCAAAAAACCGCCAACAGGCGGAACGCAGCCGAGCACGAACGAAATGCTCGCAGTGCGCTCGTTCGAGGCTTGTAAGTCGGTCCACACTAGACGAATTGTGTTCGGCTCGTGTTCCGCTCGTGCTCGGCTTTCCTAGCGTAGACGCAGCTTTATAAAATAGTTAATTGAGTGAATGTATGCGAGCTTGCGTGAACAAAATGGACTTGTCTGTGTGCGTTATGTTTTGAGAAAAATGCGAAAATATGCGTGCGATGAATAAAATATAGTTATAATAATTTAGCTATAGGGTGTTTATATTGAAATAAGATGCGTTTTTATAAAAACAACTTAGCGTTGATGAGATTGAGCGGGAAATGTGCCCTCGTGGGCGCGTCTCGTGTATCACGTGGACGCGCAATGGCGGGTGCGTAATTGAGCGTTTTTGCGTTTTTATGCTAATAAGTAGATAAATGCGATAAATATGATGTGTGTGATGAGTGTAGCGTAGATGCGTAGTAGATATGCGTTTTTTATTGGGTGAGAAGGACCAGAAAACTTGGAAGGAAAAGGAACTTATAGGAGGATGTAAATGTCTCTTCGATAGCAGCCTCCAGCGCACCGGTTCACGCGATATTTCCACCAAGCTTCACGAGCGGAGAGAGTTTGAGGATGCACCACACAGCACCAATAATTTTTCACTTTAAGAGTTTTTGGCGGGAGCGCGGGCGCACAGACATATGTGTCGCCAGTAAGCGAGCGGATTTACGAGTGTAATGCCCGTTTTCACCATTAGCCCCTAAAATTTAAGTGTCTCCGAAACAAATAACGCAAGTCTTAATTTCACCAACGGTTAAGTGACACCTAAAGCATTAAGGGGCTCTTATAATTTAGGGGATGAAATGACGACCCCGTAACACTTAGGTGACATATATTTTTAGGTTATTTCGTGACCGACCAAGATTACTTATAATTAACGAGATAAAAATGGATAGTGGCCACGATGATTATGAAGCTTTAGAAGCAATTGAAGATATAGAGTTAATAAGTAACCGAAGTTTGTTAAGGCGACCTCGTATTTACCGTGAAAGATAAGGATTTTAACAAATACGATGACAAAGATTTTTTCATGAGATATAGGTTTTCTAAGGAGAGTTTTATTTATATTGCAATAAATTGAACATTTATTGGAATTCCACGATGACAGGTAAGTACCTAGGTACCTTTATAGTGAATTGGGTAAAGTGCCTATTACTACTTAAGTAATTACTAAGCTACTTGCTTAATTTTGTTTTTATGTAACTTTATACTTAATTACTTGTATCTTATTTACAGAAATAAATCTGTGGCACCGATTAACCAACTACTGTGTTCCCTTAGATTTTATGCGACAGGCAATCAATTATTATCAATAGCAGATCTAAACGGCATCAGTATTTCTACTTGCAGCCGAATTATAAAGAGAGTTACTGAAGCTATTGTGAGTCTGCGAAGCGAATTTATACAATTTCCAGACACTCAAGAAGATCAACAAATAGTGAAAGAAGAATTTTACAGAATAGCTAGATTTCCGAATGTTTTAGGATGTATAGACTGTACACACATAAAGATTCAATCGCCAGGTGGGTTATATATTTTCGTTTTCTGTTTTATTTAGTTCTATGAACTAGAAACTTAATTACATTAATTTACCTATTGTAAATTTTAGGAGGAGATGATGCCGAACTATTTCGAAACAGAAAAAGCTACATGTCTATTAATATGCAAACAATAAGTACTGCAAAATTGTTGATAACTAACGTGGTGGCAGGCTGGCCGGGATCAACACATCGCACCCTTCCTGTAAGAAAGCGGTAAGTGAATTCGGACAACTTTTTAGGAGCTTAAAAAAACCTGTCCAACATTGTTAAGAAAATCCCAGGAGTACCACATAAAGAACAAAAGATGGCATTTAGCATTGGCGAAATGATAGAGTTTCCGATATTACATTGTGCTAAGTATGCTGTGAGATAAGGTTGAATTATACAGTTACCTAAATATTCCCCGAAACTGTTACAAAAGAGGCCTGTGTAAAAATGAATATTGCTTTGTTATGATCTTTTGTGTACCACATTGGCTGCGTTAAGTGTAGTTATTCCATTATTCATGCTACAACTTTAGGCTAGTCTGAAAGTGTAAGTATCAATTACGTAGTTTTTACACGAGAAATTCATTTAAGTAAACAGAAATACATACTTTATGCATGCGAAAGTATCTACGTCTTGCTGGAGCTTCTGAATAAACTTGTTTTTATTGGAAAAATATTCAAATAATAAAGTACTGTATCATCGTAAACTTGTTTTTACTGTTCACAGCTTGTCATGTACAAAAATTGTATGTCAATACTTTATAGATTTATAATAATTAAAGAATAAGTTAAGTTGCTTCGTTTTAATCATATTAATCGATTTAGATAATGTTTGTATGTGTGCGAAGAAAAGAACGTGCTGTAGAAGCCTATAGTATGTAAAAGGAAGTGCCCAAAAGTTAAAAAACGGAAATCTTCTATCAATTTCTCAAACACAGACAAATTTACCTTTGTTAACGTTAAAGCATTTTGACTCTAGTCTGTTAACAAGCTTTAATGAAGTAACAGTATTTGTACACTTCCATCACTACCTTATGCCCCCTAACATGCCCATTCAGGCCCATTCGAAGGAAAAATAAGTAAAACCTGTTAGTTTATAATAAAGAAGCTTTATTCAAAATCGACATGATAAGGTACAGTAAAAAAACATAGAGTAAAATTTAAAACTAATCAACGTCATCTTCGATCTCTGAACCTGATTCATTCCTAGCACAACGAACTCTTAAGTTCTTGTAGAAGGTTTGGTAATGTGGGGGTATATGATTACCATCACAGAGGCTCATTAGGTCTTTATATAAATTTTCCGTGATTGGCAGCGGCGCATCGTACAAGTGCATTAAGGCAGAACTTTCTGTGTTTTCCCTTTCTACTGTTTTCTTTCTCCTCACCACTCTGCCACTTCGGTTTGTATCCACAATAACTGGAGTATCTTCAAACTCATACTTTAGTTCTAATTTGCCTGGGGAACATGGTTCTGCCGAAACCTGTTTTATTTTAGTCCAATTCACCCTTTTTCCAGAAACATCCTTTTCCCAATTTGCAGTAGATGTTACAAGTTTTTTGAAATCAAAAAAGTCATCTTGACTCATTTCTTTTACATTATATTTTTGGCCTTGTACTTTAGCATTTCGAACGACTGCATAAATTTCCTCTGGCACGTAGAGTACATGATTTTTTTTTGCTTTTTTCAATACAAGAATGCATAGAATCCCCCTCATTTTGGGTGTGACCTTTCTGCAAAAATCTGTGTGTGATTTTGATGTTTAAAATCTTGGATGCGTATAGGTATAGGGCAAAAACGAAGCGGTTTCTATTCTGTCCGGTGCAGTTATCTGAGTAAAAGGAAATTTCTGTAATCCCTCTGTCAGATTCCGATTTCAAGAAAAGCCATAAACAGCTAGCTATTTCGTTAGCACCTCTTTTTGCAATTTGTGCGTGCCAAAGGAAGCAATAGCCACTTTTTGTCAATATGTTGTAGACTGTGAAGTTGTAAACCGGATACTTGCGTTTATAATGGAACACTCCCACTTCCGATTGCGGTAAGCTCAACACCTTTTCCAAATCAAAGCATGGCACGGTTTTTACTTTTTCGTCTGATGTTTCCTTTTCTTGTTGCTTAATGTTTCTTACTAGTTCTTTATTCTTAATGTGCCTTTCATAATCTTCCTTTAACTGTTGTCTTCTTTCAGAGTCCGCCTGTTCGTACAAACTGCAAGTTTCGCATAAGTCTTTCTTGGGATGAAAGAAACCAATATTGAATTCGGTGTTGAATATATGATAGTACCACCGTGCAGATGCTGGCGTAACGTTTTCATAGTCTGGATTATTCTTAATCCAATCTAAGTATAGGCGGTGCATCTTCGCACAATTAAGTTTTGCATCCAAATACTCTCGTTGTGTTTGTTTTCGAAGATAATGTGACTCTTTGCGAGGAAAAATATTAATGTGATCGACGACACTTTTGGTAGTTTCCTCAGAAATCTTATAAGGCCTGATAGTATGACGTCCTCTTCGGTCTACAATTGAATGGTTTTCTTGCTTTTCCATTGCCGTGTACACTGTTTTTTCATGGAAGTTTAATGTTTGTACAAACATTTTCTTGCATACAGTAGCAGAATCACGTCCATCTGTTTTTGGTAATGAATAAACCAAAGTCTGGGTTCGGGGCCTTTTCGAATTTACCACTGCTACGCGTGTAGGTTTACATTTGACGTACTTTAAGATGAAATCCCACTGACGCTCGTGATTTGCCAATGCCCAATAACTTTGGAATGCCAACATTCTTTCAGAGTTGTCTATCTTTTCGTTACATTTATTTCTGCATGCACAAGGATCACCCAGAGCTTTTCCTTGTTTTTCTTTTTTCGCAGCTTTTGAATGATACCGCTTCCCAGAATTTTTCAATGTCTTATTTTTGTTTACTTGCCATGAGCTCTCGTCTCTTACTCTCTTACGGGCTTGTCGCTTTGTAGATGGTGGTTCCATGTTTTCAGTAAAACGTTCATCGTTTAGGTACACCGTAGATTGTGATGCAACAAAGTCAATCTTTGTAGGCTGTTCCTCCATCAAATCATAAACTGGTGACGGTGCTGAATGATTCTCGTAAGAGTGGGCGGTTTCAGTGATAGAGGGAGTTGTGGTGTCCTTGTCTGTGAGTACATGTTGGCTGCTCGTTTGCTCTGCGTGTTCGCCTTTTTCGTACACTGTAGAAGTGGATGCCACTGGTGACGGTGCTGAATGATTCTCGTAAGAGTGGGCTGTTTCAGTGATAGAGGGAGTTGTGGTGTCCTTGTCTGTGAGTGCATGTTGGCTGCTCGTTTGCTCTGCGTGTTCGCCTTTTTCGTACACTGTAGAAGTAGATGCCACTGGTGACGGTGCTGAATGATCCTCATAAGAGTGGGCCGTTTTAGTGATAGAGGAAGTTATGGTGTCCGTGTCTGTGAGTACAAGTTGACTGCTCGTTTGCTCTGCATGTTTGCCTTTCTTGTAGACTGTAGAAGTGGATGCCACAAAGAAAACCTTGTCATAGCTTTCATGTATTTTATCCCTAAATGTATTTTTCCTGTTAGTCGCCGGGCAAATCAGTTCATTTGATGGAGTAGGTACGACGCAATCGTGTCTTTGAACCGCTTCTAAAATTTCTTTGAATGAATCAGGTGTAGTTATTCTTCTAAACTGAACCAGTGATGATCTTGGTGTTTCTGCAAGGCTGATGTCACGAAGCGAGTTTTCTGACACCTCGTCTTGTTTAGTTTTCTTTGAAGTACTCGGTGAGAACTTACAGTGAAAAGATAGATATTTTCTTTTCTTTCGTGTTTGTTGTTCTTTACGGCTTTTATTAAGTTGCAAATTGTCATCAGAATCAGATGAATCAGTACCAGGAATATACTCAGAAACTACGGGGGAAAATGGTTCTTCCAATTCGACATCACTTAGTTCATTCTCTCTTACAATCTTGATTGGTGTTATTGCTTTAACTTCATCCTTTGTTTCTATTCTTGTGCAACCTGCATGTAAAAATAAAATCAATTTAATAAATAAGCATTATCATGTAGTAATTAATGTATATGAGGTAACAGTTTCGAAATTCATGATTAAGATAATAATAACAAAATAGTTCTCAAACAAACCTTTAAAGAATGCCGTCGCCCTTTTGTTTTCACCAGGAGGTATCAAAAGTTCGCTTGAAGACTTTTTATGGATCAAATCATCCTTCTTTTGTAGTTCTGAACCACCTGTAGGAAGCAAAGTAGGAGTGTTTAGTGTAAACAGTCAAAATATATTAGGAAGACAGTCCTTTTCCACAACATAACAGTATCCCCTAAGAGATACCGCGGCTCCGGAACACAAAGGGCAAAGACGGAACATGGATGGGTTTTAGTCAGTAAAAGTCTGACACTCCCTTCCGCTCCGCCCAGAGCAAAAGGGGTCATTTGATGATTTCCCATCCGAAAAAAAAAGGGTAGGCAGGGGCACTAATCACTAGTATTGGGCCAATAAATAGACAATCCATCCTTGCTCAGCACCAAGCACCTGCACTGTCCTCACAGATAACAGGACAGACACAATCAATACGACGACGTATGGTGTTAGTCCTGTGTGCTAGTCAGATCAAGGAAAACATTACGGGCTTATTATAAAAAAAATGATTTGAAAAAAATATGTTTTTATAAATAAGACTGTTACGGCCTTATTACATGAGGTGGTTCAACCTTGGTTTAACTTAGACTTGGTCTATCTCGCATGCCGTCTCACTTCGATAATATTCAAAAAAAGGGACGGCATGCGAGATAGACAAAGTCTAAGTTAGACCACCTCATGTAATAAGACTATAAGGGTCAAACCTAACACAAAACCAATTAAGGTAGGTACAAATTATATTATCTTGTTTCAGTGTACTTTCTGTTAAATTGCAAAGCAATAGATTAAAAATCTAGAATAATACTCACACCCTCTTATCTACTAATAAATATGACATTATAGCTCGGTTATGGCCTATAAACTTCGAGCGATTTTAGATAGCCCTTTTAACTCCTGTCACGTTTAATATTAAGAAGATAGTAGAAGCTGGTAAGAAGTATCCTTTTTCATTCTTTTTTTTAAGATAAAGATAAATCTTACTAGGTAAATCTTATCTCTAGGTTAGTGTTCGATTAAATTAGGTAGGTATATACAAAATAGAAGATAATATATTAGTAGGTACCAACCAAAGTGTTAAAATAGTGCATAATAGAGTCATGCAAAAACAATCGTTGCAATGCAAGCAGTGACGCAAGCGCTTTAATATATAATTATTATCATCGTCCCCTTAGTCCAATTTTGCGGGCAACAGTTAAGTAGTTGTAAATTTGCCCATAATCTCTGACTAGCCTCGTTAGTAATTAGTAATGTTCAAACTGCAGTCTGCGTAAATTACGTACTCAATGACAACAGTACGAAAGAGCAAAAAAAGTCATGCAACGTCAATAGTGTTACAAATCACACAGTAGGTAACCACAACCAACTTACGTCCGCTCTGCTCGTGTGGAAACCTTACAACATAAAACAAATTAATTATTGATTATAATTATCTCCAGTAAAGTTCTGGTTTGTATTTTAGGAGGTACCTAAATTGGCACTTAGTAGGTACTTACCTACTAAGTGCCAATTACATAAGAATACTTATTCTAGTAGAAAATAGCAGGGAAACAACTCACCGTAATTAATGCTGTCCATATTAAGCATACGCCTGACCCGTGGGTTTCTTACCACTACACTCAGTGGACGATGTCTTTTATCCTCCATTGCTTCCAAATTTTTGGGTCTATGATCGCCAAGTCAACATACACCTACACCAAAGTAGCGCTGACGCACGAATGCATGCAATGCGTCGACGCGACACCCCCGCGCCCGCGTACCCGCACGGCCGCCCGCTCGCAAGTGCAGTTCCAGACTTTGGTTTTAAAATCGAACGCATCTTTAAGTAAGTTTTGAGGGTTACCGATCTAAAATTGTCGTTCTAATATAACTTAACTATAGTTACACCAAAACCTTTCACTTAATATCTATGGAAAAACAAGTGTTCATTATTACGATTCGAATAAAACTATTTTCTTCGTAGAGTAAAGAAGTAAGTGCAGCTACGCCTCAGGTATTTATGACAACTGCTTGGAGAAACTACGTAACGATAGTAACGCAAAACAGTCCCTCAACAAGTTTCGTGCAATAAGTAAGTAAGTGGACTTGCAAGACACGCCTTCGCAATAGTATCCAAGAACAAATGCCTATGTTTATTTACTTTTATAAAGTTATTTTAATTCTTCGTATTAGTTATGGTTATGTGTGTTTATGGCTTTAGACTCAGGGAAATTTGTAAAATAAATAAATGTATGTATGGTTACATCTTTTTAATAATGGAAAACTATTTATTTTTTTGTCGCAAAAATACACATTTTTTGTGACAGTACCCTTATTTTTGGCGCTAGCTTCATGAAAGTTTTGTGAGTAGGTGTATTAGAGTACGCTCGATTTTTTGCAATAATAAAAAAAATATGGCGCAAGTTGAGTTACGCGACTCTTCCAGGAAAAGTGCGACATGATGCTAGTATTTACCAAAGTAGTCACAGGTATTCTAAGTTTGAAAGAGGTGACTACAGAGGAAATTATTTGTTAGGAGACAGTGGATATCCGCTAAAGGTAAAAATAAAACTAATGATTTTATTTAAGTAAGAAAGTGAAATTTATTAATCCTTTTTTTTCATTTTGAAGAAAAACACACGCAATCGCGCAAGAATACCAGCTAACAAAAACAAACAAACGAAATGTCACTCAAGTCAAGTCACGTGACTTCAAAATTTTACTGCGATTTGGCAACGGCATACGCCATACAGCCACAAAAAGTAAAATTTTAACTTTTTATTATTTATCTAATATTTAAAAGGTGCAGACCCCACTTTTTCCAAATAAACTGAGTGAAATTACGTGTTTTATCTTGTTTTTTAAGCTAACTATCAATAAAATCGTTTACTCGAAAAATTTATCGATAAACGTTTCCGCAGTACGTCCGCACTATACGTCACCTAACTTACATAAGTAGCCCTTAGGATGGTGAAACAGAATTTAGGTAAGGGGATGATTTGAAGGGTCCCCTAAGATAAGGGAACCTTACTTAGGTTACTGTTTAGGGGCTACTGGTGAAAACGGGCATAAGAGGGCGGGGGTTGTTCGAATGAACGGAACAGGAAAGAGTGGAGGTAGGAAAGGAATCGATTTGGAATGGAAGATCCTTCTCGAATGAGTTAATAAGTGTAATATAGTGTTGCAAGTACGCGTTTATGATTTCAATAGATAATTAGAAAATATACACTCAGCGGCAGAAAAAGTGGCCCAAGTGCATAAAGGAAGCTTGTAAACAAACTAAGTGTTATTTATGAGATGTTTTGATGACGGTAGGTTTCAAGTGACCTGTTTAGTTTATTTAAGTGGTTAATTTGAAATTAACTTGTGTTTAGATTGACGCTATCTAAAAACTTATGCCAGTATGTTTTGAACATTAATCCGAGAGGTAAGTTAAAACTCTTTTTTTTTTCATGGGTCTGTAAATTTTTTTTTTCATTGATTTTTTATTGATTACGGGTTTATTTCGATTCCAGAAAAAATTAGAACATGCCATTTACAGCTGCTCAAGTTGTTCAGGCGGTCTTGTTAACCGACCAAGGACGAACTCAACGTGAGGTGGCTGCAACTCTCAATGTGCCGCGTACCACCCTACGATTTGCACCTAAAAGGTATCGTGAGACTGGACTCTATACACGGCGACCAGGTAGCGGCAAAGTCAGATGTACTTCTGCCCGTGATGACCGATTTGTGATACTGGAAGTGTTGAAAAATCGCTTCCTTACCGCTTTTGAAATCGGGCGGTGGCTTCAAGCGGCACGTGGTATCATTGTTAGTGAACGGACCATAAAGCGAAGGATAGAGGAACGTTATTTACGTGCCAGGAGACCAGCACGAGGGCCAGAACTTGAGAGACACCACCGAGTTGCACGCTTAAGATTTTCCCGTGAACACGTGAGTTGGACTTTGGACCAATAGAGCAAGGTCTTGTTTACTGATGAGTCCAGAGTAGCCTTGAGAACACCAGATGGTCGTGAGAGAGTGTATAGGCGCCGTGGAGAACGTTTCCTTCCCATCACGACACGCCAGACAGTAAGTTACCAAGGTGGGTCTGTCATGGTGTGGGGAGGTGTGTGTTTCGAAGCACGTACGGAGCTTGTGATCGTGGATCAGCGCCTAACAGCAGCCAGGTATATTGAAGAAATCCTCCAGGATCATGTTGTGCCTGTTGTGGACTTTATTGGTCGAGAAGATTTTCTGCTCATGCAGGATAATGCAAGAGCTCATACAGCTAGCATCGTTCAGTCTTACTTAGCTGACGTCGGTATTCAGAAACTGCCTTGGCCGGCTCGCAGCCCAGACATGAATCCTATAGAACATGTCTGAGACATGCTTAAAAGACGGGACTGAGCACTTCCAAACCCGCCAGAGACACTCCGTGAGCTAAAGGTGGCTCTAGTCAGAGCTTGGAAGGAAATTCCTCAAGTAGACTTTAAAAACATACTGCAAAGCATGCCAGAACGCATGCAAACCGTCATCGAAGCAAGGGGGGGTAATACGCGGTATTAATTTAAGTGATTTTTGGTTGTAATTCTAAGAAAATTTGAGAAAATGTTAAATAAAAATTCTTTTAAAAGCTTTATTTTTACTGATTTCCCATATTGTTATTAAAACATTAACTTTAAAGTCTTAATTTTAACTAAACTTACGTTATAAACCGTTAATGCATTACGTGTAATTATAATAACAACCATATTTTATAAAAAATAAAAATATTATCATCTTTTCATTTTGGGCCACTTTTTCTGCCGCTGAGTGTATTAATGATAATAAGTATTGATAAATTAATGCGAATGGCGCGGACACTACTTATTAACTATTCCACCGTTTTTAAACACTTTTGGATCAAAATATACACGAAACACTTTATTTTCTTATCAAACGGCCGCCATTTTTGACAACGCGAACAAGAAATTTTTCACAGGCGAAATAATGCAACTTCGAGATTCTAAAACGAATGAACTTTAACAAAATATTGTAGCACGATTCTATAGGATAATTAATACTTTTATACATAATACTATCAGCATACTCACGACATTTTCGTTTAGTTGAAATTCTCTTGCTAACGTTCTGAATTCCGCTGCCAAGTGAAAAATTTTATCCATTTATTTTGACAACTTGTCGAAGGTGTGTTGCTATAATTTTCGGTACGACATAGAGGAATATTTGAGAGTTGGCATCTAAACCGTTCAATGCATGGACATTGTGGACGGCTTCACCTCTGTATAAACTCGTAGGTCTACTTATAATGTCGGAGGCTACCTTCGGTACCCATGATCGTGTGGACTGTTTATTCTGGTATCTTGACCTTCGATTTAAACAACTTGCTGATGTTATAATACTTTAATGCTCACAGTAGGTATACGTACAGACACTTCAATGGCAAACGGAAGAGAGAGACACACAGACAATGTTGACCATAGACTAAAAAACTAAAAGTAACTTTGTGTTGCCATAAACAGATAAAACACGTTTAGTCGATTTAAAAAATTATTTTTTTGCAGCAGGTGCATGTGCTGCTATCCTGTGGCTTATATGGTCGCTCGTGGTTGGATGTCTGTGCTATTTTTGCTCAGCTCAATGGATAAGTTTTATAATGTGCTCTGATCGTGAAAGTTCAAAAAAGACTTTAATTTAAGGTAAGCAGTCATGAAGCCTAACACAAATAATCACAATTTCCATTTAAACTATCAATCAACATCAGAAGCAACAAATCACAGTAAAAAATATTATTAGTCATTGTTCTGCTCATCATCATTGCCTGGAGGCTGTTGAACTTCTACGTCTGTAGTGGGCTCTATTTTTGATTCTTCAGCATCATTTGTCATCAACATTGTCTGGAATTTTTGATTATTGCCATAATAAAATTGTCAGTCTCTAACTGACTTATAGTTGTATCAGCATTGTGTATGACAGAAAAATACATCTGACGAGTCTGTGCAAAGAATTTAAATGCTACTTTTTCATTTTGGTCTCTAGAGTTGCCACTCCACCGAAGTTAAGAGCTCTCTGGAAAAGAAATTATCTTTATTTTGTAGCAAACGTTGGTCCCCTTTGCTCCTAAGCCGGGAGATCATAAAGTGGACATGATTTTGAAATATTTGCTTCGAAATTCTGGATTCTTTAAATTATCTTCCAGCTGTAATAGTTGTTCCACTGTTTTGAGTGGAGGAATACTCTCTTCCACAGAGCATTCACAGTTGGTTCCTGTTGTTGTGACTCTATATAGTCTGCCATTTTATTCAATAATTTGTTGTACTGAACATCGTGTTTAGCGAGTTGTTGCAATGTTTTTTTTGTGTGTTTTGCACATCTTGAAGTATTTATAATATTTTCGTTAGATTTTTCACCAGTTCATCAAACCGAACGAAAAGGCATATTTTTCCATTCTCTATGGTTTGGACGACCTTGTATACTGATTACAAAACACAAATTTAAATTAACGAAAGAGCCCATAAAATACAGTGATTATGTATTAACCCCTTATTCATAAAAAAAACTAAAACGCTCTACAAAGTTAAAACAGTGTTTTAACAATTTCTTTAGAATTAAGTATGATTTGAGTTTGAAAGAACAAAACAAAACACTATTTTAATTACAATAGGTTTGTAGAGCGTTTTAGCTGTTTATGAATTGGGTTAGTGTTTACCGCTTGGCATTTCAAAGTCAAAGTCAAAACATTTATTGCGAACCAAGTGTACAATGTGGTGTTATGTTAGTACTTATGACTTAGCGGCCTTTTACAAGCATTGCAATTTCATATTATTTTTAATTTAAATTAGCTATGTAATCGTTTTATTTTATATTAGTACAATTTGATAGCGAAACTAATACCTAGTTATGTCAAAATTTAAATGTCAATAATAGTGAATTTAATACAATTTATACATTATCGCGCGGCTTTTATCATGTCATGTCGTGAATTTAATACAATTTATATATTATTTCGCGGCTTTTATCGAAACAGATGTAGACCAGAAGTAAAAATACCTACAGTAACTCAGCAGAATAGTGCATAAGGACTTCACTACTCGTTAGCGTATCTTTAACTTTTCTGAATGCCCTCTGACACTTATAATTCCAGTCGTATTTCGATCCTGACTTTAGCAACTCGTATAAAGGTGCTAGCACTGTACTTAAATTTTGAATGAACTTTAATACATACTCATGCCTATAAACGACCGGAGTTCTGCTACGTTCACGGGTGCCGGTGTATCGATAATTGCTTTTACCTTGCCGGGACACGTATGTACGCCCTCTGCTCTAATTATATACCCTAGATAGCTAATCGACTTTGCAAAAAGGTCACACTTCTCTTTTTTTACTCTTAAACCATGCTTTTCCAGCAAGCGTTGGAAAACCGTGTGTAAGTTTTCCAAATGTTCACTTGTTGTTAATCCTGTAATTATAACGTCATCTAAGGATACCCCTACTCGGGGTAAATCTGCAAATAATTCCTCCAGGCGTAGCTGGAAAATTCCCGAACTTGACGACAGTCCGTATACGAGGCGATTAATAAGCCCATATGGTTTTATATTTATCGCGAATTTTACCTTTGTGATCACTAAGTGTACTCAAGTGAAATCATCTCAGTATGCGGATACTGTTAGTGTAGTGTGCTGTCCTAGTGTGAACCGGCCCTAATGAACATTTATGAAGATCAAGTGATGGTAGTTGAATAAACACCTTCGCTTTGCTGTGGCGGTACCTCTAATACTTCAGTCTTCCCGCGGCCACGGCTGGTGCAATCCAGTCGAAACGTCGGGCTTATATTAAAGGTAAAATTCGCGATAAATAAACGTTTCCATATGTTTTAAATTAAAATGTTTTTTCACTTAACATGCTCTAAAAGTACGCCAATATAGCTCTACGAAGCGGGACTAAAGTGACCACTTTAGTCTCTAGGGAGTGAAATGTAATTAGTTTTTTAATTGCCTTCATGTGACATAGACAAACTCAAACGTGTGGACCATCTTCATTACGAAAATAATGCGTGTTAGTTCCATGGTTTTTCCGCAAAGAAGGTGGCGCCATGTGTTTTAAATTGTTAATCTGTGACTGGTTTAGAAGAAAAAACTGACCGCGTAAATTTCAGAATTTTGGTCGAGTGTAAATTTGTTCGGTTTTAAATAAATTTATTAAGAATGTTCAGTGATTTGAGAGGCGGGAGTCCACGGAGATAAAAACACACTGATTGATTTGACTATTTTATTCTTCACAAATAGAGTCGGCAAATACAGATTTATATTTAATATCTTATTAGCTTAATTGAGAACAAAAATCAGGAACGCTTACGTGCCAGCCATCATAGAGAGAAGAACCGAACAGTTTTGATATTGACAGCTGTGAGGCATATTACAACCATAGATTAAAATCACTGCAGATAATTTTAACAAGTGAAGAGTTTGACGTCGAGCAAAGTCCTAAAGACATAATAGATAATTTTTGCCGCCAAAATCGGGAGAGATTTACCTAAAAACTTACGAAAGGTTTATGGACTGGAGGAATAAGAAACATATAAATTCTTTCACAAAAAGCGTCTTTTTGTGGCATATTTTGATTAATTGTCGAAAAAATATCAACCATCGTCGTTGTGGAGTACGTATTCTATGTTAAAATCGATAATGAATATGAAGCATGAAGTGCACAACTGCACATGAAGACATTCACAAATTTGACTTCGTTACTGAAACGCTTAGGGTGGTTTTTAATTGTTCAACACATCATAATTTTGTGCGTGCGAAAAATCACTACTGCTACTTAGTTACTTTCAGAAATTTTTCGTTACTAAATCTGATGGCGAAAAGTGACTAAGTCACTTTAGTCCCTTTTCGAAAACAAATATTTTTGACGTAAAGTAAACCTTTGACAATGCAAAAATTAACTAAGTAGTTTTGCCCGTATCTTAAATGAAAGTGTTAGTCACATTTTACCTTTCTGGGCACTATTATTTTTGTTTTGTTTGTGAAAGCTCATTTTTAATTAGACTAAAAGTTTGTTTTGATTTATGTTTTATTTTAAGTTAGGTAGGTACTTACCTAAAATTATTGGACTGAAACTGATCCTAACCTAAATTATTTTGTTTAAGATTGAATTTATTAACAGCACTGTAACTTCTGTTAATGTAAAAATTAAGAGATTTTAAGACCTAAGTACTAACCAAAAGTATAATAGTGTTGGGGCTTCAGATTTCTCAATGAAACTCCCGGAATGAGGTATTGATGTTTTAATTAGGTATAAACTATATTTTTACAATAAAATATGCGGAGCGAGAGGTTGCCGCTACGAAGACAGTTTTTCAACACAAAAGTAAAAAAGGTAGGTGGTAGAATAAAAATAAAGTCACAATAATCAGTTCAATGTACGGCGCGCGCCTAGCCCTTTTGTGGCGGCAAAGGTGCGACACAAACACTGCACTGCACTACAGTTAACGCAGGCGTAAACATCCTCCCCCCGTTGAAACTCCCGAAGTTTCAACCCATCAGTAGGTCCTCTTCGGTTGGTAAGGGGCAGAGGCGAACCAGAGGGCGCCGTATAATTCCTCTATTGGTGTTGATGTCGGCCACACGTGAGACTCCATCTTGTCCTGGGAAGAGTCTTGCGATGCGTCCAAGTCTCCAACACCAATAGAGGAATTATACGGCGCCCTCTGGTTCGCCTCTGCCCCTTACCAACCGAAGAGGACCTACTGATGGGTTGAAACTTCGGGAGTTTCAACGGGGGGAGGATGTTTACGCCTGCGTTAACTGTAGTGCAGTGCAGTGTTTGTGTCGCACCTTTGCCGCCACAAAAGGGCTAGGCGCGCGCCGTACATTGAACTGATTATTGTGACTTTATTTTTATTCTACCACCTACCTTTTTTACTTTTGTGTTGAAAAACTGTCTTCGTAGCGGCAACCTCTCGCTCCGCATATTTTATTGTAAAATACAGTTTATACCGAATTAAAACACCAATACCTCATTCCGGGAGTTTCATTGAAAAATCTGAAGCCCCAACAAATAGCATATAGGTACTCATTAAAGCTACGCCAAAGTATTCCAAAAAACACTAAGTTCCCGTTGTTTTTAAGATAAATAGAAACATTTAATTTTTTGTGTTAAACTGATTGTTAAGTTTTATAATAATTATGAATAAAAACTTTTAAATGACTTTATGGATTCAAAGTATGTAGTAGTGGAATAAACAACCCCTGCACTTGTCCTCCGCTTGCTAGATCCGAAAGCGTTAAATACCTCGGAGTACACATAGACGACGGACTGAGATGGGACCAACAAATTGACGCCGTCACCACCAGAACTTTACGTCTCATACATATATTTAAGTCTCTTACACCCGAATACTGGAACGCCACTTAAATATTTAAGGGCTGCCTAAACGTTTGAGAAGCTCCTAAAGTCGAAATTCATATTCTCAAATGTCATTTAAAAGCATTGATTAAATTTAACAGGATCTCAAATTAAGTTGTACTTAAACGCAACTCTGTATAAAATCCGTATACTGGAACGTCACTCAGCGCTTTTTAACTGTCACATCAACTGTCAAATCGAGTTGAGTAGGTGTTATATTTGAGAGTGGTCTCGAGTTCTCTTAAATCTTAAATTCGATTAGTTTTTGGTGTTAAGGCGCTCTAAGCAGCAAATGTTTAGGTTTTTGCGGAGGTGAAGCAGGAGAAGCGGCGCCGGCGTGTAGCTCCGCCCACTACAGCCCCGCTGACGTTATCGGCAGCGCGTGACCTTATACCAGCGGTACCGCGGCGTCCGAATTCTGGATCCAGGGATTTTTTAAATAAATTTTTTGTGTGTTAGGTTTTGTTTTCAAATAATATTTTAGATACATTTTTAGTAGGATCGTAGCTTATGTGGTTTCTGCCTACCCCCATGATGGGAAAAAGGCGTGATTTTATGTATGTATGTATTCTAGAAGCCGCTTTTTTTACTTTTGTAAGCAGCAACTATTTGTAGGTAAATACCTATGCATCCGATTATCCGACCCCTGAAATATGACTTACAATTTATGAGTAAAACATTATTTTCATCATACATGGTGATAAAAATCTTTAGGCTTGAATTATAATAATAACTAGCTGATGCCCGCGGCTACGGCCGCGTGATTGTCAATACTTCCTTATTTGAATCGGGTTTTATGAATACTTCATAGATGTGATGGGTATAGATCGAGTACCTACCTACCTAAGTATGAGAATTTATCGAGAAGTAGTAAGTATTTAGAGGGGTGTTAGGGATGATAAAATAACATAGCAATTAAGAATAAGAATAATTTATTTAAAAAAGTAGGTATTACAAAACTGTACATTTGGGTGCAGTAGTGTTATTTAAGACAATTGTATGTATGTATTGTGATTATAAAATCTTTTTTACACATAGTACCTACCTACATCTAAATTTATATTTAGAAATCAAACCATTTCTACTTTCCCTTGTCAGTGACATAAATCTTTTAAAATGCAATCAATTAGAGAACTATGACTGGAATTTTTACATCATGGTACATTGGTACATCATGATATTTACAATTCTTCGACCCTATATATTGGTAGGTATGAATTTTCTTGACAATCTGTTTCAACAAGGGGCTCGTCTTCGGTGGTTTCTTTAAAAAAAAACAGATAAATGGGTTATCTTAGCAATATGTAAAGATAAATGTTCGTTAGTTCGTATTTTAATCGCGCTGAAATGAAGTCAAAACCTCAACTTTTGATCAATAGGTATGTATGCAACCGATTATCCGATCTCTGATAAATAAAACCCAGAATATTATTTAGGAATTTAGTACCTAACTACTGAAATATATACAGGGCGGAAGTTTTCAATGCCACCTGGAGCGAAAGTGCTCGAAATACTGGAGATAGCAATTTTACTCAAAGGAAACATTCTTTTATTTAAAAAAAAAAAAACAAATTGCATTCACAGATTTTCGAAAATTCGCTTCGCCACACTCGGGAATCGAACCGGCTAAAGTTCGAAAAAATAACATTTTGTACTTTTACATCAATCAATCAAAATCAAAGCATTTATTTCAAGTAAGCCAGTTACAGGCACTTTTGAATTGTCGAAACAAAGATGAAAATTAAATGTAGCTACAGTCCCAGTCACAAGACATAAAAACTGTGAAAGTACTGTAGTTGCCCATTCCCTAGCGTAGATCTCTATGGAGAAGAACGGGCAAGAAACTCCATGGACACTCTTTTAAATCAGAATATTGTTACAAAATCTTGGTAACATTATTCATGTTGAGATGGTATATTATGTGAGAACAATGTAGCAAGATGTGCACGTTAAAAGTGTCCACAGTAAAACAAAACAAAAAAAAAACAATTCAAAAACTAAAATAATTCATTAAAATAAGCCATGGCAACTGAGAAATGACCAGTCACAACTGACAGCGTCCGTTCACGGACATGACGCATAGATCAGCACCATTCAACTCAACCATTTTGAAGGGAACTAAATGATCCGACACATGCGCCACCATCAGCGAGACTTTTGAGTGAGCATGACATTCTCAACCGCCAGGGCACATTCAAGTCAAGAAAAGACGTAGGTTTCCAGTGAATGATAGCTTTCTAGTACATAGTACTCACACAATATGGGCTATGAGATTATATAATACTAAAGAGATTGAATCTATACAATACAAAGATAGTTGTACAATCTTCAGCAGCTCCAACAATACCATTTAATGCTATCAATTTAAGCGCCCCTGTCCTTGTGGAGAAGGACCAGCATTGAGCTAAGCATTTTTATCAGCGAAATAATCGCTCAACTTGTAATATGCTTGCTTACATAGTGTGCGTTTAATGCATGTTTTAAATTTCGTCTCATTCAGTTCAAGAATACTTTGTGGAATTTTATTATAGCATCTCAAACAGTACCCCTTGAAAGATGAGTCTACTTTAGCGAGTCTGAAGCCTGGCTGAACTTGACGCCTTGACGATATTAATATAAATCAATTGTATGATCGTTTCTTTTCAATAGTTCACACGGAATTCAAAACTTTTGAAAAGAAGACAAAAAGTATTTGCCCTAAATTCATATTTAGTGATTGGGCAACTAGAGGTATCCGAAAAAGTAGGGAAAGACTATTTGAGCTTTATGACCTTAAGCCTTTTAGAAACACTGAAACTTTTAACAAGTATGTTGCTAAGTATTCAAAAAATTTTAGAAATACATGCAAGGTTGCTAAAGCCCTGCACATTAGCAACAGGATCAGGTTTGGTCCCTATTTCTAGTACTGTAATTATGTCTGTCACCCCTTTTACCAAAAAGATGCAGATTTTTTCTGACGTACATTATGTTTTCGTAGATGTATTGACAATGTACTGTCATGATGCCAATATCCTTAAACAGTTCCCTTAGAGAATCGCGCCTACGAAGATTATATATGGCTCTGATGGCTCTTTTCTGCAGAATAAATATAGACTCAATATCTGCAGCCCGTCCCCATAGCAAAATGCCATAAGACATTATACTATGAAAGTAACTAAAATAAACCAGTCTAGCGGTATCTACATCAGTATATTGACGGATTTTTCTAATGGCATATGCTGCTTAACTTAGCCGCCCCGCAAGAGATGTTAAGTGAGAACCCCATTGTAGCCTTAAATCAAGCGTAATCCCCAGGAAAACCGTTTTATCTACGAATTCAAGTTTCTCTTTATTCAGTACTATATCACAATGGTATTAAATGAAAAAAAAAAACCAAATGCATAAGATTTGCTTTACCGAATGTTAAAAGTAGTGATTGTGTTTGAATGTCCGCTATGGTCTGAAGGCAGACAATTTACTATGGCCTTATCTAAGTAATCACAATCGCAGAAAACATTATCTATGCAAGTAGCAGTAGAAGTAGTGACTCTAGTAGGTTCTATAAAAGTGTAGGTCATGTCAAATGACTTAAAAAGATTTAATAACCGACTGCTATTTGAACTTTCTTCTAAAATATTGATATTTGAAATCACCACAAATAATTGTAGATTTATTACTGGCTGCAAGTTTTGCCAGGACATCTTCCATTATTGATTCAAATAAGGAAAAGTTTTGATAGTTTGGGGGTCTGTACACACACACAATTACATGCTTATCTAGCTCAACACAGGACAGTTCGACGCAATGTTCAACTGAGAGACCTACTATGTCATTACGTTGCTTATATTTAAAACAATTTTTTATTAATATTAGGGAACCTCCACGAAGCATAGTTTTACGGTTAAAGTAATGCTATACTGTATAGTAGTAGTATAGTTTTGATCCAGCTGAGCGATATTTTTATTACTCTGTACACACGGCGGCGCATCAAGCTGGAAAATTCCAGTATAACAAGGCCTCGCTTTGTATAAATTTCCTGTACAACGAGAGATCCGCATAAACTGGTTTTGTATAGCTTGATTGGCCGTCGGCGTCGTGCGTACCTACCGCGCTCGCGGTCGCCGCCGCCGCCGCGCGCCCCCGTGTTAAGCCTACCAACCTATTGCATCAGCCTGGCGACAAGAAGACTAGTGCTGAGTCGGCGCAACGTGACGTATGTCGGCGACTGGACGGCGGCGCCGCGGTTTGGGACGACGCACAGTGTCCGGCGTAGAACAAGCCAGGTGGACAAAAATATTTTTTTATGGTTTTGGAACCATATTTATAAATTAGTTATTTATATAGTACTATATTATTTTATTTTATGAAAATGCATAGAAATTGTGTATAAATATTTTATTTCATGTAGATATACACAATTGTGATACAGGATTTTTTTTATCTTAATCGCTACAAATATCAACGCTAATTATATAATTATACAACCTTAGACTAACATATTAAATACAAAAAATATAAATCTAACTCTAAACTTATCTATTTACATAAAAAACTAATTTTCACTATCAGAATCATCGGATTCAGAATCCGATGAATCCGATACAAGATAGTCTTCCTGAGTTTGTGGAGGTCTTGGTTGCAGTTGGAGTCGAGGCACTATAGTGGGAACTATGATGAGCTTTAAGACGGAGGTCTTAAAGCTGACCGGACCGGAACTTTCGTCACATCCCCATTTACTTATAAGAGTATGAATTGATGAATTGGGTATTAGATTGGGGAGCACACTTGTGACAACTTCTCTCTGAGCTTCTACCAAACGTTCTGCTGTTTTATTTAAAATAGCTTGTAGCTCAATTTCTGCTCGAGATTGTGTCACACAATGTGCACAATGTGCTCCTCGGAAGGATAACACGCTTTTTTTGATTTAACAATGCAATCATATGATGGAAACGCGTGATGCCCGACTTTCGTAGTTCACTTCCTAGTCTGTTTATATGAGTGAGTTGTTGATTTTGAATCAATATAATACGCTAATGCCTCGTTACTACTTAGCGGTCTATCACTTTGCACAGCACTGGGTTGTTGAAGGTTAATGCATGCACTTGCAGAAGCTGGACTTTCGCCAATGTATTTTATAACTCTGGCAACGTTTTATGTCCAGTTGACCGTGCAGCTACCTCTGCAGCAGTCATTAATTCACCAACACTCCGCGATTGAACTAGATCAGCAACTCAACGTTTATTAGTTTTAAAAGATGAATCTTCAAAGACTTTTTAGGTCTTCCGGGTCGAGAAAGGTCAGCGGATGAGGTAGAAGGTTGCGGTGGAGTCGACCGCAGGCAGAATTATATCTTCTCACCTTCCAACCACGACTTATTCTTATTCAGGAAACGCTCCTTTGACTTTCCTGAAGACACCCACCTGGTAGCTATTTTCGAAGAAATTCTGGCTAATTTCATCTTTATTTCCCTTTGGTGTCTTCAGTGATGTCAGAGAAATCACACTTAGACAAAATAAACTCAAATAGACGATCACCTCATTGAGGCTACATCCACCCATAGTCTTCTGTGAAGCATTAAAAACTGCTCTTAATTTTGCTGTGGTTGATTGTTCTCTCAGTACTCCATGATGTGGTAAGAAATTTGAATCTTTGGTGGATGTCGTGTTTGAAGGCTTCATATGACCTAAGTCGATGTACTCGTGAATGAAATCTTTGTACATTGATGCAAGTTTAGAGTTTCTGTCGAATTTTCTTTCCAGTTGTAAAAATTGAGAGATTGCAATCGGCTTTGAGTTTCCCAATTTTTCTGCATAACCAGGAATCAGTGGCATTTTCACAATGTATTTTCCGTCGCGATCTCTTTCAGTAGTCATTTTGTAGTTATTTTCGCACCAGTCGTCTTTAGATGTGTCTTCAGTATTTTGTATGATATCTTCTGTCTCCCAAAATCTCTTTAAGTCGTTCAGATCGACAAGAGCAACATGGCAGTTTAGCGTGGCAGTTTCTAGCTTGCCGCATAAAATCCATCCTAAACGGGTTTGCTGAGCTGTCGGTGTTTGAGCATCTCCCTTTAGGACCCCCTCTAGTATAACTTGCGAATAGATATCCGCTCCCAGCAGCAAATCGACGCTCCTTGATAAGTTAAAATCAGGGTCCGCTAGTTTCAGACCCTGTAGCTGAGGCCAGGTTTCTTTCTTAAATGTTTTGTTAGGTAAGTTATTTGTAATCCTTTTCATTATTAGAGTGCTTACTGAAAATGCGAAGTCAGTGCATCGTGATTTACACTCCAATTCTAGTTATCCTTTACAATCTCCAGAAATAGTACCCACGCCGGAAATCGTAGCGTTCATCCTTCTTCTAGGTAGTTTTAGTCGTTGCGCCGCGTTCTCCGTGATGAGGTTTACTTGTGATCCTTGGTCAAGTACACTCGCAACGTTATAAAGTCTCCTGTTAAAGTCTTTACTTGAAGTTCCACTGTTGTAAGTAAAATTTCCATAATGTAGTTGTTTGATAAATGGTTCGAACTATGTTGATTAGTTGATGTTGAAGGTTGATATCCCCGTTGTTGCGAACGTTGACCTATATTGTTCATATTAGAACTTGGTGACAGTTTTTTCGCCGAGTAGTGTAACATCGTATGATGTGGTCTGTTGCAATCTTTGCAAGTTTTGTTTGACATGCATTCTGTGTCGTCGTGCTTATACAAACAGTTTTTGCATATTTGTAGCTTCCTTACTGTGTCATTTCTGTGCCGTGTGTCCATTTCAATGAACTTTGGACACTGCTTGATCACGTGGGAACCGTCGCACAGAAGGCATTTACCGAATGACGTATGGTATATTCTTGACATTTCTTTTCTATGCTGGTTCATATGGTGGTTTATTGGAGTTGAATTTCGTTCTGTTGCTGAATGTTTGTTTGTGTTGGTTTGACGCATCTTTTTGGTAACCCTTTGCTGCTTCGCCATGAATTTGGTCTCCAAGAACCCCAAAAATTCACCCAGCTCCGGGACTTCCTTTGGATGGTCTAATTCTCTAGTGTATTCAGTGTGTGATGTTGAATCTAACTTCTGTGCCATCAAATACACGATTATTGGATCCCAGCTTGATGTATCTAGATCAATGTTATGTAGGCCATTTATGCATTCGTTAATTACGTCATGCATTTTCTTCAGGACAGCAGCATTAGCCTGCTGGATGGATGGTAACTGCATCAAAGTATTCATAAAGTTCGTGAATTGGAGTCTTTTGTTGTCGTATCGCTGAATAAGAATCTCCCAGCAAGATTCGTAGTTTTCAGCGCCGACCAAATGTTGAACTAATCGTTCGGGCTCTCCTTTTAGCTTAGATTTTAAGTGTTGCATTTTCTGCGCTTTCGAAGAATATGCATTGTTGTGAATTGTCTCCAAGAACATATCCTTGAATGTGATCCACTGGCTGAAGTTTCCAGTTAATTCCGGTAGTTGAATCCTAGGTGCAAAGTTTTGGCTTTAGCTTGTCCATAGTTTCGAGTTGAGAGATCTTTTCATAACATCGTATTGACGTTCTTTGTTGCCAATCAAGTCGTTGTATACTTCGTTTGACCCTTTGAAAATGGCTTCAAGCTCCCAGTGACATTTCTCTACAGTGTCCCACTTAGTTTTCAGGACGCTCAGGTGATTCTCCAACTCCCATTTTTCAGTAATGGAGTCAATTTCTATTTTGGACATAGCCCGTTCAAATGCTTTAATGTGTGTAATCAAGTAGTTATTTGGTCTTGGTATCTACTCCCGTAGGATGAGGGATTAGAACTTCAGCCTGTTTTCCTTCACAGGCCAACAACCGCTGCAGTAATAATAAAATAATAATAATAAAAACGTTTATTCATCTCCACAAGTTACATTGTTTATAGGTTGACACATAGTTTGGCAGAAAGTTGTAATTTGTGGAAGATCTGGAGTCTGAACTAAGCCTAGGCCTGTATTTTAGAACTCCAGGCCCCCCATCACATCATAAATAGAGGTTGTCAACGTGGACATAGTACGAACATTGGTGACGGTGTGTATGTGTATGTTATGTGTGTGTATAATATTTAAGTATGTATAGATTTATTGCATAATTAGTATTTTATGAATATGTATATATATACAAATATATTTATATGTATTTATACATAGGGAATATATACAATAGTATGATTATAATCTTACCTACAAGTATGTGTACGCAAGTATGAACTACCAAGCCTGCTTACTTGGCTATCTCAAGTAATTTTTCTGTTTCGTATAGTTTAACTTTAACAACAATTTGATAATTTTAGTTTTACACTCAATTTTACTACAGTTCGCTATATTTATAATTTTATTTAGTTTGTTGTACAATTCACCTCCACGGAAAGGGAAGAATCTTTGCGCGAAGGAAGTACCAACAGCAGTCGTCTCGCAAACTGCGAAGTTTCTCCTGGAGAGACCTGTGCAGTAAGCAATACGTACAGCTGGCGTACAGTTAGTACCTGTGCTTCCTCATAAAGAGTTATGGTGTTGAAAAGACGTGGCTTAGATAAACTAACTTTTAGTATCAACCTTTGGGCTCTTTCTACTGTTATTAGTTTTGTTTTACATGCCCCTCCCCATGTGGTAATGCAATAGCCAATGATTGATTGCACTAGAGCCTCATATACCATTCTCATCGTTTGTTTGTCAGCTACGTCACGAAGTCCTTTAAAAATGTAAGTAAGCTTCCGTATTATTTTAGATAGAAAACTAATGTGGTTTTCAAAAGTCAAGTTTGCATCAATTTCAACTCCAAGGTATTTAAGACTTTTTGTAGGCTTAATATTGGGACAATTACAGTTTGGAGTTGGAGGGAAATTACATTTATGTGCGAGGATATTATATTTAGTGCGGTTGGCAAGTCCAATTTGATTACGAATACAGTATAAAATGTATTTGGTTTTATCTTCATTTAAAGTGAGGTAGTTAGAGGATAGCCAGTGACATACATTGTTAAAACCGTTTTGTGCGAGATCAAAAAGCTCACTCCACGAGTCGGCGAAAAAGGTTAGGGCAGTATCGTCTGCATATACGGAGATGCGGCAATTTAAGAGAACAGAGCTCATTTATATAGCAGAGAAAAAGAGTGGGACCTAATATACTGCCTTGTGGCACCCCAAATTCAACTGGCAGTTCGTCACTAATGTGCTCTCCAATTTTAACTGATTGGGTTCTATTTTTTAAATAATCCGAAAGTAAGTCCAGTGGAACACCTCGAATACCATGATCTTCCAGTTTTTGCACAAGGCGGGGTACAGAAACCGTGTCAAAGGCTTTTGCCAGGTCGAGAAATATTGTCAGACATTTATTTTTACCATCCAATTTATTTACTAAAAAGTTCACAAGATCAAGTACTGCGTTGTAAGTTGAGCGGCCGGCTCTGAAACCGTATTGTGTATCAGAATACAAGTTGCCGAAGCCTGCCGGGGCTGCGGGACTATTCGAAAGAGATACCGTGGCCCCGGAACACAGGATGGGTTTTAGTCAGTAAAAGTCTGACACTCCCTCCTGCTCCGCCCAGAGCGGGAGAAGTCATTTGATGATTTCCCATCCAAAAAAAAAAAAAAAGGGGGTGAATTTTGAAAAATCGTTTCTTAGTGCACCCCTAAACCTCATAAGGAATCTATGTGCCAAATTTTGAATCTCTAAGACTCAACGGTTTGGGCTGTGCATTGAGTTTTAGACTTTGTCACCCCATTTCCCCCTCTTAGGGGTTGTTAAATACCTGATGGTATTTAGGGGAGGTTGACCTGAAGGTACACTAGCGGAATCGAAAATAAAACCACTGTGTACTGATCTGTCTTGATAGCTGATTTTATTCTCACAAAAAAATTAAAACTGTTTGCTTATATACTAATCGAGGTAACGAAACCATAGCGACTTTTATTTCGACTACAACGCCATCTATCGACCACGCTGGAAGCTTTACAAATAATTAAGTCTTAAACATACCGCCCACCAAGGACGTTACTGACGGAATGTCCTAAACTGAACTAAAGCCACACATTGCAAAAGCAAGTTGAACTAAACATTTGTACTACATGAGAAAATAATTTAAACTAAAACCTGCAAGCTATGGTTCAAAAATTTAACTATAATATAACACTCAATTAGTAATGGCTAAGAACGATGTTACAATAACTAAAAGCTAAACATGAATTATTCTAGGTTGTAAAAATTGTAAACATAAAATAAATAAATAAATAAAAACGTTTATTTCAATTACAATAGGCATTTCGATACATATTATTGGAGATCACCTTTTAAGCAAGGAATTGCTTGTATTAGGAGACTCCGCACTTCCACTTGTTATTTTTATGCAATTGAAATTTAGACAGTGTAAACATGAAAGACTAAACAAAAATTAAAATAAAATAAATGATAAATGGGTAACTTAAAAATTATACTAACAGCTCTGCAGTTTGATGAGCGTTGTGTAGAAAAAGGCCAGATCGCGCGTATACGTGTGGTATGTGTATCATGAGTGAGTGTGTGAGTGAGTGTTATGAGTGAGTGTGGGTGTGAGTGTGAAAGTGAGATTGTGTGGTGTGTGAGATAACGAGCAATGCTTAGTTCACTCGTCCTATTTAATGTCCTGTCTGTTTGTTTATTAGTCCTGCTTTCACACATAGATGAAGCGTAAGTCCAAATTATTGTAGGTTGTTGTTTGTCGGTTTGCCCTGTGACCATGTCTTGGGATCGAAAGAATCTACACAAGTCTTCATTCACTAACCCAGCGCACAACAACCCAAATGTAACTTGGTTATTAAGAAGTAGAAATAATAGACTCAACATCGTCGTAGGTTTTAGTTTTAAGCCACTCCAAACAGTGTAAAGAAAATTAAAATATGTGTATTATTTGATTTCTCACAGTTGATCTAAAGTTAACAATCGTAAAAATAGTAAACCTACCTCTAACTCTCATAATGTCCTTATCATCGAGGTAGGGACAAAGTGACCTCAATGGGCTTGTTTTTGTTTGTAGATAGCCTTTGTCCTTCAGTTCCTTGTATTCTGTTGTAAATAGTTCTTCCTGTGTTTTTCTAATATAACATTCGAGTGCAGCGTCTAATTCTGTTTTTTGTAAATATCCTTTCCTGTATATTTTGTTCTCCTTTAAAAACCTTCGGCAGTATGCAACGACCCTAACCAATTTTCGTAACTGAGAAAATTGATCGAAAAAGGAACAGTTTGGAATGATCGCTACATGTGCCTTTACTGATTCTTCTAAATTTGTACTGCAATCATTATTTGGCCTATGGTAAATTACGTTTTGTAATTTAAAAAACGATGGTCCAGAAAACCATAAATCGTATTCTAGCAGTGAACTTGGAAGTATCCCTCTAGAGGCGCAGTCTGCTGGATTATCTTTAGTGGGAACGTGAAACCATTGCGTCGCTTTCATCGAGGTCAATATTTCAGACGTCCTATTGGCCACAAACGTCTTCCACTTACTTGGGTGACTATATTTATCCAGGCCAACACCACAGTGGAATCCGTCCACGCTTTGACGTTGTCTTGGGAGATACTCAAGACTTCAGATGTTTGAGTCAGTATCTGTGACAGCAAGACTGCTCCACAAAGCTCTAATCGCGGAATACTTATCTGCTTTACTGGCGCAACCCTGGTCTTAGCAACCAGCAACGACACTTGAACATTGCCATCTGCGTCTACAATCTGCAAGTAAATCGCAGCTGAGTAAGCTGTTTTGGAGGCATCACTAAAACCGTAAAGTTCCAGATAGTCGTTCGACTTGGTGCCAAGCCAACGAGGAATCCGAATCTTGGTGAGTAGTAACAATTCCTCACGATATGATCTCCATTCATTTATTAAGTCGTTGGTTAGCTCCTCATCCCAACCAACACCTGCAAGCCACAATTTCTGGATGAATACTTTGGCTAACACCATACTAGGGGCTAACCAGCCTAACGGATCAAAAAGTCGTGCTATCACAGAAATAATGGATCTTTTAGTTACAGGTGCGGTCGTCGGCGGCGGGAGATTCACCGTGTACTGGAAAGTATCTGCGTTGCGGTTCCAGGTAAGTCCTAGAATTTTGATGGTACTATCTAATTTTATTTCTACTTCCTTTTCCTTGTGTCCTGGTTTCTTTGGTTTGTTGTACTCATTTGCTTGTTTGACGTCCTGTATGATTTTGTGCTTATTTGTGTTGTCCTTGTTTATATTGTCCTTTCCTATGTTGTCCTTTTCCATATTGTCCTTTGTCCTAATTTGATCTATTTGTCCTTTCAAGGTATTACCTTCTATTTCCTGTATCCTTTCTACTGTTTCTTGGTTGTTGCTATTCCATTTTTGGAGCCTGAATCCACCTTTTCCTAATAACGCTGTCATTTGCTTATAGATTTCCATGCTTGCTTCTACGTTATTACAACCAGTCATCAAGTCGTCCATATAGAAGCAGTCCAGAACCATATCGGCCACAAGATTGTAATTTTTACCTTCGTCGTAGGCGACTTGATGTAGGGTTCTAACGGCTTGGTATGGTGCTGATGCCGTACCAAAAGTCACCGTCACCAGCTCCGTAGTCCTTGATTTCTGTTTCAGGACTGTCTCGCCATAATATGCGCTGAAACATTGCGTCTTCTTCCGAAATTCTGACCTGACGGTACATTTTGACGATGTCCGCTACCAGTGCTATGGGATGAAGTCTCCATCTTAACACAGTGTGTCGTAAATCAGACTGCAATGTAGGTCCCACCATCAACGTGTCATTGAATGAGACTCCATTGTTGTTCTTCTCGGACGCGTTGAAGACAACACGTACCTTCGAGGTAAGTTTGTCTTCCCGGATTACAGCATGGTGAGGTAAGTATACTGCCAGTTCCTTGTTCTTGTCATTCTCGTCTATCTGCCTCATGTGTCCTAGTTGTAAATATTCTTCTATTACCTGCTTGTACTTTTCCTTTAGATCTGTATTTCTTTCTAGCCTTTTTTCTAAAGACCTAAATCTTTTTTCAGCGATAGCACGAGAGTTTCCACCTTTGCAAGAAGGATTTTCATCGCGGAAAGGTAATCTCACTACGTACCTTCCACTGCTATCCCTTATTGTAGTGTTAGAATACAACTCTTCACACTTCTTTTCTTCAGGTGTTAGAATTATCTTTGAACTACTTTGCTCTTCAATTTCCCAAAATTTTCTTAATATTTCGTCTTCATTAACTTGTGCATGCAACACATTAACTTTAGGTGAACCTTTAGATGTGTCCTTACTAACTGCCCCGGACAGAACCCACCCTAAGGTAGTGCTCTGAGCAATCAGAGTTCCTGACGGATTTTTAACTATGCCTACCTTAATGATGCAGCTATAAGCATCAGCGCCCAGTAAAACATCTATTTTATTGGGAGTGTTGAACTTTGGATCTGCAAGCTGCAGCGTGTTGACGCTTAACCAATCTAAGTTACTGTCAACTCTAGACTCAGGTAAGTACGATGTAATTTTACTTAGTACATAAGCGTTGATTTTAAGACTAAAATTTGAATCTACTCGAGATTGAATCTTAAATTGTACCAAGTACGTTGCCCTGGTTGAACTATTACCACCAACGCCTGAAATAGTTCCTTGAATGGGGATTTTTTTCAGGTTGAGTAGCTGAACTACGGCCTCTGTTACAAAACATGCCTGCGAACCCTGATCAATCAAGGCTCGGACAGTCTGAAATTCACCAGAGCGTGACTCGGCTTTTATTAGCGCTGTGGCTAATAAAATCTGTCTGGGCTTGGGAATATTACCGGTCGACAGACACGAAACAATCGGACCAGTATTAGCTGAACCAACACTGTCGATAGCCGATGATGTCGAA
Source organism: Xestia rhomboidea (assembly GCA_963853795.1). Lineage (NCBI taxonomy): Eukaryota > Metazoa > Arthropoda > Insecta > Lepidoptera > Noctuidae > Xestia > Xestia rhomboidea. Next base: position 1,696,988 of record OY970770.1, read on the forward strand.
GGTTGGTCCTTTTTGTCAGACTCCTGACCTAAATGCAATAGCGAATGATGGCGCTTTTGACAAACTTTACACGTTGTTGGTTTTCTACATTCAGAAACAATGTGATTGCCTCCTAAACAGTTGAAGCAAATTTTATGTTTTGCTACAAAATCACGTCTAACTGCAACTGTCTGCTTTGAGAATTTCTTGCAGAAACAAAGTTTGTGTTCTTCTGAGCAGAACTCACATTTTATTGATGAATTCGTAGCCAACATTGCTTTTGGAGTATGAGCACTTGAACCTTTATTATTGTTGTTGCCCTGATGAACTGGTGCCCTTTTAGGCTCTACACACTCTAACGCACGAAACCGATTTTCCATAAAAGTTTTAAATTGATTGAAAGTTGGTAAGTCATCGTTGGAGTCATTATTGCAAGTACTAAGCTCCCATTGTTTACGCGTTTCGTTGTCCAATTTAAAGGTAACAATGTCTATGATGATGACATCCCATGTCCTCACGTCTATCTTCAAATTAGTCAACGCATTAAGACAATCGCACGTGGTATCCAGCAACTCCTTCAAAGCTGTGGCTGATTCCACCTGCATACGTTTTTGACCAAACAACCTCCTTAGAATACATTTTGTTAAGTATTTTCTATTACTATAACGCTTCTGTAACTGAGTCCAGCACTGAATATAATTGGCATCAATTATATGAGTATGCCGTATTAATTGCTCTGCTTCGCCAGAAAGGTGACTTTTTAAATAATGGAGCCTTTGCACATTATCTAAAGCATCATTTTTATGTACTAGTGATGTAAAAAGGTCATGGAATGTTGTCCATTCCTCATATTTACCCGAAAAAGTAGGAAAGGATATTTTGGGCAACTTAACAAAAGAATTACTTGACTTATTAATACTTGTCGAAGCTTTATCTGATTGATGTACAGACGCCTTAGTTAACAGAAGTTTATTAAGAGCTGTTTTAATTAAACTTTTGTCTTTTTGTTTTCTATAATATCTGTTTTGGTTGCACTGTTAATTCCTGAGCATATTTTCTTTAAATTAAGGATTTCAGACTGTTGTTTATCCTTTTCTTTCTTCAATGAAATAGTTTCTAAAGTAAGTTTTTCAATTTTGGAATCAGCGATTTCAAGTTGTTGTTTCAAAGCATTAATTTCTTCTTGTAAGTCGGATATGTACGAGTTGTGTTCTGTTGATAAATCAGGTAGACTTCTGGCGAGTATTTCTGAACTAGTTGATGTGAAAGTTTGGTTTAGGGATTCAATCGACTTGGTTTTTTGCTTTCTCAGTGCCATTTTCGTTGAACTTCGAGTTTCCATTTTTGTTATGACTTTTAGATCACCAATTAAATTAAAAGATGATGTCGAGTGTGTGGTTTATTTTTTCTTAATAAATTCTACATGTACAATGAACAAATTTAAATAAATTCAAAAAGTAAACCTTGTCCAATGTTGGGTTTGAACTCGATTCGTCGTACACGGCAGTCACTGCATTCCGTATCATGCTATCGATGCAACTAATCAATACCACGAAATACGTGTATCAATTGTACTATTAGATTTAAAAATAAAAAAGCTCATTTGTCTTTGTTGTGATTGGTGAAAAGTTGGCGTCATGCGTCGTTCACTTTTGAATAATGATAACGGTATAGTATTTTAGAAAAGTTTCGAATTCACTTTGTTTTAGATACCTAGATGTTATTGTATCATTGTATTAATGTTGTATGAGTAATAATACATGTTTTTGTTCAGGTTTAGTGTACTTATCTGGAGGCACTGTTTGTAATCACTAATTCGTAAATAAAAAGTAAATACAATTTTGTTGAGGTAATTTCTATGTGATATTCTTTCAGTAGATTTCTTCCCATAATATTTGTATCTTAAATTCATGTATACCTCTATTACACTTTTAATTAATAAATATTTATGATTTGTATCATGTTCACAATCCCTAGAATCAAATAAATTATTTGGTTCGGCATAGTAATCTACGAAAAACTTAAAAACATATAAATAGTAATTTTCTTCTCTGTCTTTTACGTGTAAAACCTTTTAATATTTTTTCGACATTTTTCAAAATGTTTATAACGTCTTTCGAAGGATGAACCAGACCTCCCCGAGATTTTAAAGTAATTAAACTTATTTTAAATTGGTCAGAAACTCCAAAAAGAAGTTTCTTAAAAGTTTCGCATTTCAGCGAGCGTGACAATTTTCTAGCCACAAAGCCAGCAATATATGTTAACACACTTTCTGTATATCCTGAAAGATTACTGTACATACAATCAAGTAACTCTTCGTACAAGTCGCTATCATCCTCCGGAATTTCTACAAAGGATTTCTTAAGTTAATATATCAATTTGTTCAAGAGGAATGCAGTTGCCGACACCACCGTCGCGAATTTCAGCTCTTATTAAAAGTCTCTTAAACGCAGCTCTGAACTGGACTGCATTCGGATTATTATTACATCCACCACGAGCTCTGATGGCTGAAAAAAACAATTCTAGGTGATCCTGGCTCACTTTATATAAAGGAAGACATTTTAATACTTTAATTTCTCCTACTAGATATTTAAATAGCTTGATTGTACTCAGCATGTTTATAATCAAGCCAATAAATCCAGTTTTTCTACGGGAACTAATGACTAACTGACCAGATTGCAGCGTTAAATTGCAAAAGTAAGCAATGGCTCCTTCAAACAGCGCTTCTATAAGTCCGATGTTTTCAGGGCATACAGCTTTTTTCCAGCCTGGCGGTCGAACTGAGTGACTGTTCAAGACGTCAAACACATCGTTTAATATTCGAATGAAGTTGATTGTCGCTGTACAACCTTCAAATTCTTTAAGCCTTAATTCGTTCTCGCAGTAGTCCAAGGCGTCGTCAGCGACAGAATTGCTTAACAGTTGAGTAGCCAAACGGACCTTAATTTTTTGTTTGTCGAACATCAAATGTGCCTTCGTCAACTTAGTCGCCATGTTCAAACCTTCGCGATCTTGCAGTTTTAATAATTGTTCTAAATAATTAAAATCTATTTTCCTGCCATAATTGTCAAAAAATACTTTCATTTCTACAAAAGCGTTCCGGACCAGTTTAATAGCATGACATGGATTCTATAAAAATGTGTATTCTATTTCCACCTCTTTCTAATGTAGTGACATTTTGATCCTTCATGAGATCACAGCCTAGTGAACAAAACATGCTGAAATGTGCAGCAGGTCCGTCACATGTTATGCTCACTACTTTGGCACCCACTTCCTCACACCTTCGGATACACATTTCCACTAATATCGATTTTTGTTCTCCCGTTAAAGACGTGATAAAAATATCCTACAGGCAGTTTCCATCTTCCATTTATGCAATTCAGTAATATAACGAGGCACTGATTGGCGACATCGAGGGCATCACTGTCGCAATCCATACCGCAGTTTACACGTCCATAAATTTTTTTTTGTTTGCGGATCCCAGCACAGCGACTTTCTTATTGCCATTTCATCGAACATTAATGCACAAAGTACTGGAAAATGGCTACTTTGAACTTTTGCTTTTAAAGTGTCAAATGCTTCACTGCAAAAGCCAGGCTCAGCATTTATGTATTGATACCATTTACTCAGAGTACGTGGATGTGGAAGACTAGTATTATAAGTAGTACGCACAAACTGATAAGCTTTTGGGGAAAAAAAAATCAAGGTGAGAGCGAATTTTCTGATTTCTTCAGAATATTGCCTCTCTACTGGCATACCTTTAAATTTTGCAACTTGTCTTTTTAAGAAGTCTTGGGGTCCTGCACATTCTGCAAGCAAAGCTTGGGATTCTGAATTTAATAAATTTCTTTCCCTTAAATCTTTGATAATATTACCAAAATGAGCAATTTTTTTTTTCTGTCTTCTAACTTTTTCATTAAGTCTCTTTATCTTCTTGTTTTGTTTTTGACATTTGTTAAAGCCAACTCACTGTGCGCACGCACACAAACGCACAACAGCCGCTGGCGACGCACAGTCGCACACACACTACGTCGCGCGCCCGCCACCTACAAGCGAGCGCGCGGTTTGCCGCCGCGGACCAATTTAGTAGCAAAAAAGTCGTTTTCGTGTGCACATGTAGCCACCCGCAAAGCTCGATACAAGTACAACGTTGCTCTGTAATCTAAAATATCTGTATAAATTAAACAACATTAGCAGCAAGTACAAGTTTTATTGAAATTCTACTCTATCTGTAACAATTTGGCGACCGTGACACGACTTTCTGTGCGGGAAGCACGAGATTCTTACCTACCTATTCGACGAACGAGCACGCGGCGAAGGCGCGACTGGTTGAAGACGTACCTACATGCGAAGAATCTAGAAGAAACACGCACTACGCAGCAAATCAGGATTGACTAGTTGGATGGACTACTATTCTACGGAGATATAAGCACGTGGCGACGCGACGGCGGCGTGTGTGGCTGGTGGAAGTACCTACCTTCGAAGAATTTAGTTCAAGCACGTGCACGTGGCGTGGGTGATTGGCGTTTGGTGTCTGGAATCCAGTGGCTTGGCAGCACGTCGACTTCATACAAGGGAAGTTTGCCCGTTCCATTTATTCCGCCCAATCCTAACCTTATTTCTTTGTCTTACAATCCTTTGTGTTTCAACTGTGTGAATTTTGTTGCAAGTTAATGCTAAACTATCTGTAATAAAACTCTGCAAATATTAAACTATCTGACTGTATTATAAGTTCACTGCAAAACTATGAGAACTAGAATAATAATTTGACCTTGACTTGTTGAACACGTGAGTTTCTCAAATAAGATTGCCATCAGCAACGTTTCGGTTTTATCCGCTATAAGCACACGTACAACGGTTTCTCTCTTGCACGCTTGCTCTGCTTGGGGATTGACGCATTAATTCTGCAATTTCAGCTCGAAATATATCTACCTACCATCAACTAAGCGCAGGGATAGACCGCGCGCGGCCTGCAGACGAGCCCTCAGGTGGCGGCGCCCGGCGCGAGGTCCTACTCACCACGTGGTGGCCGCGTGTTAGGAGTGCCAGCAGAGAGTACAGCTGTTTCATAGAGGTTTGCCTGGAGTGCAGGTATTTATAAATTGCATTTTTAAATCTATTTGAAAGTTTCCCCTGCATTATGTCTGTCACGGAGGTAAATTACGGAGGAATTAATTAGGAAACGAGCTTCAATAAAAGGTAGACTTACTAACTTTAATAATCACCTAACAGAGTTTCGTAAAATTGAAGACGTTTCAAAGCAACAAGTCAAGGAATTAAAAGTCCGTTTGAGCAAAATAGAAATATTGTTCAATGAGTATGATACAATTCAATGTAAGATTGAGCTTTTACAAGATGAAGGTTCAAGTGAATTAACTCAAGGAACCTCTGATGAACCTGTAAAAAGTTCTGAGAGGAATGTAACTGAAAACTTATTTTATTTTGTAATTAGTTCTGCTCAAGAACTAATTGAAATTCAGGAAAATAAAGATCCGTATGAGAGTGTTAAATCTCATAATAGTCCGGAATCAACTCACTGCTGTGGGAATAGTGTCAAAAGTGTTAAGTTGCCTACTGTAAAGCTACCCATCTTTGATGGCAATTACAACAAGTGGTTAGAATTCCATGAAACATTCAACTCGCTTATCCACAACAATGTGGGATTAAATGAAATAAATAAATTTCAGTATTTAAAAGTATCATTGACGGGGCAGGCAGCTTCTGTAATAGAATCACTCGAAATTTCCTCAAATAACTATGAGGTTGCCTGGAAATTGATATGTGATCGTTACAACAACAAACGGCAATTAGTTCATAATCATTTAAAATCATTATTTAATGTACAGTCGTGGTCTTTTCCGCCTGATCAGTTAATTTTTTTTTCGCTTAAATCATGCGAAGGCGCCGAGCCACTCCACCTTAAACTTTAGGCCTATTAGGAAAGCGTCAACTTTGGCGCGCAAAATAACAATAACTCTCGTTTGGCATGTGTCGCCGATCGGTATATTTTCATTAATTATTTCTATATAAAGTCAACGGGGCGGAGATAGAGAGCGTTTCTATGTTGTAAGTGCAAGCAAAAATTAGCTTAGTGGTGATCAGGCGGGAGTGTCCTCGATAGTACCCACTGCTAAGGAGTGTGAAAAATCACTAAGATACATAATTGATCATATTTCAAAACATATTCGGGCACTAAATAGTTTAGAGGAGAAAACTGATAATTGGGATACATTGATTATTTTTATGTTTGGTCAAAAGTTAGATCATGTAACAAACTGTAAATGGGAAGAACATAGGAATGGCTTAGTGAACAAACCCACACTTGTAGACTTCTTTGAATTCTTGAGAAGTAGGGCTGATGTGCTAGAAATGGTGAATGCCGGTGTCAATGACAAGCCACGTAAAGAAAATGCCAAGTCAGATAAATCTGCTGACAAACCACATAAAACATTTGTTGCTGCTGCTTGTGACAATAAAGAAAGTAAATCAAAGTCTCATGCATGCCGCATTTGTGAAGGAGATCATTTAATTTACTATTGTGAAAAATTTAATAGCATGTCACCAGAGGATAGGAATGCAGAAGTTGCTAAATTGAGAGTTTGCATAAACTGCTTAAGGGGTGGTCATTTTGCTCATCAGTGCAAATATGGTCCATGCAGATTTTTGTTGGTAGGTCTGAGATAGATCTGTGGCAACACAGAGGACAGAGTTGTCTCTGCTAGAGAAGTAGTCTATGGCTACGTTTGGTATGTATAGAGAGGTTAATAATGGCTATCCTAATAAAGTGCAGTTAAATAATATAAAGTGTTTAATTACAAATACAACATCAACATGATGTCAGGTGTGGTGTCACCAATGCTCTACGAAGGGAATCTAGCGGAAAACTTTAAACAATGGAGCCAAAGGCTCAAGATCTATATGGCGGCCAACGAGTTGGACAAAACATCGGAAGAAAGAAAGATTGCAATTTTATTGAATCTTATTGGGAGCAAAGGAATCACAATTTACAACACCTTTAGCAGCGTGGAAACGGACGGAGAAGAGACCTTTGAGAAAGTTCTGAAAAAAATCGCCAACCATTTCTCGCCGAGAAAAAATTTGACAATTCTTAGAAACGAGTTCTTCATTCTGAAACAAAATGGCGGAGAACGATTAGACGAATATTTCACGAAAGTCATAAATTTAGGAATGCAGTGCGAGTTTGGGGCTTTGCAAGAGGCATTAATTTCCACAAAAATAATTTCTGGATTAGATCGCCAGTACGACGATCTGAAAACAAGATTGATTTCTGAAGACGAGTCCAAACTAATTTTAGACTATGTTACTACATATTTAAAAAACGCTGAAGCTTCGAGACTATATATTAAAGGTGAACAACCAGGTGAATCAGAAGTTCTAATTGCACAGAAAAGTCAAATTAAAAAAATGCATACCATTTAAAACTGCAGGAACTGCGGCCAAACTCAAGAACTAAATAAATGCCCAGCATATGGAAAAACTTGTTTTAACTGCAACAAAAACAACCATTTTGCCAGCATGTGTATGAAGAAAAGGGTGCATGTTTTAAAAGAAGATCCAAATCCATCAGATGAAGCCATCAACTCACCCAGCGATCACTTCTTTATTGGACTGACCAGTGTTAAATCGGGAAATGAAATTACCCAAGATTTTTACATCAACAACCAACTAATCAATGTCAAAATGGACACAGGGGCAGGTTGCAATGTCATAAGTACGGAGGTATGTAATAAAATTGATCTCTCTGAGGACAGTATTAAACAGTGCAGTAAAAAAGTAGTTCAATTGGATGGTAAGAGTATTGATGTTTACGGTACTTGCAAATTAGTGATCAGACATCCAAAGAATAAAAACACATACATGGTGGAATTTGTAATTTTAAAGGGTTTGGTTCCCACCCTACTGGGGTGTAAAACGTGTATGGATTGTGGTTTTATTAGTGCTAATCAGCAATTAGTAAATGTTCACAGAGTAGAGCTTGATGACAGTCAAATTACTAATTTAATAAAGAAAATCAAAAATGATTTCAGTGAACTGTTTGACGGAGGTCTTGGCTGCCTTCCCGACACTGTCCAGCTACAATTGCGCGAGGATGCTGTACCTGTGGTACAGGCTGCACGAAGAGTGCCTTTTTCACTACTGCCTGAACTACGTGAAGAACTGGAAAAAATGGAACAACTTGGGGTCATAGAAAAGGTAACCAAACCGACTAAGTGGGTCAATAGTTTAGTTTTAGTCAGAAAACCAAATAAAAAATTGAGAATTTGTCTTGACCCAAGGGCATTAAATAAATACATTATTCAGCCCAAATTTCAATTACATACATTAGACGAGATTAAAAATAAAATGCAGAGTGCCAAAGTGTTTGCATTGTTAGATGCATCAAATGGTTTTTGGATGCAAAAGCTGGATGAGGCTAGCTCGGAATTGTGTACATTCCAGACACCGTTTGGGAGGTACAAATATTTAAGAATGCCGTTCGGAATTTCGGCAGCGCCTGAGGAATTCTGTAGAATAATAGCACAGATGTTTGAGAATCTTGAGGGAGTGTGTACCTACCTAGATGATGTTTGCGTATGGGCCTCAAACATTGAAGAGTTAAATGACAGACTGAATAATGTTCTCAAAATTGCATCCAAAAATGGTATCAAATTCAATAACACCAAATGCAAATTCTTTGTCAAGGAGCTATTGTTTGTAGGGCATAAATTTACTTCAAAAGGTGTGACCCCTGATCCGTCAAAGGTTGAGGCAGTTGTGAAAATGGAAACTCCAAAGTGCAAAAAGGACCTTGAAAGATTTCTGGGCATGTGTAATTACTTATCAAGGTTCATTCCTAAATATTCTGATATTAATCAGCCCTTGAGAGAATTAATGAAAAATGACAGTGTGTTTCGTTGGGAAAGCAACCAAGAAGAATCGTTCAATAAATTAAAAAATGCCTTGTGTAATAGCCCATGTTTAGCATATTTTGACACTAATCAAAGCATAACTTTGTCAGTTGACAGTTCATCAACAGCACTTGGAGCTGTTATTTTACAAAATGGAAAACCTATTGCGTTTGGATCACGAAGTCTAACTGCTACAGAACAAAATTACTGTCAACTGGAAAAAGAGATGCTTGGAATTGTCTATGGGTGTTACAAGATGTATCAGTATGTGTATGGTCGCAAAGTGTTTGTTGAAAGTGATCACAAGCCTCTTGAAACACTATTTAGGAAACCTTTGTATAAGGTACCGGCTAGACTGCAGCGAATGATACTGGCAGTGCAAGGCTATAATTTGGATGTAAAATACAAACCAGGGCGTGAGATGTACATTGCTGACACACTCTCTCGAAGTTGTAATAGAAATGAAACTGAATTTAAATTACAACAACTAATTGATAACAATATAATGCACGTTAAACTGCTTCGAGAGAGTTTGCCAATATCTGATGTCTGGTTAAAGAAAATTCAGGATCATACAAAAAGTGATAAAGCATTAAACGTCATAAAATCATATATTGAAAATGGCTGGCCTGAAAACTGTAATGAAGTAGATTCTTACATAAAACATTACTGGACTTTTCGAGATGAGCTGGCAATATTAGATGGTATAATATTGAAAAGCAACCTTATTGTTATTCCCAGTTCACTTCGGAATTATATGATGCAAAAAATACATGAGGGGCATGTCGGCTTAAGTACATGCAAAACAAGAGCTCGCTCATGTGTTTTCTGGCCTGATATTAATAAGGACTTGGATAGTTTTGTAAACAGCTGTGTCCCTTGTGCAAAATTCATGCCTAACAGTCAGAAGGAACCATTATTGAACCACGAAATTGAACCTTTACCTTGGTATAAAGTAGGCATGGATATTTGTACATTTGATGAGAAAGACTATTTAGTTATGATTGACTATTACTCGAAGTTCATTGAGGTGTGTAAAATAGACAATTTGACCAGTGACTGTGTGATTTCACATTGTAAATCAATATTTGCAAGACATGGTATTCCCCCACATGTTGTAACAGATTGTGGAACTCCGTTTACTTCAGATAAATTCAAACAATTTGCTATTAGTTATAACTTCACTCATGTTATGACAAGCCCTAAGCACTCTCAGTCATATGGTATGAGTGAAAGCGGTGTTAAGATTTTTAAATCTATCATTAAAAAATGTAAAGAAGATGGTTCTGATCCTTACCTATGTCTATTAAATTACAGAAACACTCCAAAGTCATACTTACCATCACCGGCTGAGTTAATGTACTCAAGGAGATTGAACTCCTTAATACCTGCGCCATTAAAATGTCTTAAACCCAGTGTGGTAAACATTGATAAACAAAAGTATGATCAACATTGCGATGCTTTTAAAAAATACTATAATAAGAGTGCCAAACCCATGACAAGTCTAACTCCTAATCAAAGCATAATGTTTAAGAAAAACTTAGACTTGCCATGGGTACCAGGAAAAGTCTTAAGGGGCTGTAAGGAGCCTAGATCATACTTGATGGCGGATAATAGTGGACGGGTGTATCGGAGAAATAGGAAGTACATTAATGATAAGCCTAAAATTGAACCACTAGATTGTGATAAGCATTATGTAGATAATGATAACGGTCCTTTAACCTCTGCTGTCACTTCTAGAAATCCAGATGATAGTGATCCCTTAAGTTCGGCTGTTGCAGGTAATACTGATGAAACCTTTGAAAATGATAATACTGTAATAGATTCACCACAACCCTTAAGAACTAGAAGTGGCAGAACAGTAAAGGTGCCGAATAGATTGGATTTGTAGTTATTAAATAATTAGAATGGGGTTTTTACATTAGAATGAATATAAAGGGGGGGATGTTGGTAGGTCTGAGATAGATCTGTGGCAACACAGAGGACAGAGTTGTCTCTGCTAGAGAAGTAGTCTATGGCTACGTTTGGTATGTATAGAGAGGTTAATAATGGCTATCCTAATAAAGTGCAGTTAAATAATATAAAGTGTTTAATTACAAATACAACATCAACAATTTTGCAAGCGTAAACATAACACCTTGCTTCACAAAACAAAGGTGTCCACACCAGTTATTGTAGAAGAAAATAGTCCTAGTGCTAGTAGTACCTGTAATCCTATTGTACTATCATCCTGTATTGAGAACCAAGTTCTACTATCAACAGCAATAGTAAAATTGCAGGTAAACAATAAGTGCCATGAAATAGGGTGCCTGCTGGACTGTGGCAGTCAACCATCATTCATCTCTGCCTCACTAAAAGCTAAGCTATGTGTAAACAGTGACGCTATAAATTCAATATCTGTAACGGGCATAAATAATATGTCGTTTTCTGCTCTAGAGTGCTGTAATCTCACTGTTAAGTCATGCACTAGTTCTTACTGTAAAGATGTAAAGCTGTTTGTTATCCCACAAATAACAAGCACCATACCTAGTTCTAAAGTTAATGTAGAGACACTAGATATACCAAAAAATATCACACTTGCAGATCCTACATTCTATAATCCCTCAACAGTAGATATGTTGTTGGGAGCTGACGTTTTTTGGGATGTCATTTGTCCTACTAATCAGATTAAATTGGGAAACAATAAACCTGTATTACAAAACTCCCAGTTTGGTTGGTTGGTGGTAGGGCCTGTCATGTGGACACATGACAGGCCAAATAACAAATGTAAATAACAAATGTATCTAATAGGGAAATATGCTGTAATTTCAGTCAAGCTATCCAAAATCAACTGAAGCAGTTCTGGGAGCTAGAGGAGCTGCCAGACAAACCGCAGCTCACCTTGGAGGAACAAGCCTGCGAGGAACACTTCAAGCAACACACCCGCCGCATGGAGGATGGGCGATTTTGTGTCACGTTGCCTTTACGTGATAATCCTCAATTGCTAGGAAATTCATATCCTAGAGCAAAGCATTGTCTTGATTCCCTACAAAAACGATTTAAAAGGCAACCTAACATAAAAGAGCAGTATGTGAGTTTTATTAAGGAATATGCTGACCTGGGCCATCTGACTGTAATCGAGAAACCTGAAATCGTCAATCTGTTACCACATCACCCTGTCATTAGGGAACAGAGTGAAACAACAAAGTGTCGTGTAGTTTTCAATGCCTCATCAAAAACGGATTCAGGTGTCTCTTTAAATGATTTGCTTATGGCTGGGCCCACTGTGCAAGACGACATTTTCTCCATACTAATGAGAATTAGACAACATACATATATAATTACTGGAGATATAAAGAAAATGTATCGTCAAATTTTATTAGAGGAGTCTCAACGCTATTTGCAAGTGATACTGTGGTGTGAGGAGGAAGATCAGCCGATGAAGTACTTACAACTCAATACTGTAACATATGGTACCTCATCGGCACCCTTCCTCAGCACAAGATGTTTGGTGGAGTTGAGTCGAGAATGTGAAGATCCAGAAATTAAAGAAATAATGTCACATGATTTCTATGTTGATGACTTAATATCCGGATGCAATGATGAATCAATGCTACTCAAAATTTATCAGAAAATAGTAGAAAAACTTGACTCAGCTTGCCTTCCTCTTAGAAAAATCAAAAGTAACTCCACTCAATTTCTAAATTCTGTTTTAAACACAACTAACTGTAACCAAGATAATTTTAAAATAATTTCATCCCAAAGTCATGCATTAGGAATAGAATGGAATCCTAATACTGACAACATTCTTATAGTTTCTTCTAAACTGCAAGATTGTAACAATGGAATGCCATTCACTAAGCGTTCCATTTTATCTATAACTTCTAGTTTTTTTGATCCATTGGGTTTGATCAGCTGTTGTATTATTGCATGTAAAATGATTTTACAGAACCTATGGTCTCTGAAATTAGGCTGGGATGATGAAATACCCATGGAGGTATATAAGTATTGGAAAAAATTCATTGATAATGTTCACCACTTGCAAGCCATTGAGATACCTCGACATGCCTGTTGTAGTAATCCTGTAAGAATAGAATTGCATTCCTTTTCTGATGCTAGCATGAAGGCTTATGCCGGCTGCATCCATATGAAGTCAACTGATGCTCTAGGCTACTGTACCGTGAAACTATTATGCGCTAGAGCAAAGGTGGCGCCACTGAAGACTACAACTATACCCAGGCTGGAGTTGTGCGGTGCTCTTCTAGTCGCAAGACTATGTAATAAAGTTGCTAAATCACTGCGTTGTGAAATAGCCTGTAAAACTTTTTGGTCAGATTCTGAAATTGTACTGGGTTGGTTGTGCACTCCTTCACTAAAGTTGGAAACTTTTGTAGCACACAGAGTGGCATCTATTCAGGAATTATGTAATAACTGTAAGTGGCTGTATGTCCCTACATCACAAAACCCTGCTGATATAGCATCTCGAGGTGTAAATCCAAATGAGTTACAGTCATTATCATTATGGTGGCAGGGACCTACATTCATACAAGAAGGGGAGGAACATTAGCCATGTCAAAATACTCTGGTATCCAACTCAACAATACCCGAGTTACTTGTCAATACTTCAAGTGTTGACACGTCACAATCAGTTAACTTGGTTATTGATATAACAAAATATTCCAGTTTTTCAAAATTACGTCGTATAGTAGCTTATATATTCCGGTTCTATAATAATACTAAAAATGTAAACAATCAAAATAAAGATAATTTAACTGTAGAAGAATTAGCAAAAGCCGAAAGTAAGCTGGTATACCTTTCTCCACAAGAAAGCTTTCCTAATTTTGAAAAACAAAGTAAAGTAGCTCCACTACTAAGTTTGACACCATTTCTTGACGATAAGGGTTTGATAAGAGTTGGAGGCCGTCTGGAAAACTCAAAATTCAGTTATGAGAAACAGCATCCAATTATTATAGATTCTAAGCATCACTTGTCAAAGCTGATTTTCCATTATTTTCATGTAAAACATATTCATGCTGGTCCTCAACTGCTTCTTTCACTGATACGAGAAATTTACTGGCCTATTAAAGGCAGAGCTTTAGCAAGGCAGATATATAGGAAATGTACCATTTGCACTCGTATGAATGGAGTAGTTGCTAAGCAGATAATGGGAAATTTACCAGCTAGTAGGTTAACTCCGGGCTATCCCTTCGAAAGTACGGGCACGGATTTTGCAGGACCATTCCTGATAAATGATAGAAAGGGACGCGGATCTAAGTTAATTAAATGTTATTTATGTATATTCGTATGTTTTTTTTTTAAAGTTAAGGCTGTACATCTATCGCGGGCCTGTGGACGGGGAGCTATGGGCTAGCTCGCCGTCCGTTCGTCTCATGACGACAGGCCGTGTCGACGGCGCGTTCGTGTTCCACGCGCGCCTCAAAGAGAGTCAGCAATAGTGAAGGGGTCCGCAAGGACCGAAGCCTGCCGGGGCTGCGGGACTATTCGAAAGAGATACCGTGGCCCCGGAACACAAAGGGCGATGAAGAAACATGGATGGGTTTTAGTCAGTAAAAGTCTGACACTCCCTCCTGCTCAGCCCAGAGCGGGAGAAGTCATTTGATGATTTCCCATCCGAAAAAAAAAAAAAAAAAGGCTGTACATCTAGAACTAGTTGGTGACCTCAGTACAGAGGCTTTTATTCTAGCATTACCTAGATTTATTAGTAGGAAAGGCAAACCCCGAGAAATTTGGAGTGACAATGGCTCTAACTTTGTCGGGGTTCACCGTCAATTAGGAATGTTTATAGAGTCCAGCTGGACCTCTGTGTCAGAGCCTTTTGCAGAGGAAGGCATTAAATTTAAATTTTCACCTGCATATTCTCCTAATTTTGGCGGACTCCATGAAGCAGCTGTAAAATCTGCAAAATATCACATGAAAAGGGCCTTGGGAAGTTCCCATCTAACATATGAAGAGCTTGCAACTCTGTTCACTCAGATTGAGGCAATTCTCAACTCACGGCCCCTTTCCCCTTTGTCTTCCAATCCTCACGACCTCTCTCCTCTCACCCCAGGGCACTTCCTGATCGGAAGACCGATCACGTCAATGCCAGCACCGGACCTGACGGAAGACAACCCAAGCCGCCTGCATCGGTACGCGAGGATCGAGCAAGCCCGTCAGCAGTTCTGGGCTAGATGGACCCGGGAGTACGTCTGCGAGCTCCAACAGCGGACCAAGTGGCAAAAGCGCCAAGCAGACGTAGCACCTGGCCAGCTGGTGCTCATCAAGGAGGAAACGTCCCCACCACTGAAGTGGCCCTTGGGACGAATAGAGGCCGTGTACCCAGGGTCGGATGGAGCATGCAGAGTTGCTGATATCAAAACTACAAGAGGCACACTGCGTAGAGCTGTGAATCGTATATGTCCCCTCTTGGAAGCTTGAAAACGTAGTTTCAAGGCACGGGAGGATGTTAAAGCCAACTCACTGTGCGCACGCACACAAACGCACAACAGCCGCTGGCGACGCACAGTCGCACACACACTACGTCGCGCGCCCGCCACCTACAAGCGAGCGCGCGGTTTGCCGCCGCGGACCAATTTAGTAGCAAAAAAGTCGTTTTCGTGTGCACATGTAGCCACCCGCAAAGCTCGATACAAGTACAACGTTGCTCTGTAATCTAAAATATCTGTATAAATTAAACAACATTAGCAGCAAGTACAAGTTTTATTGAAATTCTACTCATCTGTAACAACATTTGTCCTTTAATTTTGTAATCATTTTTAATTGTGTGTACCTGAAATCAAATAAAATAAAAGTAAGTTTTATTAGATATTGAAGACAAGCGAGAGATATCTCCCACCCAATCTCAATTCAGTGGATGAGATATTATCATTGAGATCATTTTCGCAAATAATGGTGACAGGAAAAACTAAAGCTAGTCATACCGATAAACCTGGCGCAGCGGAAGTGCTAGTGGCTAAACCTGGCGCAGCGGAGGTGCTAGCGGCCAAATCTGGCGCAACGAAGGTGCTGGTGACTAAATCTAGCGTAGCGGATGTGCTTGAGGCTAAATCTATGCTACTCCTCTTTGAAATCTCTCCAGGTTGATATTGAATGGTAGCGACACAAACAGCTTGGACCTAAAAACCACTCTTTATTATAAACAAATATTAATAAAAACAGAAAAGTAAATACTCAATAATTATATGACACTTCAAAAACAGTTGGTGAACCTACTGCTTAATATTCCAAAAAATATTACCATATTAAGAGCACCACATGCTCCATGCCCTGGAGCTGCATAAGGGAGGCACTCCGGTTTCACCGGGTGCCGACCTACCTCCGTCGTGTGGTCGGGGACTACCTGGCGGACAGGTACGTCATCTACCCCGGTCGCAGTGGAGACTGGAACCGGCGAGATGTCGTGATTCGTTGTGACTTTCTCTGATTTTGGTCTTTTTCAATTAAAACGCCAGACGTATTTGATCGAATCACAGGCTGTAAACACGCAATAAAATTGTTAGTATTTTGAATGTTTCTTGATTTTATTAATAGATTTATTTATTATTATAGAGCACCCCATTCAATTTGCAATTGTTGGTGGGTTGAGAAGTGTCTTTTCACTTCTCACTCGCTTGCTAGTTTATTAGCTCTCGAGTGATAATGAGCTAAATAATAGTACGTAAGCTCACTTCACATTCACCTCATCCAAATTTTCACATGGAGATTTTCACAGAATAGCCCATCATCAAGGACCACACTCAAACACATTCTTTACATCACTCTTTGTGCCCAATGCAAGTGTTGCAATTGTGGACATCACCATCATTTATCAGCCACTACACAATCATGTTGGACAAATTTATAACAAGCAATGTTACTTACTAATAAGGTTCGTGAAGGTAAAGCATCGTCACGCAAGGTTACTTTATTCAGTGTCCGGTTGAAACAAGATTCTTCAAAGTGAAGAGAACAAATATGGATTGTTTTTGTTGACATCTTTAAATTTTCAACACCGATTATTTCCAGCCATATTTTCTTTTTTCCTTTATTGGCAGGCAGCCTTGTAAGTAAAACAAATAACCAATATAGAACCATAATATAGCATTATCGATACATGCATGCACTACTCTATCCCTACAATAACAAGAAAATGATTTCATGAATTACAAATATTACTGTTGTTAATAGAGGCAAAAGGGAAATTTTGTGAATGCTTTACTGTTGAAACTTTTCAAAAAATGCAGAATCTTTTGTTTATTATCTAATCTAAATATATAAAAGAAGAAACTGACTGACTGACTGACTGACTGACTCATCTATCAACGCACAGCCCAAACCGCTGGGTCTACAGATTCCAAATTTGGCAAGTAGGTTCCTTATGTGGTCTAGGGGTGCAATAAGAAAAGATTTTTCAAAATTCATCCCCTAAGAGGGATAAACGGGGTTCCAAAGTTTGTATGGGGAAACAAGATTAGTTAGACTATTTTATTCGAAACTTCGCAGGAGTGCTCCTATTGATAAATGAGTAGAAACGGGTTTCAGGTTTTTTTCAGAATTCAACCCCTAAGAGGGGAAAATAGGGTGACAAAGTCTGAAAATCAACATGGGTATAGTTGGTATGGTGTATCTGGTCAGGTGTATTGCAAAAACAACGATTTTAAGATTAAATATGGCGGACCTGAAATACCATCATCCCCTGTTGGGGTGCGATGGGGTTGACATGTTTAAAAATCAATATGGGTGTCGATACCGAGATTATCAGGGGTGCTGATTACGAATATGGCATTTATTTTGAGTTCCAGAAGATGATGGATTCGACTTCTTTGTGATTTATTGTGATGATTGTGATTACGATGATAATGATTGTGATTACGATGATGATGATTGTGATGATGAAGATTGTGATTGTGATGATGATGATTGTGATTACGATGATAATGATTGTGATAGTGATTGTGACAGTGATTGTGACAGTGACTGTGGTCATAGTGATGATGATAGTGATTGTGATTGTGACAATGATGGTGATTGTGATAATGACTGTGATGGTGATTGTGATAATGATGGTAATTGTGATAATGATTGTGATAATGGTGGTGATCGTCATAGTGATGATAATAATTGTGATCATTATCAAATTTGGCACATAGATAGTTTATAACCTGGATTAACATGTAGGATACTATTTATCCCTTTAGTATAAGCCGTGGGACAGTTACCGAACTTCACGCGTGCGAAGCCGCGGGCAACAGCTAGTCTAAATATAAAGAGAATACAACTGAAATTAAGTACGTACTGGTGCAAAGTTATGTTCGGGTGATTTTCGCCTCTTCTAAGGCCACATCCGATTATATTGCAACTGGGCAGCTTGCAATTGACGATTTCCACTATAGAACCGAGTTAAAACGCACTAACACAGCAAAATTACTCCAAAATTCACAATTTTAACCACAGCTCAAGAGCATTTGACAGTTGACGTACCCCAACTTTGTTACCAAACAGTGGAGGATAAAATGGCGACCCGGCCGCAAATAGGTATTTCAATGACACTAGGAATGAAGGGTTCCCATTATAGTAACTGTCAAAAACACTGTTATCCTTTTTTACTTACGCAAAATTATTAAAGTTAAAAAGAGATGACAGTATTTTTATGATTTCGGTGTCGATATGCCTCATATTTGTATAACTGTTGTTTCTATAGTCAAACATTTCAAGTCCAGATACGTCCATGGATAAGTCGACAAAATATGAAATGCTCGTTTTCGTTCCCGTTCTGCTACAAACAAAAAACCTGGGATAGAGCGAGATAGCCACCGGCGCGGGCGCTGGTGCGGCTCCGATGAAAGCTCATTAGTCTCGCGCCGACATTATTACTGGAATGTACGTAGTGTTTGCAAATATTTTTTCGCGCGCAATGGCTTTCCAGTACACAAACGTTCTGTACACCGAAATGGTGAGGACTTTGGCACGGCGTGATGATAATGTGGCTCTAGCTTGCAGAAGATTCAACCAAAGGTATGGTACAAGAGTGGACCGCAGGACTATGTTAGCTGCGGACCACCAAAGTGACGACGACGACGCTCCTGAAGTGACCGGGGTAGACCTGAGAGTGGCGGTACGAAGGCTAGGTGCCAAAAATACCGCCCCGGGACCCGACGGCTTGCCTGGCAAAGCCTGGGTCCTGGCCTCGGAGGCTCTCGGGCCGCAACTTGAAGGGCTCTTTAGCGGATGTTTGGAGAGAGGCCAGTTCCCGCTTCGTTGGAAGACGGTTAAGCTGGTCCTCATCCGGAAGCCGGGGCGCCCGGCGGACTCTCCGTCCGCCTACCGGCCCGTGGTGCTGCTCGACGAGGTGGGCAAGCTCTTTGAAAGAGTAGTTGCAAACCGCCTCGCCGAGCACCTTGCGGGGACGGGGCCGGACCTTGCGGAACACCAATTTGGTTTCCGCAAGGGGCGCTCTACGGTGGACGCCATCATGCGCGTGTTATAGTGTGTGTCGGTAGTGCTTATGTGTAAGTGTGTGCGTGTACGTAGGCGTCGCTCCGGCCGCGTAGCATGTAAGCTAGTTTTAAGACAGACTCTCCTACCATGTTCATTCGACAACACATGTACTAAAAGTTTATTATATTTTGTATCATCTGAAAAGTTGTTTCTTTAAGAAAGCTCGCCGATTGCCCAATAACCATAATTGGCGCAGCCGTCGGATAAAGTTGAAGAAAAACCGCGTTTTTCAAAAATCAAAAACAAAGACTTTTCTCAACATTTGAAACCGTGTTCCTACTGTGGTTTTCGGCGAGAAGAACGGAAGTGGCTTCAATCATGAAGTTGTGGAGCTGGGCCTTCATCACATCGTAAGTCCAGATTCTTTTGATTGTTGGTAGAATTAATATATTATTATATTTTTGGAGAACTTCAGAAAAAGAAATAATTTTTGTTCTGTTTATTTTTTTTGTATTGAAAAGGAGAGATCTCAATTGTTACCTTTGATTTAATTTTGTTGTTTATACTGTGTATTTGTGTGTGTTGTCGTTGTTTATAAAATATCGCAAGGCGAATACTATATTTTGCAAAATGGATTTGGAAAAGTTATCTTCTATTAATACCGCTTTAATGATTATCCCTAAATATGATGGGAACCCGAATCAATTACACAGATTTATAGAAACATCCGAAACTATATTAACACAATTTTATGACAGAACTACTCCAAATTGTTTTAATAATTCCATTATTTTACACAATATTTTAAACAAATTGGAAGGCAAAGCCGAGGAAATAGTTAATATTAACGGTGTTTCATCATGGGATCATATCAAAGCCGTATTGCTAAAAAATTTTGGGGACCAAAGGGATGAAAATTCGCTGAACCGAGATTTAGTTAATATGAAGCAGGAACATGAATCCGCTCAAGAATATTACAACCGCTGCATGAACATTTTAAACACTATTATTAATTACGTAAACCTTCACGAAACAGTTGAGACTGTAAAGGATTGCAAAAGGAGCTTTTTCCAAGCTCAAACCCTTAAAACTTTTCTAGCAGGGCTTAAGGAACCTTTTGGCACAACTATAAGAGCCATGCGCCCTGTAGATTTGCCCACAGCTCTTAATTATATTAAAGATGAAGAAAATATTAGGTATGTACAGAAAAGTAACAATTTTTCAATGGTTAATAGCGACAAACCTTTCCAGAATAATAATAATAATTCTAGAAATGTTCCTTTTCCAAATTTAAACAAACCCTTACAACCTCAGCAAAATTTCAAGTTCAATAACTCGCAACCTTTCAAACCGTTTACACCTTATTTTAACAGAAATAATAATAATAATTTTGCCGCATCGAAACCTTATTTTAATAGGCCAAACTATAACAATAATTCCTGGAATAGACCACAAAATCCATACCGAGCGTTGCAGCAAAACTTTAATAATTCGAATACTACTAACAATAAACCGAACACCCAATCTAAACTTGTACCCATGAGTGGAATATCCTATAATTCCGCAAATATTCCATTAAGACCATCAGTACCCAATTATCATAGTACACAGTATCCCGAGGCAGCAATGTGCAATCAGTTCGAAGAATTGCACATGCTCGAGACTAACCCAAACAACTCCCACGCCGAGCATAATTGCGACGTACCTTGTACTGATAAGGATGATCCGTATGTAAATTATTCCAACGAGAATAATAATGAATATAATGAACTCGATAATGACAATACACAATATTGGCCTACACAGAATGATCCGAATTTTCACCAGGGTTCGAGTACCAACCCCGAAACTTAACGGAAATAAATATTCATACTAAAAGACAATTGCCTTTTATCGAAATTAATGAGCCACCCCTAAAGTTATTAGTCGATACTGGTGCCAATCAATCCTTTTTGTCTCCAGAAGTAATTGAAAAACATTTTCAAAACACACCCTTAATTTACGAACCTTTTTCTGTAACAAACTTAAATTGTACCACTGACAATAACTACTCCATAGAAATACCAAGCTTTCCTGAATTCAATGAAAAATGCCCCTCAAAGTTTTATATTTATAAATTTCATAATGTGTTTGATGGTTTAATTGGCTATAGAATGCTGGAAAAATTGAAAGCAAACGTTGACCTCCACAATAAAAAAC
Organism: Xestia rhomboidea; assembly: GCA_963853795.1. Lineage (NCBI taxonomy): Eukaryota > Metazoa > Arthropoda > Insecta > Lepidoptera > Noctuidae > Xestia > Xestia rhomboidea. The sequence goes on from OY970770.1 coordinate 1,718,491, forward strand.
TAATTACACCGAACGCGGAAATACCTATTAAAGTTCTGAATTCCGGAATTAATAATCTTTTTGAAGCTTTAGTTAGGTCAAATTCGTCGAAATGTGTAAAGGTACCCGTTAATATTCAGCGTGATGATATATTCATACCCGAGACTTATATAAACAATTGTTATATTCCCGCGACGATAACACAGTCGGAGTCAGGTTACGCATACCTTGAGATAGTGAATCCTACTAAGAATGATATCATCGTAAGCTTAGTTTCGCCACTTAAGGCGCAGACACTTCACAATAATTTTGACATATTTAATTTTGAATCAATAAATGAAAATGAACAAGACATTGAGTCTTTGGTTCGCACTGGTCATTTAAATTTAGAAGAAAAGTTTAATTTACTAAAACTATGCCGCAGTTACAATGACATATTTTACACCGAAAATAGTCCTTTAACTTTCACTAACCAGATTAAACATCAGATCAATACTAAAGATGACATTCCTATTTTTACACGATCCTACAGGTACCCTCATGTTCACAAACAGGAAGTAGAAAAACAAATAACTGAAATGTTACGTCAAAAAATTATAAGACCTTCAAATAGCCCTTGGTCTTCACCTATTTGGATTGTACCGAAAAAACAAGACGCTTCTGGCAAAGCAAAATGGCGTTTGGTGATTGATTTTAGAAAACTTAATGAGAAGACTGTGAGCGATAGGTATCCAATTCCTAATATCAGTGATATTTTGGATAAATTAGGTAAAAGTCAGTATTTCACTGTTTTAGATCTAAAATCAGGCTTTCATCAGATTGAGTTACATCCCAAGGACATCCCAAAAACCGCTTTTAGTATTGATGACGGTTATCGTGGTCATTACGAATTTTTACGCATGCCTTTTGGCTTAAAAAACGCTCCATCGACTTTTCAACGGGTCATGGATAATGTTTTGCGTGGGCTCAAAAATGTGACAGTTTATATGGATGACATAATAGTATACAGTTCATCATTACAAGAACATATCCTTAATTTAGAAGCCGTTTTCCAACGTCTTAGAGAATCTAATTTTAAAATACAGCTTGACAAAACTGAATTTTTAAAAAAGGAAACTCCTTTCCTAGGTCATATTGTAACAGCCAAAGGCGTAAAACCGGATCCCAATAAAATTAAAGTCATACAAGAATTTCCTATACCACAAACTACCAAAGAAATTAAATCCTTTCTTGGTTTAGTTGGTTACTATCGGAAGTTCATACCGAATTTCGCCCATCTTGTTAAACCACTAACTTCTTGTTTAAAAAAAGGAGCTAAAATTCAACTTACCCCTGAATACGTTAATTGTTTTAAACATTGTCAAAATTTACTTATTAATGATCCTATTCTTCAATATCCCAACTTTGAAAAGGATTTTAATTTGCGTACAGACGCCTCAAACGTTGCCCTAGGTGCCATATTATCACAAGGGCCTATAGGAGCTGATAAACCGATTGCGTATGCATCGCGGACCCTAAACGATGCCGAAACAAAATACAGCACCATAGAAAAAGAGCTGCTGGCTATTGTATGGGCCACCAAATATTTCCGACCGTATTTATACGGAAGGAAGTTTTACATTATCACGGATCACAAACCTCTACAGTATTTGATGAATATAACAGAACCCAATAGTCGTTTAACGAGGTGGAGATTACGTTTAGAGGAATTTGAATATAACATTATATATCAAAAAGGAAAAAGTAATACAAACGCCGACGCTCTATCTAGAGTTGAAATACATAATAATGAAATTGAATCTACGTCTTATAGTGATGAAGATGACTTACCGTTATCAATGTTTGTGAATCAGTCAAAAAAGGCACCTAACACTCAAATCAATGACCATAGCACCATCCATACTGAATTAGAAAACCCTGTCTTAGAAATCCCTATCTCTGATAAAAATGTAAACACCTTTGACAATCAACTATTTTTAGATTTCGTACATCATTCGCCCATAAATGCTAAAACCGTTAATATCTTTCCCGGAAAAAAAAGAATAATAGCTCAAATAAATGAAAATGATTTAGAAAAAAGTATTGTTACTTTATTCAAAGAACACCTTACACCAAATACTAAATATGGTATATATCTATCAGATGTTAAGTTTATTCCGTTGATTACAAGTACACTGCAAAGGGTATTTCAAAATTCCGCTTATAAATTGTTTTTTTGTAAGTCTAAAACCGAAGATGTAACCTGTCCAGATAAACAATACTTAATAATTAAGAACTACCACGAAGGTAAAAGTAATCACCGTGGAATTCAAGAAGTTGAACAAAGAATTAAATTACAATACTATTGGCCTAATATAAAAAATCAAGTCACAGAATTCGTAAATAATTGTAACATTTGTCAAACTTGTAAATACGAGAGAAATCCAAGTAAGCAAAACTTTCAGATAGTTCCTATACCTGAAAAACCTTTTGAGGTATTGCATATTGATACTCTTACCGTAAATCGACAAAAATTCTTAACAATTATCGATGTATTTTCTAAATATGCTCAAGCATATCCTCTAGAGTCAGTAACAGGAATAAATGTGATAAATGCATTGTCTATTTTTATTTCACACCACGGAGTACCAATTAGCATTACCGAAGATCAAGGAACCGAATTTAAAAATTTACCCGTACAAGAGTTTGCAAGCCTGCATAAAATAAAATTACATTTTATCAGTGTAAACAATCCTCAGTCAAACGGAGCTATTGAAAGATTCCATTCTACTATATTAGAACACATCCGTGTGTTATCGGTTACTCAATCTACCTTATCCACTAACCAACTAATGCTATATGCTGTTATAGGATATAATAATAGTATTCACTCAGTAATTACACAAAAACCTATTGATGTCATTAATGGGCATTCAAATAGTCGTGACCCATTTGATATAAATTTGGAAGCTACTTATCTTCAAAACTATGTAGTTAGGCACAAGGAAATTACCAAACAATTATACAAGGAAATAAACAAAAAATTACTCTGTAACCGGACTAAAACTATACAGAATGCTAATAAAGACCGAGAAGAACCCATTTCTTACGAAGAAGGAAAGGCGTTATATATTAAAAACCCGCTAGCCGTTAGGCATAAGACGAAACCTCGTTACTTAGGTCGTAGAGTTAAGAAAAATTTAGGTTTAAAGGTCATAGACGATAAGAACATTGTCCACCACAAACGTATCGTGAAGAAGCCTCTGAGATATCAAAATGTCCTGTTGCAGGATCCCGATATTAATCCGGGCTGAACACATCGTGACTACGAAGTTAGTGGACAATCCTGGGATACTCCCCTTTAAGTTAGGTAATGCTAAGTTTATTAAAACTGAACATGCGTTCATACATTATTACGAATTAGATAGGATTAAGGATAGTATTAGAAATATAGAAGGCTATTTAGATACTTATATAGAGTACATAAAATCAGCCGATCCAACTTATTTTAGCGATACTTCATTAGTTATTAATCAGATCCTTATTAGCATGTTAGAAACAATTTATGATAAGTTCAACACTATGTATAAACACCCGAGAAATAAACGTGGGCTTATCAATGGTTTGGGTTCCATCATAAAAAGTATCACCGGTAATCTCGATCACGAAGACGCATTATTTTATAGTAAAGCCATAAACATTTTGCAAAATAATCAGAATAGTTTGAAAGATAAGTATAATGCTGGCATCACCATGAATAAACAAATTTTGCAAACTTTCAATATGACCTTGTCTACTATTGTATCAAATGAGTTAAAAATACATATCAAACTAAACGAGATCATGTCTAATGTTAATATGACTAATTTTAGGTTAAGAGATTTTATTAAAATTAACAGTTTGTTTAATTTGTTAAAAATCAATTTACAAAATATTTTGAATTGTATTACATCACTAGAAAATGCTCACAGTGTAATCAGTTCACAAAATATTAACTTCATGTTTAATATTCTAAAAAACCAATATGAACCTTCTGAGTTGATTGTACATGAGAACACTGAGATAAGAGACTATTATGATATTATTGAGTGTGGTTCCTACTATGTAGATAATGTAATTGTATTTGTTCTGAAGTTCCCTATTATGCATTTAGATACTTTCACTTATTATCATCTATTTTCTACTCCAACATTTAACAATACAATATTAATTCCACCTAAACCATATCTGGCAATGAATAGTTATAATTATCACTATATGGATGGAGAATGTAAAAGGTTCCAGGAAATATATTATTGCCCAGAAGTCGACCTTATAGCCACTTCGAAGCCAAACGATTGCATTTACCAACTGATATTGAAACAAGAAATATGCAGCAGCTGCAGCTTGGTACAATTTAAAGCAGGAACAGAAATAATTCAAAAGCTGGATGATTTTCATTATATTCTGTCATTTATAAAAGAAACAAGGATCGAGTATAGGTGCGATCAGGAAGAGTACCAATCTTTACTCGGCACCTACTTATTTGAGGTGCCTGAGGGATGCACTGTCTCTACAAAGTTAAACCACATAAAGAATTACAAAAATCTGATAAAAGGTACACCTATAAAGCTTTTGTCATTTCCTGTATTTAAAATCAATATTGAAAATAAAGATAAACCGTTGTTATTGGAAAATGTACCTCTGGAACAAATCAATAAATTACAGAATTTAATTGAAAAGGAGAATATTCTAAACCTGGATGCCCTGCAAGATAAAAGTTATCACTATTGGACCGTGCCTATATATACGGTACTATGTATTATTGGATTGGTCGCTGGACTACTTTATTTAATAAAAAGACATAAGAGAAACCAGGAAACGTCAGTAGCCCAAGCAACAGACGGAAGCCGCACTCAGCCCTTTTTCGTGGGAGAAGAAAGGGCTTCGAACTAGTGCGGGGGGTGTTATAGTGTGTGTCGGTAGTGCTTATGTGTAAGTGTGTGCGTGTACGTAGGCGTCGCTCCGGCCGCGTAGCATGTAAGCTAGTTTTAAGACAGACTCTCCTACCATGTTCATTCGACAACACATGTACTAAAAGTTTATTATATTTTGTATCATCTGAAAAGTTGTTTCTTTAAGAAAGCTCGCCGATTGCCCAATAACCATAATTCGCGTGAGGGCCCTCACGACGGGGGATGCGGTGTCCCGGGGTGGGGTTGTCTTGGCGGTGTCTCTCGACATCGCCAATGCCTTCAACTCCATGCCCTGGAGCTGCATAAGGGAGGCACTCCGGTTTCACCGGGTGCCGACGTACCTCCGTCGTGTGGTCGGGGACTACCTGGCGGACAGGTACGTCATCTACCCCGGTCGCAGTGGAGACTGGAACCGGCAAGAGATGTCGTGCGGTGTTCCGCAGGGATCGGTTCTAGGCCCATCCTTGTGGAACATCGGTTACGACTGGGTGCTGCGCGCCGACCGGCTAGCGGCGTCAGCGTGGTTTGCTATGCAGACGACACGCTGGTGCTCGCACAGGGGGGGTCGCACGAGGCGGCGGCCGAAGTAATGACACGCGGGGTTCCGATAGTCGTTGAGAGGATCCGGCAACTGGGTCTCGAGGTGGCATTGCACAAGTCCGAGGCCATGTGCCACCTCCGGGATCCTCAGTGATGGCAGGAGGGGTTTCCATCGGCGTCGAGTCGACGCTGAAGTACCTGGGACTTGTCCTCGACAGCCGGTGGAACTTCGTGGAGCATTTCCGACGTTTGGCCCCCAAACTGGAGCGGACAGGGGCTGCCTTCAGGCGGTTCATGCCCAACCTGGGGGGGCCAAACGCCTCCTGCCGGAGGCTCTACGCGGGAGTCGTGCAGTCCATGGCCCTTTACGGGGCCACGGTGTGGGCACGTTCATTGAGGCGGCGTGCCGCCCACCACTTGAACGTGCCCCAGAAGGTGGTAGCCGTAAGGCTGGTCCGGGGGTACCGCACGATCTCCCGCGAGGCGGCGAACCTCCTTGCCGGATTGCCGCCATGGGATCTGGAGGCAATAGTCCTCGCGCGCCTACACGAGTAGCGCGCGGAGGCGCTACGCCGGGGGGAAACTCCGCTGCCGCGGCAAATTGTCGCTCAGCGGACGGACTTCCGGCGGGATCTCATGGCGACATGGAGAGAGCGACTATCGCAACCCCGTGCAGGGCACGCCACAATAGTGGCGATAAGTCCCCTCTTTGAGGAGTGGCTGGAGAGACGCCACGGCGTCCTCACCTTCCGCCTGACGCAGGTTCTTACCGGACACGGATGTTTCGGTAAGTTCCTGCACCGAATCGGGCGGGAGGAGACGCCCGGGTGTCACCATTGTGAGGATCGACCGGAGGACACGGTGGAGCACACGGTGGAGGTGTGCCCCGCTTGGGCGGAGCACCGCCGTGTCCTCGTAACGGCGATTGGCGGCGGCGACCTCTCGCTCCCGGCCTTGGTTCAATCCATGGTCCGGGGCGAGACGGAATGGGACGCCGTCACCTCCTTCTGCGAAGCAGTCATGCTAGCGAAGGAGGTGGCGGAACACGACAGGGAGAGATCCTCACGTCCCGGCCGCCGCGGGAGACGCCCCGGGCGTCGGGGGCCACGTGGTGGCTTCCGGCCACCGTAGGCGCGGGCCTGTGGACGGGGAGCTATGGGCTAGCTCGCCGTCCGTCCGTCTCATGACGACAGGCCGTGTCGACGGCGCGTTCGTGTTCCACGCGCACCTCAAAGAGAGTCAGCAACTGTGAAGGGGTCCGCAAGGGCCGAAGCCTGCCGGGGCTGCGGGACTATTCGAAAGAGATACCGTGGCCCCGGAACACAAAGGGCGAGGAAGGAACATGGATGGGTTTTAGTCAGTAAAAGTCTGACACTCCCTCCTGCTCCGCCCAGAGCGGGAGAAGTCATTTGATGATTTCCCATCCTAAAAAAAAAAAAAAAAGGACCATGTTAGCTGCTACTCAACGGCTTCGCGACCACGGAATGTTCCGTCCGAACAAAGCCATCGACACCAGCCAATGTACGTACTCATCTTCAAAACGAAATACTGGACTATTTCGATGAGAATCCCCATGCCAGTACCCGAGAAGCAGCGCCACGCTTTGAATGTAGTCACTTGTATGTGTGGAGAACGCTTCGTGGTGATAAAGAATATCCATTCCACCTCAGAAAATGCCAAGAGTTAACTCCAAACGATTACGCACCACGCTTGCAGTTCAGCCCCTGGTTATTACAAAATTGGCAGCGGAACATAATTTGGACAGATGAAAGTACATTCACACGTGTGGGGATGTACAATCAACACATTACACATTTATGGATGCACGAAAATCCTCAGGCATGCAGAGTGGATTCCTACCAACACCGTTTATCAGTGAACGTCTGGGCCGGTGTTATTGGTACATACATACTGGGGCCTGTGTTTTTACAAACATTAACAGGAGACGCATATTTACTGTTTCTACAAGAAACTCTACCTACGCTGCTAGAAGATATACCTCTTAATAATTTACACGAGGTATACTACCAACACGATGGTGCTCCTGCTCATTTTACTAGGAGTGTTCGACAGCACCTTGATGATGAGTTTGGAGAGCGCTGGATCGGTCGCGGCGGCCCTGTGCAGTGGCCTCCCAGATCAGCTGATTTGACACCTCTTGACTTATTTTTGTGGGGACGTATTAAATCAATAGTTTATTTTAGTGAGACTACAAGTGCTGAAGACTTAAAAAATAGGATAGTGAACGCTTTCGAAATAGTGAGAAATGAGACTGAAGTGCTTTCAAAATTAAAACACCAATTAAGAAAACGGGCATTAAAGTGTATTGAGCAAGGTGGTGGACATTTTGAAAGTGTATTAAAAACGCAACGTCGACGTCGTAGGAGTTTTTAGACAATCAATAAGTTAAACATTTGATTTATTAAATTATTGTAAATATCTTGATTCACATCTTTTAAACACGCCGTCTTTGAATAATGTTGTCGTACCTATCGCCTCTTATTTTTAGAAGTTCATTATTATTTACATTAGCATAACATTTTGTTAGGAATATTGCCTATTGGCGTTGTATCGTAATCAATAAACAAAATTGTTCAAAGTCGACAGTCCAAAGCCTGAAAAGTGTGATGGAAAGATGCAATCAAATGTTTACTAGACATGAATAAACAACTCGATGCTCCGAGTTCGGACATCGTTAACGTTCTTATTTAATTTTCTTTAACGTAAACAATCGTGTATTTGTCGTATTGTCGGCTTGTCGGCTTTATTCGACACTAATCCCTACAGTTATACCTACAGGTACAGTTAGTTCAGTTGTGTCGAGCGGGTGGTGTTATGTTGTCTCGAACGCGAGGGAATACCTACTAGGCTACAAGACCTACGTGTGCGACTGTGTGCGTTCGTGGGTTTGTACTGTGACCACAACATTCTTCTTATTTGGAATTAGGATAACTAATTTAATAAATACCAGTGCCTATACATGTTTTATTAAAAAATCATAGTATGTATTAAGATTATAACATAATAAACTAATTGGGGTGTCTGGGGGTGTGCGTTAATTACGTTACATGTTGTATAAAGATTACATTTTTAACTATCGGGTAATGTATCCCTAACAAGTAAACTGGCAGGAAGTTGAAGAAGCCACAAACTCTCATTAGATCCTATCTATGGAAGTTCTCCGTGCCAGCAGCTCCGTGGTGGGGAGGATGGTGGGAGCGGTCCATGCTGCGCAGAATTCTAGGCAAAGCAGTAGATTGGATAGAACTTTCGACTATTTTATGTGACTGCGAAATAGTGATTAACAGCAGCCCCCTTACATACGTGGAAATAGGAGATGTTAAACTATTGACACCGTTATTGTTTTAACAGAACTTACCTACTGAAGAGACACCTGATCTTGACCAGGTGGATGAGAAAAACATACAGGCTAGTTATCGTTATCTACAACAACTAAGACTACAATTTAGAACAAGATTCAAAAGTGAGTACTTATCTCTTCTTATAAGCAAGGGAAAGCGACATAGAAAAGAACCTAAGGTAGGCAAATTAGTTATAATAGAGACAAAAGGAAAGAGACTATACTGGCCTCTAGGTATAAGCCAGGAGATTTACATATGAAGAAAGAATGGTTTCACACGAGTAGCAAGAGTTCACACCGCCACAGGAGTAAAGGTAAGACCCTACCAAAGATATATACCCTCTGGAACTTTATCTCAGAAGACTGGCTAAACAAACTCAAACCATTTATTTCAATTAGACCATTACGGCACTTTTGAATGTCGAAAATACAAAAAAACAAAGCTACAGTCACAAGGCATAATAACTTGAGAAAGTACTGTAATTGCCCATTCCCTAACGTAGATCTCTATGGAGAAGAACGGGCAAGAAACTCCATGGACACTCTTTTAAATCAAAATATTGTTACAAAATCTTGGTTACATCATTCATGTTGAGATTATACATATATGTGAGAACGATGTAGAAAGACGTGCACATTAAATGCGTCCAGAGTAAAATGATAAATCAAAAATTAAAAAAATAAAGTAATTAAAATGAACGAACCGTGGCAGCTAAGAGATGACCAGTCCCAACTGAGAGTGCCCGTTCACGAGCATGACGCATGTATCGGCGCCATTCAACTCGACCATATTTAGGGGAACTAAATGACCCGACATACCAGCCACCATCAGCGAGACATTTGAGTGAGCATGACATTCTCTCATAGCTACCAAGGCATATTCAAGTCAATGAAAGATAACTAAATGTGGCTGAACAGTACAAAGTACTCACACATGTGCTATGCAATTATATAATGCTAAAAACTGGAATCTATACAATGCAAGTGGGTATATTTTTACAATCTTCTGCAGCTTCCACAATACATTAACATGGGAATCAATTCTTCTTCTTCTTTGCGTGTCGATAGACTCAAATAATGCCCGACCAGTACAATAAATTAGTTTGCAACTATGGTTGTGGAGCAGAACCAACATTTAGCCAAGCATTTTTATCATCAATGTAATCCCCCAACTAATAATATGCTTGCCTACATAGTGTGCGTTTTATACAAGATTTAAATTTCGTCTCATTCAGTTGAAGAATGTGGGGAGGTATTTTATTGTAACATTTCAAACAGTACCCCATGAAAGATGAATCTACTTTAGCAAGCCTGAAACCTGGCTGAACTAGTTGGTCCCTATTTCTAGTGTTATAGTGGTGTCTGTCACCTCTTTTACTGAATAAATGCAGATTTTTCCTAACGTACAGTCGTGGTCTTTTCCGCCTGATCAGTTAATTATTTTTTCGCTTAAATCATGCGGAGGCGTCGGGCTACGGCCCCTTAAAGTTTAAACAAACATGATAATAACAAAGATAATTATGTCATTACCCGACAAATACAAGCATTTTGCCTCAGCTTGGGAGAGTATTCCTGAAGAAAAGCAGACATTGCAATTGAGCTGACAGGCCGGTTGCTAGTTGAAGAAGAGCGCAGTGGTAATCATGCCATTTCCAGTGCCAGTAGTAGCGGATCGCAAAATTCTGCATTGGTAGTGCGCAGCGTGCTATAAAGTGTTTTGAGTGTGGTAAAATAGGTCATAAAAGGAATAAGTGTAGAAATAGAAAGTGGTCACAAAGTGGGTCATTTAATAAAAGACTGTAAGTTGAAGAAAAATAAATTTAGTGAGAAAAATACGAATACCAACTCTAAAACTTCATTTGTAACAAGAGAGATGCAAGGTAATTTATTAAATTCAAGGAATTTTGTGTTAGATTCAGGGGCAAGTGACCATATGTGTTATATCAAAGAGATGTGTTCAGAGTTATGTGAAATACGTAATAAAAGATTTGTTACAATTGGTGATGGTACCAATTTAGAAGTTTTAGGTATTGGAAAAGTTGATGTGTATGCCTATAATGATTCAGAGTATACTCTCTGTACTTTAGATGATGTGTTGTATGTGCCTCAATTAAATGTGAATTTGTTTTCTCTCGGGTCAGCCAAAGGTCACAAGATGGTTTCAGATTCTAATGGATGTAAGTTTTATTCTGTAACCCGTAGCTGACAAATATGATAAAATGTATGTGATGAATTTTAAATTTAATGATGTAGCTTTGTTAACTTTGACAGATTGGCATAGTAAGATGGCACACCAAAATTATCAAAATGTAAAAGAATTTTTAGATTTAAAAGGCATAACATATGAAGGGCAGATTGATCAGTGTTTACCGTGTCTCCAGGCAAAACAGCATAGGTTACCCTTTCATCAGAGTAATAGTAGGTCAGTTGAACCAGGTGAACTCATACACATGGATCTATGCGGTCCAATGGAGGAAGTATCGGTAGGGGGCTCTTCATATTTTCTTTTATTGAAGGATGATTATAGCAGTTACAGATTTGTTTATTTTATTAAAAATAAGTATGAAACTAAAGAGAAAATTGAGGAATTTATAGAGCTGTTTGAAAATGAGTTTAGGTGTAAAATAAAAAGATTTAGGTCAGATAATGGAACTGAGTTTGTAAATAGAGTAGTAGAGAATTTATTTAAGACAAAAGGTATTCTACATGAGTTAACAGTTAGTTATACTCCTGAACAAAATGGTAGAATAGAGCGAGAAATGCGCGCTGTAGTTGAGTCTGCGAGAACAATGCTTATTCAGTCAGGTTTAGGGAAAGGACTTTGGGCTGAAGCTGTGAATACAGCGGTGTTTACAATAAATAGAACAGGTAAAAGTAAGGTGACTGGGAAGACACCGTATGAGTTGCTGTATAATAAAAGTTTTGATGTTACTTTATTGAGAGATTTTGGTACTAAGGTGTGTACACATGTACCTAAACAGCTTAGATTGAAGTGGGACTCTAAGAGTAAATTAGGAGTTTTTGTAGGTTATGGTAATTCTACAAAAGGATACCGGGTGTGGGATTCTATCACAAGAAGAGTAGAAACTTGTAGGGATGTTGTATTTATCAAAAACAAGGAAGAAGTAGTAAAGATGAATACTAAGAAGTAGTAAGTCCAAGCATTTTACTAACAGATGAAGATGGTATTGTACAAGAACAAGAACCCTCTCTTGACAAAGACAACAAGGAACAGGATCAAGAAGATAAACAATTGGAGTTGCAAGAAGACGGAATAGGAAGTAATGTAGAAGATGAAAGATCAAGTAAAGTTGATTTGATGGAAGAGTACTTAGAGGAAGAATTCTTAGATGCAGAAGAAGCAACATCTGAAGAAAAGACAATTTCTAGAAATAGAAGGCAAGTTAGGAAGCCTGTATGGACAAAAGATTATGAGATAGCATTGATAGCACAAGAAACAGAACAATTAACTTATGAAGAAGCTGTTAGTGGAGAACATAAAAAGGAATGGCTAAAAGCAATTGAAGTAGAGTTAGAAGCACTAAACAAATTGAATACATGGAAAGAAGTTAGTTTACCAGAAGGCAAGAAATTAATCGAAACTAAGTGGGTTTTTAAGATTAATAAAGAAGGAAATAAGGATCTTTATAAAGCTAGATTAGTTGCAAGAGGCTTTAAGCAAGAAGATAAGTTTGATCACTCAGAAATTTATGCTCCAGTAGCTAAATTACCTACATTGCGGATTTTATTAGCAATAGCTAGTAAATATAACATGAATATTCATCAGATGGATGTCAAAAGTGCATTTTTGTATGGGAACATAGAGGAGGAGGTGTTTGTGGAGAAACCTAAAGGAATGAAGAAAGATGGCAAAGTATTGAAACTACAACGGTCTTTGTATGGATTAAGGAAATCTCCAAGATATTGGAATCACAAATTTAATCAATTTATGGTTCAGGAAGGGTTCCAAAGAAACCAGAGTGATTACTGTTTATATTATAAGAAGGATAAGAAGTCTATGCCTTACTTTATGTTGATGATTTGATTTTATTTTGTGAAGATGAACAAGAGATAAAATATTTAAAGCAGCATTAAAAGAAAAAATTGATATGGGAGTAATAATCTAAAATATCTAGGAATAAATATAACTAAGAAGAATGACGTAATTGAGTTAGACCAAGAGCAGTATTTAAATACTTTATTGAAGAAGTATAATATGGAAGGATGTAAACCTATGGCAACACCCATAGAAAAAGGTTTAGTCCTAGAAAAAAAAGTAACTACGGATAAAGAATTGATAGAAAAGTGCAGACAGTTAATAGGAAGTCTCATGTATGCCGAACACGTCCAGATTTGTGTTATGCCTTGAGTTATTTAGGTCGTTTCCAATGTTGTGCCAATGAGAGCTTATGGAAGGCATTAAAAAGAGTTTTGAGATATATCAAGGGTACCATAGGATTAAAACTAATTTATAGAAAAGGAGTAAATGTGCCGCGTTAGAAGGGTATACAGATGCTGATTGGGCAGCAGATCAAGGGGATAGGAAATCTACATCAGGGTATTTAATGAAAGTTTATGGTAATGTAGTGTCATGGTCTTGTAATAAACAACAGTGTATATCATTATCAAGTACTGAATCAGAATATGTAGAGTAGAATACGGGATCTCGACGCACAAAATATCGATAAATGCTTATACGATGCTACAAAACTGCGACGCACGTTACTGCGAAAGACCGTTGCTGCGAAGCCACTACACTGCGATGCACGTTACCGCGATAGATCTTCACTGCGATACTACTTGACTTCGACGCACGTTACCGCGATAGATCTTCACTGCGATACTACTTGACTTCGATCCATTTTTGGATTTCAAAGTTAAGAACTTTAATAAATGTAGGTGGGTCAATGACCGCTTTTGCGATCTTAACTGGCACCAACTATAGCTGAATTTAGGGCTTTGAACACTTTTGCCATCGACATGCTAAGAAGAAGAAGAATATTATTATAATATTAGTGTTGGGACGTAAATCCCAACAGTGAAAATGTTATGTACCTGTTATGTAGACTTGTAAGGTATGTTCTGTTATGTAAATGAGCAGACAAGTGGTTCCCTTGATGGATTTATTGCTACTGAATTATAATGATACGATGATATACTAAGTTTCAGAAATGCACACCTAAACAATATCGATATGTATAAAATGAGTATGACGTACAGACTACCGAAAGGTCAATGTACAGCCGTAGCTCGTACATATTGCCCACTCACAAAATGTAACAGTTTATAAAAATGGTAAATGTTATGTTAAAATTTAAAAAGGGGATAAAATCTAAAAATAAGTTATATAATCTAAGCCTTATACAAAAACATGACAACGCGCAATAGGCGAAGTTGCATTGTTGAGTGTGTGTGCACTCGATAAGTGCATTACACTGTTGTCATCTGTGACATACAGTATATTTTGTATTGGAGGCTCTGGCTGTGTTACCTTGCAATATAATCCTATCAGTCTCCAGATTGAGATGTTTTTCTAACTCCCGGTTGAGTTCCGACTCTTCTGCGCACGGTCGAGGCAGGTCGGCGTACTCTTTCGTCTCTTTCTGCGTGTCTTCTGGCGGCTTCAAGTCCACGTGGTCAGCCACCTTGTTTAACTTGAAAGTAGACTGGTGTCGAGTTATGGATGTAAGTGTATTATTTTAAACTTCCTCGTCGGTGTAGAGGCAAGCCCTAGGTCTGGGAATAAGGTCCTAGGCACGTTCCCCCGGCCGGACAAAGTAATATTGGGTAGTCCTATCAAAAAATTCTCAGTAACAGCCTTTTTTTTCCGGATGGGTAATCATCAAATGACTCCTCCCACTCTGGGCGCAGCAGGAGGGAGTGCCAGACTTTTACTGACTAAAACCCATGCATGTTCCTTCATCGCCCTTTGTGTTCCGAGGCCACGGTATCTCTTTCGAATAGTCCCGCGGCCCCGGCAGGCATCGGCCCTTGCCTGGACACTGAATTCGTTTCTGGTTGATAACAACAGGCTTGCGCTTTACTATATGGCACTTGAACGTAACTGGCGAAACAGAAAATCTCTGCCCCACCCTTCGGGGAGCACAGGCGTGATGATAATGTCATGTGCGCTTTTTTTTTTTAGTACTCCAAACTGGATTGGTCCGATAGAACTTTTTGATCAGTATTAGAGACTGGATCGATTGCCATTAAAAATATTGTTTTATGTAAAATGGCCATTTTCTTGCTAACTGTAAATTTTTTGGAAAATCTGTGATTGTGGATCAAAATTTCACGAAAAATTATGGATAGTCTCCTAAGACCATTTTGTGTAGCTGCAACGGTTAAGGTAGTTCCCCTTACTGCCGCGTTTACCGTATCCACCCTGTTTACGGATATATGACAGTAAAGCAAGGTTTTTTGGTTCAAGTACCAAAAAACCTTGCTTTAAGATTATCTCGCTCACCTTTGGCTTTTTTTTGTTTTATTTTATTTTTAAATTAACATAAACCAGTGTTGAAAATGACAGTTTTTTAATAGACGATATGTATAACATAGTATGCCAAAAAAAACTGATTTTAAGATGATCTCATCAAAATTATTAGGTAAGTTGTTCATTCGGTTTTTCTATTATTGTGTTTAATATAAATCATGATCTGTCAAATGACCGATTTGGTCGAGACGCCATTGTTTAACCATTGTGTCTACTTCGTGGACAGATTAAGGGATAAGTGAAGGTTTGTAAACAGTTATCAGTTACACTTATAACTTAGTGATACATAGAACTTAAATAAAAAACATAAACTCATGCTTTTTCCCCGTCGGGGGTAAGTAGACATTACTGAACGCCACTTACGACGACACCTACATTCTTTTTTCTTCTCGAGAATTATTATTAGATCAAATCAGGTTCAGTTTGTACCCTTTTGGTTTTGTCACTCACACCACATATAAGGATGGCCAAAATCATATAGGGAACTGCCAATTAATTGTTTTATAGCAGCATTATTCAAATGGCTAATAAATAGACAGATCATTTTCATGATTCGATCTGAGATTCATGTTGCCATTTTATTAAATTGTTCAACTCTTGACATATACTGACTTATAATAATCATTTATTTTTATTATTGTATTTAATCATTTGCGTGCTAGTTCTAATGAATTTATTTAGATACTAAAAAAATAGACTATTTGTAATTTTTAACTTTATCTACCTTGGTCAAATACTTTTGAGGGTTCCTGTTGTTGCGCGTTTGCGCAATAATGATCGCGGCCGTTTGGTTCCGCGTGCAGAGAGTGTGATATACTCAAACCCCCGTGTTACAGTTGTTGCACTATCCGACATTAATACACCTGAACGGTATCGCCGCCGCTTTGAAGAGAATAACCCAATTCCATGGGCCATAAGGCAGAACCACCTTCTGATGAATGCTGACGAAATCATTCCAGCTGGGTATAATACTGATAATCTCCGAGATGATATCGCTTTGTTGAATCCCTATATCAATAAGTTACAGAAGCCTGTCCCCAAAATGGTTCTTGGGACTATTGATTTTAAAAGTACAGGGAAGCTATCTTTGCCATCCTTCAATATTGTCGATAGCACTAGTCTATAGTCTTATGTTTTTTTCTCTCTGGGGCGGCGATCTTGATATCGGGCTCGGAACATGATGTATGTTTCGAAGGTTGTAAAATATGTAGTTGTTTATAAAAATAAACAAGTGCTGATTTAAGCAAGAGTTTTGCACACATGGTGGCAGCGGTAAAAATAAAAAATGGATAAGAAAGATACAAAGACATCAGACAGACTCCGGGCCCCTTCAATTTCGTTCCAAATGAATGGCCGAAATACAAAACTCGTTTTGAACGCTTCATGAGCCTAGTGGGCTATGATAAAAGGCAGACCAGGACAAAATAAACTGCCGTTTGTGCTATTTCAATATCATGTAAGAACAGTGAGTCATGCCCAAATGTGTTAGTGGAAGAGGAGTTCCCCAGCATTTTCAACGAATTAGGGGTTTTTAAAGATAAGTTTCACATAAAGTTGATTAGTAATCCTAAGCCATATGCAATGCGATGCCGTTAGCCATGTGCAAGCAACGCCTCGTAGTAAATCAATTCCTCTGCTACCCATTGCAAAGATTAGGTATTATTAGTCTAATTGAGGAACCTACTGATTTTGTGTCACCCATTGCGGTAGTTTTTAGGAATGACAAACTTAGAATTTGGGGAGACTAAAGTTTTCCATCAAAAGATTTGTACGACATTTGTTGCACTTGTGAGATGCTGGTCCGAAGACTTTAAAAAAATAAAATAACTAAATATAATAAAAGACATCATCAGTATGTGCTAAGCAAAATCTTAGAAAAATTTATAGCGAACGACAATTTTTTTTCAGATTTTGAATTTTAACATTCATTTGCAGGAATTGAACATGAAATAGCTTTAATTAAATACATAGCCGAAAAGTACCTAAACATTCGTGTTCACCACATAGCTAAATTAGAAGGGATTTTGTTGATAGCAAAAGACAAGTCAAGAAATTTGAACCAACAAAAGGGATTTTAAAACTTTATTAACATACGTGTTACGCGCATCACCATTAAGTAAAGCGCTGACACAACGGCACGAGGCCCAACGCGTGCGCATCATCGACCCAGTTGCTATTAGGGGAAACTGCTGACACAGAACACGAGGCTCGATGACACCGTCTACGTAACCGAGCCCGCACACTTCGTATCCACCATCGATCGGGTCAACTTACTTTCATATTAATTGTAATTCCTTTTTATTAAATAAATTAGTTTGTAATAAATTCGTTTTTTTTTTGAGTCCTCTGGCAGTAGCCTACGTAATTGGCGCAGCCGGTAGGATCCCGGGTCGTAATTGCGATTATCGGTACATCGCACCGCGTTCGCTACGATAGACTTTCAACGTCGCACCGGGAGATCCCAAAAATCAACAACGAGACTACGCCGGAGATCCAGATATCGATACCGCTCAACGAAGACCAGAATGTTCATGTAAGTCCGCTGAATTTTCTTAGTGGTTGCTTGCTTCCTTTTTGTGTGTAGATTCCATATACCTTATCCAACATTTTTTATCCACGTAGATCTAGTACACGTAGGTTAGTTAGTAGTAGAAATAGAAGTGTAGATTCTAGGCGCGATTTTAGTCCTGAAATTGAACCCGTCATGGCCGATTTAGACACCATATTTAAAGCCCTCCGCTTGGTTCCCGATTTTGATGGGAATCCGAACGTACTTACCAGGTTCATCAAATTGTGTGACCAATTGGTAGTTGAATTCATCCGAGAGGAGCAACCGTTAAATAACATAGCGCTTCTAAATGGCATATTGAACAAAGTTACGGGGCCTGCCGCCCGTCTGATTAACGCGAACGGTATACCTAATGATTGGACAGGCATACGTAGTGCTCTTGTAAATAATTTTGCCGACCAGCGAGACGAGACCGCTCTTTACAACGATTTGGCTTTACTTACACAGGGTTCCGGCACGCCACAGGAATTTTATGAGCGTTGCCAGGGACTTTTCAGCACCGTCATGACTTACGTTTCATTGCACGATACCCTAGACTCAACTATTGCGGCTAAACGCGATTTATATCGCAAACTAACTTTACAGGCCTACCTCCGCGGTTTGAAAGATCCCTTAGGCTCGCGTATAAGATGTATGAGACCAGAAACCATTGAGAAGGCTCTAGAGTTCGTGCATGAGGAGACTAATACTATGTATTTACACAGCAGAAATGATAACTTGTCCGATAAAAAACCCTCAGCGCGAATGCCACCTAATCAACAGAATGAAATTAATCATAAAATGCCAGTCCATCCAAGTAACATGCTTATTCCGTTTAGGCCAAGTCCTTTTAACATGCCCGGTCCGTCTAGACCGCAAGGACCGCAATTTATGCCGCGGCCCTGGCCATCTCAGCACCAATTTGGAAGGCCGTTTAATCCAAATAACATGCAACCACGTGGCCCGTCCCGAACGCAACAGGTATTCAGCGCACCACCGGCTAACAATAATCAGGGTGGTTCTGGATTCAGAATGGTCCCAGAGCGATGAGCGGCGTAAGCCACTTTGTACCTAGGCCCCTGCCTGCTACCAACAGTTGGAATTGGGCACTACAGGGCAATCCACCACCTTCCAACTATCTTAAGACTCACGATGTTAATGTGAACGAATGTTCAGATTATGGGGAGATCTACTATTACTCCGACCCATCCGACTACCTTTACATTGACCCCTACAATCAGGACTACTTTTATTTTGACGACTATACATATGACCATGTCATACCAGAACAGACTGACGGGAATAACGATAAAGACAAGACAGTTACTACCGACCAACAGCAACCCTCAAACAGTCAGGATTTTCGTAAAGCTCCGAAGTCAAACAACTCAGGATAGAATTAAACTTGCAAACCCAAAGGCAGTTACCATTTGTTCGTATCCATAATCCTCCACTTAACTTTTTAATAGATACTGGTGCAAACCAATCATTCATCAGTCCAGAAGCAGTTCAGACTTATTTCCCTCACATACCTCTTAACTATGATCCATTCGAGGTTACTAACGTTCATGCCACAAGCAGGAGCGACTACTCTATTAATTTACCCTGCTTTCCCGAATTCGGTGACACGGAATCAATTAAACTATTCGTATACAGATTCCACGATCGTTTTGACGGTTTGATAGGAATGGATCTACTCACTAAATGGGAGGCTAAGTTAGATTTGAAAGATCTTACAATTATAACCAAGTTTGCAATTAATCCCATCCAAATTTATAATTCTCGAAATTCCAATCTCTATGAGGAAATCATACCAGCAGGAAGCTCTAAATTGATACGGTTACCCATTAATGCACCGGGTGGTGAGGTTTTTGTAGAGGAACAGATAATTTGCAATTGTATTATATCTGAATGCCTGACCACCGTTTCCAATAGCCGCGGTATAGTCGAAGTGACCAACCCAACCCACAACGACATAATATTTTCACTGGACCAGGCCACTCAGGCAACGCTATTCAATGTTGAATGCGCCGAGCAATTATCACCTCGTGCTAAAGATGTTACATCCCGGTTACGCACCGACCACCTAAACGAGGAGGAAAAAGCAAACTTATTGGCACTGTGTTCAAAGTATGCCTACGTCTTTTACATTGAAGGCAAGGCATTAACCTTCACCAACAAAGTAAAGCACAGCATTCAAACTACAGATGAAATTTCAATTTATACTAAAAGTTACAGGTACCCTTTTATACACCGCCAAGAAGTTAGTGATCCAATAGCAAAGATGTTAGATCAGGGAATCATTAGGCCGTCTGAATCCGCATGGAGCTCACCAATTTGGGTCGTCCCAAAGATAACTGACGCCTCTGGAAAAAAGAAATGGCGTATAGTTATTGACTTTCGGAAGCTAAAGGAAAAAACGATTGATGACAAATACCCTATCCCTAATATTACAGACGTCCTGGACAAACTAGGCAAGTGCCAATATTTCACTACTCTTGACCTAGCATCAGGTTTCCACCAAGTGGAAATGAATCCCAGTGACATTCCCAAGACCGCTTTTAATGTTGAACATGGGCACTTCGAATTTTTGAGAATGCCCATGGGACTTAAAAATTCCCCTTCCACATTCCAACGAGTGATGGATAACTTACTCAAAGGACTACAAAATGTCATATGTCTCGTCTACCTTGACGATATAATTGTATTCAGTACTTCTCTACAGGAACACATGAACAACTTAGAGAAGGTGTTCCAGAGGTTAAGAGAATCTAACTTTAAAATCCAGTTAGATAAATCAGAGTTCTTAAAACTCGAAACCGCATACCTAGGTCATGTCATCAGTACCGAAGGGATAAAGCCTAACCCAGACAAGATCACAGCTATTCAGAATTACCCCATACCTAAAACGCCTAAAGAAATTAAACATTTTCTCGGACTCCTCGGTTACTATCGAAAATTCATTCCAGACTTCTCTCGTATTACCAAACCTATGACACAATGTTTAAAGAAAGGGAAAAAGGTAACTCTAGACTCAAACTATATTAAGTGTTTCGAGAAGTGTAAGACTCTACTGACCAACGACCCTATCCTTAGATATCCCGACTTTGACAAAGAATTCGTATTAACCACAGACGCGTCCAATTTCGCAATCGGCGCGATACTCTTACAAGGTTCTATTGGCTCAGATAAACCTGTAACATATGCGTCACGGACACTTAATGAAAGTGAGGTATATTACAGTACGATAGAAAAAGAATTACTGGCCATTGTATGGGCAACAAAATACTTTCGACCCTCTTTGGACGCAAGTTCAAAATAGTAACGGACCACAAACCACTACAGTGGGTCATGAACCTCAAGGAACCAAAATCACGATTAACAAAGTGGCGGTTAAAGCTAAGCGAATATGATTTCACCGTCATCTATAAAAAGGGCAAACACAACACCAATGCCCACGCCCTTTCTCGCGTCGAGATCCACAACGAGGAGGTTAGTTCGATGAACGCAAACGCAACTGACAGACCACCATCCCTAGCTAACTCCAACACCTTGACAGCACATACCTCTGAGGAAAACCCTATACTTGAAATACCCATCACCGACGAACCACTTAATAAATTCCACCGACAGTTATGCTTAACCGTTGTAGGCGACTTTAAAAACCGGACTACTGCAACTAAGACATTTGACACCCACACTCGAACATCCAACCGCTATCTGCTCCGCCATCAGCTATCTGAATCCAACCTGGAAGAAGATCTCACTAATGCCATCAAGGACTACGTCAATCCTAAGATCAAAACTGCCCTGGTCAAAACTGGTGGATTTATTAGCAATAAATCCACCTCTTGCAATGTACAACATAATCCCTTGTTACAAAAATACTTTAAAAGTTCATCTATGAAGTTGGTACTGGCAAAAAGGGAACTTGAAAACGTAAAAGAATACCTGAGGCAGCAAGAAATTATTCGTCACTACCACGAAGGCAAGACCAATCACCGTGGTATTAACGAGTGCTTTCTAGCCGTATCTGTTAAATATTATTGGCCCAAGATGCGAGAACACATAACCAAATTCATAAACGACTGCACAATATGTGGACAAGCAAAGTACGATAGGAGCCCCATAAAGCAAAAGTTCAATATCGCGCCCCGGCCACCAGACCGTTCGAAATAATACATATGGATAGCTTCTCAGCACAGAATGAAAAATACGTGACATTCATAGACGCCTTCTCAAAGTACGGTCAGGCTTACCTCCTTCGAGATGGGACTGCAGTTAGCATCATACAAGCTTTACTAACTTTCAGCACGCATCATGGCCTACCACTAACCATTATAACAGATCAAGGGACTGAATTCACCAACCAGATGTTCTCCGAGTTCTGCAAGGTTCATAAAATAATTCATCACCAAACACTCGCATACTCACCTAACGCTAACGGTAACATTGAACGTTTTCATTCCACCATACTGGAACATCTTCGTATTTTGAAACTAAAACACAAAGATGAGCCGGTCGTACATCTGATGCCATATGCTATCATAGCGTACAATAGTTCAATCCATTCTTTCACACGATCATTGAAGACCCGACTGACATAGATCTGACCGGACACCTACTGCAACAATATACGGAAACACATAGAGAACGTATGCAAAAAGTATACGAACTAATCAACGAGACGTCTCTCGCTAATCGAATGGCGCTTATAGAGAATCGTAATAAAACCCGTGAGGATGAGGTCGATTATGAACCCGACCAACAAATATTCATCACTAATCCCTCCGCTAGTAGATCTAAACTCGCACCCAGATACAACCAAGACACCGTCCTAGCTAAATTACCTATCCATATTTATACTTCTAAGAAAAAGGGACCTATAGCTAAATCTAGACTAAAGCGCGTCCCTAAAACCGCGAAATTGTTACAGGATACCCCTGATGCTGTCACTTAGCCTAACATGGGCGCAGGAGATCAATCTAGAACGACTTGAAAAAGGACCTGGACTACTGCCCTTCAAACTAGGGCCCATGAAACTCATTACTCACTATCATACATTCCTGCAGAACATTGAACTAACAGACATAGACAACAATATTAACGAAATACGAACCCAACTTATTAAAGCCACAGACAGACTAGACAATTACACTAGCACTTTATACGAACTCCAAATAGATAGCTTGAACGCGAAACTAAATAAAGCCTCATCTCATCTACAAAGCCTAAAGCCCAATCGATTTAAGAGAAGTTTAATTGATGGTCTCGGATCCGTAATAAAGAGCATTACAGGAAACCTGGACCATACAGATGCCATCAAGTACGATAACGCCCTTAAAGCCCTCAATGATAATCAGCAACAGATAGCTATTGAGCAAAATCATCATATAAGCCTTAGCAAAGGTTTGATGAACGAACATACAAAAATTATTACAAAATTAGTAGAAAACCAAGTACAATTAAATGACAGTCTGCATATTTTACTTGACGCCGATAAGTATAAACAACATAACCTCATAAAGTTTGCAAAGTTTTCGCAAATACTGCAAATAATTAGCAATAACGTAGACAGTCTATTAAGCGAATTAAGTAGGTTAGAGAACGCGATAGCACTTTCCGGTCAACCGCATACTCATCATTCCATGTTAGGTACAGAAATATTAAGCAATATGATACGCAAACTAAGCGAGCTTTATAATAAAGACCAACTACTAGAATTGTATGTTAGAGAATATTATGACATCATTAAACCATTAGCTTATTACCATGGAAGCCAAATAGTTTTTGCATTTAAATTTCCCATAACGTCTCCACTAAAATTCCTGTTGTATAAGTTACTTATTGTCCCAAATAGAAATAAGCAAGCCATCATCCCGTCCTACCCATTCCTAGCAATCACTGGAAACATTCATGCGTACAAAGAGGCAGAATGCCAGAAGGTAGCTTTAGAGTATCTCTGCGAAGAAAAACTAAACCACCAAATGAGAACCCATCCAGACTGCGTCTGCGATATCATCGGAAATCACAAACACCGCACAAATCATGCAACACGATTACTATTAGCCTGACGAAGCCCGCAATGGAAAAGTTAGATGACCGCCGCTACGCTCTCGTGTTCCTGAAACCAACACAAGTCCAGCTAATCTGCGAACAGGAAGAATCCATAACCCTAGCCGGAAGCTTCCTAGCCACTATTCCACATAATTGCAAGCTACGAACAGACGAGTTCACCATCGTCAACATCAACGACCACATTAGGGGACAACCCATGAAGATAAGCAGCGTGCCAGAGGACATCGAAGGATCAACCATGCCACCTCTTCAAATCAGTGCCATTAACTTAAAGAAACTGCACGATATTCAAGATAGAATAGACTCACAGAAGCCAATCCACATTGAACCAATCTCAACTATTTACCATACGACAATCCCATTTTATGGCACACTACTAGCCTTATTTGTACTGGGAGCAATACTAACATACCGAGTCCACTTCCGCCGAAAGAAGCAGATGACAACTCCAGATGAAACCATGTACACCGAGCCTGAAACATCTGAAACCCGACGGAACCAGCCGGCATCCAAAGATCCATCTAAACTCTCGACGATATTTCATCTCAAAATCTGAAATAGTCGTCGATCTGAGGGGGGAGGTGTTACGCGCATCACCATTAAGTAAAGCGCTGACACAACGGCACGAGGCACAACGCGTGCGCATCATCGACCCAGTTGCTATGAGGGGAAACTGCTGACACAGAACACGAGGCTCGATGACACCGTCTACGTGACCGAGCCCGCACACTTCGTATCCACCATCGATCGGGTCAACTTACTTTCATATTAATTGTAATTCCTTTTTATCAAATAAATTAGTTTGAAATAAATTCGGTTTTTTTTGAGTCCTCTGGCAGTAGCCTACGTAATTTACGTATTAAATAAATTGTAAATATTTTTGTATTCAATGTGTTTTATTTATTTTACCTTTAACAATATCCGTCACAAAAACTTGTAATAAAACCCAAGGGAGATCTGATAAGCATATAATTTTCTTAAGACCATATACGATAGCCATCATCTCCAACATACCCGATAAGTATTCCTTTTTCGGCTTTCTTACAAAGTTTCTTTCGTCGTTGTTTAGGTTCAATCAGTTCTACAGAATTTTGCATATTGTTCCCTGATTTTCCGAAAATGTTTATTACGAGCCTCTGCAGCTTCTTCTGATAAGGCCCCTATTGGTAGTATGGCGTGTCTAATAACTGTAGGCTCATGAATTAAGATTTTGTGAAGTACGTCGTCAACTATCATCGTTGCTTGGTGCGGTTGGCAGCCTTCCTGCCCGCACCGAACTTCACTACGTTTTACGGGAACCGACGAGCGACGAGCGCAGCCGAGTGGAAGCCGAGTGCCGCCGAATCGCCGCGTCATCGCGTCGAGCAGCGTTCGGCACTTCGCCCTCCGCCATCTTGTATACGTTTTCTTTGTTCGTAATTTTGTGTAAGCTTGCGTCGCGTGCGCATTTACAATGCCAACTGATTTAAAGCATCTACACATTACTCGACATACCATCAATTAATCGGTCTACTCCCGCTAATATACGGAGTCTAATTTCAGACGTCAAGCAGCACCTTGCGGCCTTAAAAAATCTGGACGAGCCGGTCGAGAGTTGGGACAGCGTCGTCATCTGCATTATAATGCGGAAGCTGGACGTCGTAACATCCCGCGCCTTCCAAATGGATCGCGACGCCCGGATAAAACCCACAGTGTTGGAATTCCTCGAGTATTTAGGACGTCGTGCCCTGGCTCTGGAAGCCAGTGACAGCACCCAGAAGCCGCAGAGTAACCGGCTGGTCAGCCACACCGTAGCTGCAACGCCGCCAGCTGCATGTACATACTGTAAGTCTGATCACAAACTTTTTAAGTGTGAAGCCTTTGCGCTTGCTGCTCCTGATCAACGCGTTGAGTTTGCCAAAAAATCTAGCTTATGTAAGGTTTGTTTGGGGCAGCACAAGCAGCGCAAATGCAGATTTCATTTCAAGTGTGCCGAATGCAAAGAGGGTCACAATTCATTGCTGCATGGGATTGACAAGCAAGCTTTAATAAGTGTGGCGCTTAACAACACCTGCAACACCAAGAATCCAGTGCTTCTGCCTACTGCACAAGTCAAATTGGTTACGCAGTCGGGCAGCATAATTTATGCTAGAGCTTTGCTAGACAGTGGGTCGCAGGCTTCTTTTGTCACTCAGCACACAGTCGACCTATTAGGCTTGATCCCTAAGCGCACTAGCTCCAACATTGTTGGCATTACTAACATTTCCAAATCAGTTGACAAATGCATAAATATTGAGGTTCATTCCACCATTTATCCATTCAAATTAAATGTCAACTGTCATGTGGTAAAATCTATAACAACCAAATTGCCTCAAACACGATTTGATGTGTCATCTATTACATTCCCTGCTAACTGCAAGCTTGCCGACGCAAACTAACTGCAAACTTGCCGATGATTTCGGAGATTTTGAGATAAGTCAAGAAGACTTATCACACATAGACACTTTAGAAATAAATTTACTAAACAACAGTTTTCACGTCAGCTCGGAAGAGGAAGATCTGGACGATCAACCAGTTTGCCGTGGTCGTCGCCGTGTAATGGTTTTTGTGATGAAAGTGAGTTGGACCAGCTACAAATTACTTTGAATACTATAAGTACTCCGTCGACATCTGCACGTACATGGACGCAACCAGCAGGTAATCAGCATCAAATTATTGCTTTCACTGAGATTCCTGGTTTGCCTTTTAATCTCCGCTCTGCTATGATTAACAAATCGCCAGATAATTTTTACTGCCTTTTGGTGTCAGACGAAATTTTTGAGAAAATAGTGTATGATACTAACGAGTTTGCTATACACAAAATAGCTGCACGAGAAGCTTCAAAGTCAGCACGCATACGCAATTGGTCGCCTACTAATGTTGATGAAATGAAAAACTTTTTTGGTTTGATATTATTTATGGGATTGGTGAAGCTTCCTAAAATGAGTGACTATTGGTCCAAGGACGAAATAATAGGACATGCTTTTGCACGAAAAATAATGTCTCGGAACAGGTTTGAGCTGTTATTACAAATGCTACACTTTCCTAAAGAAGATGACGCTCACAAGACTGATCGATTATATCGCATTCGAACCCTTCTGGACCTAACGAAAATTTCAAGAATAATTACACTCCTGGCGAAGATCTGTGCATTGATGAGTGTCCTACCATCTCGGGGAAGAATTATTTTCAGGCAGTACAATAAACAGAAACGACATAAATATGGTGTAAAGGAATTTAAACTATGCATGTTACCTGGATATACCTACAAAATCAGTATTTATGCGGGCAAACAAAGTGATCAAGTCAATACTACGCCTGAACACGTTGTGATGTCGTTGTGCAGTGACCTTTTGAACAAAGGGCACACATTATACACTGACAACTGGTACACAAGTGTCAGTTTGGCTAGAAACCTTTTGCAAAATGAAACGCACCTCGTCGGTACAATTCGTAAAAACAGGAAAAATCTTCCTAAAGAAGTAAACAATGCTAAATTGAAACGAGGCGAATATATTGCCATGGAGAGTACTGATGGAATAACTCTATTAAAATGGAAAGACAAAAGGGACGTTTACGTTCTTTCTACAAAACATTCCACCCGCTTCCAATCCGTCACGAAGCGAGGTAAAACCACTTTGAAGCCTAAAATCGTAGTAGATTACAACAAGGCGAAAGGAGCCGTGGACTTATCTGACCAGATGGCCGCATATTCGACACCTTCGGGGAAAGTCCGTCAAATGGTATAAAAAAGTGGCCATAAATTTGCTTCTAAACACGGCCGTTGTTAATGCTTTAATATTGTACAAGACTGTCACTGGGAAAAACATGCAAGTAGTTGAATTCAGGAAAGAGATATTGAAGGGTTTATTGACAAAAAAGGAAGAACAACCAATAGAAACCTTGAGGCCAAGACGTATAAAGCACAAGCTCACGAAAAAAGAAGGCATCGCCAAAAATAATCGTCGTACATGTCAAAATTGTTATAAACATAACGTTGAGATAATGGGAAGGGCTTTGGCAAAAAACAAGACCAAAAAGGTGGTTACATTTTGTGAAACTTGCTCAAATAAACCATATCTCTGTTACGACTGTTTTCATCAAGTTCATTAGAATAATTTTGTGATGTAAGTTTAAGTTTACCTGGCATTGATCTCAAATTAAGTCTGATTTTGCATGTGTTCCTCGTATAAATAAATATCATCATCATCATCATTTCAGCTGAAAGACGTCCACTGCTGGACATAGGCCTCCCCCAATTGTCGCCACATTGACCGGTCCCGTGCGACTCCCGCAACCTTCACCAGGTCATCGGTCCACCTAGTGGGAGGTCTTCCAACGCAACGTCTTCCGGTTCGCGGTCGCCACTCCAAACTTTTCGGCCCCATCGGCCATCCGTTCTGCGAGCAATGTGACCTGCCCACTGCCACTTAAGTTTGGCAATTCTTCGGGCTACGTCGGTAACCTTGGTTCTCTTGCGGATGTCTTCATTTCTGATTCGATCGCGCAAGGAAACTCCGAGCATAGCCCTCTCCATTGCCCTTTGGGTGACTTTAAGCCTTCTGATGAGGCCCATTGTGAGCGACCACGTTTCGGTCCCGTATGTAATCACTGGCAACACACACTGGTCATAGACTTACGTCTTGAGACACTGCGGTAAGTTGGACGAGAAGATACCGCGCAACTTCCCGAACGCTGCCCAGCCGAGTCGGATTCGACGATTGACCTCTTTCTCGAAGTTAGACCTACCTAACTGGACCGTTTGTCCCAGGAACACATAATCGTCTACAACTTCGAGTATAGAGTCTCCGATTTTGATAGGAGTGGGTGTGACATGGGCATTCAACATGACCTTGGTTTTGTCCATGTTCATTTTAAGACCCACTCTTCCGGAAGCTCTACTGAGGTCATCGAGCATCGTCCTGAGGTCCTCCATGGTCTCAGCCATGACCACTATATCGTCGGCAAACCGAAGGTGAGTGATGTACTCGCCATTGACGTTGATGCCTAGCCCTCTCCAGTCCAGAACCTTGAAGACATCCTCCAGTGCAGCAGTGAATAGTTTCGGAGATATGACGTCTCCCTGTCTCACACCTCGCTGCAGGAGGATAGGTTCCGAGGCTTGGTCCTGAAGTCGGACTGACATGGTGGCGATTTTGTACAAACACTTCAACACCTCGATGTACCGATAGTCAATTTGGCACCGTTGGAGAGACTGCAGTACAGCCCAGGTCTCGATCGAATCGAAAGCTTTCTCGTAGTCCACAAACGCTAAACAGAGGGGCAGGTTATACTCTTCGGTCTTCTGTATAACCTGCCGCAGCGTATGTATGTGGTCCACGGTGCTAAAGCCTTTTCGGAAACCGGCTTGTTCGGTAGGCTGGAAATCGTCAAACCTGCGCGCGAGACGATTCGTGATGACTCTTGAAAACAACTTGTAGACATGGCTTAGAAGTGAGATGGGCCTATAATTCCTCAACCGGGCATTGTCGCCCTTCTTGAAGAAGAGTACCACCACACCCCTGCACCATGCCTGTGGCGTATTTCCCTCAAGTATGACGGAATTAAACAGCTTCTGAAGGGCCTTAAGAACCGGTTTTCCACCCGCCTTCAGGAGTTCGGCTGTAATTCCGTCATCACCCGGTGCCTTGTTGTTTTTGAGTTGCTTCAGAGCCATCCTAATCTCGTACAGGCTGACGTCCGGGATGTCTTCGGTATAGTGTCGGGTCAGTCTAGCTCTTGGGTCGTTTGCTAGATCTACGACGGGTTTATTGGTTGACGTGTACAACTGTCCATAGAAGCTCTCGATCTCCCTCAGAAGCAAGACGAAGAACGGCGGTGTTATCATCAGCACCGAGACGAAGGATGACATTGAGAAGCTGAGGCAATCGGTGCAGCTCACCAAATCAGGCCTAACAGTCGACGAGCCCCATAAAAGAAAGCCTAGGGTTGTAATTATAGGAGTGCCTACAGACATGCAAGAAAATGAGGTTTTTACCTGTGTGTACAACCAGAACTTAGCCGAAAAACTTCAGGATTGCAGCCTTGAGACGTTCTTGAGCCTAATTAAATTAAGTCATAAGTCAGTTAAGAAAGACTCGGAGACTTGTAATTACATTGTTGAGGTATCTGCAGTCATACGCAAAGCCCTGATATCACAAGACCGAGTTTTTGTAAATTGGTCATCATGCCCTGTGAGAGACTTTACTTTGGTCACACGATGCTATAAGTGTCAGCAGTATGGACATGCGGCCAAGTCATGTCGACAGACATCGTATACCTGCGGTCACTGTGGTGATCAAGGTCACTCAGTTAAAGAATGTCCAAAAAAGGCTGACGAACCAAAATGCGCTACTTGCTTGCATTTCAAAAAGCCAGACAAGCATAACACAGGTGCTGCTGACTGCCCGGCGAAATTATTGGCTGAAAAAAGGTACATCAACTCTGTAGATTATGGAGGCGCCTAAGAGCGCCGTTAATTAGGTATTTTTCTGCCTTTTTATTTTATATTCTTATTTAAACTACTATTATGATAAATAGTTTAATTAATGATTTAGATAATTTCTCTGTATCCGAGTCCAAAGTTTGTGAAGCTGAAAACTGCAAACAATATCTATCCGGCTACAAATCTCCACTAACCATATTAACACAAAATATTCGCAGTGTTTTTAAGAATTTTGATAGCTTTAGCACATTTCAGCAACGGCTAAACATAAATTGTGACGTTATTGTTTTAACCGAATGCTGGCTTGCCAAACAATAACATACCACTAATCCCGGGATATAATATGTATAGAATTACTATAAATTACAACCAAAATGATGGTGTGATAGTTAATGCAAGAAATCATCGGAACGTCTCTGTTGAGGAACCCGATATGCACGACTGTAACAGATTGTTAGTTAAAATTGGATCAGATTTTGCGATATTAGCATTATATCGACCTCCGTCTTTTAAAAATACTAGCAATTTTACTGACTCTCTGAATGAGACCTTGCAGAACCTGTCATCCATCAAAAACACGATTGTAATTGGAGATATTAATATCAATATTCTTCAAGGAAGTGCTGATGCTTCTGCTCAGGACTACCTCAACCTATGCTCCTTTCATGGCCTGCTCCCAGCACACAGCTTTGCTACAAATCACAGTGGCTCCTGTTTGGATCATATTATGCTTAAATCGAATTTCCCTTCACTAGCACTTGTTGTTAACTCAACAATAACCGATCACAATGCTGCCCTACTAACCCTAAATTGCAAATTTCCTAAACAAGGCACTCGCAAAATTTCAAAACTGAATTTAAATAAACTTGAAGAAGATTTACGCGTCATCGATTTTGATCCAGTCTATAATTCCGCTGACCCGCAGTTTTGCATGTTGTTTGTAATTGAAAACTTACGAAATGCAATTCAGAAAAACACAGTCGTATCGC
The DNA here is from genome assembly GCA_963853795.1 of Xestia rhomboidea. Lineage (NCBI taxonomy): Eukaryota > Metazoa > Arthropoda > Insecta > Lepidoptera > Noctuidae > Xestia > Xestia rhomboidea. Next base: position 1,749,876 of record OY970770.1, read on the forward strand.
AGCTGAGCAACAAAAACCACAACATTAAACCATGGATCACATCAGGTCTTATTCGCTGTATGAAACATAGGGATAAACTGCATATGAAAGCTAAATCTAATCCAGAAAATGTTGTATTGCAACTTTCGTACAAAAGATATCGAAAGAAGGATGACCAGTTTTCACCTGACAATGTATAGAAATGAAATAAATATTAAAATTCAGCTAATTTAATTGTATATTCATTACGCTAATCACAATGTTAAAAGAAAGTCAGGAAAAAAAATTTCTTTAATTTTTCTTTATGCTCACTCGTATGTCTTATTACCATGTTTTGAACGCATCTCAATTACCCTGAACGCATCTCATCTCAACGTTCCATTTTACACACTGCTACTTGACTAAACTTGACTTTATTCGACTCGGTTTCTGAGTTTTGTACATTATTTTACCTTTCATTTAATCAATAAGCATTTTTTATTAACACGTGCATGATACAGATCAATTAAAAATAACATAATAATTAAATAAATTAATCATGCAGAATATAATTGAGTTCGCAAGATTGAAACGGAATTTTTAGACATTTTGAATTTTTGACAGTTCTGCGATTGGCAATGGCATTGGTTGGCGGCGCTGGCGCAGTCCTTCGTTGTTGCGCTTGCTTCTCGTTGTGTACTGTGCCATTTTGTGTGTGTTACTACTTTTAATGACCCTATTTACCGCTCCTGGACCTCGATATCTTCTTCATCTGACGACCTTTGCTTACCATACCGTTGTAAATCCGTCCTCTTGACAATGCCACCATCAAGAAAAAGTCAACGTATACTTTGCATAAGCTGCAATGTCTGCCTAAATATGTTACGACGTTATCTGGTTCATGAACTCAACACCAGTTATTTCGTTATTTAGCGAGTGGATATCACCAGTAATCGTAAGTATATATTCTTATTATTTTTTATTTATCAATAACAGCCATGTCATATTCAAAATAACAAAGCTCCTATGAGGCTCCTTTAGTAAAATGTATGACAAAACTCAAGCAATTGCCCGTAATACATTGATTAAATTAATACAGTTTTGTCTTGTTATTTCATGTTTAGTTTTAAACTGTTAATCTTTACTTGTTTGTTGTTTATTGTTAATGTGGACCCATTTGTTCAACATGGGCTGCTGGCATTAAGCTAATGTATCAATTGAAAACAAAAGAAGTTTTTATTGAGTTTCCTATTTCAGATTACTGAGGAAGATTACATTTGTGGACATTGTAATGAACGCCTCATGAGAAGCTTAAACCAGCAATTGGCAACAAGCTTCGATGGTGCTCAAGCTTCAGGGTCATCTCAACCAGTTCGAAGACAAGTGTGCAGTCTTTGTGGACGGTCAACTCATAATCGTCAGAGCCATTCTATTGTTTTTGACAATTCTTCAGAAGAACAAAGACAGATAAATGCTGTTATACATACAAGAATTGCGCCACGTCAGGTATTTATGTTTCCCAGTTTGTTTATTATTTCCCAGTATAATATTTCGTACTTTATCTCTAGATAATTTCTCTTTTTGTCTTCTGAAAATAATAATCATAGCTTTTTGATCATGGAAATTACTTGAAAATGTCTTCTATACTATTATTATAAAGAGGAAAGATTTGTATTTTTGTATGTTACAAATAAACTTAAAAAGCACTGGACCGATTGAAAAAATTCTTCACCAATGGATAGCTACATTATCAGCGAGTTACTCGCTGATAATGTAGGCTATATTTTATCCCCGTACTCCCACGGGAACGGAAACTACGCGGGTGAAACCGCGTGTCGTCCGCTAGTTTATTAATATTTACAATACCTGATATTAATTCAATGTTTTCTTTCGTAGATATCATCATCAGATAGAATATGCCATTCATGCTGGATGAGTTGTAAACGTGCTGCTCAACGTGTTGAGCACATTGACGGACCTCGTGGAGTTTCTACTACCGAAGAAGTTGACATAGAAACAGGTGACTCTGAGCCAATCATTGTGGAACCAGTTAATGAAAATCTAGAAGTGTCTCCTGAAGTTGAACCTAGCAACATAACATTGGAAAATTATAGACGGGCAGCAAATACTGCTTCTCACTGCCTTTTCCCTGAATGTGAAAATATTCATCTGCACAATATGGCTGATTCATTTAGAGCAACGATACTCAGTACGTATAAATATTATATCCCTGTGCACAGCCGTGTCTGTACCGTACATAGACTGAGTAATGAGTGGAATACTCTCTATGATTCTAATAATAGCATGAGTACATTTACTTCACAACAAGTAGAACACATTTTTTCATTTGTTAATGCTTTCAAGTCCTACCTTAATTTTACAAATGTAGAAGCCATTCAAGAAATTGATGATAATATATTTTTCTTTTGGACTGGAAGGTCCAAACAAGACTTTTTCACCCTCCTTAATGAAGTTCCTCGAATACAAGAAATGCACAAAGGCATTTTGGGATTAGCTGCATTCTTAATGAAAATGAGAACTGGCGAATCAGATATTCGCTTATCTACATTATTACATTTACCGCGCAGCACATTAGAGCGACTAATGAATAAATGCAGGGAAATCCTGCTTCAAGATTTTGTACCTATGCACCTGGGTATTACTCACCTAAGTAGAGAAAGTCTAATGGATCATAACCTTACAATACCAAATGGTATATACAATGAAAACTATACAAATGCAATAATTATTTGTGATGGGACATACATAAATATAAATAAAAGTTCCAATTACTCCTTCCAAAAAGATACATATTCTTTGCATAAATATAAAAATCTGTTAAAACCATTTTTATTCGTGGCATGTGATGGTTACATCTTAGATTGTTACGGTCCATACAAGGCTACCACATCCGATGCTGACATAATGATTTCCCTTTTTGATTATGAAAACTCTCCTCTTAGATTATATTTTCAAGAAAATGATGTGTTTATATTGGATAGGGGTTTCAGAGATTCTATAAGAATGCTAGAAGGTTGTAATTATCGGCCATATATGCCTGAATCTCTATCAGAAGGCGAACACCAATTAACAACACAGCAGGCCAACCGGAGCCGCTGTGTCACAATATGCCGCTGGGTAGTTGAGGCAGTAAATGGACATTTTAAAAGAGATTTTAAGCTCCTCAGGCAAGACTATTTTAATAAATCAGTGCCAAATATGATGCAGAACTTTCAAATAGCTGCCAGTTTACTTAACCGATTTGGTGTTCGTCTTCGTGATAGAGATGATGCTAATGACATAGTCACAATAATTAGAGAGAGATTTAATTTTGAAAATGATTTAGCGCTATTGGTTGAGGAATTAAATATGAATAGAAGGTTTACGGTTTTTCAGAGTTTAACAGCTGACCGAGATAACTTATTTATGTTTCCTAGATTTATTTTTAGTGAACTAATACTATTTGCTCTAGGTACTTACCAGATAAGGCAAGCCAGATCATATTACGGGGAACATATTCGATTTCATGGATCATATAGAATAGAAGTATGTAGGGATACACAAGATTTTTCTCAATATAATCTGAGAGGAAGTGGTGACTTAACTTTAATAAGAGGAAAAATTAAGTCCAGGCACATTTCAAGAAAACAATATTATGTCTATATTTTGATAGAAAATAATGTGCTTGGCAGAGCTGGTATAGTCGAATACTGTTGTAATTGTTTGGTCGGTCGACGGACCATTGGATGTTGCGCTCACGTTATGACGTTAGTGTGGTACCTTGGATGGGCTAGGTATCAAGAAAATATCTCTGCTCCAGCAGAATTTCTGGATGACGTAGTTATAAGAGATTTAGAAGAAAATGATGATAACTAATAAACCATTTTACTGTAACATTGTGTTTTATTTGTTTTTCACGTTTTGTTCATCAGGTATGTATGTATGTATGTACTGCGGCCAATGAAATGGGCAGTAAGTGATCACTTTTGACAATACAAGAACAAAGTTAGACTTTTTAGAGGTAAATAAACTGTCAACTATCGTAAAGGCAAATCCTAACCTAAAAAGTAACATTAATATTTTTTGGTCTTCGTAGACTTTAAATCGTGAAAATACGAAAAAGACGTTATTTTCTAGACGTACAGGTACTCTCTCTACTATACTTTATAACTATACATTAACTTTCATTATCAGGTTTTCAAATGTATGGGAAGTGGGCATTGTTCTTTCTGCAATGATCTTCTTAGGAAAATTAAAATCAACTACGACAAAGTGGCATTGGAAAAGGCTGGAACAAATAGTAAAAAGATCTGGAAATATATTAAAGACGCAACGTATTCTACAAAACAATATGAGTCATCTTCAAGTTTATTACAAGCACACTCGTCACCAGTGGAATCCGCTAACATAGCAAATAATTTCTTTGTTAATGTGGGTAAGTGTCTGGCAGAAAAAAATCTGGGTCAATTCCAAAACCTGACGAGCATTCCTTTAACTTCTAACACTGCTTTAACACCCTTCGCGCTGCTAGATACTGACGAGACTGAAGTAGATAGTATAATCATGACCTTGAAAGAAGACTGTGCAGTTGGCTGGGACAACATTTCGAATAAAATTATTAAAAGATTCAAGGACATTTTAGTACCACCACTGACCTACATTTTCCGCATTTGTTTATCTTCAGGACAGTTTCCAGAGTGTCTCAAAAAGGCTGTTATTATTCCTGTCTATAAATCAGGCAGCAAAGAGCAAGTGACAAATTATAGACCTATTTCTTTACTACCTTCTATGTCAAAAATATTGGAGAAAATAATAAACAAAAGGTTGTTGAAATATTTGGAAGATAAATCTATTCTGTCTGAAAGACAGTTTGGATTTAGACCTAAAGTTTCAACTGCCGATGCGGTACATCATCTGACTGACTATCTAGCGAAAGAACTTGACAAGGGTAACCACACAGTAGGAATTTTCCTGGACCTCGCCAAAGCTTTTGACACAGTTTCCACTCCAATTCTATTGCGCAAGCTTGAGATCATGGGTGTAAGAGGCACCCAATTGAAAATATTCAAAAGTTATTTTGAAGATCGTTCCCAGTGCGTAAAGATTGGCGATGTTCTCAGCGCTGTTCAAAAAACCACATTTTTTGGTGTTCCCCAAGGAAGTATTCTAGGACCCACCCTTTTTTTGATCTACATACTCTCTCATCTCCATAAATGACCTTTGCAATCTAAAGCTAGAGCATGGTACTATCATTACCTACGCTGACGACACTGCTTTACTTTTTTCGGCTGACTCAGAAAATGAAGTATACAAGCTTGCGCAACACGGATTTAATATTGTAAATAAATGGCTTCAAAATAACTCACTAACTCTAAATGCAGAGAAAACAAATTACATTAAGTTTTCGATGCGCAAGCATATAGCCAATATCCCCTCAGCGTTGCACGCTCATTGTTGCCCAGTCCCTGCAGATAGCCAGTGTAGGTGTCCCAATAATAAGAAGACTGATAAAATAAAATACCTGGGTATTATAATAGATGAAACCCTTTCCTTCAAACAACATATAGAAGCTCTAAATAATAGAATTCGGAAGCTGATATTCGTATTCAAAAAAATACGATATATTACAGATCCAAAAATACTTAGGCAAGTATATTTTGCTCTTTGTCAGTCAATTCTGTCTTACTGCATTACTTCATGGGGTGGGGCGAGGAAAACTCTGTTATTGCCCATTCAAAGAGCTCAAAGAGCTATTCTCAAGGTAGCTACTTGCCGCCCTTTCCTTTTCCCCACTAACCTCCTGTATAAATCTTGTGAAGTACTAACAGTTCGACAGTTATTTATTATGAGCACTGTACTAAAACAACACGCAGCACTTCCATACAGCACAGAATTCACAAAAAAAAGACAGACGGAAAGATATAGTTTGCCCTCAAAAAAGTACAAAACACGCTTTCACAGCCAAGTTTTATATGTACCTCGGACCGCTACTCTATAACAGGCTTAATGAAAAAGGAAGCATCTACTCCTTAAATCACAATAACTGCAAGAAAATCCTCAAGGAAGCTCTTCAAACTATGTCCTACGAAGATACAGAGAAGTTATTACTTGTGCTAAAGTAAATATTGTTCACATTATTGTTATTTTTTTTAATTAGTTTGCTAAGTTAAAATAGTAAAAATGTTATATACCTTTTACATTGTTACTAATATTATTAATAAGACATATGATTATTTAATCAATTAATGTTACCTCAAATCGCCTGAAACACAGGATTACCTAGTTCAGGCTCAAAGCATGGGTGAACTTGACATAGATTTAAGAAAAACTGTAAACATTTTTTTATTACATTCACTGTGTACCTTATATGTTTTGAATTTTTTTTTTTTTTATTTTTTTTTTTTATACCTCACTACCGTATACAAGTTTACAATACAGTTGTCACTTATGCGCAATTACTAAAATCAAATTTTTACTGAACTGTCGGTTATACCTCACTACCATTTACAAGTTTACAATACAGTTGTCGCTTATACGCAATTACTAAAATCAAATTTAATATTGAAATATCGGTTAAACCCTAATATCATTTATTATTTTAATACAACGTTGTCGCTTACGCCGTATTATTTTACAATGCTTATTTGTTTATTGGTGCTTACGCCAATTTGTATCATGTTTTTGTACTCAAGTAGCTATTTAGCGAGTCGCATATTCCAAAATCAGTCGACCAAGTGCAGTGACGGCGAGAACTTGTGCGAATGCGGATAAGTATAATTTTCGAAAAGTGCGCCACAGTTCCTGTAAACGGTATGTTACCTATTTATTACTCTAACTTGTGATTGATTACCTTACTAAGTAAGGACCTTTAGCTGATCTTTATTATTTTAATGTATTGTTTTAGGATAAAATGGAAAGAAAAGGTCGAAATAGAGATATTCTGGATATGGCTCTAAAAACATCGGTCATACGAAACCAGAAAAGATGTCGCAAGAGCCTTTTGTCTGAATTTAATACGGTAAATAATTTATTGTTTTGTATTTTTGTTGTTGAAACTCAAGTACCTAGTTATGCATGGCCAACCACTACCCCGAACTGTATTCATAAACTAGGATCACGTCATACTACCCATTAGTTCTAAGAAGCCGTAAATATTTGTACGTTATAAATTAGCAAGTAATGATTGCCAAAACAGCCTCAAGTATGATCTGACATACGAACGTCTTCCTGTTGACTTCCTGGTCCACACAGACACACACATACAAAACCTCCCGTTAAGTATATAAGCTCCTGTAACTTAGATTTAAGCGTTCCTCTTATTATAATGCTCATGCTGAGCTCACGTGTACTTATTTAAATAAATAATTTTTTTTTACAAGTCTTGCGCGTTCATATTTGACTACCTATAGTTGATATAAATATCTATCATGTCGGTGTCTATGTTTGGTACAATATAGGTAGTGTACGCCATTGCTAAGAAACGGTTGCTCCATTAATTACCTTTTGGCTTAGTGATGTGAATCGTCATTTATCCTTCTTTACCCATTTAAGTAATTCTACAGTCATGTGACTTATGCCGTATTACCTCTTGGTAAACGGATATCAAATGTGGCTAAGTCTTCTATACTCTTTGTTTTTTTCTGTGTAGATGTAGCTTACGCCGAATTACCTCATATAAGAAATAAGATCAATTGATCTTAGCGACCGAAACCAGTTAAAACAACATCGAATCAAATAAACAAAAAAAGCCAATTAATGCTTTTATTTTACGTGATTATAGAGCTGTTTCAATTTTTACGTTGTGACGATAAATAAAAAAGTTATATCCATTTTTCTGCAATTTTAAACTTTGAACTGCTCTCCTGAACAATTTGATTTTTGTTGCTTCTTACACCCTATTACCTTTTAACCGTCGATATATAAATGAATATTAACAAATACTATTTTGTTTTTTATTTAGTACACATATACATATCCTATTTGTAATCAAAATTTATCCAAACTGGTTTCGGCGTTATAGCATAATTGAGCGCAATACTCTCATACACACTTATATTCTCACTACATTTCAAATATGGCTTAGAAAACTTGACATATTTTTCTAAGTATTATGTTTACATAAAACCAACTGAACTGCATTAGTCTACAGGGCCATGGGGGTCACGTTATATCGAGATTTGCTTAGAACATTTCGTCCACTTGCGACGACAGTGTGACATCTCGAATTAGACGATATTTTATTTTACTGATATTCTGAATCGCGATCTCGCGTTCTATTATCTTCAAAAACGGGATATTTTTTACTACAAAAACAACAAAGTAAATGAGAGAAAAAGACAAAATATTACAGTGTAGCGCTGTCCCGTTTTTGTATCTAGTTGGCTTCGACACAGTGACAATACAGTTGTCACTTGAGCTTCGAGGTGTGAAGTGCTCTCGGTTTTCATGAAAAACGTGACATCACGAGGATACCACGATTTAGGTGTTAATGGTGAGTCTCTTTTATTAATTTTCTTTTATTCGACAATGTGGCACGTCATACTTATCACAGTGTTCTTGTAAAACATCGAGCGAAGTGAACGAGTAAAGTTTTTGATGTCACGTTTTTCTTGTAAGAAATTCACAGTATCACCGCATCATTTTGAATTGTAACGTTGTAGATGATACATGTTTCTCTTAAACTGGAAATATGTTGTGGGTCATTTGTTGAAGTTCTGTTGTTGCAGAGTACTTATTGATAAAAATTCATGGTATGTTCACTTGTCACGTTGTATACACTAAACAGCAATATAAAACTCCAGTTATCTTTACAGATGGGGACAAGGTCTAAACTAATATTGCAATTAGCTCAAAAAAAAAAGGACGAAGCTTTGCCCAGTAGCAACCTAGTGGCTCGTAACAACCCCAGTTTAAACACTGTTTACCACGATGAAACAGTTGATGACCAACAAACGACACAAAATCTTCTCCATCACAGTGTATCACCGAGTTCATCTTCCTCAAGTACCTCAGTTGCTCGTAATAACCCGAATTTAAAAACTGTTAACGACGATGAAACATTAAATGATCAAAAAACGACACAAACTCATCGCCATCGCAGTGTATACGTGTAGCAACACGAACTACTTGAAGAAGATGAACTTATCGATCAAAGATGAAGAACTTGAAGAGCTGCTGCTCTTTAAGTTCTTCATCTTTCTCTGAGGACAGTGATGACTCCGTAAAAGACCCCGACTATAAAGAGATTCAAGAAAAACGCAGACTTGTATTTTCACTCAATGATGTGAGCGATAATGTTCCGAGAGCTGCGACTAGTCAGCAAACGACAAACCAAGAAGGAAGGTCAGGCATCGACTCAGTAATTTTTAATTCTAATGAAAATCCAATCGATGCACCTGATACTATGAGTACCGAAAACCAATCGCCTCCAATTGAACCTAGCGTCGTCGCCGCCACCGAATCTGAAAATCCTCCTACTACTGTTGAAACTCCTACTAAAAAAGGAAAAAAAAGGCCAAGACAAGAAAAAAAAACGGAAGAAGAATATTGCATAGAAATTGAGAAATAGTGGGAAACCTTATAAAAAAGCAAAAACTCAAAAGGATATTCCAGAACGAAGAATTAAACCCCCCTGTAAAGAAACCTGTAAATTTAAATGTCACGCAAATATAACAGAAATTCAACGACAACAACTTTTGAAAGAGTACTGGGATTTGGGTGAAATTGAAAGACAGTGGTCATTTATAATTCAGTCCTTAGAAGAGGTGAAACCAGCCCAGCGATATGTCAGAATTGATTCTGACGGAACAATAGCACCAAAGCGAGAAAACAACAATGCTTACTATTTTACAGTGTCTGGGGTTAAGATCAGAGTTTGTATAACCTTTTTTAAAAACACTTTGGACATCAACAATAGACCTATAGAAACCGCAAAAAAAAAAGAATAAAAATACAAACATTTCTTTGATCAAAGACAATCGTGGACGTCACAAAAATCATGCCCATGTTGACGAAACAATAAAAACTGGAGTTAAAGCTTTTATCGAAGCCATACCAAAAATAGAGTCGCATTACATCCGAGCAAATTCCAAGCGGCATTACATTGATGGGAGTAAAACTATTTCCGATATACACCGAGACTACGTTGAGCATTGCAAGATCCAAAACATTCCCTACGCAAATTACATCATGTTCTATCGCATCTTTACTCAGGACTTTAGTATATCTTTTTTTATTCCCAAAAAAGATGCGTGCGAACTTGGCGAAGCTTATAAACTAAGTACAGATGAAGAAAAGGAAAATAAAAAGGAACAATTTCTATCTCACCTAGAAGAAAAACAGATGTCGCGAATTGAGAAGGAGAAAGATAAAAAAGACAAGGACATTTTTGTGGCCGTTTTCGATCTTCAAGCTGCGTTTCAGTGCCCGCAAGGAGACACGTCCGTTTTCTATTATAAATCAAAACTGAACGTATTGAACCTGACAATTTATGACCTCAAAACAAAGTCCGTTGAAAGTTATGTGTGGGATGAAGCACAGGCCCATAGGGGTGTAAACGAGATTGCCACCTACGTTTTTCAATACCTAAAGAAGATTTCTGAAGGGCAAAATTCAATGGACGTTGTTTTTTACTCCGACAACTGTGCTGGCCAGCAGAAGAATAAATTCATGATGGCTATTTATCTTTATGCTGCTCAGAACCATCCAAACATAAACTCCATTACACACAAATTTCTCATCAAGGGACACACACAAAATGAGGGACACTCGCCCCACTCCCAAATTGAACGCCAGGTAAAATGGCAGTTGAGAAGTGGACCTATTTTTACCCCTGAAGGATTTATTGGGGCGATCAAAACTGCAAGAAAGAAGTCAATACATGTAAATTAATTATGTTACAGTGACATTTATGATTGGAAGGCTGTTCTCAATCAAATGAATTTTGCAATTCACAAGGATGAAGATCAAAACGTCGTTAAAACTTCTGAATTAAAAGGGATTCGAGTGCTAAAAGATGATCCCCATGCGACCTACTATCGTACGTCTTACGCGGATGAAAATATGAAGAGAGCTGTGGTAATAAAAAAGAAGCCTGTTAATGCAATCCAACTGAAGAACGCTTTCGATAGAAAACCGGGGTTGGCCGAAAAGAAAAAACAGGATCTTCTTTCACTGCTAAATGGTAACCACATTCCTGGCTATTACAGGGCATTTTTCGAAAGAACTACTTCTTTTGAATTTGATACATTGTTCAAAAATATAACTGACTAATATTACTAATGTTCCTAGACTGATTAATATTACTAATGTTCCTATGTTTGTTATTGTGTATTGATAATGTTCCTATGAGTACCTAACTGTTATTTAGTTATTATCTATAAAGTCGCTAGTTCCTATGTCTCTACTTAGATAGGTCTTACGTTATATTTTGTTCTTGTGGGTTTACGAAATTGTTTTTTGTAGTCCAGTATGTTACGTTTTCACGTGTGCTTTGATACAAATTATTTTTTACAATATGTAAAAGAAATGTGAGCAGTATAAGATACCTTCTACACAGATCTAAGACAATACTAGTCAATCATACCTAATAGTTTACTTTTGTGCCTAATTAAATAGCTAATAATGCCTTTACTTACAGAAAACTTTATTTTTCTGTCACTCTTTTGTTTTAATTTTATAAAGCGTGAAAAAAACAGTAGTGCCTCAATAATTATAACTTTTTCATAAGTTAAAGTGTAATTTAACGCAACAAATGGTATGATTAAAATAGTTACCACTATGTTGAATTATTCTATTATTCCTACAATAAAAACCAATTTTTCAAGAATAATGTTTTATTTTTAAATAACTTAGTTAAATGTCATTTTTTACGTCATCTTCAACGTGACAACTAAACTTACCACCTTGTAAACTTTCTTTTTTTCTGGAACAACGTGATAAGTTTTCCTTTTTTTTTTTCAAAATCTATAAATTACGTTAATTTGGTTTCAAATGTGTTTTTTCTTTTTGATATTTCATTTCAGTATTAGTTATACTCTAATCACCTCATACATAATAACGCTATCTCGACAACAATTTAAGAGCTAAGCTCATTTTAATGTTTCAAGGTCGTTTTCTGTAAAATTACGGTTTTTGAGTTGTCACACTGTCGTTGCAAGTGGACGATTAATGTCTAATTGTATGTGACTTTTCGGAATCTTATGAAGCGAAAATGGCAAATTAAGTTCAAAGCATGCACTTTGGCGCTTCCAAACGTCAAATATCTTTGCACACAGGTATGGTATATACGAAAAGTGAAGCACAGTCTTTTTGTACGATGTCAGACGATAGCAGCCACCAGCCACCGGCGATTTGGGCTCACCTAGCTCCTGTAATTGAAATGGTAAAAACAAGAACACCGAATGTAGAGATATTTCATTTTTACACTGATGGCCCCTCTTCGCAGTACCGTCAGAAGAACAATTTCTACTTACTTGCATATTTCACAAAGACTTACAGGTTCAAGTATTCGACTTGGTCGTTTTATGAAGCGCATCATGGCAAAAGTGTAGCTGACGGAATCGGTGGCAGCGTGAAACGGAGTCTAGATAAAAAAGTATGTCTTGGAACCGATATAGTAGATGCAAAAGATGCTTATGAAGTGTGCAAAGAGTGTTTGAAAAAAACCAAAGTGTTCCTTACCTCTCAGCCCCGGCCGTACCGTTTTCGGAACGGACAATAAACTTCCCTCGGGCCCGGCCGTACCGTTTTCGGAACGGCAGGTACAGGCAATTTGAATCTTTTTTCAGAATAAAGATATGGCTCTAAATCGTTTGCAAAAAGTTTCACTCCATTGATAGTAATACTCCTTGTCGCGAGACCAAAGACTAGTAACTTTAAATGGCAACTCTAAGAAAAAAATATAAGATTGCGCTTCGTTGTCGTTGAAATGTCAGTTATGTCAGTTTAGGTAAACATTCGAGTGACTGTGAAGTGATTTATTGTGTTTTTGTGTAGATAAGTGCTTCAAAACTGTGTGAAGTGGATGTTTACGACATCATTATAGTGTAGTGATTGTGCGCGACAAAAAACAATAAACACGGGAGAGGCAAAAAATCTTTTGTGAGCCAACAAAAGTTTCGTCGGAAGAATTTCAACAATGAACACGGAACGAACAATTGAAAACGTAAGTTTTACTCTTTTATTATGAAATATAGTGTAGGAAATAGTGTTAGCTAGGTGAATATGAGCACGAAAACATGATTTTCGTGTTCTCGAAGCATAAATCATCATATTTATGTAGATTCAAGTATTTTCAAGTCAAGGTCACATTACGTGGTGGACATTACGCAATAAATATATTCTAATAGGTATTTTGAGTAAATTCTTATAAGATTATTGTATATCAGACTCTTATGAGAATTATTTATTAGGTTTCTTATATAATTATTACATTCGTTCTAAAGTTTCGTGTGAATTGAATCAGTAGGTAGACCAACAAAAAAGAAATGCGGCCACAGCTCTTAGCGCGGCAAGTTTTTTCATATACCTTCATCTCATAACATAACAATTATAATTCTCAAGTAGTTTTACAAGTGTTGTTTATATTCAAACAGATGCTAGCACGATTCCGTAACGTGAAACTGTTTACCTTTTGCGATAAGCGCCCGTATATGTCGAGTGGTAGGCCCTTGAGCGCGCGCGGTCCGATGACTCACGCGATGACGTAACCAGGTGGAGAGGGAAGGGGGTAACCGTTATTTATGTTGGGAATCGAGAGGTTAAAAAGCGATATTGACAACATATCAAAAATATTGCCAGCTAAAGTTTCAGTTCTCAAAGGAACTATGCAATTGCATCAGATAATAACACAAAAATGACAACTTCAAAATAGCATATAGAGATGTAAGCTGCTTTTGTGGAGAACAAAGAGGACAGTGTGAATGTTTTTCTCCAAAACCTCATTATGTGATAGATCCTAGAATAACTCTTGAGGGTATGGATGGTATAAATCCAGTTGATTCGTTTTTATTGTCTTCAGCTGTGATGAATCTACCCTTTGATCAACCTGTACATACTCGTATTAATGACGATCAAGCGACAGCAGAAATTGGATCTAACTGCTCGTTATCTATCAATGAAATAATTGATACGATGGAGCTTCCAATAATTAGCGTACAACAATTGGAAGAATATTTACATACAAATGAGAGTAGTTCCACAAATGAACCTAAAATAAAGATATTAGAAGAGAGGAGGTTCTTTCCAAAATCAAAAAGGTCTTAACTGAAATGTATCATAATTCCGTCGACAATATGGTTCCAAGCACTCAATGTTGCAAAATTCAAACAAAGGGTTTTTGCAGCGAATGTATTGGTCAGCAAATATATCCTGATTTTATATGCGATCCATGTCTAGAAAGCTAAAAAATAATGTAGGTATTAATTTCTTCAGTGCCTAGTATGAAATTACTTCCATGATAATTTCTTTCTCAATTCTAAAGCAATCCTATCCAAATTTTAAGCATCTTTGCAGTTCCCTATATTCTAATGTGGTACCGATTTAATACAAGGTTTGATAGCGTTATATTTGTTGCACCTTTACTGACTTTAATCTTTTTTTTTCAGATTGAACTCCTACATAAGCTACAGCATGGTTATTTATTACGATGTTGATAAAATTCTAGCAAGATATGATTTTGTACAGTGTTACTACAATCATATTAAATGGCCTTGGCCTGTAACTCACTTTGTCAGAACTGAATATTGCTATGGATGTCGAGAGGAGCTACATACGAATAATGCACAAAGACCGACGCATTTAAAAGCCATGACTAGAACTGATATTTTTTACTTATTGCAAACTTCATATTTTTGGTGCAATGATTGCCAACTCTGTGTTTACGATCAGTTTCCTGCTGAAGAATGTGTAATTTGTTGGAATTAGTGACTCTTTTTTATTTTCATCTTAGTTTTCTGATTTATAATTTGGTTAGTTTAATAATATTAACAACTACAGCTTATTATAAACCTTAATGCTTACACATAAAGTTTAATTACCATTGCAAAATGTATTTATTTAAGTCCTTCCATCGGAGAAAGGATAAAAGGAATAAATTTAAAATGTCGCTTGAAAATAAAAAGTCATTAGTACAAAACTATTTATTCTAAAATAAAACTTAGTGTCTAAATTATAAGGTTAAAACACTTTGTACATAAAATTTCGTGCTTATTCTATTGTGGAACTGTAGACGTAGACGTAGTTCTTGGTGCTATATTTCAATGCTCAGAACACAGAAAGTATTGAAAGACGTAGAGTTGCAGAATTATATTTTTTTTAGGTTTGTTTTGTATGGTGGTAAATATTTTTGACCGATTCAAAAAAGTAGTAGAGACTATTTTACATTGCCGCTATTACATCTTAAAAATACCTATTTAATTAAATAGTTTCATCTGATAAAGATTTTGACAAAACCTGATTTGATAAATCTTTCGTCAATTATCTTCTAATGGTCCGTGAATCTAAAAAAAGTAATTTTAAATATCTTAAAACGTAATCTTACACCTACTATTTTAATACTTTATAATAATTACGTGCAATTTGGGAATCGCTGTTTTTAATAATCTACGCCTTTGCGTGTTTTCAGTAATGTCGAATCTGTCAAAATGAATCGAACATATTAACATATTCTCGAATTTTTAGAAGGGTTGTATATTTCATCTCCTCTTTCTTTCGCGACAATAGCTACCCATTCTGCACAGCGAAATGGGTCACTAGGAAATCTACAAACAAAAATAACATCATAAAATAACAACACTACTCCATGCATTCCTTATTCAAGAACAGTCGACGTTTGATACAATAGTTGTGCGTTGTAGCAAACATTGGCCATTATTAGATAATTGAATTATACTATTTAATTCTGTTTTTATTTTATGAAAAACACTTAATGATATATACAAACCAACAAAAAAATATTCCTTCCAAAACCTTGGTGTTACGGTGGTTATTTACACAGTTTTTGAACTCGCACTGCGGAACTTCGACGTCTTAATGTTGGCTATGATTGGACCATACTAATTTGAAATAAGACCACAAAAGTATTTGTGGATCGGGAATCTAGTACTATTATTGATCGAAGATTTCAATATTTAAAATAGCAATGTATATTTCGAAAGCAATACTGTAGTGTCCCGGTGGAACTACTTAAATGCCTATGTAAAAACTAGAATTCCCCAGTAAAAGTATTTTAATTTTAGATTTTGAAATTGTTCTAAGTTCGATCTGCCGCTCATAATCACATGTCAAAACCCTAACCTAGTGCCCAAAAGCTATGTGATGTTTATACATAATATTGTTAAAGAAAAAAACATTAGGTTAGATTATCTTGTGGCATGTAAATACGAGCAGGCTTGGGAGTTCTAATGCGATGGGGCAATAGAATTAGGCAAGATAAACTTAACCACCTCGGTCGAAACAGTTTAGCGGAATAGCTTTACAATTTTTTGAGCGGCGGGTGACACCACGGAGCATTTACTAATATTAAATTAAAAGTCTTGATATATTTAGTAATTATTTATTTTTATAATCAGCTATCTACCACATATTTTTTCGATATTGTAATGGTTAACCTTCTAAGTTCCGAGCGGGACGTTTTCCTACACTTTAATGAAATGCTTTTGAGACTCGCCGGGACGTTTACGTCCCAACTCGTACCTACAATTTCAAACCTTATTCTTACCTAACATATGGTTCTAAATCGCTTCCATTCGTTTTACCTCTGGGGCCTGACAGTAGCCGATTATAACGATACCGAACACTAGTAACCTAACACTGGCAACTCTAAGAAAAAAATATAGGAGCGCGTCATTGTCGTTGAAATGTCAGTTGTCAGTTTAGGTAAACATTGAGTGACTGTGAAGTGATTTATTGCGTTTTTGTGTAGATAAGTGCTTGAAAACTGTGTGAAGTGAATGTTCACGACCTCATTATAGTGCAATGCTACTTTGTAGCAAAAAAACGTGAGTGGAAAAACACGCAAAAAATCTTTTGTGAGCCAACAAAATATTCGTCGAAAGATTTCAACCGTCAACATGGAACGAACAATTGAAAACGTAAGTTTTACTCTTTTACAATTAAATATGGTGATGGAAACAGTATTAGCAAGGTAAGAATTCGTGATCATTCATTATTTTCATGTATTCGAAGCATAAATATTCATATTTATGTATATATATATATTTTCAAGTCAAGGTCAATAACATTGCGCAATAAATATATGCTAATATGAACTTTGAGTAGATACTAATAAGATTATTGTATATCAGACTCTTATGAAAATTATTTATTAGGTTTCTTATATAATTATTACATTAGTTCTAAAGTTTCGTGTAAATTGAATCAGTAGTTTTACCAACAAAAAAGAAATGCGGCCACAGCTCTTAGCGCGGCGAGTTTTTTCATATACCTACAGCTCATAACATAACATTTATAATTCTAAAGTAGTTTTACAAGTGTTGTTTATATTGTAACCGATGGTCGCACTCTTCAGAAACGTGAAACTGTTTACCGTTGGAGATAAGAGTTAATATAACTCGAGCGTTAGGCACTTGAGCGCGCGCGGTCAGATGACGCACGCGTTGACGTAACGAGGTGGGGAGGGAGGGGTCTGAACCGTTATTTCGGGTGGTAACTGAGAGAAGGCAAAATTAGTAAAATAAAAACTATTTTTACCCATGGGAAACGAGTTTGTGCTAAAAATGGGATTTACCTTAATGACAAACAGCTATCCACATACCATAACTTAGATTGTAATATATAATAGCTAGAACAAGCTAGCTGGGAAGCTGTATGTATATGTACGTGTTGGTTGAACCTTAAACATATAGACAATCTCTCTGTAACAGGTATAGGCGATAGAAAATTAGTTTTGATTTTCTTTATATGCGATTTTAACAAATCATTTAACTTTTCAAATTTTTCATAGTCCATTCTAAGAAATTAGCATGTCGTATCTCAAATCATTAAACAAGTGGCTGAATTCACCATTTGTAGAGCTTGTTCTCCATAAATTATGCACCCAGAATTGTCTTTTCGTCAAATTAGCAGTTCTTATTTGTATCTCTTCATCTTCAGCTAGAAGTGCTATTAATACTAAATTCCAGTCAACCATAACGACACAACAAATGTACTCTATGCGACAACCAACTTCGAATACGCGCGGAGCAAAACTGATGGATGCCAGAGTGGCTGGGCTTTCAGCAGGATGCCACGGCATGCCACTGCACGCCGCGGGATGCCACTGCACGCCGCGGGATGCCACTGCACGCCGCGGGTTGCCACTGCACAACCTGCCGTGCCATGCCGTGCCACGCCGTCAGTGAGCGCCGGCCCTTAGTAAGGTCGAAGCCCCCATCTTTAAATAAGGCGATAAGTTCAGCTGAGAGAATCTTGGCTTCCTCTAGAGTAGGGGTCGAATTAGCCAAGTCATCCATATATAGCTCATGAGAAGCGACAATGCATGCGCGCGGGAAGCTATGTTTTTCATCCTCTGACAGCTGGCGCACAGTGTGCATGGCTAGAAAGGGACTGGGCAGGTTCAGCTGTATTAAATCGAAACAATATTTTCTCGTATTTTCGATGCTCATCAATAACAGCAATTCGAAGATACATCTGTTTTATATCACCTGTAACTGCAATAGGGAACAAACGGAAATTTAAAAGTAATAAAAATATGTCAGCCTGTAAATTCGGCCCTGTGTGTAACAAATCATTCAATGACACGCCATTATGAGACTTAGCGCTCGCGTCAAGAACGATGCGAACTTTCGTGGTTTGTCCACTGGAGTCACGTGACACCGTAGAAGCGTACAGCTGTTCACACTCCCGTTCAGCAGTATGCTTAGTGGAAGTGTCATACTAAAATTCGAGTAACGTTTCGATCACGTAAATCGAGTTCACGTTAACATTTACGTCGTCGATAGTGACAATTGGGTGCCCCTAAAAAAGTGAGGACCGTTTCGAGCACATCGCTAACGTTTGGTGTTAACGCGAGTGCAAGTTACAATTTTGACAGTTTTGACAGCTCGAATACGCAACGCAGTTAGCTCTGCTATTGGTATCCATACTTGCCAGGAAACTTGATTCATACACAAACAGCCATACCACCTGGAAAGAGTCGACCTTGATAAAATCCAGCTATGGAGGAATTTATTTCATTTTTGGAAAAAAGGGCAAAAGCCTTAGAGGATAGTTCTCCAAATGTGAACACTACCAATACACACGCTCACAAACCCAATCAATCAAAAACTTCTAATGTTAAAACCACCAATGTTGTTTCTAGTAATAAACATAAGGCTTTATGTAGCTTGTGTGAAAAACAGAACCATCCTGTTTTTATGTGTCCTATCTTCAAATTAGCACCTCTAGAGGGACGAATCAAGTTAATAGAGGACACAAATAGGTGTAAAATAAGTTAAAACACGTCCTAACAAATGTAAATTCAGTTTGCAATAAGTAATTTACTTGTGTGCAAAAAAATTGGTTGCAAATGCAAATGTTGCAAATGCAAATGTTGCAATGTGTTCAACAAATAAATGGAATGATGACTTTCTACTTCCTACAGTTAAAGTCAAGCTTATCGACAAATATGGTCGTGAAGTTTTTTGCAAAGCGCTGCTTGATGGTGCGAGTCAGGGATCGTTTATAATACAGTCATTAGTTGACAAATTACAACTTAATGTTGAAACCAATAAAGACACGACTGTAGTAGGTTTTTGAAAAGAAAACATCTTTTTTAAATAAAATTGTAAATCTTTCATTCATGTGCTCATGATCTTAAATTAATGTAAAAGATTGCCATGTGGTAGAAAATGGTTCCCTATCCATTTGCATAAAATTTTAAGACCTAATATAACTTAGCATACTTTTGTTACTCCTAATTATATTTTCGCATAACATTATTTACGCATAACAGCTTACGCATTATTTTTTTATATAGATTTCATGTATTTTCAAGTCAAAGCCCTTTAGTAAGAACTTTGAGTAGACACTAATAAGATTATTACACTACGCCAACCATATGCCTGCGGAATTGCCGAACTATAAACGCTTATTATCCGCCCTTAGACGCTTATGCCTTATAAAGGGTAGCATTGGACACTTCGTGTACAATTATAGAGATAGACGCACTTGAAATCTTGAATAAGAAGTGAAGGCTTCGGTAGCTGTCGTCTGTAGCTAGAAATCGCAAAGTTATCGCCAATCGTACTTTTGCTGGAATAGGTTCTCTCAGCCTAGTCTTTTGTTTTGTAATCAAAGGTTCAACTTTGCTTAATAAAAACTCAAAATCAGTAGGTGACATTCTACAAAACTTACTGAATTCTCCAGAATCTTCATTCCACCTAACTGTTTACCTAAAAGTAAAAAGAAAAAGCATAATACTATTTCATTTCATGATGAACTGAAATATAATTGTTTATAGAGTAGTTCTCAATTCGCTAGTATTTGGCATCGCAGTTTTAGAGAGAATAAAAATTAAACTATGAAAATGAAGCATTGTCAACACTGATTTGACACTTCTTTTTCACGCGTTTACCGGCATCGCATGCAAAAATGGTTTCTGAAGAAAAACTACTTCGAAAATACGGCAATACAATAAAAAGTTGGAGCGTCGGCGTCGAAACAAAAGACGGAGTCACGATAGTGAGCGCAAGCGCAGCCTCAGTTCAAATTGGCGGCAAAGTGTCGACCGTGATCGGAGCCCTTCGCGCACCATTACACCGGAAAGTTAAGCTTTGGTTTAGGTGCAACTAAGGAAAAAACGTGGCTAGCTACAATGGTCGAATATAATATACCGTGTTAGTACGAGATACTTAAACACGAAGATCAACTTTGATACGAGATGTAGTGCCTAACTCACTACTATGAATAAAGGCCGCGACCAAGGAGGCGGCGTACGTATGTCGCTGGCCGGTGCTGCGGCACTCTATGCTTTTGACTTTTCTTTGTGTCTGTCACTTCTTACTATACATTTTTCATGTCGTGTTAATATATTTTCATAATTTTATGTGATAAAAATATTTTCCCACGTCATTGTAAAGTTTGTAAATTGTACATGAATTTTCATGTATATAGTTTACACCTAACTCCGAGTTTTTATTCCTGCTCTCCAATCAACTATCGCCCCGGTTGCTCAGCACCTTCCATATATTGAGAGGCCCGCCATTTGCGCCTTCAGAGATATCAACTTTGATGTAAAACAGATTTCTCTTACCGGCACGTAATGCCGATTTTGTCGAACCAGCATGTGCTTACAGTACGAGATACTGTTTAGTGCAATTAAGATGCTGTTGAAGAAAAAATTAACGGTATTTTTTCCTAATATTTCCTAAGAAATCATCGAACAGAGTGAAATTTATCCTCAAACATCGGGCCCTCAAGAACAATCTGACACTCATATTGTCCAAATCCCAGAGGTTGAATCCTAAGCGTCACCGGCGGCAGGCATCAGATAGCCATAAGCATTACCGAGGAGCAAAATACTGAACTTGTGCAGGCACTGGGGCAAGAATATAACGACATTAAAAATATGAAGGATCAATTACAAATGACATTTGCAAACGGTGGAATTACTCATTATCACATGGTCTGTCTAAGACTGAAAAAGATGACATTACAAAGTGTCACAGTTTGCCTGAAAACTGCCAACTCCTAAAAGGCCAATTCTTGAATGAAGAAGTAAAGGCTGAAACGGGAATAACTAGAGACAAGTGACTCTCCATCGCGAATGTGAGAGCGCGGTGTTCACCTCTTAAGTGAACAAGTGATAGGGTCTGACGTGCTAACGTGACCCTACACTCTCCAGGAGCTCTACTAGCACTGGAGCCACGCCTACTTCATACTTAGTACGCCGGGCTTCCCCAAAGGACTCGCCCGTGATCTCTTACTCATATTCCGGGCCTCCCCAAAGGACTCTGTTCTTCTCGCCTGGTTGCAGAATCAACCTGACCTGGGAGCTGTTCTTCTCGCCTTACTTCAGAGCTGAATCTTCATTGGAGCCTGACGCTGGAAGTTACCTTCACTCAAAAAAATGAAGGCTAAACAAGTTATAATCTTGCTTGATTGAAAAAAATATGACTGAATTATTCAAGAAAATGTCAAAATCAACAATTAACGATTTTTTGTCACAATAAAGCTAAAATGATTGCACGTCTATCAATTCGAATGTGTTGAATTTAATAACTTTACTTTATACCTGTCGAGACATAGTCAGCTCTATCAAGTTACTTTATCAATACCACTCATTACAAATTAGTTGATCTCAAAAAGATTTTTATTAAGTAAATAATAAACCTATTTGTTACAATAATTATAAAATAATTGATACAATATGTTTCTTAATTCATTCGATCACTACAACTTTATATGAACGAACGCGCGCTTTTTTAATTGAAAGTTTAGTTGTTTGAAATGTTTACCAACTTACTAAAACTAACTTCGTAAACGATATTTGGCGGTGGCGCGCATCGTTCAAGTCCCAACGTGTTTGTGTTGAGTTCATTTTCGATTCGCCCGCGCGCTGCAGATAACACAAACTGCTATAAAACTTAAAATAATTGTACGTATGGTTTTAAAATCGGTGCACTACATAACAGTGTTAGTGAGAGTGGAACTCTAAATGGAAGATTCTGAGGTGATGGATTTACTGAGAGCCTGGGGACTCCCGGAGCTGGGGCCTCTTTTCGCAAGTAAGTACCTACCTACTTAATTATTTATTTTCCGTGCCTAGTTCTTTCCCACGCATGAATTGGTTCATTTTGTTCCTCTATGCTAATATTACAGGAAATGAAATTAATATACAATCCCTGTCGGCCCTGACAACTGACGATATAAAAGAAATAATTCCGCAATTGGGGCCCAGAGCCCTATTCCTTCGTTGTTGGAAAGCGTGGGCAACGGATTTCTCAAGTGCTAATCAAGGCTCAACAAGTAACCAGTGTGCAAGTCTGGACTCGAGCAATCAATTAACCGATTTGACGAATATTTCTTTTACTGTAAGTACCTACAGGGGCCGAATGGCCGGCCCGAGAGCGCCGCAAGCCCTCCATGTTAAAAACAGATTATTCACATGTTCTTTCAACTTCTTTCGTTCGTTTTAGTGGTGTTCCCATCATAAATATTACTAAAACAGGTCAATGAATAGTTCAGTTGACGAATGATACAGCCAGATCGTGTGCCAGTGAAAATAAACGTAAATAATCAACATCCAATAGCGCGAATCGGCTTATGTATAACCTATTTATGGTATATATATTATGGTACAAATACTTGATCAATTTCAATAAACTTATTTCAGGACCTCCCTGTGCTAATTGAAGATTACCTCCCAACAAATGGAACAAGTCCCATAACAGTCGAAAAAACGCAGCAAACTTCACTAACAAAATTGGCACCAATCAACCTTGAGGATAACGTACGTACCTACCTACTTGATAGGGTTCATTACATTCATGATTTTGAGAATAATAAGGGTAGATAAAGAAATGAACTTATAAGAAAAAAACTTATGTATTTGATTTTATATGTTGGGTATTTTTAGAAGTATGTAGGTGTTTTGGTATTTTAATGGTTCCGTACCCATAAGGTGCTAACAAAACCCTATTACTATGACACTGCTGTTTGTCGGTCTATCTATCAGCGGGCTGTATCTTATAAACCGTAATAGGTAGAATGTTTCACCTGTCTGACTGTTTTACAGAATGTGCAATTCTGTTACCACTGTAACAACAATAAAGCCGAACGTCCACCGCCGGCTAAACTAAGTTAGTTTAGCTTAGCTCGCATAGTTGAGTCAGTTTTTCATACATGTGCGTATGAAAAACTGGCTCAAATATGCGAGCTAATAATAACAAATAAAAATAAAATAAAATACCTTTAATTCAGATAACCATGATCCATATACAGTGCAATTAAACTCTGAATTCAAAAAAGCTAAGCTAAACTAACTTAGTTTAGCCGGCGGTGGACGTTCGGTTTAAAAATATTTCTTGTATTAAAGGGGGCTCCCATAATACAGCCTTTTTATTTTTTTTGTACGGATTTCTGCATGTGCCAGTCTGAATCGCACTTGGCCAGTCTTTTTACCTATTATTATTTTTTCCAGGTCCTTTTCAAATTATTGCAAAATAATTTCGAAAGTTCAAGTTTATTGCGGTTTATGGGAAAATCATTAGACAATGAAAATGCAAGGAATTTGCTAGCTTCAACTATTACCAAAGAAATTTTAAAGGAAAATAAAAATTCACCTATTACTAGCAATGTATATAATAAATGGATAAAAAATATAAAAGTGCTGTTTCCGGAGGAAAGAATTACAACTTATTACATTCCACCATGTGTAACCGCGCAGGGGATAACTCTAGCAAGAGGCAAGTTGGTCAGCCAATTGATGAACACAAGGCGTAAATACCAAAAATTAGGTGTTCTTGATTCCAAAGAAAGAAAATTTCAAATCCGCAGCATAGAGTCTCAACAATCATCTTTATCACCCCGCCCACTTCCACTGACAATTAATACAATACAATCGGCAATTAATACCAACAACACAGAAGATCTTACATGGTTGAAAAGCAGCTCGGAGCCCTGGGAACTTGTACAGTCAAAATGGAAAGCTACATTGTCAGAGCGTTTCAGGGACTTAAGGAAACCGGTATATTCCATTGAGCAATATTTTGATGACTACCCAGCATTGCAGAAGCCTCAGGGGTATAAATTGGTAGGTGCCTATATTACACAGAATGTTAACATAAATGCAAATTATTTTTATTTGAAAAAAAGATGAAGAATTTGATACTAATTACTACGTAGATAAAGATTGTAGATGATTAATTGAAAAATATGATATGATTATACAAATTGATATTTACGTATTTTGTGTACCCACTTATATTGTTTTATCCTTGTTTCAGCTTGTTGACGACTTTAATGAAAGTTACCCCGATTATGCCAACAATTTCTACTTAAATTTTCCTAGCATCAAAAGTAAACTGATAGAGCTGGTATCAAGGAAGGCAACAAAAAATGATATTTACTTAAATGATCTCATTAATTTAGCAAAAGGTAGGTGTTACAAATAATTTGTGTTAAAATAAAATACAAATTGATTTGAATTTAATGCCATTGTATTCCCAGACACACAAGTGTTTGTAATTATATTATTATTGAGTACACAAAAACAGTCAGTAATAATACACATTTTTCTCTACATTTGTATCAGTGACAGTAATAAAGATGTTTATGATTTCAGACACAAACGAAGAACACAGGAATCTCGCGGCTATATTAAGTTTGCCCGAACTCATTAGCCCCAGTGTAGTAGCACTACCCAGTCAGTCTACATCTTCAAGCTCCAGTAGTAACCCTCCATCAGCTAAAAGGAAGAAGGGGAAAGATAAGAGATGGAAGCCGACGAAAGCCGAAAGCCGGGAAGCGTTCGTCACTCACGTGCATGATGACAGTTATATAAAGCTAGTTATAAATAAGACACACCAGAACATCACAGAAAAAGGCTTTACTCCTCAGCCATACATTGCAATGGTAGGTGCTAATTTATTCACCATTAAATCTTATTTTATCGTGGTGAATCCAAATATATTTTATGACTGTCCTAATATCTTAGCCGCGATCGATTCGTGTTTTAAGATAACATGGGCTTTAAATCTTGAATATGCCCCGTCCACCTATGGCTCTTGGTTTTTCTTACAAAAAGGTTTATACAAACTTGATAGTCCATTCGATAAAGGTTCCACTTCAGTGGAGTCTTTGATGACTGATTGTAATTTAACCAACTGAACAAAATGGCACTATGTTTAATATGTACTTACATTTTTACAAAAAAATAATAAAAGTCGAATAAGGTGTAACATACATTCATTAACTATGGTTGTTTGCTTTTTATGTAAAAATAATTATGATTCTTTTGGAGCATTTAAAGCTCATCTTACTTTATCTCACGATGCTTCTGAATATAGAACTTTAGTATGTAGTGAAGAAAATTGTAAGAGAAAATTTCAATTGCTTAATTCATTTAGGCGGCACTTATTAACTCATACTAATAAAGCACATATCTCTTCAATTCCCGCGGATAAAGATGCTGAAAGTCACACTAGGGATAGTGAGGTAACTTCAACTTTTAATGAAAATCTTGTAAGCAATGTGGAACCTACATTAGATAGGCATAGACATGAGGTTAGTCCAGTTAACAGCCTTGAATCAGTATTTGAAACATCTGTATCTGCTTTGATTGCTAGGTTATATGCAAACCATAATCTGCCCAGAAATGTAGTCGACATATTTTTTGAAGGATTGCGTCACTGCGTGTCAGACTCCCTACTTATAGCGATATCGAGTACATTGGAAAATTTGGCTAGTAATGATGAAATACCATCTTCTTGCGTTGAGACTGCCATTAAAAGTATTACGTCATTACTAAAGTCACCCTGGGAAAAGTTTAGTGAGTATAAGCGTTTGCAACATTTTGAAAAAACAAATACTTTCATAAGACCACAACAAGTAGTGATTGGTCAAAGAATGGAGACAGTAAAAGAAAACATGGTAAGTCGTCTTATTCCGGTAACATGTGAACAAAGTTTTATTAGCCTCAGAACCGTCTTGAAAAATTTTTTGTCTGTTAAAGGAATTCTCGTAGAAACTTTAAATTTCATTAAAAGTTTGCAAAATAATAGTCTTAAATCGAATAGTGCCATAGAGAATTTCATCCAAGGCTCTTATTGGCAAAGTGTAATGCAACGGCACAAAAATAAAATTGTAATGCCTCTTTTCCTTTACTTTGACGATTATGAAACGGGTAACGTTTTAGGAAGCAGAGCGGGACAGCACAAATTAGGCGCGGTTTATATATCACTTCCTTGTTTACCATCATATCGGTCATCATCACTAAATAATATTTTTCTATTTCTCTTGTTCCATTCTGCAGATAGAGTTACATTCGGGAACAAAGTCATATTTCGGTGTGTCATTGACGAATTAAACTATCTAGCAGATGCTGGAATTGAATTCGCTGTTCCCGGCTTCACCGGTACCGTTTATTTTGAGCTTGGATTAATATTAGGTGACAACTTAGGTATTCACTCGATATGTGGATTTATTGAAAGTTTTTCGGCAAACTTTCCCTGTAGAATGTGCAAAACAAAGAAAGATGTCATGAAAAATCAATGCGTAGAAGATACTTCACTTTTGCGGAACCATATTAACTATCAGTCTGATCTTTTAGTTTGTAACCCTTCTGAAACGGGTATTAAAGAGAAGTGCATTTGGTTGGAACTAAACAATTTTAGTCTCTTCGACCAAATGTCCGTGGACTGGATGCACGACATTTTGGAAGGAGTCGCAAAGTATATAATGTGCCTTGTTATCAAAAAACTTACTCGAGAATATGACACTTTCTCAGTAGATTTGCTAAATCAAAGACTTGAATCGTTTTCCTATGGTCCTGACAATCGTAACAAACCATGTTCACTGTCATCTGAACACATCAATCACGGCAACATAAAATTATCTTCGTCTGAAATGCTAACATTTATACGATATTTATCGCTATTAGTTGGGGAATTCGTACCTGAGAGAAACGAATTTTGGAAATTGTATATACAACTCAGGATCATTATTGATATAATGTCATCTACTGCATTTGCCAAAGGTACTGAAGAAGTTTTACAAACTCATATAACTAATTTAAATACTTTATATCTTTCGCTGAGTAATGATACTTTAAAGCCTAAGTTCCATCATTTATTACATTACCACACAGCTCTTAAAAAATTTGGACCTTTAATTCATTTTTGGTCAATGCGCTTTGAGGCTAAACATAGATTATCTAAAATTGCAGCAAGAGCTTCGATGAATAGACGCAATATTACATTTTCATTAGCCATTAAAGAACAACTTAAATTAAACGAAATATTTTTGAGTGGTCAATTAGATGATGTTATTAAAACTGGTCCTGAATCAGAATGTAATTATTTGGAATTACAGTTTGTAGCTTCAAACTTACAATTATCTTCACTACAAAAAAATTGACAAAGACGTCATGGGCTACAGTAGCATATACATATTATTCAAAAAATTCTATACTAGTTTATAGTACAAGCCCGGAAGATCTGGTCACGTTTTTCAAATTGACAGATATTTTTAATTTAAATTCAAAATTTGATGTAATTTTGAAAGGATACATAATGGAAACCTTATGTTTCAATGAACATTTTTACGCATATGAGGTTTTAGAACCAGAAGAGATCCGATTCGCAGTTAAACTGCAAAGTCAATTAGAGTCTCCCATTCCGTGTCATATCAGCATTGTGTGCAATAAGAAATATGTCACTTTACGTAGTCCAATCTGATTTTTTTAAAGTGAAAGTGAAAGCAATTATTTTATTACTTATATGGAAAAATTGCTTAAATGTTTTCTATGTTCTTTAATGTAACACTTCTAAAGAACGTTTATTTTATATAATTTTAGTAGGTAAGAAATTAAAAAAAAAAAACTTAATGTGATGATTATTAATTAAGGCTGAACCTTTTTTAAATTTGTACAATCGCAGTAGAAGAGTCTAACATGCAAGTAATTATGTTTATCACTTACAATTTTAAGCTATTTTTTAAGTACAAATCAAAGATTTCAAAGAGACTGATAATTAGTAATAATAATATAATTGTTTATTTTAGTAACCACTTTAGGGCCAGTATTACGCCTTGATTAATGCGAGTCCAAGTTGCACTAATTTCAGCAAACATTCCTCATCATTTATTTTTATGTGCTTTTTTGATTCACTGTACATCTATTTAGCACTTGCATCAATCAAAATGCAAAACGGCCTTTACTGAGTCAGCAGTTTAGCTGTTCTACTCATACTCTTAAAACAATTGTCACTTATAAGATTGGCATTTTTTAAAATAAATCCTTTAAATATTGATTTAATGTGTTTTATTATTTATTTATTAAGTAACTGGACAGGTATCCCATATCAGAGCGACAGGATATGATCAGTCAGTGAAAAAAATTTTGTTTTCCATGCAAAATCTATTTGTTTGAAAAACAAAAAATTATGCGAATAGCTTTAAATAGTCTTACCAAAAAAGTAGAGTTTCACTGACTGTTCATATGCTGATGCTATGAAATAGCACACCACAAAAGAAATACCACAGTATTTCTGGGACACAGTATCCTATATACTTACCCCAGTAAATAAGTACAATACTTGAATATAACATTACCTTAGTTGATACTAATAAGAGCACTTTATTACACTGAAAAAGATAACATTTATTTTTAGTATTATGGTATGCTAAAAACAGAAAACTATACATACTGAACACAATAGTATACTTCTTTGATCAATGCAAATATATATTTTAGATCGAATATGCATCTATATAGGTTTAATTAGGTATCGTTATAAAACCAATTTTTTTTTGTTTGGTACTAGTTAAAACTCAATCAGATCAATCAAGGTACTTGTTTAGACTATTAATTTTCTTTACTTAAGTTAATATATGACAATGTTACAGTCATCACAGAATTTTATAGAGATTATTAAGTCTTAGTAACATGCACAAAGGGCAGTTGATAAAAATAATAATCAGACTTGATTAAGTCGACCATAACTTGTTTGAGTGTGCTATGTCTGCTTGTTCCATTTCTCAATCAAGAAGACTTGCTTCCCGGGATTACAAAGCTTTGTGCGCTCGTATATTAACAAGTGACTTGATAGCAATAAATATTTTTTTGATGAATGTTAACAATTTTTTTTTCAGTGTTGGCTTGACGCTTTTCCAAGTACTGTAAATCTAAACTTATTATATTATATAAATATATTATTTAAATATATACTTCATAGAAATAGTCCAACGTAAGTACCTTCGTGCTATGCAATTTAGATGTTTTCGGAAGAAAACATCATACCAATCGCTTCTTAAAGAATACGACCTGCTTACATTACAGTCAAGGCGCGTCCTTCTTGAGACAATGACGTTATTCAGTGTATGCCGAAACAAGTTTGATTGCCCTGACTTAGTGGGTGGTTTGTGTTACCTGGTTCCTCGAACAGTACATGGACGGGAGATACGCACTAGGCGACTGTTCGCTACCAGCTTTTGTAGATCCAATGCTGGGGTGCGCTCACCGCTATACCGCTTAGGGTGGATTCGACCAAATTCGAAATTATACGCGAGTACCGGGATAATTTTACTCTCAATACTTACTCGAGGAGTAATTTGATTTACGTTCTACCACCCTATACCTAGAATAAAATTATTCTCGTCTAGTTACTCTTTGGTTGTCTTTGGCATTGAACGAATGAAATGACCTAATACATAATGCTACTAAACGAAGAGGTCATTGTATCTGCACCTACTATACTTGAGGAATGTACTATTATATTTGGTAGATTTAATCGTCACTTTCTTTACTGTCACTGGCAGAGTAATATGTTCCTTGATCCTTGGTCGATTGTGTGGTATTTTCTTGGTTGCGATTTTTAAATGGAATTGATTTATTTGGTGAAATTGGTGACTGTGCACAATGTCCGCACCGAAAAGAAAGAGAAGCGCAAACTGGATGGCATCGGAGAAGAGCCTGTTGGTTGACTTGGTAGCGCAACATTTCGCTATAATAGAAAATTAAAAAACCGATGGCACAACTTTACGGCAAAAATCCGAAGAGTGGAAGATAATTGCGCAAGAATATAACTCGCAAACTGCCCTGGTACATCGACTGGCTGAAAATTTAAAAGCACAATGCGAAGCCATGAAAAAAGCTGCAAAAAAAGAAGCAGCAGATTCAAGAATGGCTATCCTAAAGACAGGTAAGGTTCAATTTAAAATTATGGTCAGAGTGTCGTCTTGGGGGCACTATGAAAAAAATACTTAGAAAAATTTCGCGACCAATTTCGAGGTAGCGCTCGCCGGCCGCTGCCGCGGCACCGCTCGCTTACTACTGTACCAAATAGATAGATTATTTATAAGTATCAAACAATGTACTCACCGTTTAGCTAACAAACAAAGAGTGGCTTCCTTGGATAGACGAAATCTAACAGCGAAGTCTTTGTCATCATAATCTTCGAAGTAATTAGCTCTTTCTTTTATCCACCTTGGACGCCTTGGCACGTAATCATCACGTCGCTATCGGATTCTTCGATCATATTTCTGAAACGTTCCATTATGGCGAGGTTTTGATTGAAAACCACACAAAAACAAAGAATATCAACACGGACGGATGATTTTTGACAAGGTAAATGACAAATGTACTTAACCTAACATTTTGACATTTCGTTTCGTTATTCCCAGTTTCGTTTCGTTATTTCTTGAGAGCAGCGGTGGCCCAGTGGTTGCGGCCCCGACTTACGAACAGTAAGTCGTGGGTTCGAACCCAGACAGGCGCATTACTTTGTGTAATTTATTTCATCACCACTGCTCTCAAAACGGTGAAGGAAAACATCGTGAGGAAACCGGCATGTCCTAGAACTAAAAAATTCGAAGACATGTGACATCTACCAACCCGCACTGGGCCCGCGTGGTGGAGTATAGCCCATTCCCTCTCATACAGAGGAGGCCTGTGTCCCAGTAGTGGGAACATTAATAGGCTGATGATGATGATGATGATGATGATGATTCCCAGTTTAAGACTTTACTCCACCAAAATCGACCGTATAAAAATTTACTCTCGTATAGTGACTTTGGCCACGGGTTAATTTTTGGTAGAACGCAAATTGAGCTTACTCTCGAGTAAATAGCTATTTATTCTAAGAACAAACTTTACTCTCGTTTGGTCGAATCCGCCCTTATTCGACACATACAATATGCGTTTTAGTGCAGTAGACATATTATTCCTAAGCAGATATAAATTTAAATATGATATAAATAAAATTCTTAAGGATCGGCATGAAGTAGTAGATATAAGTACGCACTTACATTATATTAACTATATACGTGACATCAACCATAATATGTGTAAGACAGTATTAAACGGGACGTCAACCAAGCTACTCGTTTCATTGACTTATCCCCTCACCTCATGGCGACCCTGCCAGTCGCAGGCGCCGCGCTGCGCCGCTTCGAGGCATTGAATTACGCGAGTTCAGCAATAATAGTGTGTGGAATACTACTGAGACTTTGATATGTGGGAATAAATAATTGACTCTGCCAGGGACGGAGAGTGCCCAACTCTAAAGTGGAAAATTTGGTACAACAACAACAACTACAGTACAGCAGCAGGAGGTTATTATGGGCAAAACATATTCGAAAACGGAGGATTATTGCACAAAACGCAGCAGGGAGCAATGCAGCAAGTATAACAGATAACCACGACCACCATGTGAACAGTATATTAATGATCACATTGTTTGTAATCATAGGCCTAGCGACCCTATTAATCGGGTACAAGCAATACAGAAAATGCCACAAGAAATGGATGCAGAAGGAGATACGAGCTAATACCATGGAACGTCTTCGGAATCGTTTATCAGGGCGAAGGAAGGCAGCAGCCGATGAAGAGGAAAATCAAGTGTAAAAAGTGTGATAGTGAGTGCCGTGAATAATCCAAACAGTTTAGTGCGTCCATAACAATATAAATAACGAAATAGAAAAATAGTAGCGTGATGTAAACGCAAATTATATTAACATATCTAATCTAATTAAATTAAATTAACATATCTAATTATTTGTAAAATTGGATTATTAGAAGAACTACTCGGTAAGCCCACAAGCTCATGATGTTGTTTGTAACTATGACAGTAATGATTAAATGGATCTAAGTGAGTTAAATGAAATGTATCAAAAGATAGAAAATATTCAAATAAATTTGAGGAAATTGGGCCCAGAAAAAAGAATAAAAAATAGGGAAAATATCAAGAATAAAATATTACAGAGCAAAGAATATTATAACCATGCAAAAAATATAATAAGTGTATTAACTACTAAAGGATCAAAAACCGAATCATCGGAAAATATTTTAGAAAGTTTAGCGGATAAGATTGTATTAGTTTATAAGAAAATACTTAGCTACGCTACCAGCGTTGACAAAAACTGTTTAAAAATGGAGGAATTTAGCCTAAAAACGGCAGCATGTTTGATACCGGTAATGGATGGTACTGAAGCGACTATTGACAAAATAATACAAGGTGTCGAGATGTACGAAAGTTGTCTTCAAGATGCAGATAGCAAAAAAATGCTTATCTCTTTTGTTTTAAAAACGAGACTTGATAAAACGGCTCGAGTCAAACTAAGGTCAAATTATTCAGACTGCAAGTCTTTAATTCATGATATACAACTATATCTATTGACAAAAAAGTCCGCAAATTCATTACTTACACAATTAAATAATGTACGCCAACAGGAAATTACAATATCAAATTATGCAAAACAAATTGAAGAACTTTTTGTTGACCTTACAATCTCTCAGGCAGATTCTAACGAAAAAGCGTATGAGATTTTGAGGCCAATAAACGAGCAACTAGCTGTGAAGAAATTTGCAGACGGTCTTAGAAATAGACGTTTAAGTACAATCATTTCGGCTCGCAACTATACAGCCCTTAAGGATACGGTACGTGCGGCTGAGGACGAAGAACTCGCTCAACCGTCAACATCCAACACAATCATGGCGTCAAAAGGTCAGTTTAATAACACTAGAAATATATCTTCAAACCGAAGCCGAGATGGATATCGACGAGTGTGGATAACAAGGGGTGTCCACTACCAACAACGCGGTAACTTCCAACGAGGACATTTACAGCAAAATAGAGGTAACTATACAAACCGTGGTCAACGATTTAACAATAATCGTAGCAGAAGTTATCAAGTCTACACGCGTTCGAATCGCGGTCGTGCTAACTACAGGGGTAACCAAAGAAATATTTTCTCCACAGACATGTCTAACCAAGTGAGGGAAGAAGCAGATGAGAATAATCAGCAGTTTTTTCGTTCCTAAACACGAAATTTTTATGAGTAGAGTAAATCATCGATATGTAAGTTTTAATTTAAATAATAGGAGAAGCTCTTGGTTATTAGACACAGGTGCGTCATTATCAGCGGTTAAGCGACAAGCCTTATCGAAACACATACCAATATATACAGACAACATTGTTATTAACGGTATAGGTGGTAAGACATGCTCGCAAGGTTTTGTTTACTTAACATTACGCGCTCCAGACGGAACAACTTACGAGAATAAGTTTTATGTGATTGATGACTTACCATGTAAATCTGATGGTATAATAGGATTAGATTTCTTAACTAATATTACAATTCGAATATCGACTTAGAAAAAAATTCATTGATTTTAGTTAGTGATAAGGGATGTACCACGCTAACATTGTATTCCGAACCAAAAGTTAGTAAGGAGTATTTATCAATACCACCGCGATGCGAAACAATTCATTACATAAAGTTAAATTGTGACGTGAAAGATGATAGCGTAATTGTCCAAAAGGAGCTAGAAGAAAACCTATTTTTGGCAGTATTGGTAGTCAAACCACAAAATAATATTATACCAATTAGGATCCTGAATACAAGCGAAAAAGATATATGTATACCTGTATTTCAACCAGAATTATTACCACTAACGGAATTTGATACGTGTTTATTCAGTAAGTGTAGCGCGAACGCTGCACGTGCAAAAACATTGTTAGGATTATTGAAACTTGATCACTTGTGTGACAGCGAACGTAAAACATTAGAGTCTATCTGTTCGAAATACGCTGACATATTCTACCTACCCGGCGATAAGCTGACAGCGACGGAACTGTGTGAACATTCCATTAATTTGAAACCTAATGTCGGTCCCGTGTATGTGAAACCATATAGACTACCGCATAGCTTAAAAACAGAAATAGACAAACAAATACGACAAATGCTAGAAGATGATATAATAGAAGAGGCTAAGAGCGATTGGTCGAGTCCTATCCTTTTAGTACCAAAGAAATCAGATGATAAGATAAATAAAAAGTGGCGACTAGTGGTAGATTACAGGAAATTAAACGATGTAATACAAGACGATAAATTTCCATTACCCAATATTACAGATATTCTAGATTCACTATCCGGTGCCATTTATTTTTCTCATTTAGATTTAAGCCAATCATATTATCAGGTAACCTTGAACACAGAGTCCAGAAAGCTCACATCATTTACAACAAATACCGGCCAATATCAAATGAAACGCATGCCCATGGGACTCAAGACTAGTCCAAGTGCATTTTCAAGAGTTATGTCCATAGCGATGTCAGGTTTAAACTACGAAAAGTGTTTCATTTACTTGGATGATTTAGTATGTTTCGGTAGAAATTTAGATACCCATAATAAAAACCTCATTGACGTGTTCGAAAGACTTCGTAAAGTCAACTTGAAATTAAACCCAAATAAATGCCAATTTCTAAAAACAGAATTACTATATTTAGGCCATACTATATCTTCTGAAGGAATATTACCCGACAGTGATAAAATTAAAATAATCAAAAACTACCCCGTTCCAAAGAATCCAGACGAAGTAAGACGATACGTTGCATTCTGTAACTATTACAGAAAATTCATAAATAAATTTGCAGAAATAACAATACCATTAAATGAACTTAGTCGTAAAAATAAAGAATTTGTATGGACAAGTGAATGTCAAAAATCATTTGAACTACTTAAAAATGTATTAATGAGCCCACCAATTTTGCAATATCCAGATTTCTCAACAAACAATGAATTCGTTCTGCAAACAGATGCATCAGGCATTGCCATAGGAGCAGTACTGTGCAACAGAAATATGAAACCAATAGCGTATGCCAGTAGGCCTTTAAATAAAGCCGAAAGAAACTATCCCACAATACAAAAGGAATTAACAGCTATTGTGTGGGGAGTCAAATATTTTAGACCCTACCTTTATGGACAAACATTTACAATCATGACGGACCATAAACCTCTCATATACTTATTTGGAATGAAAGATCCAACTAGTAGACTAATAAAATTTCGCTTGGCATTAGAGGAATATAACTTTAAAATTACGTACGTGAAAGGAAAGGAAAACGTAGTAGCAGACGCGCTATCACGTATAAATATAACGTCAGATGATTTAAAAGAATTAAATGCGACAACAATGGCAGTTATGATAAGAGCACAAACTAGAGAAAAAGAAAAGCAAATGAGACAAAAAAAAGACACTGGGACCACAAGTATTGATACAAATCAAAGGCCTGATCAACCCAAGGTTGTAGAAATACTTAAGTTACCAGAAAGAGCAGTAGAAATGTTATTAGTAAAAGGTGACGAACTAAAGAAAATAAAACGGAAAAATAGTATAAGTGCAGAATCGGAATGTTTTGCATTTATAGCAAATAAAAAAATATTATACATAAACCTCGATTTTAAGTCACAATACACGCGAGACGTTTTTGTGAAAAAAATGAGTGAGTTTTGTAAAAAAATAGATATTAAAGAAATATGCATAATAAAAAAAGATGATAACGTTTTATTCATCAAAAATATGATAGAAGAGATACAAAATGACGACGACGACCCAAATGGCGCAGCGGTAGTGATGCTGCCTTACGTTCTTAGGGTCCCGGGTTCGAATCCCGGTAGGAGCAAATGTTTGTGTGATGAGCATGGACATTTGTTTCCGAGTCATGGATGTTTATATGTATAATAAGTATGTATTTACAAATAAAAAGTATCTATGTAGTATATCAACTATCTGGTGTCCACGACACAAGCCTTGTTGCTTAGTGTGGCACTAGATGGCGCTGTGTGTAATGTCCAACGATATTTATTTATTTAAAATACGAAAGCATGGCCCGGGCCCCGTATTTGCATATTGCGAGGAATAAAAAGAATAGATAGTGACGAAGAAAAGAATTTCATTTTAAATGATTACCATTTGCTACCTACTAGCGGCCACGCGGGGGTACGCAGAATGATTAATAATATAAAACGAAAATATTACTGGCCAGGGATTGAAAATGACGTCAAACAATTTATTCACAAATGCGAAAAATGTCAACGAATGAAACATTCACGCTATGTTAAAGAGCCGATGACACTAACAACAACGGCTTCTACAGCATTAGAAAAGGTCTATCTAGACGTAGTAGGACCTCTCGATAGGGATGAAGATGATAACACGTACATATTAACGGTACAGTGTGATTTAAGTAAATTTATAGAGGCTTATCCTCTTAGGAATAAGGAAACAGTAAGTATAGCTAAGGCTTTCGTTAATAATTTTATTTTAAGATTCGGAATACCAAAGGTTATCACTACAGATCGCGGTACAGAGTTCATGTCATCAGTCATGGAAGAGGTATGTAAATTGCTTAAAATTGAAAAATTAAACTCAACAGCATACCATCATCGAACTATTGGAGCATTAGAAAACGCTCACAAACATTTGGGTTCCTTTTTGCGAATACAATGTGAAAGTCACCCTGATACTTGGAGCCACTGGCTACCCTTCTGGTGTTTCGCATACAATAACACAGTACATACCAGTACCAAATATGCCCCGTACGAACTTGTATTCGGTAAACATTGTGAAATACCTAGTAGAGTAACGAGTACGGTAGAACCTTTATACAATCCCGATAGTTATAGTTTAGAGTTAAAATATAGGTTACAAATAGCGCACAAAGATGCCCGTGAAAACTTAATTAATAGTAAACAACAAAGAAAACAAACATACGATAAAAATGTTAATTCAATAATTTACAAAAAGGGTGACAAGTTACTTTTGAAAAATGAAACAGCAGGAAAATTAGACAGTTTGTATAATGGTCCATATTTAGTGATAGAAGATTTAGAACCAAATGTAAAAATAAAACGAAACAATAAAATAGACATTGTGCATAAAAATAGAACCAAACCATTTGTAAATGCTTAAGTTTAAATAGGATATACTTACAAAAATTGTTGAATTAAAATAAGTTTAAACATTGATAAATTTATATGTAACAGTTTAGCAATTAAGAAAATATGTACTTACACTAAGTTTAGATCGTAATAATTTTTTTTTGGGAAGTAATTATGAAAAAAAAAAAAAAAAAAAATTTACTTTTTTTTTTTTCAATTTTTACCCGGTAGGGGTAGGTGAAGTAGTAGATTTAAGTAAGCACTTACATTATATTAACTATATACGTGACATCAACCATAATATGTGTAAGACAGTATTAAACGGGACGTCAACCAAGCTACTCGTTTCATTGACTTATCCCCTCACCTCAATGTTCCTAGACTGATTAATATTACTAATGTTCCTATGTTTGTTATTGTGTATTGATAATGTTCCTATGAGTACCTAACTGTTATTTAGTTATTATCTACAAAGTCGCTAGTTCCTATGTCTCTACTTAGATAGGTCTTACGTTATATTTTGTTCTTGTGGGTTTACGAAATTGTTTTTTGTAGTCCAGTATGTTACGTTTTCACGTGTGCTTTGATACAAATTATTTTTTACAATATGTAAAAGAAATGTGAGCAGTACAAGATCCTCCAAGACCTTCTACACAGATCTAAGACAATACTAGTCAATCATACCTAATAGTTTACTTTTGTGCCTAAATAGCTAATAATGCCTTTACTTACAGAAAACTTTATTTTTCTGTCACTCTTTTGTTTTAATTTTATAAAGCGTGAAAAAAACAGTAATGCCTCAATAATTATAACTTTTTCATAAGTTAAAGTGTAATTTAACGCAACAAATGGTATGATTAAAATAGTTACCACTATGTTGAATTATTCTATTATTCCTACAATAAAAAACAATTTTTCAAGAATAATGTTTTATTTTTAAATAACTTAGTTAAATGTCATTTTTTACGTCATCTTCAACGTGACAACTAAACTTACCACATTGTAAACTTTCTTTTTTTCTGGAACAACGTGATAAGTTTTCCTTTTTTTTTTTTCAAAATCTATAAATTACGTTAATTTGGTTTCAAATGTGTTTCTTCTTTTTGATATTTCATTTCAGTATTAGTTATACTCTAATCACCTCATACATAATAACGCTATCTCGACAACAATTTAAGAGCTAAGCTCATTTTAATGTTTCAAGGTCGTTTTCTGTAAAATTACGGTTTTTGAGTTGTCACACTGTCGTTGCAAGTGGACGATTAATGTCTTATTGTATGTGACTTTTCGGAATCTTATGAAGCGAAAATGGCAAATTAAGTTCAAAGCATGCACTTTGGCGCTTCCAAACGTCAAATATCTTTGCACACAGGTATGGTATATACAAAAGTGAAGCACAGTCTTTTTGTACGATGTCAGACGAGAGCAGCCACCAGCCACCGGCGATTTGGGCTCACCTAGCTCCTGTAATTGAAATGGTAAAAACAAGAACACCGAATGTAGAGATATTTCATTTTTACACTGATGGCCCCTCTTCGCAGTACCGTCAGAAGAACAATTTCTACTTACTTGCATATTTCACAAAGACTTACAGGTTCAAGTATTCGACTTGGTCGTTTTATGAAGCGCATCATGGCAAAAGTGTAGCTGACGGAATCGGTGGCAGCGTGAAACGGAGTCTAGATAAAAAAGTATGTCTTGGAACCGATATAGTAGATGCAAAAGATGCTTATGAAGTGTGCAAAGAGTGTTTGAAAAAAACCAAAGTGTTCCTTATCTTAAAAAGCGATATTGACAACATATCAAAAATATTGCCAGCTAAAGTTTCAGTTCTCAAAGGAACTATGCAATTGCATCAGATAATAACACAAAAATGACAACTTCAAAATAGCATATAGAGATGTAAGCTGCTTTTGTGGAGAACAAAGAGGACAGTGTGAATGTTTTTCTCCAAAACCTCATTATGTGATAGATCCTAGAATAACTCTTGATGGTATGGATGGTATAAATCCAGTTGATTCGTTTTTATTGTCTTCAGCTGTGATGAATCTACCCTTTGATCAACCTGTACATACTCGTATTAATGACGATCAAGCGACAGCAGAAATTGGATCTAACTGCTCGTTATCTATCAATGAAATAATTGATACGATGGAGCTTCCAATAATTAGCGTACAACAATTGGAAGAATATTTACATACAAATGAGAGTAGTTCCACAAATGAACCTAAAATAAAGATATTAGAAGAGAGGAGGTTCTTTCCAAAATCAAAAAGGTCTTAACTGAAATGTATCATAATTCCGTCGACAATATGGTTCCAAGCACTCAATGTTGCAAAATTCAAACAAAGGGTTTTTGCAGCGAATGTATTGGTCAGCAAATATATCCTGATTTTATATGCGATCCATGTCTAGAAAGCTAAAAAATAATGTAGGTATTAATTTCTTCAGTGCCTAGTATGAAATTACTTCCATGATAATTTCTTTCTCAATTCTAAAGCAATCCTATCCAAATTTTAAGCATCTTTGCAGTTCCCTATATTCTAATGTGGTACCGATTTAATACAAGGTTTGATAGCGTTATATTTGTTGCACCTTTACTGACTTTAATCTTTTTTTTTTCAGATTGAACTCCTACATAAGCTACAGCATGGTTATTTATTACGATGTTGATAAAATTCTAGCAAGATATGATTTTGTACAGTGTTACTACAATCATATTAAATGGCCTTGGCCTGTAACTCACTTTGTCAGAACTGAATATTGCTATGGATGTCGAGAGGAGCTACATACGAATAATGCACAAAGACCGACGCATTTAAAAGCCATGACTAGAACTGATATTTTTTACTTATTGCAAACTTCATATTTTTGGTGCAATGATTGCCAACTCTGTGTTTACGATCAGTTTCCTGCTGAAGAATGTGTAATTTGTTGGAATTAGTGACTCTTTTTTATTTTCATCTTAGTTTCCTGATTTATAATTTGGTTAGTTTAATAATATTAACAACTACAGCTTATTATAAACCTTAATGCTTACACATAAAGTTTAATTACCATTGCAAAATGTATTTATTTAAGTCCTTCCATCGGAGAAAGGATAAAAGGAATAAATTTAAAATGTCGCTTGAAAATAAAAAGTCATTAGTACAAAACTATTTATTCTAAAATAAAACTTAGTGTCTAAATTATAAGGTTAAAACACTTTGTACATAAAATTTCGTGCTTATTCTATTGTGGAACTGTAGACGTAGACGTAGTTCTTGGTGCTATATTTCAATGCTCAGAACACAGAAAGTATTGAAAGACGTAGAGTTGCAGAATTATATTTTTTTTAGGTTTGTTTTGTATGGTGGTAAATATTTTTGACCGATTCAAAAAAGTAGTAGAGACTATTTTACATTGCCGCTATTACATCTTAAAAATACCTATTTAATTAAATAGTTTCATCTGATAAAGATTTTGACAAAACCTGATTTGATAAATCTTT
This sequence comes from Xestia rhomboidea, assembly GCA_963853795.1. Lineage (NCBI taxonomy): Eukaryota > Metazoa > Arthropoda > Insecta > Lepidoptera > Noctuidae > Xestia > Xestia rhomboidea. Next base: position 1,791,205 of record OY970770.1, read on the forward strand.
CGTCAATTATCTTCTAATGGTCCGTGAATCTAAAAAAAGTAATTTTAAATATCTTAAAACGTAATCTTACACCTACTATTTTAATACTTTATAATAATTACGTGCAATTTGGGAACCGCTGTTTTTAATAATCTACGCCTTTGCGTGTTTTCAGTAATGTCGAATCTGTCAAAATGAATCGAACATATTAACATATTCTCGAATTTTTAGAAGGGTTGTATATTTCATCTCCTCTTTCTTTCGCGACAATAGCTACCCATTCTGCACAGCGAAATGGGTCACTAGGAAATCTACAAACAAAAATAACATCATAAAATAACAACACTACTCCATGCATTCCTTATTCAAGAACAGTCGACGTTTGATACAATAGTTGTGCGTTGTAGCAAACATTGGCCAAACAATTATATTATTAGATAATTGAATTATACTATTTAATTCTGTTTTTATTTTATGAAAAACACTTAATGATATATACAAACCAACAAAAAAATATTCCTTCCAAAACCTTGGTGTTACGGTGGTTATTTACACAGTTTTTGAACTCGCACTGCGGAACTTCGACGTCTTAATGTTGGCTATGATTGGACCATACTAATTTGAAATAAGACCACAAAAGTATTTGTGGTCTTATTTTTCGAGCCGTTTTTGAAGCGCTTATCGGGAATCTAGTACTATTATTGATCGAAGATTTCAATATTTAAAATAGCAATGTATATTTCGAAAGCAATACTGTAGTGTCCCGGTGGAACTACTTAAATGCCTATGTAAACACTAGAATTCCCCAGTAAAAGTATTTTAATTTTAGATAAAATAGTTCTAAGTTCGATCTGCCGCTCATAATCACATGTCAAAACCCTAACCTAGTGCCCAAAAGCTATGTGATGTTTATACATAATATTGTTAAAGAAAAAAACATTAGGTTAGATTATCTTGTGGCATGTAAATACGAGCAGGCTTGGGAGTTCTAATGCGATGGGGCATAGAATTAGGCAAGATAAACTTAACCACCTCGGTCGAAACAGTTTAGCGGAATAGCTTTACAATTTTTTGAGCGGCGGGTGACACCACGGAGCATTTACTAATATTAAATTAAAAGTCTTGATATATTTAGTAATTATTTATTTTTATAATCAGCTATCTACCACATATTTTTTCGATATTGTAATGGTTAACCTTCTAAGTTCCGAGCGGGACGTTTTCCTACACTTTAATGAAATGCTTTTGAGACTCGCCGGGACGTTTACGTCCCAACTCGTACCTACAATTTCAAACCTTATTCTTACCTAACATATGGTTCTAAATCGCTTCCATTCGTTTTACCTCTGGGGCCTGACAGTAGTCGATTATAACGATACCGAACACTAGTAACCTAACACTGGCAACTCTAAGAAAAAAATATAGGAGCGCGTCATTGTCGTTGAAATGTCAGTTGTCAGTTTAGGTAAACATTGAGTGACTGTGAAGTGATTTATTGCGTTTTTGTGTAGATAAGTGCTTGAAAACTGTGTGAAGTGAATGTTCACGACCTCATTATAGTGCAATGCTACTTTGTAGCAAAAAAACGTGAGTGGAAAAACACGCAAAAAATCTTTTGTGAGCCAACAAAATATTCGTCGAAAGATTTCAACCGTCAACATGGAACGAACAATTGAAAACGTAAGTTTTACTCTTTTACAATTAAATATGGTGATGGAAACAGTATTAGCAAGGTAAGAATTCGTGATCATTCATTATTTTCATGTATTCGAAGCATAAATATTCATATTTATGTATATATATATTTCAAGTCAAGGTCAATAACATTGCGCAATAAATATATGCTAATATGAACTTTGAGTAGATACTAATAAGATTATTGTATATCAGACTCTTATGAAAATTATTTATTAGGTTTCTTATATAATTATTACATTAGTTCTAAAGTTTCGTGTAAATTGAATCAGTAGTTTTACCAACAAAAAAGAAATGCGGCCACAGCTCTTAGCGCGGCGAGTTTTTTCATATACCTACAGCTCATAACATAACATTTATAATTCTAAAGTAGTTTTACAAGTGTTGTTTATATTGTAACCGATGGTCGCACTCTTCAGAAACGTGAAACTGTTTACCGTTGGAGATAAGAGTTAATATAACTCGAGCGTTAGGCACTTGAGCGCGCGCGGTCAGATGACGCACGCGTTGACGTAACGAGGTGGGGAGGGAGGGGTCTGAACCGTTATTTCGGGTGGTAACTGAGAGAAGGCAAAATTAGTAAAATAAAAACTATTTTTACCCATGGGAAACGAGTTTGTGCTAAAAATGGGATTTACCTTAATGACAAACAGCTATCCACATACCATAACTTAGATTGTAATATATAATAGCTAGAACAAGCTAGCTGGGAAGCTGTATGTATATGTACGTGTTGGTAGGTATATGAATCATTGTGATGTAATATGCTACTTACCTTAAACATATAGACAATCTCTCTGTAACAGGTATAGGCGATAGAAAATTAGTTTTGATTTTCTTTATATGCGATTTTAACAAATCATTTAACTTTTCAAATTTTTCATAGTCCATTCTAAGAAATTAGCATGTCGTATCTCAAATCATTAAACAAGTGGCTGAATTCACCATTTGTAGAGCTTGTTCTCCATAAATTATGCACCCAGAATTGTCTTTTCGTCAAATTAGCAGTTCTTATTTGTATCTCTTCATCTTCAGCTAGAAGTGCTATTAATACTAAATTCCAGTCAACCATAACGACACAACAAATGTACTCTATGCGACAACCAACTTCGAATACGCGCGGAGCAAAACTGATGGATGCCAGAGTGGCTGGGCTTTCAGCAGGATGCCACGGCATGCCACTGCACGCCGCGGGATGCCACTGCACGCCGCGGGATGCCACTGCACGCCGCGGGTTGCCACTGCACAACCTGCCGTGCCATGCCGTGCCACGCCGTCAGTGAGCGCCGGCCCTTAATAAGGTCGAAGCCCCCATCTTTAAATAAGGCGATAAGTTCAGCTGAGAGAATCTTGGCTTCCTCTAGAGTAGGGGTCGAATTAGCCAAGTCATCCATATATAGCTCATGAGAAGCGACAATGCATGCGCGCGGGAAGCTATGTTTTTCATCCTCTGACAGCTGGCGCACAGTGTGCATGGCTAGAAAGGGACTGGGCTTAAGACCAAAGGCAACTCGGTTAAATTGAAATTCTCGCACAGGTTCAGCTGTATTAAATCGAAACAATATTTTCTCGTATTTTCGATGCTCATCAATAACAGCAATTCGAAGATATCTGTTTTATATCAGCTGTAACTGCAATAGGGAACAAACGGAAATTTAAAAGTAATAAAAATATGTCAGCCTGTAAATTCGGCCCTGTGTGTAACAAATCATTCAATGACACGCCATTATGAGACTTAGCGCTCGCGTCAAGAACGATGCGAACTTTCGTGGTTTGTCCACTGGAGTCACGTGACACCGTAGAAGCGTACAGCTGTTCACACTCCCGTTCAGCAGTATGCTTAGTGGAAGTGTCATACTAAAATTCGAGTAACGTTTGATCACGTAAATCGAGTTCACGTTAACATTTACGTCGTCGATAGTGACAATTGGGTGCCCCTAAAAAAGTGAGGACCGTTTCGAGCACATCGCTAACGTTTGGTGTTAACGCGAGTGCAAGTTACAATTTTGACAGTTTTGACAGCTCGAATACGCAACGCAGTTAGCTCTGCTATTGGTATCCATACTTGCCAGGAAACTTGATTCATACACAAACAGGGCATACCACCTGGAAAGAGTCGACCTTGATAAAATCCAGCTATGGAGGAATTTATTTCATTTTTGGAAAAAAGGGCAAAAGCCTTAGAGGATAGTTCTCATCAAAAACTTCTAATGTTAAAACCACCAATGTTGTTTCTAGTAATAAACATAAGGCTTTATGTAGCTTGTGTGAAAAACAGAACCATCCTGTTTTTATGTGTCCTATCTTCAAATTAGCACCTCTAGAGGGACGAATCAAGTTAATAGAGGACACAAATAGGTGTAAAATAAGTTAAAACACGTCCTAACAAATGTAAATTCAGTTTGCAATAAGTAATTTACTTGTGTGCAAAAAAATTGGTTGCAAATGCAAATGTTGCAAATGCAAATGTTGCAATGTGTTCAACAAATAAATGGAATGATGACTTTCTACTTCCTACAGTTAAAGTCAAGCTTATCGACAAATATGGTCGTGAAGTTTTTTGCAAAGCGCTGCTTGATGGTGCGAGTCAGGGATCGTTTATAATACAGTCATTAGTTGACAAATTACAACTTAATGTTGAAACCAATAAAGACACGACTGTAGTAGGTTTTTGAAAAGAAAACATCTTTTTTAAATAAAATTGTAAATCTTTCATTCATGTGCTCATGATCTTAAATTAATGTAAAAGATTGCCATGTGGTAGAAAATGGTTCCCTATCCATTTGCATAAAATTTTAAGACCTAATATAACTTAGCATACTTTTGTTACTCCTAATTATATTTTCGCATAACATTATTTACGCATAACAGCTTACGCATTATTTTTTTATATAGATTTCATGTATTTTCAAGTCAAAGCCCTTTAGTAAGAACTTTGAGTAGACACTAATAAGATTATTACACTACGCCAACCATATGCCTGCGGAATTGCCGAACTATAAACGCTTATTATCCGCCCTTAGACGCTTATGCCTTATAAAGGGTAGCATTGGACACTTCGTGTACAATTATAGAGATAGACGCACTTGAAATCTTGAATAAGAAGTGAAGGCTTCGGTAGCTGTCGTCTGTAGCTAGAAATCGCAAAGTTATCGCCAATCGTACTTTTGCTGGAATAGGTTCTCTCAGCCTAGTCTTTTGTTTTGTAATCAAAGGTTCAACTTTGCTTAATAAAAACTCAAAATCAGTAGGTGACATTCTACAAAACTTACTGAATTCTCCAGAATCTTCATTCCACCTAACTGTTTACCTAAAAGTAAAAAGAAAAAGCATAATACTATTTCATTTCATGATGAACTGAAATATAATTGTTTATAGAGTAGTTCTCAATTCGCTAGTATTTGGCATCGCAGTTTTAGAGAGAATAAAAATTAAACTATGAAAATGAAGCATTGTCAACACTGATTTGACACTTCTTTTTCACGCGTTTACCGGCATCGCATGCAAAAATGGTTTCTGAAGAAAAACTACTTCGAAAATACGGCAATACAATAAAAAGTTGGAGCGTCGGCGTCGAAACAAAAGACGGAGTCACGATAGTGAGCGCAAGCGCAGCCTCAGTTCAAATTGGCGGCAAAGTGTCGACCGTGATCGGAGCCCTTCGCGCACCATTACACCGGAAAGTTAAGCTTTGGTTTAGGTGCAACTAAGGAAAAAACGTGGCTAGCTACAATGGTCGAATATAATATACCGTGTTAGTACGAGATACTTAAACACGAAGATCAACTTTGATACGAGATGTAGTGCCTAACTCACTACTATGAATAAAGGCCGCGACCAAGGAGGCGGCGTACGTATGTCGCTGGCCGGTGCTGCGGCACTCTATGCTTTTGACTTTTCTTTGTGTCTGTCACTTCTTACTATACATTTTTCATGTCGTGTTAATATATTTTCATAATTTTATGTGATAAAAATATTTTCCCACGTCATTGTAAAGTTTGTAAATTGTACATGAATTTTCATGTATATAGTTTACACCTAACTCCGAGTTTTTATTCCTGCTCTCCAATCAACTATCGCCCCGGTTGCTCAGCACCTTCCATATATTGAGAGGCCCGCCATTTGCGCCTTCAGAGATATCAACTTTGATGTAAAACAGATTTCTCTTACCGGCACGTAATGCCGATTTTGTCGAACCAGCATGTGCTTACAGTACGAGATACTGTTTAGTGCAATTAAGATGCTGTTGAAGAAAAAATTAACGGTATTTTTTCCTAATATTTCCTAAGAAATCATCGAACAGAGTGAAATTTATCCTCAAACATCGGGCCCTCAAGAACAATCTGACACTCATATTGTCCAAATCCCAGAGGTTGAATCCTAAGCGTCACCGGCGGCAGGCATCAGATAGCCATAAGCATTACCGAGGAGCAAAATACTGAACTTGTGCAGGCACTGGGGCAAGAATATAACGACATTAAAAATATGAAGGATCAATTACAAATGACATTTGCAAACGGTGGAATTACTCATTATCACATGGTCTGTCTAAGACTGAAAAAGATGACATTACAAAGTGTCACAGTTTGCCTGAAAACTGCCAACTCCTAAAAGGCCAATTCTTGAATGAAGAAGTAAAGGCTGAAACGGGAATAACTAGAGACAAGTGACTCTCCATCGCGAATGTGAGAGCGCGGTGTTCACCTCTTAAGTGAACAAGTGATAGGGTCTGACGTGCTAACGTGACCCTACACTCTCCAGGAGCTCTACTAGCACTGGAGCCACGCCTACTTCATACTTAGTACGCCGGGCTTCCCCAAAGGACTCGCCCGTGATCTCTTACTCATATTCCGGGCCTCCCCAAAGGACTCTGTTCTTCTCGCCTGGTTGCAGAATCAACCTGACCTGGGAGCTGTTCTTCTCGCCTTACTTCAGAGCTGAATCTTCATTGGAGCCTGACGCTGGAAGTTACCTTCACTCAAAAAAATGAAGGCTAAACAAGTTATAATCTTGCTTGATTGAAAAAAATATGACTGAATTATTCAAGAAAATGTCAAAATCAACAATTAACGATTTTTTGTCACAATAAAGCTAAAATGATTGCACGTCTATCAATTCGAATGTGTTGAATTTAATAACTTTACTTTATACCTGTCGAGACATAGTCAGCTCTATCAAGTTACTTTATCAATACCACTCATTACAAATTAGTTGATCTCAAAAAGATTTTTATTAAGTAAATAATAAACCTATTTGTTACAATAATTATAAAATAATTGATACAATATGTTTCTTAATTCATTCGATCACTACAACTTTATATGAACGAACGCGCGCTTTTTTAATTGAAAGTTTAGTTGTTTGAAATGTTTACCAACTTACTAAAACTAACTTCGTAAACGATATTTGGCGGTGGCGCGCATCGTTCAAGTCCCAACGTGTTTGTGTTGAGTTCATTTTCGATTCGCCCGCGCGCTGCAGATAACACAAACTGCTATAAAACTTAAAATAATTGTACGTATGGTTTTAAAATCGGTGCACTACATAACAGTGTTAGTGAGAGTGGAACTCTAAATGGAAGATTCTGAGGTGATGGATTTACTGAGAGCCTGGGGACTCCCGGAGCTGGGGCCTCTTTTCGCAAGTAAGTACCTACCTACTTAATTATTTATTTTCCGTGCCTAGTTCTTTCCCACGCATGAATTGGTTCATTTTGTTCCTCTATGCTAATATTACAGGAAATGAAATTAATATACAATCCCTGTCGGCCCTGACAACTGACGATATAAAAGAAATAATTCCGCAATTGGGGCCCAGAGCCCTATTCCTTCGTTGTTGGAAAGCGTGGGCAACGGATTTCTCAAGTGCTAATAATAATAATAATAATAATAATAAACTTTATTTCCCTTAAACTTAGCCTATGTTTACAATTTTATAACAACATGTAAGTATGAAGAAAAAAAACAATTTTGCAATTGATGATGGTAGGTATTTGAGACTTATTGGCTAGTTTTTTGACAAACAAATTAGTTAACTACCCTCCGTACTAGTTATAAACTGTACGACGGCAGAGTAGTGCGCGACCAGTTTGCTGTCTCCGATGAATGTACATAGTATACGCAAACTAAACAGATTAACTGCATGCTGTGTATGTTTAATAATATTACTCAATTTAGGTGGTGCAATAAGTTCACTAGACTTAACTCGTAGGTAATTCCTCAACATTACATCATTTATGCCATATCATGTTATTCAATCATACAACTAGGTGTTAAATAGTCTGACTTGACATTGTAGACGCAAAAATGAAAGCAAAATTTATATGCGTCATTCAACATTACTTTACGCAACGCGTGTTAGCATTTTACACTTGTTATTAATATTGCAAAAATAAAGAAAGAAAAAAAAAAAAAAAAAATGTATGTATTTATTTACCTATAACATTTTAAAATACATTCCCTAGAGTTACGTCAAACAACACTTAATAATAATTTCTCTGTTGATTCGTAGTCCATATTTTTGAGATATTTATCTACAATATTTTTGCACACAAACTTGCTGCATTTTGATATAGATACAGACTGATTAATTCTATTGTATACAAAAGGTCCTAGGTAACGAAAGAATTTCTGCGCAAAACTTGTCCTACAGAAGGGAACAGTGTAAACCATAAATTGTCGTCTTTTATTTGATATTTGTAATGGTTTCGTGTGTTGTTTTAGTATTATTGTCCTAATGAATAATTGCCTTATGGTAAGTACTGAGTATTCTTTATATAAATCTACAGTAGGATACCTGAAATTTTTAAAATTAATTATTTTTATAATTGCTCGTTGCGCTCTTTCTACTTTAATTAAGTAAGTTTTGGCCGCACCTCCCCATGCCATTATACCATAAGTAGCAATAGATTGACACAATGCACAATAAACTGCCTTTACTGTTTTATTATCATTAATATGTCTAATTTTTTTAAAAAGTGTTATTAGTTTTCGTAGTCGAGAGGTGAGATTATTAATATGAATTTTCCAGTTTAAATTTTGATCAATTAGGATACCCAAATATTTTATTGAAGAGACAGAATTTACTACATGGCAGTTACAGTTTAAAAAGTTTGTATCACATACATGGGCTCTTAAAGTAAGACTATTTTGCAAAGGTTGGTCGTTATTTTTTATAGTGAAGGTTATATATTTTGTTTTAGCCAGGTTTAATGTTAGAATATTCTTATTGAGCCATTTCATAATAGATGTTAATCCTTCTTCAGCAACATTCTTAACATCATCCCATGTAGCATCGTGAAATACAACCACAGTATCGTCTGCAAAAGTTACGATTTCTGCATTTTTTAATTTAATTCTGCATAAATCATTGATGTAAATGATAAAGAGGGTCGGGCCTAGTACGGAGCCTTGCGGCACACCAAAGTAAATTGGGGCACTATCACTAATTACATCACCAATCTTTACAGCCTGACTTCTATTTGATAGGTAATCAGTGAAAAGGTCAAGTGGCACTCCTCGGATTCCCATGTGTTCGAGTTTATTTACTAGATTAGGGACAGAGACAGTGTCGAAAGCCTTTGCCATATCTAGAAACACTCCCAAGCATTTTTGCTTCTTATCTAATTTGGCACTAATATGACTGACAAGTCGTTCAATTGCATCAGATGTAGATTTTTTCTCTCTAAATCCATATTGATTACAAGACAGTAGATTTTGAGATTCCAGAAAGTTTAGAAGGCGAATATTAATCAATTTTTCAATCACTTTCGACAAACAAGGTAATAGAGCAATTGGTCTGTAATTGGAGACACTGTCTCTGTCTCCTGATTTATACACAGGAACAATTATTGATTGCTTTAGTACAGTCGGGAATATTCCATTCTCAAGACAAATATTGCTTATATAAGTAATTGGTTTGATCAGACTATCTATAGCCTGTTTCATGAAAATAGAGGAGATGCCATCCCATCCGGTCGACGTTGAATTTTTAAGTGAGAGTATAATTTTACGTATTTCGTGTTCACATGTTGGCAAGAGCAATAAAGATGATTGAGGAGCATAATCCGAGTTTGCAACAAGACCCTTTTCTGTACCAGCCGGGCATTTCCCTAGTATATCACTTGCTAAATTTTGTCCTATATTAACGAAGTAGTTATTTACACAATTAACAGATTCCAGTTGACTAGATTTTACATTCAGTAGTTCAATAGGTGTTTTAGTAGTAGTATCTAGATTACATATCTGTTTTATAATATTCCAGGTCTTTTTAATGTCTTTTTTGTTTTCGTTAATTTGTTTTCTTTCATACATTCTTTTTAGCTTTTTCAATAATCCATTACAATAATTACGATATCTAGTATATGAAATTTTAAGTACTTGATCGTCAGGATTTTTCCTGAGCTTAAAATGCAGTCTATCCCTAAATTTGATGCACCGTAGTAGACCAGGCGTTACCCATGGTTTAATAGTTCGTTTTCGATTAGGCATTGTCTGTTGAGTAGTGTATTTATCTAAAGTATTTTTAATTATAGTTAAAAAATTATATGTTGCCGAATTAGGGTCATTATCACAAGTGATTACACTCCAGTCAATACCATTCAATTCAGTCAAAACCTTTGCATAATCAGTCCGTTTTAGATACTTATGTTGCGCTTTCTTTAAAGGAGAGGAATCAAATAAAGATATTATGAGTGTGCTATGATCGGTAACTGTAGTTTGGCAAACTATGCAAAGGCTCTTATGGGTTGATCTGACAAAAAACTGGTCTAAACAATTGTTACCACGAGTGGGATGAGTCTGGGCTGTTAGAAGTCCATGCATTGCTAATAGATTTAAGTATGTGTTAGATTTATTATCATCGGTTTCGGTTATATCAATGTTGATATCACCTGTGAGAACAATGTGTTTGTATTTTTTGAGGTCTGACAATACTTGATCAAGGGAACCAATAAAGTTTTCAATAGAATTGAAAGACGGTGATCGATAGATACAGATTAAGGCATACTCTTTATCTATATCAATGACTAAGCTATCGGCCTCCTTGAGAAGTGGTTCATGAACAGTTATGTTTAAAGTATTTTTAGCGTAAATTGTTACACCGCTGTTTTGGTTAATATGATTTTGTGTTTGATAGCTAGTATAATCAGGTAGAACAGGGAGTTCAGAAACATAAGGCAACCAACATTCGGTTAGAATAATCAAATCGAAATCAATTTTTAGTCTTGCTAACAGGATTTGAAAATCTTCAAAATTTTTGTTAAGACTCCTAATATTTTGTACTATCATTTTAATTCCTATCTGAGAAACATTAAGGAGTTTGCTACAGTCATCCGGATTATCAACCAAGCACGAAGTGCCAACACTGATGTTTTCATCAACGTCGGCAATAATGTGATTCAAGTTATCAACCATAGTCAACACTTATATTTGAGGAGTTGAACATGTTTATACTTGGTTGATAATAGCAATATGTAAAATAGGACCGTGTACCGGACTGAATCAAAGAGATTGTGCTGAGTTTGACGCAGGCTCTAAAGAATGTATAACTAAAATTAACAATAAAAAACAAAACTGTGTAACATACTTTGGAGTTACGCAGTTCACTTGAAGAAAGCATAATGAATAACAGGCTAAAAAAAAAGTTTCATGAAACTAAGAGATACTAAGGCTAACATGCATAATAAAACTATTAATATGAAGTGTAGTCATGCCTGTTTAAACTTGGCAATAAGATGATCGAGCTGAAACTGTGTTTTGACATGTATGGCAGACTGACCGTCTTTTTCACGCAGTAAAATTTTACCCTCGGAGATCCAACAGTACTTGTAATTACCAGATTTTACCAGTTGTCGTGCAGAGAAGTATAATTTTCTAGCTGTAGTTGTCAAAGAATCTGAGACATAAATTGGTGTTTTTTCAGTTCCCAGTTTAAGTACTTCAGTATTTATCTTATCAGGTGCATTCTTGTTGAAATCTTTAACAGCATTTAGGACTTTCTTTTTTAGGTTGGATTCCTTATATTCAACAATTATTTTATTTATTCCAAATTTAGCTCTGTGTATTCTTTTTATAAAGTCCTGGTCAAAAGGCACCTCAACTGCTTCATGTAGGTTCTTAACCACTTCTTCTAATTTTTCAGTTTTCGTTTCCGGGACGTTACTTATTTCCATAATATTCATTCGATGAAATCTATTTATCTCTTCCAATTCTTTTTCCAAAAAGTCAATTCTTTTAAATGCTTCATCTTGAACCAATATCAGAGAGTCTTGTTTTATTTTCAGTTCATTGATTTGTTTCTTATTGTCTTCCAAGAGGTTCTTAATCTCTTCGCCCTGCTTCTTTGATTCCAATATAGTATCAATCAGTTCCTTATGTTTGGCATCTTGTTGTTCAGTCCATAAGTTAAACATATTCTTTAAATCCATTTGAAGTTCAGAATAGTCATGAGTCTGTTTGCGTTTCCTCGTCGATATGAAGCTTTCTGGTTCTTCTGCAAGATTCGGTTGAGAAGAACATTTCTCTCCCAGAGGTGAACGCCTCATATTGAATCTGATTTCCTTGCGTTTACTATGCAAAGTTTTGTGCCGTATGCGTATGCTAGGACTGATGTTTTTCTCACCAACAAGGTAAAATAGTTCTAGATTCGAGGACTTAAGGTGTATTTTCGTATAGCACTGATTTTTATGAGTAATATTCTTACAAAAAATAACTAGCAGCACGTCCGTTCACAACAGCGACTGGCGCGCGATCCCATAATAATGGGCTCAAACTAATCAAGGCTCAACAAGTAACCAGTGTGCAAGTCTGGACTCGAGCAATCAATTAACCGATTTGACGAATATTTCTTTTACTGTAAGTACCTACAGGGGCCGAATGGCCGGCCCGAGAGCGCCGCAAGCCCTCCATGTTAAAAACAGATTATTCACATGTTCTTTCAACTTCTTTCGTTCGTTTTAGTGGTGTTCCCATCATAAATATTACTAAAACAGGTCAATGAATAGTTCAGTTGACGAATGATACAGCCAGATCGTGTGCCAGTGAAAATAAACGTAAATAATCAACATCCAATAGCGCGAATCGGCTTATGTATAACCTATTTATGGTATATATATTATGGTACAAATACTTGATCAATTTCAATAAACTTATTTCAGGACCTCCCTGTGCTAATTGAAGATTACCTCCCAACAAATGGAACAAGTCCCATAACAGTCGAAAAAACGCAGCAAACTTCACTAACAAAATTGGCACCAATCAACCTTGAGGATAACGTACGTACCTACCTACTTGATAGGGTTCATTACATTCATGATTTTGAGAATAATAAGGGTAGATAAAGAAATGAACTTATAAGAAAAAAAATTATGTATTTGATTTTATATGTTGGGTATTTTTAGAAGTATGTAGGTGTTTTGGTATTTTAATGGTTCCGTACCCATAAGGTGCTAACAAAACCCTATTACTATGACACTGCTGTTTGTCGGTCTATCTATCAGCGGGCTGTATCTTATAAACCGTAATAGGTAGAATGTTTCACCTGTCTGACTGTTTTACAGAATGTGCAATTCTGTTACCACTGTAACAACAATAAAGCCGAACGTCCACCGCCGGCTAAACTAAGTTAGTTTAGCTTAGCTCGCATAGTTGAGCCAGTTTTTCATACATGTGCGTATGAAAAACTGGCTCAAATATGCGAGCTAATAATAACAAATAAAAATAAAATAAAATACCTTTAATTCAGATAACCATGATCCATATACAGTGCAATTAAACTCTGAATTCAAAAAAGCTAAGCTAAACTAACTTAGTTTAGCCGGCGGTGGACGTTCGGTTTAAAAATATTTCTTGTATTAAAGGGGGCTCCCATAATACAGCCTTTTTATTTTTTTTGTACGGATTTCTGCATGTGCCAGTCTGAATCGCACTTGGCCAGTCTTTTTACCTATTATTATTTTTTCCAGGTCCTTTTCAAATTATTGCAAAATAATTTCGAAAGTTCAAGTTTATTGCGGTTTATGGGAAAATCATTAGACAATGAAAATGCAAGGAATTTGCTAGCTTCAACTATTACCAAAGAAATTTTAAAGGAAAATAAAAATTCACCTATTACTAGCAATGTATATAATAAATGGATAAAAAATATAAAAGTGCTGTTTCCGGAGGAAAGAATTACAACTTATTACATTCCACCATGTGTAACCGCGCCGGGGATAACTCATCAAGCAAGAGGCAAGTTGGTCAGCCAATTGATGAACACAAGGCGTAAATACCAAAAATTAGGTGTTCTTGATTCCAAAGAAAGAAAATTTCAAATCCGCAGCATAGAGTCTCAACAATCATCTTTATCACCCCGCCCACTTCTACTGACAATTAATACAATACAATCGGCAATTAATACCAACAACACAGAAGATCTTACATGGTTGAAAAGCAGCTCGGAGCCCTGGGAACTTGTACAGTCAAAATGGAAAGCTACATTGTCAGAGCGTTTCAGGGACTTAAGGAAACCGGTATATTCCATTGAGCAATATTTTGATGACTACCCAGCATTGCAGAAGCCTCAGGGGTATAAATTGGTAGGTGCCTATATTACACAGAATGTTAACATAAATGCAAATTATTTTTATTTGAAAAAAAGATGAAGAATTTGATACTAATTACTACGTAGATAAAGATTGTAGATGATTAATTGAAAAATATGATATGATTATACAAATTGATATTTACGTATTTTGTGTACCCACTTATATTGTTTTATCCTTGTTTCAGCTTGTTGACGACTTTAATGAAAGTTACCCCGATTATGCCAACAATTTCTACTTAAATTTTCCTAGCATCAAAAGTAAACTGATAGAGCTGGTATCAAGGAAGGCAACAAAAAATGATATTTACTTAAATGATCTCATTAATTTAGCAAAAGGTAGGTGTTACAAATAATTTGTGTTAAAATAAAATACAAATTGATTTGAATTTAATGCCATTGTATTCCCAGACACACAAGTGTTTGTAATTATATTATTATTGAGTACACAAAAACAGTCAGTAATAATACACATTTTTCTCTACATTTGTATCAGTGACAGTAATAAAGATGTTTATGATTTCAGACACAAACGAAGAACACAGGAATCTCGCGGCTATATTAAGTTTGCCCGAACTCATTAGCCCCAGTGTAGTAGCACTACCCAGTCAGTCTACATCTTCAAGCTCCAGTAGTAACCCTCCATCAGCTAAAAGGAAGAAGGGGAAAGATAAGAGATGGAAGCCGACGAAAGCCGAAAGCCGGGAAGCGTTCGTCACTCACGTGCATGATGACAGTTATATAAAGCTAGTTATAAATAAGACACACCAGAACATCACAGAAAAAGGCTTTACTCCTCAGCCATACATTGCAATGGTAGGTGCTAATTTATTCACCATTAAATCTTATTTTATCGTGGTGAATCCAAATATATTTTATGACTGTCCTAATATCTTAGCCGCGATCGATTCGTGTTTTAAGATAACATGGGCTTTAAATCTTGAATATGCCCCGTCCACCTATGGCTCTTGGTTTTTCTTACAAAAAGGTTTATACAAACTTGATAGTCCATTCGATAAAGGTTCCACTTCAGTGGAGTCTTTGATGACTGATTGTAATTTAACCAACTGAACAAAATGGCACTATGTTTAATATGTACTTACATTTTTACAAAAAAATAATAAAAGTCGAATAAGGTGTAACATACATTCATTAACTATGGTTGTTTGCTTTTTATGTAAAAATAATTATGATTCTTTTGGAGCATTTAAAGCTCATCTTACTTTATCTCACGATGCTTCTGAATATAGAACTTTAGTATGTAGTGAAGAAAATTGTAAGAGAAAATTTCAATTGCTTAATTCATTTAGGCGGCACTTATTAACTCATACTAATAAAGCACATATCTCTTCAATTCCCGCGGATAAAGATGCTGAAAGTCACACTAGGGATAGTGAGGTAACTTCAACTTTTAATGAAAATCTTGTAAGCAATGTGGAACCTACATTAGATAGGCATAGACATGAGGTTAGTCCAGTTAACAGCCTTGAATCAGTATTTGAAACATCTGTATCTGCTTTGATTGCTAGGTTATATGCAAACCATAATCTGCCCAGAAATGTAGTCGACATATTTTTTGAAGGATTGCGTCACTGCGTGTCAGACTCCCTACTTATAGCGATATCGAGTACATTGGAAAATTTGGCTAGTAATGATGAAATACCATCTTCTTGCGTTGAGACTGCCATTAAAAGTATTACGCCATTACTAAAGTCACCCTGGGAAAAGTTTGGTAGTGAGTATAAGCGTTTGCAACATTTTGAAAAAACAAATACTTTCATAAGACCACAACAAGTAGTGATTGGTCAAAGAATGGAGACAGTAAAAGAAAACATGGTAAGTCGTCTTATTCCGGTAACATGTGAACAAAGTTTTATTAGCCTCAGAACCGTCTTGAAAAATTTTTTGTCTGTTAAAGGAATTCTCGTAGAAACTTTAAATTTCATTAAAAGTTTGCAAAATAATAGTCTTAAATCGAATAGTGCCATAGAGAATTTCATCCAAGGCTCTTATTGGCAAAGTGTAATGCAACGGCACAAAAATAAAATTGTAATGCCTCTTTTCCTTTACTTTGACGATTATGAAACGGGTAACGTTTTAGGAAGCAGAGCGGGACAGCACAAATTAGGCGCGGTTTATATATCACTTCCTTGTTTACCATCATATCGGTCATCATCACTAAATAATATTTTTCTATTTCTCTTGTTCCATTCTGCAGATAGAGTTACATTCGGGAACAAAGTCATATTTCGGTGTGTCATTGACGAATTAAACTATCTAGCAGATGCTGGAATTGAATTCGCTGTTCCCGGCTTCACCGGTACCGTTTATTTTGAGCTTGGATTAATATTAGGTGACAACTTAGGTATTCACTCGATATGTGGATTTATTGAAAGTTTTTCGGCAAACTTTCCCTGTAGAATGTGCAAAACAAAGAAAGATGTCATGAAAAATCAATGCGTAGAAGATACTTCACTTTTGCGGAACCATATTAACTATCAGTCTGATCTTTTAGTTTGTAACCCTTCTGAAACGGGTATTAAAGAGAAGTGCATTTGGTTGGAACTAAACAATTTTAGTCTCTTCGACCAAATGTCCGTGGACTGGATGCACGACATTTTGGAAGGAGTCGCAAAGTATATAATGTGCCTTGTTATCAAAAAACTTACTCGAGAATATGACACTTTCTCAGTAGATTTGCTAAATCAAAGACTTGAATCGTTTTCCTATGGTCCTGACAATCGTAACAAACCATGTTCACTGTCATCTGAACACATCAATCACGGCAACATAAAATTGTCTTCGTCTGAAATGCTAACATTTATACGATATTTATCGCTATTAGTTGGGGAATTCGTACCTGAGAGAAACGAATTTTGGAAATTGTATATACAACTCAGGATCATTATTGATATAATGTCATCTACTGCATTTGCCAAAGGTACTGAAGAAGTTTTACAAACTCATATAACTAATTTAAATACTTTATATCTTTCGCTGAGTAATGATACTTTAAAGCCTAAGTTCCATCATTTATTACATTACCACACAGCTCTTAAAAAATTTGGACCTTTAATTCATTTTTGGTCAATGCGCTTTGAGGCTAAACATAGATTATCTAAAATTGCAGCAAGAGCTTCGATGAATAGACGCAATATTACATTTTCATTAGCCATTAAAGAACAACTTAAATTAAACGAAATATTTTTGAGTGGTCAATTAGATGATGTTATTAAAACTGGTCCTGAATCAGAATGTAATTATTTGGAATTACAGTTTGTAGCTTCAAACTTACAATTATCTTCACTACAAAAAAATTGACAAAGACGTCATGGGCTACAGTAGCATATACATATTATTCAAAAGATTCTATACTAGTTTATAGTACAAGCCCGGAAGATCTGGTCACGTTTTTCAAATTGACAGATATTTTTATTTTAAATTCAAAATTTGATGTAATTTTGAAAGGATACATAATGGAAACCTTATGTTTCAATGAACATTTTTACGCATATGAGGTTTTAGAACCAGAAGAGATCCGATTCGCAGTTAAACTGCAAAGTCAATTAGAGTCTCCCATTCCGTGTCATATCAGCATTGTGTGCAATAAGAAATATGTCACTTTACGTAGTCCAATCTGATTTTTTTAAAGTGAAAGTGAAAGCAATTATTTTATTACTTATATGGAAAAATTGCTTAAATGTTTTCTATGTTCTTTAATGTAACACTTCTAAAGAACGTTTATTTTATATAATTTTAGTAGGTAAGAAATTAAAAAAAAAAAACTTAATGTGATGATTATTAATTAGGGCTGAACCTTTTTTAAATTTGTACAATCGCAGTAGAAGAGTCTAACATGCAAGTAATTATGTTTATCACTTACAATTTTAAGCTATTTTTTAAGTACAAATCAAAGATTTCAAAGAGACTGATAATTAGTAATAATAATATAATTGTTTATTTTAGTAACCACTTTAGGGCCAGTATTACGCCTTGATTAATGCGAGTCCAAGTTGCACTAATTTCAGCAAACATTCCTCATCATTTATTTTTATGTGCTTTTTTGATTCACTGTACATCTATTTAGCACTTGCATCAATCAAAATGCAAAACGGCCTTTACTGAGTCAGCAGTTTAGCTGTTCTACTCATACTCTTAAAACAATTGTCACTTATAAGATTGGCATTTTTTAAAATAAATCCTTTAAATATTGATTTAATGTGTTTTATTATTTATTTATTAAGTAACTGGACAGGTATCCCATATCAGAGCGACAGGATATGATCAGTCAGTGAAAAAAATTTTGTTTTCCATGCAAAATCTATTTGTTTGAAAAACAAAAAATTATGCGAATAGCTTTAAATAGTCTTACCAAAAAAGTAGAGTTTCACTGACTGTTCATATGCTGATGCTATGAAATAGCACACCACAAAAGAAATACCACAGTATTTCTGGGACACAGTATCCTATATACTTACCCCAGTAAATAAGTACAATACTTGAATATAACATTACCTTAGTTGATACTAATAAGAGCACTTTATTACACTGAAAAAGATAACATTTATTTTTAGTATTATGGTATGTTAAAAACAGCAAACTATACATACTGAACACAATAGTATACTTCTTTGATCAATACAAATATATATTTTAGATCGAATATGCATCTATATAGGTTCAATTAGGTATTGTTATAAAACCAATTTTTTTTTTGTTTGGTACTAGTTAAAACTCAATCAGATCAATCAAGGTACTTGTTTAGACTATTAATTTTCTTTACTTAAGTTAATATATGACAATGTTACAGTCATCACAGAATTTTATAGAGATTATTAAGTCTTAGTAACATGCACAAAGGGCAGTTGATAAAAATAATAATCAGACTTGATTAAGTCGACCATAACTTGTTTGAGTGTGCTATGTCTGCTTGTTCCATTTCTCAATCAAGAAGACTTGCTTCCCGGGATCACAAAGCTTTGTGCGCTCGTATATTAACAAGTGACTTGATAGCAATAAATATTTTTTTGATGAATGTTAACAATTTTTTTTTTCAGTGTTGGCTTGACGCTTTTCCAAGTACTGTAAATCTAAACTTATTATATTATATAAATATATTATTTAAATATATACTTCATAGAAATAGTCCAACGTAAGTACCTTCGTGCTATGCAATTTAGATGTTTTCGGAAGAAAACATCATACCAATCGCTTCTTAAAGAATACGACCTGCTTACATTACAGTCAAGGCGCGTCCTTCTTGAGACAATGACGTTATTCAGTGTATGCCGAAACAAGTTTGATTGCCCTGACTTAGTGGGTGGTTTGTGTTACCTGGTTCCTCGAACAGTACATGGACGGGAGATACGCACTAGGCGACTTTTCGCTACCAGCTTTTGTAGATCCAATGCTGGGGTGCGCTCACCGCTATACCGCTTAGGGTGGATTCGACCAAATTCGAAATTATACGCGAGTACCAGGATAATTTTACTCTCAATACTTACTCGAGGAGTAATTTGATTTACGTTCTACCACCCTATACCTAGAATAAAATTATTCTCGTCTAGTTACTCTTTGGTTGTCTTTGGCATTGAACGAATGAAATGACCTAATACATAATGCTACTAAACGAAGAGGTCGTTGTATCTGCACCTACTATACTTGAGGAATGTACTATTATATTTGGTAGATTTAATCGTCACTTTCTTTACTGTCACTGGCAGAGTAATATGTTCCTTGATCCTTGGTCGATTGTGTGGTATTTTCTTGGTTGCGATTTTTAAATGGAATTGATTTATTTGGTGAAATTGGTGACTGTGCACGATGTCCGCACCGAAAAAAAAGAGAAGCGCAAACTGGATGGCATCGGAGAAGAGCCTGTTGGTTGACTTGGTAGCGCAACATTTCGCTATAATAGAAAATAAAAAAACCGATGGCACAACTTTACGGCAAAAATCCGAAGAGTGGAAGATAATTGCGCAAGAATATAACTCGCAAACTGCCCTGGTACATCGACTGGCTGAAAATTTAAAAGCACAATGCGAAGCCATGAAAAAAGCTGCAAAAAAAGAAGCAGCAGATTCAAGAATGGCTATCCTAAAGACAGGTAAGGTTCAATTTAAAATTATGGTCAGAGTGTCGTCTTGGGGGCACTATGAAAAAGATACTTAGAAAAATTTCGCGACCAATTTCGAGGTAGCGCTCGCCGGCCGCTGCCGCGGCACCGCTCGCTTACTACTGTACCAAATAGATAGATTATTTATAAGTATCAAACAATGTACTCACCGGTTTGACGAATATTGCAACTTATGCTCAAGTTTAGCTAACAAACAAAGAGTGGCTTCCTTGGATAGACGAAATCTAACAGCGAAGTCTTTGTCATCATAATCTTCGAAGTAATTAGCTCTTTCTTTTATCCACCTTGGACGCCTTGGCACGTAATCATCGTCACTATCGGATTCTTCGATCATATTTCTGAAACGTTCCATTATGGCGAGGTTTTGATTTAAAACCACACAAAAACAAAGAATATCAACACGGACGGATGATTTTTGACAAGGTAAATGACAAATGTACTTAACCTAACATTTTGACATTTCGTTTCGTTATTCCCAGTTTAAGACTTTACTCCACCAAAATCGACCGTATAAAAATTTACTCTCGTATAGTGACTTTAGCCACGGGTTAATTTTTGGTAGAACGCAAATTGAGCTTACTCTCGAGTAAATAGCTATTTATTCTAAGAACAAACTTTACTCTCGTTTGGTCGAATCCGCCCTTATTCGACACATACAATATGCGTTTTAGTGCAGTAGACATATTATTCCTAAGCAGATATAAATTTAAATATGATATAAATAAAATTCTTAAGGATCGGCAGTAGGCTCCATAGGTTTGACACATCACACATTATTATTATTTTTTTGTTACATCTTCTAGAGAATATTGTATCATATCCCTTTTTTTTACTCTAACTTCTTTGTCATTAAGTTAGCCCTGCTACATAACAGTTAACGTTTGCTAACAGTTTGTTTTTATACTTACCATAGCGTCGGTTCAAAGGTAAAACACACTAAGTGACATTTTGACCCAAAATGAGATTTTACTACTTTTGCTTCTATATAGAGAAAATCTACGATAAGAAAAAATCACTAAGTGCGTATTGTGCTCCATAACAAAACTGTGAAGTGAAAAAAGTCTATAGCTCCAAATCCTCTGTAATCCCTTTGCAGGTAAAACTCATTTGGCACATAATTAATTTTGCCTGAAATCTTCGTTGTAGGTCAGTCCTATAGTTAAGGCATGTAAAACTCACTAAGTCGATAATGAACTTTACCTGGCAACTCTATCGTGACATTTGTCACTTGTGAATTGACATTTGGTTTGGAGGTTATAATTGAATGTTGGCGGCAGACACAATATTGCAGTTTCTTTCGATTTTACATTATTTTTCACATGAAAATCGGTTTTAATTGTTATAATGAGTGATTACCGAAACAAGAGGGGTAAAGAACTAGTTGCTCTCGCATTGTCGGACTCCTTGGCGCAACAAGAACTTGTAAGTTTTTTTAGATGTTGGTTTAACTTGGTTTTCCATTTTAATGTAATTAATCTATAGCTAATATTGATTAAAACATTACAGAACTACCACTCTATACTGAAAGCGCAGCGTGACTTATTTGAAACTTATACCGAACATGTTGAATTGGATGGTGAAAGAGTTGCTGAAGTCGAAATTCTAAATAAATCAGGATGTACTATTGAGGTAAATCTGAATGACTATGTACTACTAAATACTTACCTACTGCATATTATGAACATGAGAAAAAAAGATTTATTATATAAATGTCATTCATGTGTTATTTTAATACAGGAACAAATTGAAAATGTTCAAAAGTGCAACAAGGAAAATGTTCAACCAGGAGATATTAATATAACGTCAGTCAGTCAATCTTTTGATCCAGAAGGAATTAATAATGAAGATGTAAGTACCTACACATAGTATACATAAATTAATCAATAATTTTTTTGCTGATCGGACAGTTTTGTAGCCGGTCCCTCTGACGTTACCCAGTAGTCTTACCTTTTAGTTTTTATTTTGTAACATGTGATTCGTATTTCAACAGGTTGTAACAAAGAACAGTGTTATGGAGTATGACAATGATAATGTTTCCAACACAGAAATTGTCCCGCTGGAGTCCGAAGTTGAAACCCCAATTATTTCAGGAAGTAGTTATACTGAAAATGTTAGTATTTAAAATTTTATTATTATATTTTCCTGTTACACTTTTCTACTTTCTAGTTGCAATAATTATATCGGGCTTAACGCAAACTATCAACAATTACTATTTTTTTTTCAGAGTGTTATTTCAAATTATAACCGTACAAAGCTTGTGGATTATCCTTTGGAAACTGATGATGAGATGGATGACTTCAGTGCAGCATCTGATGACGATCCTTGTTACCAGCCACCTCAAGAAACTGAAGATAAAATATCTGACATTTCTGATTATGAGATAGAAGAGGGTAATGTTAGCAATTTAACAAGATGTAGAAAAAGAAATACCGCAAATTGGAAAGCCAATATGACAAAAAAACACCGAGCAGAATGTCTACCATATAAAAACAAAAAAAAAGGAATGTGAAGCTAAAAGCTCAAAACCAGTTGATTGCACAAAATGTAGATTTCAGTGTACTCTGTTTTTCACAGAAGAAGATAAAACAGCATTATGTAAAACTTTTTGGGGATTTGCAGATTACAATAGACAGAAAGATTTGGAGAGATGATGAAATGGATGATGGATAGATGTGGTTGTGGTGGCACCTAAACGTAGACGAAAAGAAAGATCAAGTGAGAATCGTACTTTATCAAAAATGTATTATTTAGAAAATGCTGGTGGTAAGCACAGAGTGTGTGCTAATTTCTTTGAAAAGACTCTAAATATTTCAAATGGGCCTATAAATACGGCCATAAAGGGCGCAGGTCCAACAGGATGTTTCTCTGGATCAGACAAGAGAGGAAGCAGCAAAAATACCAGGAAACAAGACCAGTGAAGCAGATGTTTCCTTAGTGAAGGAGCACATTGAAAGCTTTCCTGTAATGGAAAGTCACTATGTTAGGAAACAAAGTCAAAAATTGTACCTTGAAAGTGGCCTTCCTATCTTAAAATGTATGAGCTATATCAATCATTTTGTTTGGAAAGGAATGCAACACCTGTAAAGCAATGTACATACAGGCGCATATTTTGTAACAATTATAATATCTCCTTCTTCAAACCAAAGAAGGATTTGTGTGCTACTTGTTCCAAGTACAAAGAAGCCAGTTCTGAACTAAAGAGTGACATGGAAACTGATTATTCTTTACATCTTATTAGAAAAACAGAATGCCAGGAAGCAAAAGCCAAAGACAAGTTAAAAGCCAGCGAAGACCCAACATTTGTAACAGCCACATTTGATTTGCAAAGTGTTTTACAATTGCCTTATTCTGATGTTTCTCTATTTTACTATTCAAGGAAAATCTGCGTATATAATTTGACAATTTATTTGGCTAGTGGAGAAGCTCATTGTTATACTTGGAATGAGATAAATGGAAAGAGGGGAAGCAACGAAATTGGTTCCATATTGTTAATGTTTTTGCAGTCGCTGCCTGCTACATTATCAAGTGTTTCCTTGTTTTGTGATACTTGTGGTGGGCAAAACCGTAACCAGCAAGTGGCGGCCGTGTTGTTGTATGCAGTAAAAAAAATTGAGCATTTGAACCAAATTGAACTAAAGTTCCTGGAATCTGGGCACTCACAAATGGAGTGTGATTCAATGCACTCCGCCATCGAGTCCGCAAAGAAACATAAAAGTGCATTTACCATGGCAGACTGGATTAACATTTTCCGTTCTGCAAGATCCCAAAGAGGAAAAAACAAAACCAATGGTGAGTACATAGTGCACCACTTAAAGTATACGGATTTCTTTGATTTACAGTCTTTGGCGTCATCTTCGATAAAGAATAGAAATAAAGACGAAGATGGAAATACAATCTCATGGTTGAAGACCAAATCTATAAAAGTCGAAAAAGGGTCACCAGAGATACTGTTCTGTCGGTATGATCATTCTTCAGAATACAAGAAGGTAAACGTAGTTGGTAGAGGTCGCAGAAGAACAGCTGCAACTCTAGTTTTAAACCCCGCGTATTCTGACCTACTGCCAATATCTACGAAAAAGAAAGCAGACTTGGTTAAACTTGTAAATGCTGGCCACATACCAGAGGAACTTCATCCATGGTACGAGAATTTACCAGCCATAGATCTTAATGGTCCGGAGCGGTTGCCAGAACCCGACGAGAATGAAAGCGGAGATGAAGATTAACTCTTGTTCAATTATACTTTTATAAGATTTAAAACCTAGTTTTTCATTAAATACACTATTTTACCTAAAAAGAAAGAGGAAAAAATCAATAAGTACATTTGTATTATTTACATACAAAATAATAGATTTTAGACAAAAATATAAAATAGTTATTTGTGCAACAAGAGAGCAAAGTGGGTTTTTGCTGCGAGTGTTGATTTTGAATCCCGAGTAAACGAAGGATTCTATAGTTGAATCACGAGCGTAGCGAGTGATTCTAGGTTAGAATCCTGAGCGTAGCGAGGGATTCAAAGACACGAGATGCAAATAACTTTGGTCTCGTGTAACACATACAACTTTTCACCTCAGCAGCGAGAGCATATACATAAAGGTAAAAAAAACAACATGGTAAAATTAAACCACCACACCACATCACAAACACACAGATATCTAGACGATGATTTGTGTATTTTATGGGATACAATAAACAGGAAAAGATATTGAAAATTAAAAAAAAAAAATGTTATTTGGATTTGTGCCCCCTACTGACATTCTTTTCAAAAATGCAATAAGTTTGGGATACGTTTCAATGTGCACGTCATCTTTTGTTTTTATTGTGGCTTTCAACATTGATTCCAACTCCACATTGTAGATGGGTACCTAGTTTGTGATAATTCTATGAACTATGATAACAGTACAGTCTCCGAAAAAGTGTTTGCACCCTTTGTAAGTCTTTTTAGATATTTTTCGCGAGACAAAGTCAGACAGGAAATTTAATTCTGCCTTTTTACATTATTCTTCAATTCTTCGGGTGTTAAATAGCAGACGTCGTCACTGGTACTTTGTAGACAGCGTACATTGACCTAATCATTGTTAGCGTAACAGAGAATAAAACAACAAAAATTTTAATGCCGCAATTTTTTTAAATGCTTTCTGAAACTACACTCACGGTATTCTGTCTGAATATTAAAGATTGTTAAAACTATATATAAATAAGTAGATACATACTTCGTATTTTTTTTCTTCAGCATTCTTCATCTTGATTAAATTATAAAAAAATTTATTCGATTATTCGAAATATAACAATATTATATATAATTTTCATTTAAAACACGTGATTTACAATATTACGCTTATCGATTTACAATATCGGTATTCGAAACGTTTTATTCTTTGTTTCTTTTTTGGGCCTACTACATATGAAATTTGAAAATCGAATTTCGAATCGACGTTGAAATCTTTCGAATTTTGTGAGTGAATTTTCTACGCAGTTCTCGGTATTTAAAAAAAAAATTAAAAAGTTACTTTGTCTCACGCTCGCAGCAAAATCGAATTTTGCTCACTGTCTGTAAACAGCAAAACCTGCTTGTTTGAGGTGCTGAGGTGAAAATACTATTATATAATACATACTTTCACATGTTCACTGAAAGTTTCAGTACCTGTTATCATTCTGTTGATTTTTCTCACAAAAAAAAAAAACGCAAAATCTTAATTATCTCCACTAGTCAATTATGCCACTTATTGAGTTTTACCTTTGAACCGACGATTATTTAGTAATCTGTGGAAAATGTTGTGTGTGTATATTTGTTAAGTCTAATTTTAAGACAACACTGTTTATGCTTAATATACTACTGTTTGTTTTCCCAAATTGAATAAATAAATAAATAAACTTCCTCTCTATAGAGCGTGAGATAGGTAGGATTTGTTAATAACACTGTATTTTCTACCCCTTTAAACATTATTAAATTCAATTGTTAAATTACTTTGAGTAAAAAGGGGTCTTTTTACTTGAAAGGGGTAACACGACACAGTAAAAGATTGCAAAGGACGCTGGTCAAACATAAGAAACAGATATGCCAAATACAGTAAATCGAAATTACTACCGTCTAGCTCGGCAGCCAAGGTAGTAAAAGAATACTACCTGGGGCAAGGTTTTGGCGTTTGAAATATTTGGATACATATTTGAAATCAAGACCATCCAAATCTAACCTCCCTACTAAGCCTCCTTCATGTGGACGCGGACGACAGCGACGCTGACGAGGAAGACTCAATTTTACCATATCCACCTCCCTCTGTCTCACCATCTCCACAAATAGAAAGCATGTTTAATCATCCTTCGCCGTTATCAGCGGGCTCGAGTAAAAAAAGTACAACGCCTACTTCACCTCAAAACGAATTAAAGCAAATCAGGAAAAACAATCTGAACTTGATACTGATCTTTCTTTCCTTCAAAGTATGCTACAGTAAAATAAAAATAAAAAGGTCCTTGTGATTCGATCCGATAAAACAGTCGCCGCGTTCCAGTGTTTCGTAAGTCAAAATGGCTACGCCTACGACCGAGGAACTTCAAAACATCGAAACGCACCGCAATATCGAGAAGTATCAACTGTGGCGTTTTCAGGTTGATATAATCTTTCAAGCCAAGGGGCTTTCAGATATAATAAAGGACGACATAAAAATGGAAGATTCGGACAAGCCCGAACTCAAGGCCGATTTCAGCAAAAAGGATGCGTTAGCAAAGTACATAATAATACAGACGGTGGACAAAAGGTTAATTACTATGTTATTCCAATGCACATCAGCAAGTGCCATGTACAAAAAACTTTGTGATATTATTATTTTTGATGGTACAGAAGAACGGCATAAAAATAAAATCGTGCAAGATTTTTTCAACTTTAAGTACGACAAGAACAAAGACATAATACAAAATTTATCTCAGTTGGACAATCTCATTTTTAGACTGCAACAGCCAAAAATCTCTATGGATGACAGCTTAATTGAATCAAATATACTAACGTTTTTATCTGCAGAATATGAACATTTTGTAACAGCATGGGAATCAACCTCTAAAGAAGAAAAAACCCTGTCCAACTTGAAACGAAGATTAATTCACATGAGAACGAGGTAGTATTTCAAGCACATAAATCATTCAGGAAAACGGAGAAACAGGAATCACAATCTACAAGTAAAGTCGGTAACCATTCTCACTCTAGTTATGAAAATAAAATACGATGTTTTGGTTGCAATAACATAGATAGGTCATGTAAAATAGAATTGTATTTGTAAGAAAAATAATCATAACAGTGTAACCTATGCGGATTCAGAAGTCGTCTTAATTTTAGTCCGGTTATATCACAATAATTCACCTAATTTATTGTTCGTAATCTTATTATCTATAACTATTCACGGTATTAATACACTAACAAATGTGAAATTATAATCTAATTTTACTTTTAAATAAGACAATCAACTGTTTAATGATTTATTTTTGTAAAAGTTAGGTACAAGAAAATAACAATCAATGATTACGAGTATGGGAATAGTGAACTTTCCAAAATCAAAAAGCCCAAGAGGCCGCTCCGCTTGTGCTTCGCCGTTATAAAGCCTCTGGTGCCCCCACTGCCGGAACCTCAGCAATATGAAACTGCCTTCCTTGGTGTCAGTTTCTTTGCTGTCGTCCACAGATGGCGCTTCAAACGCAATGTTGCCAACACGGCCATGCTGCGTGGTGCCTGCCCCAGGCACCTCACGAGTCTGGATAAGATACTGAAATCAAAATTATGTCCCTGTTAAAATGCAAATAAATCAAAGCACTTTAGAAAGGACACCAGAAAAAAGTATAGCACACTTAAATAATTCTTGCAATGCAATGCTACTTCCTGCACCTAAAGGGACTTTGCCACACTTAGGAGACCAGGTTTATAACTGACATATCACTTGCACTCGAAGAGTATTTCACTCACTCAAACGTACCAAGTTGATCAACTGCCATATCACTTGAACTCGAAGAGTATTTCACCCACTCAAGCGTACCAAGTTGATCTTGTACAACGCAAATCAAATCAAATCAAATCAATTTATTTGTGAACCATAGGTATTAACATTTTAGATGGATCTTAAGAACTAGATAGCGCGCTATGGTTTGTCAATTTTGACATACAAAAATTTATAGAAAAACATGCATGCATGCGTAGTTATGAGCTTTATATAATAAAAAATTATTAACAGATTGGAATTAAATTAGATAATTAGTTTACATTAAATTACAATACTTTAAATCTTCTTTGGTATTAAATTATTATCATTCAAAAAGTCTTCAATTTTGTAGTAACATTTGTCAATTAGTAATAATGTGAGAGCTTTTTTAAATTTTACTAGAGGCATATTTTTGATATTGTCAGGTATTTTATTGTAGATTTTTGGTGCAATGCCAAAAAAACTCTTTTGCATTAAAGATGTCTTGCATTTTATATTACACAACTGTGACAAATATTGAGCACGTATTGGCATTCTTTTATGTCAGACATTTTTCCGAACAAGTGGGGGTTGCTTTTTATAAATACTGCAGATTCTAAAATATACAATGCTGGTAGTGTTAGTATTTTCAGTGATTTGAAGGATGGTACACAGCTATCAGTAGTCTTTAATCCACACATAGATCTTATACAGCGTTTCTGCATCTTAAATATAAGTTCCCTGTCAGTTGACTGTCCCCAAAAAATAATTCCGTACCGTAGCACTGAAGCCACTAGTCCATGATAAGCTGTCAGTAACGTGCTAATATTTACTTTTTTAGATAGTTGATAGAGTGCGTATGCAGATTTACTCAGTCTGTTACATAGGTGTTCTATTTGTGGTTTCCATGTTAATTTATTGTCTACCATTATACCTAAGAACTTAGCAGTATTTACTGTTTCTATTTTGTAATTTTTATAAGCCAAATTTATAGTGGGATTTGCCCGACGTTGATGGAATTGCATGATTTTAGTTTTATCTAAATTTATTACTAAATTGTTACAATTAAGCCAATTTATTATTTTTGCCAGTGAATCATTAATCTCGTTTTCATAATTATTGGGATTTGTGCATTCTATTATAGCTGTGCTATCATCGGCAAAGAGAACCATTTTTTGTTGTGTTATCTTTGGGAGGTCGTTAATATATATCAAGAAAAGTAACGGTCCAAGCACGCTACCCTGGGGTACGCCATACCTTAGGAGTCTTTGTTTCGATAAGAAAGTGGTTTCTATTTTAGTTTTAGGACATAATCTAGTAATTTCAGTACACTGGTATCTATTGCTTAGGTATGATTCTATGAGGTCGAGGATATTACCTCTTATACCA
Organism: Xestia rhomboidea; assembly: GCA_963853795.1. Classification (NCBI taxonomy): domain Eukaryota; kingdom Metazoa; phylum Arthropoda; class Insecta; order Lepidoptera; family Noctuidae; genus Xestia; species Xestia rhomboidea. The sequence goes on from OY970770.1 coordinate 1,820,923, forward strand.
TAAGCATGTAATTTCTGTATAAGTAGTTTATGATCCACGTAGTCAAAGGCTTTACTCATGTCAGTGAAGATAGCACAAACAGGATTTTTATTATCAACACATGACATGACAGTGGAAAGTAAATCATATAGAGCCATATTTATTCCACATTTCTTTCGAAATCCTTTTTGTTCCACACAAAATAAATTATATTTCTCAAAATAAGTGTAAAGCGAATTATAAATAACTTTCTCAAAAATTTTAGAAAATATAGGAATCTTAGCGATCGGTCTATAGTTTTTTGCATCAGTTTTGTCATTTTGTTTAAATAATGGCTTAATTATTACTTTTTTTAGGCTATTTGGGAAAGTACCGTCATATATACAAACATTGACAATATGTGCCAATGGAGGCGATATGATCTCTTTCACGTATTTTATTACTTTGGTAGACACACCATCATAACCAACAGTATTCGTATTTTTTAAGTCATCGATAATTCTACTTATGTCAGATGCTGAAACGGGAGTCATAAACAATGATTGTGATGTCAAATTTTGAAACTTAGAATTAGGCGGATATTTGTCAGTTTGATATGTCAATAAAATAGTTATTTAATTCGTTAGCAATGTCGTTAGGGCTAGAAAATGATAAATTGTCTCTATTTATACACATTATTTGTTCTTGTGGCAAACATGTCATGTGTTTGAATTATTAATAATTTTCCAGGCAGCTTTGGATTTATTTTGGGACGTATTAATATAATGGTTATTTTGAGCTTTCTGGGTTAGTTTTATGATTTTTCTATAGAGGGTGGAGTATTTTTTTAGCACTAGTTTATTATGCGATGTCGGGTTGTGTCTATACCCCCAAAGTAACTTCCTTTGCTTTTGACTGCATAATTTTATCCCACGGGAAATCCATTTAGTTTTATTATTACTTTTTAGGGTGACTATTTTTTGTGGAAAACATAGATTATATAGCAATAGAAAATCTTCCATAAAACTATCGTAACATTGATTTGCATCATTAGCATTATAAACCTGTTTAAAAGATAAACATTTTAAGTGGGATTTAAATTTATATAAATTGTCAGTAGAAATTTCCTGCTTGTATATTTTCCAACACTTAAGTTTACAAGTTCTCTTTGTAGGGACTTTGAGTATTTGTGCCGTGTGGTCTGACAGAACCAAATCGACTATTTCAGCCTTGCATTCTTTTCTGTAGCTATATGCAAAGTTATCTATACATGTTTTACTACACAATCTTGTAGGTTTATAGAGTGCTAGTTTTAGATTTAATTGTAATAGAAAATTTTCGAATTCTAAAGTGATTTTATTTCTTTTTATGACATCAATATTGAAATCCCCTGCTAATATTATATTTTTGTTTGGATTTCTACAGAGTTTATGAAGTATATTTTCTAGTTTCTCATAAAACAATGTGTGAGTATGTTTGGGTACTCTATATATGCAAATAATAACCAATTTATGGGAAATCAGTTCAACAGCACAACACTCAAAAATACCGGATATTGACTGTTTTGCAACTTCCGGTATTTCCTTGTATTGCAGACCAGCCCTGATTAGAATACAAGTTCCTCCACGTTTTTTATTTCTCGTGAAGAAAGCAGCTGGACAGAAGTTTGGTATATGTAATAGACGTTCATAGCCCGTTTCAATAAAATGTTCTGTTAAACATATAACGTCGATACTAGTCCCATTTTTAGAAAGTTCCTCCAATTTAATTGTTAAGATATCCGATTTGTTCATCAATCCAGCTATATTTTGATGAAGAATATTAATGCTATTATAGAAAAAACTGGGAATTTGGTAGCAGTTCTGGCTGATTAAGTGAGTTAGATTCATTATTTTGGGTACAATCAACATCGGAAAACACTTTATCTAGGCTACATAACTTTATGACTAATTGTTCCAAGTCCGATACAATAATATTTAATCCCTTATTATTTAGTGTACTATGTCGTTTGTTATAGGTGTTATACGTATATGGTAGATTTAAATTAGAGTCTAATATATACGCATAATTATATGTCTGTACATCCATATAAAGCAGGTTATTAAAGGTTTCTATACGACTGTTATACATAATATTATGTTTTTCCATGTATTTAAAAGTAGGTAAACAAATAATGAAATTGGTGTGATTTAGTGGTAATAATTTTTCACGAATTAAAGTGACGAGTTCAATATAATTATGAGTTGTTCGAAAGTCTTCCTCACCAATATAAATAATACAGTAGTCACACTCTGTAAACTCTCGAACTTTTGCATCAATATTATCGAAAATAAGTTCTATTCCACATTTGGGTTTACGATAATGACATAATTCAAAATTATTTAGATAAGTTCTTCCAGCCATACTATACAGTCTATTAGAAGTTTCACCACTCAATAAAACTATTTTATGTTTAGTCGATGGCTCCGACGTGGGCGGAGTCTGTAAGGGTGGCGATGTTTTCCTGCCGGTATTTTTTGTCTGCAACAGAAGATCTCTTTCGCTTGAAGTGCATGCATTATCGGCGATATAAATTATTGTACAAACATCTAAAGTAGTAATATCTTCCCCGACGATCTCCTTCGCTACATGTATAGTTTGCGTTTGTTTGAGTTTTGGTTTAGTAATAGATGATGTTTTTTTTGGTGTTGTTTGTTTGTGGTTTACAGGACTACTGACTATTCTTTGAAAAAGATTATTTTTCTTCAATAGTTCTTCATTGCTTAACTTTAAATTATTATTTTCCAATATCAATGACTCAACCTCATGATGCGCACTATTTAATTGTGCCTTTAAAGTATCAATCTCATCTTTCAATATTTTTATTTGGTTGTAATCATCATCTTCTGATATATCCGGCATACTATTTGAGGTACAATTCAATGTTTGTGATATAATATCACTATCATCGTTACTTGGTTCTGATTGTCTGCGTGTACGACGGAAAGTAATATTCTCAAGGAAGTTCATGATGATAAATCGATACTAAAATTCAAAACAATATTCCTCAAAATCTTCGTTTTCTGGGATTTGAACTCACACCTCCTTACTTGAGAAGTCAACCGGTAAACTGCTTGGTCAACCGGCACATACTTTGATGAGTGAAATTAGCGGTCGTATTATGTACTACGGTAAAGATTACTATCTATACCAAGAGATGTCGCTATTCACAATAGTTAATTATTATTTAGATTGGTCAACACACATTGACGTATGGTATCACTCAGGACGTGTTAGTTCCTGTGTGTTTTAATAGATGGTGCTGTATTATCACACAATTCAAATAAAAAACGAATTCTTATCGCAGTAATTTTCAATAGTGTTGATTTATCCAGAAATATATCAACAGATGTTTATGTTATTGTTGGTAGATGTTGTATTTAGCCGGATTTCACGCACACACGTCTTTCACTTTGCCTTTTGGTCATTAGTTATAGTAAAACAAGTCTTTGTTTATGCAGGTCGAATATCACTGTTTTTACGTTAATTATGCTACACAGATTGTTTATAACACTGTCACAATTAGTTTGTTGCGTCAGGCTCACTTTTAAACGGGTTCCACTGTCTAAGAGTTAGTTTTTCTATTATTTAAATGATTTTTTACGGAAGCACAATATAACCAATGTTTACTTATCAGCGCCACCTGGCGAATGCAAAGCAAAGCAAAGCATTATATTTCAACGTAATGTGCAATACAACAAATAATGCTATACACCTTAATTACAGTTACAGTATTCTATCTAGGCTCATCAACTCAAAAGGGAAATTAATTTGACATACTATTCAAGTAATATTAAAGATATTATTGATTAACACAGTTTTATTCGAACGTTAGTAGTAAATAAACAATAAAACAGTTCACACATACAATACCTTGCCAACACGGTTTTGATTATTTACATTCCTTTGCTATATTATATATCATTCAATACTCCAATCATTAATATTAATCCATTGTTTCGTATTTTCCGCAGCGGCTACTCCATTATACATTTTAGAGCTTCTTTGACTGCTTCTTAAATCTGATATCTCGTATCTATCATTTTCCAGGACTTTCTTTATTTGGAATGGGCCTTTGAATACTGTTCGGAAACCTCTCGAACCAAATGATGACGTCGACGGAGGTGGCACCGGCGACGGCGTCAGCGGGGGCACGGCGCGGCGCGGGGAGCAGCTATGTAAGATGCAACCGCGGTCCGGAGCGCACACCAGGATTTGTTTGTGTCACTCATATGCGTTACACGTACGTGACCCATATTCGCGAAACCGCCGAAAACAACACTCGCGCGCCGTTCCGTGTTCGGTCGTCCCCGCAAAAAAGTCATCGCCTTTGCGGGTAGACGCCAAAATCCGCGCTCGCGACCTACCGCCCGAGTCCGTTATTTTTCCAAACAACGGAAAAAACCGTCGCCAACGGCCACTACCGCGACGGAATATTCCACTCCCGATGGAATATTAACATAACACAAAAAAAAAATATTCCATCGATGGACTGCGGTGTGACACACCGAATTGTGACACCGTACTTAACAACATAAAGAAGAAGAAGAATGGACAAGGAGAACCCACCACCCAAGGCTCCGCCCAAGGCTCCGACCAGCCAAGAAGTTCCGCTCCGTCCCGTGCCAACCCAGGCCCCGGGGCCCTCAGGAAGCAGCAACAGCGCACTCCATGGTCGCACCACCACTTCTGCTGTGCGCCCTAATACACAAAGCGCGCGTAATACTACCTCGCCCGCGCCCCGCCGGGCGCCCGTGCCCTCCGCTCACCCGACCGCCGCAACATCGCGCCCCGCACCGCCCGCGCAATCCTCCGCGCGGCTCGGAGCGCGCCCGTCCGCGAGCGCACGCCCTGCCCCCGCTGCGGGCCGAGCTGTGCGCAACGCGTCGCCCGCGCCCCACCGCTTGCTGGCTCAGC